>JARHVA010001498.1:2700000-3322500 GCA_037957365.1 Torreya grandis | reverse complement strand
AGGTTCTCCATCTATGGGCCAGTAAGTGTTGGGGATTTAATTCTTTTTGGTTTATTTTTTTTATCAAAGGTTTCATTACTATTATAATCAGTCATATGTATATTTTTTATTTGGTTTATTATATTTGGGAAATGGACTCTCCAACCCTTGTTAATGTATCCAAAACTAATATAAATATAAAATATTATAATATTTTAAATTTTTATTATTATTAAATCATTACATAAATCTAATAACATTATTATATAATACTAACATAATATTTTTATAATATATTAGATATAATATATTAGAATATTAGAATATACACAATATCATATATATTATAATTTTAACTTATATATTATACTATTATATACTAAATCGTATACATATATAAAGAAAGAGTGTATATTATATTATTATAAATATAATGAAGAGCACATAATGGTGAGCTCAAGAATGTATTATGAAGGCACCCGTGCTACTATCTCCCCAAGACACAAGGGCAAGGTTACCAAAATCTCCCCCTTTTCTCATCATGACAATCATCATTATTAATGATGGCCTTCAACAACTAAATAACTCATAAACAAACACTTATTTAAACATGTGTAAGCTTAATAGGCCACATGTCCTAGTTATGGCTTCGCGATAGTTGTCTTATTTAGACCATGTGGTTAAGTTGCCCATTGTTGGTATTATTTACTTGTAACCTAGAATTTGTAAATTACAATGGCCTCCAAGGGGAAATGTGTGTAATTAATAAAATTGGTCCAGACTTTGGAGCTCTTAATTCTTACTTCATGTGTAACATTTATGTCAAGTTGAAGGAAGATGTTAACTTCTAACTTACAATTATTTAAAAGTTTTCTAAAAAACCTCCCTTTTTTCAAGTCACATTTGTCACCCACATTGGTGCCACTAGTAATTTTTTGGGTTTCATTGACATCCTCCTCACCATCTCCTCCAAGTAACCACCCATATTCTCCCCCTCCTCCTTGTCAACACCTTTGCTAACAATGTCATCATATAGCCTAGATTGAATGTGTTGGTGGATTATGAGATTTTCTACTATGAATTACAATTGAAGTAAACAACATATATATGTATGTTGCATTGTTAGATGTAGAGACTTCACTTATGTTTCTCATTTTAACTTGGTCAATAACCTAAGTGTGCCTCATCATCATATTTGAACCAATGGGAAGTAGTGAAATCAGAATATTAATATGGTATATAAATATTCACTTGTGGTCTCCCAATGAGATAAATTCATTATGGTGCATAAATGGGGCTAATTTAAATCTAATCCACATTAGATTGTTGCATTCGATAGATTAGGGCTCGATTGGCCATGTTTGTTCACCACATTGAAATGATCAATTGATAGGTTCAATGTGGTGCTCAAATGAGACCGATTGACCCTAATCCACATTACATTGTCACATTTGATGGATTAGGGTTGAATTGGCCCCATTTTCTCACTAAATTGCACTAATCAATCACTTAGTTCAATATGTTGTGCAAAATAGGGCCAAATAATCCCTAGTTCACATTAAATCATCCCATTTGATGGATTAGGCTCGATTTCTTCCATTTGTGCACTAGATTGAACTAACAGATCGATGGTTCAATGTGGTGGGAAAACTGGGCCAATGAAGCCCCAATCCATATTAGATTGTCACATTAGGTGGATTTGGGTTCGATTGGCCTTGTCTACACACGACATTAAACTCATCTATCAATTGGTTCAATGTGATGTGAAAACATGGTGAATCAAGCCCTACTACACATTATATTGTCAAATTTGGTGGAATAGGGATTTATTGGGCATGTTTATAGACCAAATTGTACTCAAATATGTAAAAACATATATGTTTAATTACACTAATAGGTGTAACATGCAATAACATCCAAGGTGGTGGTGGTGAAGTGTAATAATGTGCAATGTCAATAAAAATGGAAGACCTTGAATTGGATGTATATTTGATTGTCAAGGAGTAGTGTTTATTTTTATTGAAGAAGGTGATAGAAAAGTGATATTTTAAGCATGTATAATTGACTTTGGAGTCATTTTTTGTTAGATGTTTTTGAGACTAATGGATTTTTGCACTCATACAAATGCCATATATCACCAATCAATAGTAACTTTACAAAGAATGTGATGGATTTATTAATCAATATGGAACCTTCAAAGGGTAAAAAAATATGAGAAATCCAAAATAGGAACATCGAGATAGATATTCATTGATGTTTTTAGATAGATAAATTTAAGATATTTAGCATGATAAATGTAGGGTGTTAAAGTTGTTTTTATCTCTACTTATTGGCACCAAAATTGAAATAAGGGATGTAATAGGTTGAGGTTTCAAATCCCTTCTTGGAAATGTAGGTTTATAATAGTTGAGAAACTCAATGGCTAGGAAAGAGCAATGAGTTGAGGTGACTAGATATTTTCTAAGCCTTGTGCCTACCTCAAAAATCATGGTAGTTATCCTATTGTTACATATGACCATACCACATTCAAATTGTAGTTGATGTCAACAAATGTTTGGGACCTTTAGAGACATACTCAGACAATTGCCTAAACTTGAAAATATTGAGAAAATGACATTTCTCTTCAGTTGTTAGGTTCCCCCTCTATGGGCTTGTAAGCGTTAGTGTGTTAATTCTTATTGTTTTTTTCTTAAAATCCATACTATTCTCATTGGTCATTTTTTAATCTTTCCTTTGGTTCATTATATTGGGAAAGAGACCCTTCCAACCCTTATTAATATATCCAAAGCTAATATAAAAATAAAATATTATAATATAGTTATAATATTTTGAATTTGAATTATTATTAAATTGTTATATACATATAATATAATAATTATGTATTATATTAAATATAATATATTATAATAATTTTAATATATTATATTATAAAGTATATGATATTATATATGTGTATAAATAAATAGAGTATATATTATATAATACTTATCATACTATATATTATAATTTTGTATTATAGATTATATTATTATATACTCAATTTTTATTTTTTTATCTTTTTTTTTGGTGTGTGTGTGTGAGAGAGAGATTATATAACAATATAATTTATAATATATAATATAATAAGTATTATATAGTGTATAATATATTATAAATATATAAATAATTAGAGTATACTGTATATCATACTATATATTATAATTGTATATTATAGATTATATATATATATATATATATATATATATATAATATAAAATTATAATATATAGTATGATAAGTATTATATAGTGTATACTCTAATATTATATATATATATATATATATATATATATATATATATATTATTAGAGTATATATATAAATAATTTGAGTATACATTATATAATACTTATAGTACTATATATTATAATTTTATATTATAAATTATATTATTATATACTCAATTTTATATATATATATATATATAGAGAGAGAGAGAGTATACACTATATAATACATATCATATATAATAATTTTATATTATAGATTATATATTAAATTATATACTCACATAAGGAGTATATATAATGAAGAGCATGTAATGGTGAGACCAAGAATGTATAATGAAGGAACCCATGCTATTATCTCTCCAAAATCCAAGCGTGAGGATGCCACAATCTCCCTTTTCACTCGTTATGATGATCATTATTATTTATAGTGGCATTCAATGACTAAGTAAATAATACACATACACTTCCTTTAACATGTGTGACCTTAATAGTCACATGTTTCAATTGTGGATCTATGATAGATATCTTATTTAGACCGTGTAGTTAAGTTTTCCATTGTTGGTAATATTTATTCGTAATCTATAAATTGTAAATTATATTGTCTTCCAAGGGGAAATGCATGTAATTAATAAATTTGGTCCAAAATTCAAAGCTTTTAATTCTTCATGTGTAGCAGTTGTGTCAGGTCGAAGGAAGATATTAAATTTCAACTTAAAATGATTTAAAATTTGTCCAAGAAACTTCCCTTTTCAATAGGTCACACTTGCCACCACATCAGTGCTACTAGTAATTTTTTGGGTGTCATTAGCATCCTCCTCAACATCTCCATCACCACCTCCTCCAAGTAATCACCCATCTTCTCCCCCTCCTCAATGTCAACACCTTTGCTAATAATGTCATCAAACAAATTGAATTAAATATGTAGGTGGATTATGAGATTTCCTACCATGAACTATAAACTAATTTCCATGCTAACAAACCAACTGAAGATGAACTCTGATCTCACACCCACCATATCCTAATCATTGAGCTAAAGGAAAATAATTTATCCTTGAAATTTGCATTGTTGGCAGTAGATCCTTTGCTTATGCTTCTTATTTTAACTTGTTCAATAACCCAAGCATGCCTTGTAATCATCATACTTGAACTAATTAGAAGTAAAAAATCAAAATATTAATCCAACAAATAAATATCCACTTGTGGTCTCCTAATGAGATCAGTTCAATGTGGTGTGCAAATTGAGCCAATCAAGCCCTAATCCACAATAGATTGTTGCATTTGGTGGATTATGCCTTGATTGGCCATGTTTTTGCAACATATTGAATTATTTAATCGATAGATTGAATGTGGTGTTCAAACTGGGCCAATCAAGCCCTAATCCACATTAGATTATTGCATTTGATGAATTAGGGTTGAATTGAACCTATTTGCTTGCCACATTGCATTAATCAATCACTTAGTTTAATGTATTGTGTAAACAAGGCCAAATTAAGCCCTACTTCACATTGAATTATTACATTCGATGGATTTTTCTCGATTTAGTGCCATTTGTGCACCACATCAAATAGATCGATTGATTGGTTTAATGTGGTGGGAAAAATAGGCCAATCAAGCCCTAATCCACATTAAATTGTCATATTAGGTGGATTTGGGTTTGATTGGACCTTTTTACACACCATATTGAACTAATGAATTGATTGGTTCAATGTGTTGTGTAAATAGGGTCAATCAAGCCCTAGTACACATTATATTATCACATTCAATGGAATAGGGATTGATTAGACCTGTTTACACACCAAATTTTACTCAAATATGTAAAAACATGTATGCCTTAGAATTACACTAATAGGCATAACATGCAATAGCATCCAAGGGGGGGTGGTGAAGTGTAATAATGTGCAATGTCAATAAAAATGGAAGACCTCAAATTGGATGACTATTTGACTATCATGGGTATTGCTATTTTTGTCTTGAAGAAGATGATAAAAAAGTGATATCTTAGGCATACAATTGACTTTGGAGCCCTTTTTATTTTCATTGAAAGATGTTTTTGAGACTAACATATTGTCACACCCATACAAAGGCCATCTATTACCAATCAATAGAAACTTTACAAAGAATGTTATGGATTTTTTAACCAATATGGAACCTTCAATGGGAAAAATGATATGATAAATTCAAAATAGGAACCTCAAGATAGATATTCATTGAGGTTTTTAGATATATAAATTTAAGATATTTAGCATAATAAATATAGGGTGTTAATTTTGTTGTTATCTCTACTTCCTAGCACTGGAATTGAAACAAGGGATGTAGTAGGTTGAGGTTTCAAATCCCTTCTTGGAAATACAAGTCTATAATAGTTCAACAACTCAATGCATAGAGGGGAGCATTGAGTTGAAGCCACTAGATGGTTTCTTATCATTGTGCCTACCTTAAAAATCATGACAGTTATATTGTTGTTACATATGGCCATACCACATTTAAGTTGCATATGGAATCAACAAATGTTTGGGACATTTAAAGGCAGAAAAAGAGGATCATTATGTTGTAGTTATGGTGGATAACCCAGTCCAATACCTTAATCCACCAAACCCATTGAGGGTATT
Source organism: Torreya grandis (assembly GCA_037957365.1). Classification (NCBI taxonomy): domain Eukaryota; kingdom Viridiplantae; phylum Streptophyta; class Pinopsida; order Cupressales; family Taxaceae; genus Torreya; species Torreya grandis. Next base: position 3,316,643 of record JARHVA010001498.1, on the reverse strand, counting down.
ATCCATAAATGTGAAGGAGATTCCTAGTTTGAAAATTAAAAGGGGTGGACCAATGATATTATTTGTACAAGTTGGTCATAGTGTTACATTGTATATTACTTCATATCCCATTAATGAGGTTGTGCTTACAAATCAAAATCAAAATGAAACTATCTATGTAGAAGGAGAATATGTTCACAATATGCCTACAAATACATTCAAATTGAAGAGAATTGCATATTGGAACACACTTGATCAAGCATCTACATTACATTCCACAAGGAGTGCTTGCATTTGGAATCATGATTGAGTCTTAAGAACCAAAGTACATGGGCAAGAGGAGATTTGGGCATCAAGGTGGTGGCCCCATGTAATGGCAATGTGTGGGCACCTAAAGCACTGCACAATGGTGAAAAATGGTGCTTAAAAAATAATAGACATATCACACCTAATATCCATGTGTGGCACTTTGATCAAATTATTGATGTGCTTCAATGGCATAGCCTAGTCGGTGCACAAATTTAACCATGATATATTCCATGACCTTATGAAGAAGGGATCTAGACCATGTGTCATTGTTACTGATTGACACGGAAATGAAGGAAACATGAACAAGTCAAACAATACAAGGAACACAACAATATGAGCATATCTTAGACCAATAATCACATAATCACATAAATACACTAGTATCACGACAATTAACTAGTCTCGTATCAAAATTAAGTGTATACACCAATATTATGTTCCCAAAAATATTTGAGGTGTATATTCTTTTACAATTAAATCTGTGTTAATATATTTTACATAACTCTAACATATTAAATCTGTATTAATATGTTAACAACAACAACAACAATAATAACGCCTTAAAACAATGTGGCCCGTATATATAAAATTCATTAATATAGAATAAATAAAAATCTAAAATCTGATATTGTTGCTAAACCAGACAAAAGAGCTTAAAACATCCTTAGATAAGGCGTACGTGGTTAATGTTCAAATTTAAAAAACTAAGTGAACTTATGAGAATGCACACATATGGATGGACATAGCGATGGACGGTGGAAACACATTGATCCGTGGATTCGATTCAATCCGTGCCAAAACATTGAATACAACAGACTCTATCTGATTGAATAAAGCCTAGCCGTCGATTTTCAGTTGGAGGAGCGATACTGGAAACGACGATGAGAAGTCGGTGTTTTCGGCTGTGCTGTTCCTTTTTATCTAATCAGAAATTTCGAGAGGAGTTTTACAAAGCCGTCTTTTTATTTTTTCCGGTCACAATATATTCAGTAGCTTCCCCGGGTTTGGGCTACCGGGCGGAAAATCTGGTCATGAATCACTCAAATTCGATACGGTAAGTGGACTTGAGCTCTTATTGAAGGTGCACATTTGCAGCGCTGGCTTGCTGTATGGCAAATCACAGGCCACATCATAAAATTTCAATAACATCATTATTCCCGAACCAATGGAATCGATAAAAGCAGAATATGCTTTTTGTGATACGAATCTATGCTATGGGCTCGTCAATTACATGATAGAAGTAAAAAGATAAGAAAATGATCATCATATGTTACGTGTCTGGTGGAAATATAGGTGTACAAATCAAAGGAAATAAGAGGTCAATTACATGATAAAAGGAAAAAGATAAGAATTTTTTGTCATCATATGTTATGTGTTTTTTGTGTAAGAACCGTGGAATGGTGGAAATATAAGTGTACAAACCAAAGGAAACAAGAGTTTAATTACATGATAGAAGGAAAAAGATAAGAAAATGGTCGTCATATGTTACATGTCTTTTGTGTAAGAACCGTGGAATGATGGAAATATAGGTGTACAAACCAAAGGAAACAAGAGATCAATTACATGATAAAAGGAAAAAGATAAGAATTTTTTGTCATCATATGTTATGTGTCTTTTGTGTAAGAACCGTGGAACGGTGGAAATATAAGTGGACAAACCAAAGGAAACAAAAGGTCAATTACATGATAGAAGGAAAAAGATAAGAAAATGGTCATCATATGTTACATGTCTTTTGTGTAAGAACCGTGGAATGGTGGAAATATAGGTGTACAAACCAAAGGAAACACGGGGTCAATTACATGATAGAAGGAAAAAGATAAGAAAATAGTCATCATATGTTACGTGTCTTTTGTGTAAGAAACGTGGAACAGTGGAAATATAATTGTACAAACCAAAGAAAACAAGAGGTCAATTACATGATAGAAGGAAAAAGATAAGAAAATGGTCATCATATGATACATGTCTTTTGTGTAAGAACCGTGGAATGGTGGAAATATAGGTGTGCAAACCAAAGGAAACAAGAGGTCAATTACATGATAGAAGAAAAAAGATAAGAAAAAGGTCATCATAAATTATGTGTCTTTTGTGTAAGAACCGTGGAACGGAGGAAATACAGGGATATGAACCAAAGGAAACAAGAGGTCAATTACATGGTAGAAGGAAAAAGATAAGAAAAGGATCACCATTTGTTATGTTTTTTATGTAAGAAGTGTGGAATGGTAGAAATATAAACATATGAACCGAAGGGAACAAGAGGTCAATTATATAATAAAGAGAAAAAGATAAGAAAATGGTTATCATATGTTGCGTATCTTTTGTGTTAGAACTATAAAACGATGGAAATATAAATGTATGAATCATGACCAAAAAATGTCATTTACATGATAGAGGGAAAAAGATAAGAAAAAGGTCACTATATGTTGCGTGTCTTTTGTGTAAGAATCATAGAATAGTGTAAATATAAGGATATAAATCAGAGAGAAAAAAAGTCAATCACATGATAAAGGGTAAAAGATAAGAAAAAAATCACCATCTATTATATTTTTTATGTAAAAACCACGAAATAATAAAAGCAAAAATATATAAACCAAAGGGAAATATATAACAAAGAGAAAAAGATTTTTTTTTTAAAAGTCAACATCTCTTTTGTATAAGAAACATGAAATGGTGGAAATATAAATGTATGAACCAAAGGCATAATGCCACCTAATTATCAGCAGGTATCCTATCATTTTAATACGGTATTCCACTGGTATAAATATAAAAATCCCAAATTGCCAGAGATGCAATGGAGATGTCGATGGCAATGGCGATGCTTCAAAGGAGTAGAAAACTAGGGTTTTGCCATCTTCGCTGTCGTCATCATATCATTATCGGATCTCTTCAAACTACAAATTGGCACGTCTTTTCTTCCCTTTCTAATGCAAAACATGAATGTATCTGCCCACCACTAACAATGTTATGCTTGCAGGATGTGGTCTAGAGCCAACTCCTGTGATTTGACCGTCACTTTATTTTTAAATCATACCAGTAAAATCTCACCAAAATTAACTTTTGTTGAAACCTTTAACAAACGATTGGGTTGTAATTATGTTAATTAGGAATGGAAAAGAATTGTGAAATAAAGAATGATTTATAAAGTTTTATAAGTTATCTAATTATAATTTGTAAATAAAATTTGAAATTTAATGTTCATTAAAAATCGATTAAGATGTTAAAAGATTTATTTGAGAAATTAATATAACATCATTTCTTAAGTTACATTGTTATATTATTTCTTAAGTCACATTGTATACGTGGACCAAAAGCCATCCATAGGACATACAATAAGTGAGGGTTGGCATTTATTTCGAAAACATTTGTTTTATAATTTTGACAGTTATATGTTTTATGCTGTAATCTTATATTTATGTGATGCTCCTAGATCACATGACTTGTTTTTATTGTGTTAGTTTGCAAATTTATGTATTTTTATATGTTCATATAAATATACAATACATTGAAAACTAATATGAAATATTTTTACATGGTAAGAAAATATCTATATTAAATATTAATTTTATGGTAAAATTGTTTTTCTTTTATACACTTAAAATAGTTTAATTGTATTTTATGAATAAGATTTTTTTTTTTTAAATGTAAATACAATCATACGGCTTGTGGTACCAATCAAAATGTTAGAAAAGAAGAATCTACATATGCATAAAATCGGAAATAAATTACTTGTGTAGCACCAACACTTCGTACATGTGTAAGATACATATCAAGAGATATTTCAAGCATGTAAGATACATATTAACATACACTTTGCATGTGTGTAACATGCATATCAACAAAACAATATAAGCTTGTCAATGATTTCTTGCACTTTCAAGTAATCACTCTGAATTGATAATTTCTCATACAACCACAATCGCCCTTCTGTAGCCTGACTTATCTGTGTAATACAAATGTAACTTCATAATTGAATCCATGCAATGAATTCGAGGCAACATTGTTCATTGTCCATTATGTCACTAATATAGCTCCTATGCATATTTCTATTTTCTTTTACATTTGAATTTTGTCTACTTTGTTATTCATCGATTACTTTTCACATTTACATTTTAGCATATTCAAAATATTTACAATTTTTTTTTTTCTTTTTTTTTTTAAAAAAAAAATGTACTTACAAACATTAGCTACTACTTTTTTCTCATAAATTATTATATTTTCTCTATTTACTTTTTTAATTCCCTACCTACAATTCATTACTACAATAAACTTATATTGTAAATTTACGTACAAAGGTCCAATTATGCTTATTTGGAGAGGAATTGCATTGCCAATACTTTGACAGGAGGAATCAATAGTCGATATTTTATCCACTAGCTTGCCAATGGACATGTCAGCGTATATTTTATGTTGCAATGGGTCAAAAGTTTTGTCTACCTTTTCCAAGTTGTACAAAAAAGTATCATCCTATCACCTATGTGCGAAATAAGATTTGGGATTCAATCCCAACTCCAAGGGACACTACACTAGATAGATAGATATTTATTAGTCCCCAAAAATTCATTCTACACATTGACACAGTGAACAAAAATTAAGGTATGTAATTTACTTTCAATTTTTTTTTTTTCATATTCCAAGCTACACACTTTTAACTAATTTTTAATCATTGTCTTATCTTGCATAGATAAATAATTCTTCTTCCTATGGAAGACTCATATCTCAGAGTCACACATTATCTTCCTTCTATTGCCAATCTACATAGAAATGTGATTCACTTTTGCTAATCTCGATTATACTTCAATACATTTTCATTTATTGATAGTGCTTGGTTATTTGACTTATACTATGTTTTCATTTTTCTTAGGATGTATAACAAAAGTCTATGACTTTTATAAATCAACTAACTACACATGTACTTAGTACAATTTTTATACTTCGTATTGATTTTTCCCATATACAAGTTGTGCTATCATCCCCTAGATTTTATTAAGTTCCATATTATTTGACATATGAAACTAATTTTCATATTCTGCCACACTCACTGTTAAAAAAATTAATTTCACCTATTTCATATTCACATTTCAATTTTAAATACACAATGAACATATGCAACTTGTTATTCAACATAAAGGCAGGGACTAACCACTACATGACCCTTGTTTATATTAGAGTTCAATTTATTGATAATATTTAATATTTAAAGTGGTTACAACTTTTCTTTAAAATATAATAAAAAATTTAATTTTTTTATTGATATATATTAAATTTGACAAATCAATTTTTTAAGAGATTTATTGTCAAGGGTTGAGTGATATTCATTTAGGGCTAGTGCATTGGAGTATTTCAGGGTTATGCATTATGGTCCATCATAAATAACAGCTTCAGTTATCTTGTGTTTGGAATCACTGCAACATATCCTTGAGTGCTAAGGTCCATTCAACTAGTTTAAAATTCTAAAATTCATGTGCGGAGTAATATCCCACATGCCCTATGGGGTCTAGTGCGGTGGAGTATTTCAGAGCTATGTGTTGTAGTCCATCACAGACAACAGCTTTAGTTGTTTTGTGTTTGGAATCATTGCAACATATCTTTGAATTATAATGTCCATTCAGCTAGTTTAAAATTCTAAAAATTCATGTGCAAAGTAATATTCCACATGCCCTATGGGTTCTAGTGCGGTGGAGTATTTCAAGTCTATGCATTGTGGTCCATCACAGATAACAACTTCAGCTATTTTTTGTTTGGAATCACTACAATGTATCCTTGAATGCTAAGGTCCATTCATCTAGTTTAAAATTCTAAAAATTCATGTGTAGATTAATATCCCACATGCCCTATGAGGTCTAGTGCAACGGAGTATTTCAGGGCTATGTGTTGCAATCTATCATAGATAACAACTTCAGTTGTTTTGTGTTTGGAATCAATGAATCCTATCCTTGAATGCTATGGTCCATTCAAATAGTTTAAAATTCTAAAAAATCCTATGTGGAGTAATATCCCACATGCCTTGTAGGGTCTAGTCTGATGGAGTATTTCAGGGCTATGCCTTACAGTCCATAATAGACAATGGCTTTAGTTGTTTTGTGTTTGGAATCACTACAATGTATCCTTGAATGTTAAGGTCCATTCAGCTAGTTTAAAATTTTAAAAATTTCTGTGTGAAGTAATATCCCACATGCCCTATGGAGTCTAGCATGGTGGAGTATTTCAGGTCTATGCATTGCGGTCCATCACAGACAATAGATTCAATTGTTTTGTTTTTGGAATCACTGCAATGTATCCTTGAATGTTAGGGTCCATTCATCTAGTTTAAAATTATAAAAATTCATATGCAGAGTAATATCCAATATGCCTTGTGGGGTCTAGTGTGGTGGTGTATTTTAGGGCTATACATTGTGGTCCATAACAAATAGTATCTTTAGCTATTTTGTGTTTGTAATCACTATAATGTATCCTTGAATGTCAAGGTCCATTCGGCTAGTTTAAAATTCTAAAAAGTCTTGTGCGGAGTAATATCCCACATGCCCTGTGGGGTCTAGTGCAGTGGAGTATTTCAAGGATATGTGTTGTGGTCCATCACAAATAATAGATTTGGTTTTTTTATGTTTGGAATCACTACAATGTATCCTTGAATGTTAAGGTTCATTCGACTAGTTTAAAATTATAAAAAGTCCTATGTGGAGTAATATCCCACATGCCCTGTAGGGTCTAGTGTGGTGGTGTATTTCAGGGCTATGCCTTGAGGTCCATCATAGACATCAACTTCAGATGCTTTGTGTTTGGAATCACTGCAATGTATCTTTGAATTTTAAGGCCCATTCTGCTAGTTTAAAATTTTAAAAAAAAATGATATATTAGTATTAGTGCAAAAAAAATCAACCTTTAACAACTGAATGATATTCATTTATCAAATTCCTAATATTTATATTTTAACTTATTAATAATATTTAATATTAATCTGGTCACAACTATTTATTAAAATATAATAAAAAATATTTAAGAATTTTTAATTAATATGAGGTGGTCTCATATAAGAATACAAGGTGCTATAAATTCCTTTGTAAACCATAACCAAGACACTACTTGACATCGTGAACTTTAAAAACTATATTATTATTATATTAAAATCTGAAAAAATAAATTTATAAACTTCAAAAAAATATATAAATTTATAAGAAAAGTTAGGTCAAATCTCTTCACATTTAAAGAAATAATTTTTTTAATTAAAAATATTATATATATATATATATATATATATATATATATATATAAATATAAATTAAAAGGAGAAATATATAAAATAAAGCAACCTTCTTCCTATCAAGCATTAAAAAATATTCTTTTTTCCAAATTTGTGTGGGACTTAAATCTATCATCAACCCTTTTTTATATTCAAGTGAGATTTCTCAATTCTAAGTTCAACTACACATTAGAATAAAATTTAATATTGAAATTTTATGTGTAGAATAATAAGTGTATATATAATTTTAAAATTATTTTTTAAATAAAAATTTAATTGAATATTTTTTTATAGTTTTATTTGAGTTATTATATTTCATAAGTGTATATATAATTTTAAAATATTTTTTAAATGAAAAATTATTGGAATAATCTTTTATAGTTTTATTTGAGCTATTATATTTCATGTGTTTTGTAATGATAAATTTGAGAGGTTTATATACATTAATAAAAATAATTTAAATATAATTTACTTATTTTTAATTTAAAAAAATTAGCTTTTGATTTGAGTCAAATCAATTTGGGAAATAAATAGGAAGCTTAGGTCTCCTTTATATCGAATATACAGGGCAACTTAAGTTATCAATAACCACCCTGAGTTTATCATACCACAATAAGATTTGAATCTAGATAAAACTCAACACAACCAAACTTTTTAACTAATACACCTGCATCCCATCAAGTGCAAATCTTACTGTAAATAATTTGTCCCCCTTAAAACCTTAATGATAAAAATTTAAAAATTTAAAAAAAAAAAAAATTAATTAAATTAAAAAAAAAAAACTTCCTAAAATAATATGTTTCAATTAAAACTAAAATTTGTTTTAAAAATTAATTATAAATAATAACTCAAAAATATTTAACATAATATTAAAAATTAAGAAAAATGCCTCTTCAAATAACTATATTAAAAACTTTAAATTTTATTGATGGAACACTTTACTACATAAAGTTCCAAAATTTAACAAAGTTTCTATGGAGACCCCAAAACAAAAGCCTCCACTGAGGCGTAGATTCCAGATATGAAGTGACATATCGAAAGCGGGCACGCGGAATTAGAGATTATCTTTTATAAGTTTAGGTTATGATTAAGACCATCCATAAGGTCCTTAACGAGATTTTTTGAAGTCCAATAATTCAGGGTTGTAATTTTCTATCATTTTTAGAAAAATAAAAAATAAAAAAAATAAATTTATTCGATTCATTAATTTTTTTGATATATAATTTAAAAGACTTTAAGTTGTCAATATAGCATAAATAATCAGTATTTTTATTTTTTTTAAATATTAAAATAATCAGTGGAAGATCTCTTTGAGGGAGAGATTTTCAAGCATAGAGATCCACTGTTGGGAAATAAGGCACAACTCAATCATTTAACACATCTTTTCTATCAATAGTTACAAGAATCAAAACTCCCCATCCAACACATCTTTCCATTTACATGTCGTACTACAAATATATAATTTTGAAAAATTGAGACCCATTTTGCATTCTTATGAGATAACTTGGCTTGAGTATTTAAATATTTTGACGTTTGATTCCTGTCATCAAAACTAGTTCTCTATGCAATAAGTAGTGCCTCTATTGTTTAAAATTTTGGACAATAACATACAAATCCTTAACATAAGTGCCATATATATTTTTGGGCATCATTTAGTTTTTCACTAAAATAAGCAACGCGATTGCCTTCTTGACTCAACACTCCTCCAGTTACAACCACTAAAGCATCAAACTAAATGGTAAATATCTTCTCAAAGTTTGATAAGGCAAGAATTGGGGCTTTCATCACCTTATTTTAGAGTTGTTCAAAACTTCTTTCAGCGGCTTGAGTCTATGAAAAGGACTTCCCATAGGTGCAATAGGTTAATGAAGCACTTATACCACTAAAATATATTATAAATGTTCTATAAAACTTCACTAATCCATGAAACCTCCTCACCTCTATTATGATTTAAGGGATAGGACATTCAATTATAACGTTGGTCTTTTTCGGGTCCATGCTCACTCCGTCTATTGAAATCACACTTCCAAAGAAAACCAACTTGTCCCTACAAAATACACTTTTCTCAATATTTATAATCAATCACTACTGTCAAACATATCAAATGCTCTTCTAGGTTCTACTGAAAATCAAAATGTCATTAAAATAAATTGTATCAAATTTCCCAATATAAGCCCTGAATACCTAGTTCGTAGATCACATAAAAGTGGTAGGAGAATTAAACATTCCAAATGGCATCACCAACCATTCATACATCCCATCCTTGGTATTGAGCCCTATCTTCCTTTAATCCCCTTCCTGACTGTGGATCTGATTATAACCACTCTTCAAATCACTTTAAGATAAATTCTTAGCACCAACCAATAAGTCTAATCTATCATCCATTCTAGGCAATGGATACTGGTACTTTATTGTGATCTTGTTGATGAATCTAAGGTTGATACATAATCTCCACTTGCCTCTTTTCTTCGTGAGAGTAGGGTTAGTGTTGAACAAAGACCCATGTTCTCCCTTATTAACTATTTCTCTAACAATTAAGATATTTTCTTTCTCATCTCCTCATTCTCTTGTGGAGCTAACCTACATGCAGATTGATTTGGAAGTTTTGATCCTGACACCAATCAATATGGTGTGTAATGCCTCATGAGGGAGGCAATCCTGATGGTAATTATGTTGGAGTTATATCATAATAATTTGTTATCAATTTCTTCATCTAATGTGGAAGTTCCCCTTCATGTTCCATTTCTTCTCTAAGTCATAATAAATAACCAAATTTTCCTTTAGTTTTTTTCATAATTTTTTATAACCCATTACTACTAGAGATATTTCAAATGCCCCTTCATATTTCCATGGTTTTAAAATATTTGTCTTCCCTTCATGTTGTACTTCATAAGTGTTCTCTTTTCCATGATGGATTACTCTTCAGTCATATTTCTAAGGCCTTCCTGATAGAAAATGAAAAACATCCATTGGTACCATTTCACATAACACTTTGTCTTCATAAAACCAAATTTGAAGGCAACAAGACAAGATTGATCCAAAATCACACTATAATATTTTTTTAACTAATAAATCTTATAAGGATTTGATTTTGAAATACAAACAAGATATAAATTTTGTACCATTTATGCACTTACTATATTGTCAGTAGATTCTTCAGCTACAATCACCTTGCACGCTTTTTATTTACACTTGTTTTTGGTTTGAAATACACTCTTTCTTATTCAATAAGTTTCTAGGGTCTCCTCGTTTCCTAACATTAAAGTTATTTGCATTTGTTTTAACCTTTTAAGACTTATTGAATGTAATTATTATGTTTGTTAAAGAGATACGTAGACTAAATTAGGGTAATAATATGCAATAAATACATCAACTGATTTGTTATAGAATTGACTAACTTTGACCTTTCTAAAAATAGTAATAAATAATGTAAATAATAACTTAGATGGAAAACACATGAGACAAATGATCTGAAGGTTGGAAACTGAGGCAGAGGCTATTCTAAGTGTCACAAATAGGATCCTAGTGTCAGGACCCATCTTGAATAATACCACCCTAATTGGACGGTAGAGCCATTATTATAAATGTGGCAATAGTGTCCTTATATTGGCAGTAGTGTCTTATGTGCAGAACTATCCCAAACTTCTAGGTGCACCTATGTTTTGATATATGGGGTTTATTTCTATGTGCATGAGTCTTGAAACCTTTTATATTGTATGTTTTGACTAAATTTGTGAGAAAACCCCAATCCTCCATGTTGTTAGGTCATCCGATTGATACAAACTGAAAAGTGTGTTTTTAGTGGGATAGGTTGGACATCCTCAACACCCCACTATGATGAGAGTTGCCTACATACCAGTGCTCTAAAGAGTGATCAAGCCTAATGTAGTTCTCCCCACCTAAATCTTAGTGCAAGTGCAAGTGAAACTAGTATGATAGTGGACTTGAGTGCTTTAGATGTGCTTAAGACTGTAAATATGGGCAATCTAAGTGTATAAATGATGTAAATGGTAGTATGCATAAGTAGGGTATAATACGAATTGATAACCTTAATTATGCATAACTTGTTCTACGTTTAAATGTATATTTTGCATCTGATTTCTATCCAGTGGTTAGAGGGCTAGAAGTCATGTATTTATATTGTTTTGATGTTTGCATGGGTATTAAAAGAGGTCTAGGCCAACCCTGGGAGGCTTAAGTTTTGAAAAGATATTCATTTGTGAAAAAGAGAGGGAAATGACATTAGCTCCATTATTGGGACACTAGCGCCATGTGGCACTACTTTCCTTATTATGGTGTTAGTGTCCAAATGACAAAACACTAGGCATGAAGGGCTAGGATACAAGAATGAGGGTCTAGGATTGCTTTAGGGATGACTAGGGATGTTTGTGGCCCACATGAAGGCTAGATAAGTGTGAAAATAGGCTCTAGGATAGGTCTAGGGATAAGCTAAAGATATGTAGTCTCAAGTAACACTCTTAGCACTCAAATACCACTTTTAAGTGATTACATTTGCCTCCCTTATTCTATAAATATAGTAAAGCAAAATGACTAGGATAAAAGAAAAATAAGAGTAACTGGACTTACCTAAGAGGTGAAGTGGACGAAGCTAGGTTTGAGTATGTGAAGCATGTTAAAATGTGTGTCCTAAAATTTAAATGTGCATAAATGATTCCTTACTTAAGAGATATCAAAATCAAATACTAAACTAAGTAAAGAAGCAAAAACTAAGTAAAACTAGTAAAGGAATAAGACAGAGGAAATGAACAAATACACCTCACCAGGTATGTAAACCAATGCATAAACCTAGTGACAACCTATCTCTGTGCATTCATATAATGATCAATCGATGAATATGTTAGACTAAGCTAATGGATTTCTCAATCCTCATGTGTGGGTGGCTCAAGAACTCAATCCAATTTTGACTCCATCATTGCCCACCCCTGCTTGGTTGATCATGACCTATGAATAGCTTAGATTGGATTGAAGGTGTGTCTAACCCTCTCATGTAGGTGGCTTAAGAAATCAATTAGGATATGACTCCATATTTACCTACACATGTGTAGTAGATGCATCTAAAACTAGAACTATATATTGTAAATAGAAATATCCAATTAGAAATGTCAAATCTGTGAGCACTCAGGTATATTAGGTAGTTGTAGGCCACTCAGGAATGCCAAACATTACAAGTGGACTAAGGAATAAAACTAGTGTGTAACATGAAATATGATTTTAGATGTATATAACATAGAGAATGACATGGAATTTATCATCCCATTTGATCAAATGGTATGTAAGTCAGCATATGAAAATAATGTGCCACACACATACTCCCAAATTTGATATCTGAGCATATAGATTATGTACTGAGTTGTAATAATTTATTTTGAGTATCTGAACGGAACATGGGAATTTTCATGTTGTGCATGATGCTCTCAATCTAATAAAAATAGTATGAATATGAGCAAAACTAAGTAAAATTGATAAATCTATAACTGAACATGTGCAAACTTATACTATACCTCCTATACTTTTTTGGCCAATCTAGGTTTTTTTTTTAAAACTAAGACTACTAGATAGTAGAACCATATTTTGGATGATAGTTCCATGTGGTGCTAGTGTCCCAATTTGGGTGTTAGTTTCCTTGCAATCTAATTTTTATACAACTGTACTGATATATGTGTCACTATTTTTCCACTGTGTTAACCTAAGTTTGATTTTTGTAATATGAGCCTGTGTGCTGAAAATGTACTATAAACACATTATAAGAACCTGATATTTGTGACAAACCCTTGTTAATGCCCCCCATTTTGATGGGAGTTGTTGAACCTATGTAAGAACTTCCCTCAAAAGAAAAATCTCTACAAGATGTGTGTTATCTAGAGTATATATGATATCTATATAATAATCCAATATAATTTGCATACATAACATCTGAATGTAGGATAATCTGAGCATGATTTTATAATGTTAGATGTATGCTCTATTTATAATTCACAAGGGTGTCAAGATAGATATAAAAATATATGTAACATTAAAACTAAGTAATAAATAAGTAGCTACCTTAGGGGATGAGACATGATGTCTAGTATAGCACCTAAGTAGGAATGGGAGATGGATGAGGTCCCTCATGACATCTAAAACTAGAGTGTGTAACAAGCAAGAGACAAGTGTCATGGTCATGAAACATATAATAAAGCATACATAAAACACACATAAGTCATGAAAAATAGGCCAAGGGGCCATACTACAAGGTACACTGGGGACATGTCACTAAATTTGATAAAACAAGACATACAAGGATATGTTCAAATCTCCACATATGTAAGTAACAAACAAGTTGGCTTAGATCTACATAGAAATACATGTTTAAATGTTTGCATACACAATCAAGAAGGCACACACAATGACATGGCACGTGTCCAAACATACATATTATGAATAAAAGTGGCATAGAACCATATAGTAATTGCATATTCAAATGCCCTAAAAAAAGATTAAGCATAGAGATATAATCAATTATAAACTAGGAAAGATAGAAATGAAAGTATGCATGAATATGTAATATAAATATGTTTAATAGATAGAATGTACATGTACTAAGTCAAAAGTAGTAATAGACAACAAAAAAATTGAGTAAGTATAATATGATCAATATCAAGATATGACATTGTTAAAGATGTGATGTAGAGTATAGAAAGATAGAACTTGGTAATAAAAATTGTGTAAAGGGTGCCCCTAAGTGGGTGAATGTGTCAAATGAAGAACCCATGCATCTAAGTAATGCCCCATGTAGATAGATAATAGCAAATCTAGATTGATGTAGTAGACCTGAGTCCTATAGTAATTAGCAAGAACATGACAAGAACAAGTGAAGCATACATGTATAATAAAACTGACTATATTAAGATAGATAACATATGTCGTGTCTAGATAATATCAAAAATGTAAACATATCAATGCATATGATATATAATTTTATGTTATTTGAGTAAATATTTTTGTGTTTTTAACATATTGTATTGTTTTTGTATTTTTTGGATATAAGCTATGTATAAGTAACATGAAAATGAAACTATATAGAAGGAGAAAGAGAGAAGGAAAGTATACACAAGAAGGGAGGAACAATACTAATCGATGAGGCTCATGGGAGACTCACTATCAATGTGGCCTATGTCAAATAAAGGAACAATGATCATGCATGTTATATGAAAGGGTGATTGTGGTCCCAAAATCTACTACACCAAGTGATCTATGTCTAGCCTTACTTGTGGAGTGGTGCTAGGAATATGTACCATTGACTATGGTGCCCTGTGAACTATAGGGGTCTTAAGGACCTATAGAGTAAAAAACTCTACATTTTTCATTTTTTGAGTTTCAGTTGTGCGCTTCAAGTTTTGTCCCTGCATGTTTTGGTTTTGAGGCAATTGAAGTTTTGACATAAAGCACAGGCGCGAGTTCCTTTTTCCCTAAATTTTGTCTAAGTATCAAAGTTGCACGAAAGTTGCCAAGTGTCATCGGCTGAGACACATTTTATAATTTCTCTAAGTTGCTCAAAATGTGCCATGTGTCTCGTAGTAATTCAACGGAGCACGACAAGTGTCAGCATCTGTGTTTCATGTTTCTTATGCATTTCAAAAGCTTATTTCAATAAGCTTCTCTCAAGGTCAAGCGGAAGGCACCAGGTGGCAACTGTGGAAGGTTTCAATATGCTTTTCTAAAAGCAACGGAAGATGTCATGTGTCTCTAGCTAAAGAAAGTGGAAGCTGCCACATGTCAACATACAAAATATCTTCATTTTGTTTCATTGTTAAGTAAAGACTATGTTGGGCCACAGGTTTTGTTTCTAAATTTAGCAGAAGCCACCAAGTGTCACCATCTATATGAATCTAAAATAAGTTTTGAATGTTTCTATAGTGTAGCTAAAACTCAACAAAAACTGCAATGTGTCCCTAGTAAAAGAAATGGAAGCCACCACGTGTTACTTGATTAAAGATACATGGAAAGTGACACCTATCCCTATTTCCCTTTTGAAGCTGCTTAGGTGAGAAGTGTTATGGGTCCCATTTTTTGAAAGTTGTTAAAGTTTTGAAGCAGCGGATTATGACAGACGTCAAAGATGGAGTACTCCTGAGTAAAGACATAAAGAGTATAAGTTACACAGAAAGTGCCGTGTGTTTTTTATAAGAATCACAGAAGCTGCCAAATTTCATTTTCTGGTGCTGCCTAAATAATAAGATGGTTTTCAAGTGAAACAAGCGAAAGCTGCTCCACATCCATTTCACAGTGGGAAATGTCCTATGTATCTAATTTAGCCAATGAACTTGTAGGGAGACTAAACATTTCAGATCTGAAAGATATCTTTTGTTATACACTTCTAGTTCAATTAGAGTTCAGTTAGACCATTGGGTTGGGAACGTGCAAGTAATCTAGAGCTAGTCTGATGCTATAAATATAGGTGTAGAGGGAGAAGAGATCATCATTAGAAGATAGAGAGAATTTTTTACAAGAGATTATTGTCAAGAAGTTTTAGACTTTTTTAGCTATGACCAGGAATATCATTTTCCTTTATTCTACTTTCTTGAGTTAGAAAGTTTGTATAATTGTGCATGTCTATGTGCCTTTTATGTGACTAGAAAATTAATAAAAATATTGAGTTTTGTGCCTTTGTTGATATTTTATGTGTTATTGCAAAATCATCTAAGTTGTGAGCCTTTGATCTTATCTATTTTCATCTTTTACATTGATCATGCCTTGTTTGCTCTTTAATGTAATATAATCCTAAAGATATATTCATTGTGCTTAGAATTAAGGGTCGAATTAAATGTAGGCACATCATCATAGTTAAATTTTCTTTCATTGCATTTGTGTTTATGTTTAATTTCTATCCTTTTTTCCAAAATACTTTTGAGATAAAGAAGAGCCATCTTCTTTAAAATCTGGAGGTCATTTCAGGTCGCAAGTCCCACATTCCTGAAACTTCCCATTGTTGGTGTTGGAAACAATGCAATTCTAAGCATCAATAGTTTTTGGCATGCCTAGTGGGACACCATCTTGAAGTTTCTTTCAAGACCGTATGAACCAGAGAGCTACAAGGAGTCAAAGTTGTGGACCAATAACAAGATCTAAATCTGTTGTAAATCCAGGTATTCTTTTTCCACCATTGGTAACTAGTCCAAGAAGAAGGGTCAATCAGTTTATACCAATACCAAGAGAAAACATGGGAGCACCTATACCTCCAAGAAATTATGCAAGTTGGAATACTGGTAGTCCTTTGATTCTCCCAATACCACCAGCCACTTGGGACCCTATTCCAGTAAATGCCCTAAAAGCTCTACCCAAATTCAATGGGCAAGATTTCAAAACACCTGAAGAACATCTATAGGATGTGTCTGATGTCTGTGTTATACATGTGGTCACACAGCAAAATGTGGCCATAAGATTGTTAACAGCTTCTTTTAAAGGGAAGGATCTATAATGGTATAGATCCTTGACCCCAAATACAATATCTACATGGGATCAACTTGGAGATCTTTTCTTTGAAAGATTTGAAGAAAAGGGTGATAAGTCTTCTTTGTTACAACAATTGATTACTATCAAAAGGGCACCACAATAAGCAATGACTGACTACAATTCAAGATTTCAAAAGACTTGGGAAAGAATTCTTGCTATAGCAAGACCATTACCAGGTATGGCTATAGTCTTTTATCTTAAAGCTTTAAATGTAGATATATCAGTAATGATTCAGTCACTTGGAGATCAGACTCTGCCAGAAGCCTATGAATACGCAATCAGAGCTGAAAATACTTTAATAGATGCTAGAAAGTTGCCCCCAAGGCCTCCCATGCCCATGTTTCTAGAGATTACCTTACCTTTTCCTCAAGAAACCCCTAATTCCATAGCCCCACCTATGTGTATGTACACATATCCTCAACAACCTGCTAAAGAACTTGTCCCTGCCCAGTCATCTGAGATGGATGATATCAAGAACATCTTAAAGACATTTTATAATGAGTTAATCGACATAAAAAGACAACAGAATCCTTATCCTAAACCACAATATCAAGGCTACCAAGGAAATATATTTCTACCATAGCCAAACCAGTATCAGGGTTCTCAAAGGCAAAATAACCCTCAGCTAGCAAACCAATTAGTTGCAGTCCCTACACCCTCACAGACTGTTCCCCCTAATCTAAATAGGGAGATTGTTCAAGGGTAGAATAATTATATAGATGGCACTAATGCCTGTTTTTTCCCTTGTAATAATGATCATATGCCCAAAGATTGTCCCATGGGTAATCTACAACAAAATGTAGCACAACAAAGAAGAATGTATGGACAATTTGCAAGTACTTCTGACACTCAAGCCTACCAATCCCCTGGTATGCTAAATTCAATCTTGATGGCTCAGATGCAAGGGATGTCCTTACAAAAAAAAGAAGAAATAGCCCATGAACATGATTTTTTTTCATGGGTTGAGGATGAAGAATCAATATTCTTGAATGAAGCTTCCACTTCCAAGAAGCCAGTAGTACAATCAAATTACTACACCAGATCAAAGAGAAGGATGATGGAATAGCCTGAAGTCACAAATAATGAGACTATGGGTCCTCCATTTCAAGGTCATCAAAACATAGCTGCTAGACAAGAAGTGCCTCAGCCAGTGCAGAATCAAGTAGTTCCTAGACAAGTTCAAGAAAAAGCAAGGTACCCTTATTTTCCAAGAACCCAAACTTTGGGACCGATGAATGTGGTGGATCAACTGAAGAGGACCCTAGCACAAGTATCAATATGGGACATATTAGCTATTCCTGAGTAAAAGGCACTATTATAAGAAGCTCTACAAGGCTAAGCAGTGCTTAAATATACTGGTACAAAAGAAGGACCTGCTGAAAAAGAAAAGCTCAAAGACACAGTTCATCTGCAGACAACAACCCTTTTGAGCAATGCATCAGAGGTAAGTAATCCCAAACTAGAGCCCTTCTATTTGACTTTGATAGTTGGAAAGAAATTATTGCATAATGCAATGATAGACTCAGGGGCTAGTACTATGGTAATGCCTAAGCAAATAGCATATGCTTTAAAAATAAAGTATGAGCCACTTACTAGTGGAGTTATGCAGTTGGATGGCAAACCGGTGCAAACAATAGGGAGAATTAAACAAATTCCATTGCAATTATATACTTGTCTTAATATAATTGTCAATCAAGATGTGGTAGTCATAGATATACCCCCTATATTTGGTTTATGTTTATCCAGAGACTTTACAACCAAGATAGGAGGACATATGTCACTTGATTGGTCTCATCTCATCCTAAAAACCAAATATGGTTCAAAGATGAAGATATTATCTGAGCCACTATCTAAGGATCACATCACTAATGAACCAACCTCAAAATTAGAGGTAGCTCATGCTATGCTAAATAAGGAAGAAAGGGTCTTTATTGAGGAGTTAGGTGACTGGACTGAACATGACCAAGAAGAGGAAAATAACCATTTGTTAGTTATGATGCAAAGTGACCCATATGGAAATTATGAATCGACTGGTCTGGGCACTTATGCCATATTTGATGGAGATCATAAAATCCCAAATGTTTTAAGGGAAGAAACACCAAAAGATACCTCTTCTACCAATCCTCAGGTCTCTCAACATGAATTCTAGATTCTAAGTTGGAAGAGGGAAAATCATGAGCCAGCTTGGGACCTTGAAGATGATATGGAGGAGTGTGCTTAGTTCATGGCTGGTCAGAGAGATTTCATGAGTGTAGATGAGGAGGAAATCACCATAGGTACACCCTTTGATGAACAAGAGGACAAGTCACAAGCTTATGCCTTAATCTCTGATGAGGAAGAGATAATTTTTGACTTTCTTCTCACTTTGCAAGATGATATGGAGGAGCATGGACACTTCCTTGATCATGATTTGAACGACTTGTTTGAAGTCATTGGGGCAAGTTATACTATTCTTCAAAGAGGCTGTGAGCTAGTTGCAGATGGACAAGACAGCATTAAGACTCAAATAAATATGCAAAATTGCTGCAAGCTTTCAGGGTTATCCTTTCCAGAGGTTGGTGAATTTGAAGATGATATTTTTGAAGTCGTTAAGGAGGATGATCATGCAATAGAACCTAAGTTTCCCACCATTGCCAAAATGCAAAAAATGTGGGCCAACATCAATACTCAATTGAGGTTTATGAAATCAGAATTGCAATTAGGCGATGATGATACCACTGTGCTGACACTATCAACAGCAAGAGCACAATTTGCACAAGCCAGTCAAAAGGCACTTTCTATGATGGCATTCATTTTCAAAATGAAAGATGATATAACTATCTATGAAGAGAAAATGGCCATTCTATTCAAATTGAAAACTATTGACAAGTCTCAGGAATATTAGTTGGATTTCTCTGAGCAGATTGCATATTCAATGGTCGAACAACTTGCCCAGTTTAAATCTAAAGGGATTTTTAGGTATTCTTCTTATCTATTTCACCTTATGTTATATCAAAATTCTGGCATCTTTTCCCAACACATGCATCTAAATATGTATTACCCAAGCTTCGGTCTACATAGGACCATTCCTGTGTCTACATGGACACATATCTTGTCCAAAACCAGTGACCCATATGAATTTTGGGAAATTTTTGTTGCCCTTGCTTTTTGTCATCTAAGCCTAGAGCCAGTTGTAAATAGATTGACTCCAAGTGTCTCAGGCATTATGACCAATTGCACTATTCCTTGTGATTATTTTTTTGGATCCCATCATACTATTATTAGAGTCCATGGTTTTAACGGAGAACCAGTGTTGCTACCTAAGATTTTTAACCTTAGGTTAGCATTCTTAGAGGTCACCAGACAAGTGTCTACGGTGGATAATGAATATGGCACTGGGAAGAAAAACAAGAAAATGTATGATGTTCCATGGGTGACAAACAACATGGCCCTAGAGGTCAAAAATGTTGAGCTCATATTGTTGAGAAAGCTAGCCTTTGTGGCTTTCTATCTAATTGAAGATAAATGGGGGTATGACCCAAATGGTTTCATAACTTCATGGGTTAGGAATAATAAGGTTGCTACCAAAATTGTGCATGAGGGCCATCCTTTTTGGGAAAATAGAAAAAATCCTAGGGAAGATATTCCTGATTTTTATGTAGAATTGATGGATTTACCCCTTCAAGAGGATAGGCCATGGGAAAATTTTTATGTTAAGCAAAGGGATTTTGATCCTAAAATCAGAATGACTTCTGGTTTAAGAAGAGCATTAAAGAACAAATACTGGAACTCTAAGAAAATAGAAGCCTATTGGAAATATAGGCAAGAGATTTGTGAGACAACTCACTCTTTTGGAAATGTGGATTCAGATGAGAAATGGAAAGAAATATTGGATGAATGTCATCTGTCTCCTATTTCTAGCCCTGATACAAGAAATTTGTAGACACAGGGTGGAGAGTCAAAAGTTAGAGCAGAATCCAGTCAAACATTGCAGACCCCAGGGCAAACCTCAGCTGCAGTCACTGTAACTATATCTCTCCATGCCATTGAAAAACAAAAGAGTGTGGTATCCTCACCACCAAAATCTTCTCCATCAGTGTCAACCTTTGGGAGTCCCAGTTCTGTACATTCACCACTAGCAACAGTGATAAATCTTGAAGAGAAGGAAACATAGCCAGAAGAAGAAATGCCAAGAAAATGTAAGAGGCTATGGTTTTAGCTTGATTCAGAGGAGAAGGCAGAACCCTCACAAAACCAACCATAGAGTACTTCGGTTGCTCCTTAAGTAAGTGTTGTTTCTCCTTCTTCTCAGTCTCTCTCTTCTTCTATTAGGGTGACAATCTCGTCTCGCCAAATAATATCCCCTGCCACCTCTGTTGTACCCATTTATCATTTTGCCCCATCTATTCATACTCAGGCCATATCATTGCCTCACTTTCCCCCCTCTATCCCAAAGAAAGTACCTCCTCAGATTTACCCTAGCCAACATTTGGCTATTCCATATGGCTTGCCACAAGGTTATCCTTTTGTAGGTGGACACATTACCTCTGCTTCTACCTTCCAAACTCAAGCAAATGCTGCTAAGAAGGCAAGGGAAGCCTATATGGAGAAAAAGAGGATCAAAGATAATAAATCCTTGGCTACACCACATATGAGGTCACAATTTGACCCAATCCAGCAGCAACGAAGGGTGACCCATTTTTCACCTAATATAGTCAAGCCAAATGAACAGATGCAGCCTGAAGATTATATAATGAATGCAGTGGCAATAGATATGTCACTTTTCAAATCACATGATAGGGTTGAGCTGCTAAATGAATCCAATTCTATAGTAGATAATGCTTTTTTAAAAATATTAAAGAAGCTACAGAAGATGGAGGCTGATCTAGCCCAAGAGAAGGCAAATTGTAGCAATTTGACTATAGAAATTAATACCAAGAATAATGAAATAGAACTCTCAAAAAATAGTTTCAAGATACTATTTATTTTTAGAATCACCAGGATATTTAGGCCCAAAATGATTATTTGAAAGTATGGCTGATGCAAGTGAAAGATGCAGTGACAGCCTTAAGGTGGGAAAAGGCAACATTACAAGAAAAATGTGAGGAAAGCCTACTACAGGTCGCTCAACTTTAACAAAAGCTATTGAATGAGTAGAACAATACCACTGCTATACAGACCCAACTCTAAGCCGAGTGACAAATGACAGAATAATTGACACTTGAGTTAGCTAATAGGCCAAAGAATACAGGGGTTTTGAATCTAGTTAAGTAGCTTTATGTATCAATATGGAAAAGAATCTCTGAGGATATTACTCAACTCAAACCCTCTCTAACCTTTCTGCTAAATGCATAAAAATTGTGCAAAAAGGTGGAGACTTCAGTTGAAGCCACTCTGTCCATTGTCTCTTTGAGAGTGTTTGACTCTCAAATGTTGCTGCAAAAGCTATATGATGTAACTAATGGAACGTTATTAGCAGCAGGGATTAGTGACAGAATGATCACTTCTAAAAGAGTAAATGAAGTTCTTAGTTGTAACTCCACATCAGTTAAATATGAAGAGTTTCTAGATGTGGTGAAAGAAGGAATCAAAGACATGAAACAACAGATTGAAGATATGGTGCAATTGGGTCTTCCCTCCCCTTTTCCTGATAGCAATGTGGTGTTGATGGTTGATGAGATTAAACATTTGTTGTTAGCTATGTAAAGTGATCAGTCAGTTTTCTAGGGTTTAACAAATGACTCATCAGTACCTGAAGTGGAAGTTGTCTTGATACCCATGTCCCAGCTTGAATTTAAATTGAAGGCTGCAGTTCATAATTTGTAGATTTTTTCACATAAAGATATCATTAACCTTGATTTAGCCTTCAACAAATTACAAAATAAGCTAAGATTATCTGATGATGAGTGGCCTGTTTATCAGACAGCCTTACTAAAGTTGTAATTTTTACCACATTTGATCATGCGGGAGATTGTAGATTCTTTTTTTGAGCAGGCTCAAAATTCCTCAGGGTCGCCAAGAATAGTAGAGTAAAAAACTCTACATTTTTTATTTTTTGAGTTTCAGTTGTGCACTTCAAGTTTTTTCCCTGCACATTTTGGTTTCGAGGTAGTTGAAGTTTTAACACAGAGCATAGGCATGAGTTACTTTTTCCCTAAATTTTGTCTAAGTATCAAAGTTATGCAGAAGCTTCCAAGTGTCATCAGTCAAGACACATTTTATAATTTCTCTAAGTTGCTCAGAATGTGCCACATGTCTCGTAGTAATTTAGTGAAGCATAACAAGTGTCAGCATCCTTGTTTCATGTTTCTTATGCATATTTCATGTTTCTTATGCATTTCAAAAGCTTATTTCAATAAGATTCTCTCAGGGTCAAGCAAAAGGTGCCAAGTGGCAACTTCAGAAGGTTTTAATATGCTTTTCTAAAAGCAACAAAAGATGCCATGTGTCTCTAGCTAAAGAAAGCGAAAGCCGCCACGTGTCAACATTTGAATCTAAAATGAGTTCTAAATGTTTTTATAGTGTAGCTAAAAATCAACGAAAATTGCCATGTGTCCCTAGTAAAAGTAATGGAAGTCACCACATGTTCCTTGATTAAAGATACGTGGAAAGTGACACATGTCCCTATTTCCATTTTGAAGCTGCTCAGGCAAGAAGTGTTTTGGGTCCCATTTTCTAAAAGTTGTTAAAGTTTTGAAGAAGTGGACTGTGACAGATGTCAAAGATGGAGTACTCCTGAGTAAAGACATATAAAGAGTATAAGTTATGCAGAAAGTGCCATGTGTTTTCTATAAGTACCGCGGAAGCTGCCAAGTGTCCTCGCCCGTTTCATAGTGGGAAGCATCCTATGTATCTAATTCAACAAATGAACTTGCAGGGAGATGAAACATTTTAGATCCAAAAGATATATTTTTTTTTATACACTTCCAGTTCAGTTAGAGTTCAGTTAGAACATTGGGTTGGGAACGTGCAGGTAATCTAGAGCTAGTCTGATGCTATAAATATAGGTGTAGAGGGAGAAGAGATCATCATCAGAAGATAGAGAGAATTTTTTGCAAGAGATTATTATCAAGAAGTTTAAGACTTTTTTAGCTATGACCAGGAATATCATTTGCCTTTGTTCTATTTTCTTGAGTTAGAAAGTTCGTATAACTGTGCATGTCTTTGTGCCTTTTATGTGACTGGAAAATTAATAAGAAGACTGAGTTATGTGCCTTTGTTGATATTTTTTGTGTTATTGCAAAATCATCTAAGTTGTGAGAATTTGATCCTATCTATTTTCATCTTTTACATTGATCATGCCTTGTTTTCTCTTTAATGTAATTGAATCCTAAAGATAGATTCACTATGCTTAGAATTAAGGGTCGAATTAAATTTAGGTGCATCACCATAGTTAGATTTTCTTTCATTGCATTTGTGTTTCTATTTAATTTCTATCCTTTTTCCCAAAATACTTTTGAGATAAAGAAGAGCTAGCTTCTTTAAAATCTAGAGGTCATTTCAAGTCACAAGTCCCACATTCCTGAAACTTCCCATTATTGGTGTTGGAAACAGCATAATTCTAAGCATCAACAGGACCCATATGGTAGAAGATATTGTAGGCAATAGAGATGCCCTATGTTGAGAACCCCAAGAACTCAATAATACTAATCTCAAAAGAAAGTGAAAAGAGGGGGGCCCTCTATAATCTATAACAAATCTATGATGTAGGGGTCTCTATAATAATGGTCTATATGGGATAATATGCATATGTGGAGACACTATAGGAGTAGACCTTGCCTACACTATTAGCTCTACTAAAATCTATGGTGTACAAATAATAAATGGGTTTAAAGCTATAATTAGTAACTATGATGTAACTAGTAATTGTGTTGTAACTGGTAACTGCATTATAACTGCGTATGGGATAGGTAGAGGATACTCATATGGAAGACCCTCAATTGTGATTACCTAATTTACATGTATATATTTTAGGCTTATGTCCAATATGTATAGGATGGCTTGTAGCTACTATATCCATGACCTACCTAGTAACATGTCAAATACACCTACATTAGGTACTACTAAGAATCTAGTGGCCACATGTGTTGATCTGACTTGTAGTAGAAGTATAGTCTCCCTAATGGAACTTTAAACATGACCACTAAAACCACTTATAACTATGTATGTATGGGATATATCCTACTCTAAATACCCCAAATTTTTTATAAGTGTGATAGTGCATATGTTAATACTTGACCTGTTATCAATCATAATATTCTGAATAGGATGATGATCTATATAGGCTCATACAAAGAGTGCATATAAATCTGTATTATCTTCAACAATCTATTATTCTGAGAAGGTGATGAGTGGTCTAGCAGGAGCTATAGTATGGTACACACCAATGATATTGTGTATTGGTGTCCTTCCATTATAGAATTATGATATGAATCTGGTGGTGGATGTGTCTGATACATGTAGTGAACACCTAAAATGCTCTTTGCCTCATTCGTTGTATGCTTTAGAAATGGATTTGAGAATATTTTCAATTCCTTAGATTTTGTTTTTTGTACTTTAGGTGTCTTTGTGGGTGTGCCCTTGTCAATAACACTAGCCTAGATCAAATTTTGTATCTTATGTTTTAAGTTGATGCATTTATTTTTTGTATGGTTTGGTGCATTGTGATATTCACATAATACATTGGAATCATAATTATTTGGAAGAGGCTAGGTTGTATCAACCTCTTTGATGGGAGGGAGAGATAAGACATTACATTTATAAGGTACCCATAGAGGGGTATAATATTATAATAGTAGAATAGTGAATAGTCCCACATGCATTAGAATGTAGAGTGGGGTAGGTAAGAAATAGTATAAATAAAGGGGCATGTGATGTTGCAGATCATCCAAGAAGTTATTTTTAATTGAGCCTTGCTCAAAGGAGGTGAGCCCTTTGAAGTGGCCCATGATATAGAGTTATTCCTTTCACAAAAGGAATACAATTTTGAGGTTGAAACATATTTAAGGGGAATGGAATGTAAGGTACCTAGAGAGGGGTATAATAGTAGAATGGTAGAATAGTGAATAGTCCCACATGCATCAGAATGTGAAGTGGGGTAGGTAAGAAATAGTATAAATAAAGGGTCATGTGATGTTTTAGATCATCCAATAATTTATTTATAATTGAGCTTTTCTCAAAGGAGGTATCCCCTCGAAGTGGCCCATGATACGGAGTTGTTCCTTCCACAAAAGGAGTACAGTTTTAATATATTTAGTATTTGTTCAATTTTCTATATTGTGGCATACAAGGTCTTATCATAGGTATCAAAGAACTTTTTTGGGAAATTTTTTTTCCATTTTAGTAAAATTAAAGAGATAATTTTCCATCATTTATAGTAATTTGCAATCTTTTGAGTTTACTAGATTGTTATTTGTGAGGTCTCTCAACACTTAGTTGTTATTTGTGAGAGCTAGCTATTTGAGTGGTTATGTTGTAGCTAAGCATGTAATTTTATATGTGTAACAACACCAAAATAAAATCTTGATGTTGTATGTTGTTAGTCTATCATATTTTAGTTTGCAATATTTTTAGTACATGAAGGTTTCCAAGTTAAATTTTTATGTGGGTTTGAAATTTGTGTGTGACTTACATTCACAGTCATAACATGTCTGGCCTTATGGATTGTGCATAATTAACCTTGATGAGTTTTCTAGTTTACATTTATCACTTCTCAAGCTGCCTCAATGATATCCATTTACCCTAGGTTGGATTTTTGCATTGACAAGATAAGATCTCTGCATCGACCATCTAGTATCATATCACTTTCCAGGGCCATTTTCATGTATTTTTTTTCTTGTAAGAGATTGAGTGAAGCAAAAAAATTTAATTTTATTCACCATATGATCTCACCTTGCCTTGACATGATCCTAGTGATCAGAAAGTGGATAAATATTGACTTAGAATTTTTTGGAGAGAATTTTTTTTAGGAAATCGGTTTAAGGAGTGAAAATTATTGTAGGCATAGAGGTATTGTGGTGATTAATTCTATTGTAGGCATATTTTAGAGATTCATGGAGAAAGTATAAGTTCTCCATTATATCTTGGGAGATTTCAAAATTCAAATCTACATCCTTTTATCTCATCTTTGTTACAATTTGAAGCCAAAATATGTTAGTTTCAAGTGCAAAATTTTGTTTTTTTTTTTAAATCTAACTATTCTTTTGTAAAGTGCTCACAGATGGTAGTAAATTGAGCCAAATAATTTATGGGTTTGGTGCGCATTTGTTCCATCTTTCTAGAATAGTTTGAATTTTTCAATTTTGTCCTCCTATTTATTATTTACTATGAACCTAATATCTCTCACATACAAAAATATTGAATATATATTATTTTATTCCTTTTATGGAAGGAATCACTTTGAATCACTTACCACTTCGAGGTGACTACCTCCTTTGAGTAATGCTCAATTACAATTATTTTTCTTTGATGATCTATAACATCCTACATGTCTCTTTATTTATACTAGTTCTCATCTATCCACTCTTTATTCTTATGCATGTGGTACTAAACTATTCATTCTCTATTCTACCCCTCTATGTACATTACAACATTCTAAGATTTGTTATAAAACACATGTCAATTCTATAAGGTTGGTGAAAATTATGTGTGGAAGAGATGATAAAACTAGGCAAGAGATGGCTTTGATGCTAAGTTAACTATGGCCTTTGGATCATTCTTGTTTTCAATGGCCCTTACCTTTTATGGAGGCTTATTAAAAATCTTAGTAGTTAATTCTGATCCACTAGTATACTTAAGTTTTCCCATGGAGAGAAGCTTGACTTCTATTTCTTTAACTATGTGGTATAAGTCTATAAAGGTTGGAAACTTCTTAAACAAGATAGCTTCATGTAATACTAGTAGAATACTCTATTTGAAAATGTCCTAAATCTCTTTATCTACCATGGGGTTAGTCAACTTGGAAAATATAGTCTTATATCATAATACATATTCTTTAATAGTCTTATTTGTTTTTTTATTTAATTGTACAACTTGAGGATATGAGATCTTGTCACTGATGTCTATATAGAAGTATACTAAAAACATTTCTACCTAAGGATTTAATGTAGTGATAGATTGATTCAGTAGATCATAAAACCATTGTAAGGCATAATTCTTTAGATTGTGTGGAAACAATGTACTGAATAGATAATCATTAGACACATGGTCTAAACATGCTACATGAAAAACTTATAGATTGTGCTCTGGGTCACCCTTACCATCATACAATGTAAGCTTAGGTTCCACTAATATGGATGGTATAAGATTTGCCACTATGTGTTGTGCCAAATGTGTATGTAAAAGAACATGAAAATCCAAGGCATGTGATGGCCTAGTGGATCCCTAATCAAGATGTAACACCTTAGCTTTCAAAAAATAAATCTCATACATAAGGGATTGTACATCTGGAGATAGGGAGCTAGCCATATGAGGTGTAACTATCACTGAAGGTTGTCGAATTAAAACTGGTTGTTGTGCATTCTATGTTGCCCCCAAAGTAGGTATAACAATATTATTATCTGGGGGAGTAGAAGATTGATCATTATTGGATTTTTGAAGTTCTTCATGGATAATATTCATAAGGTCATCTTGTACATCTAAATGTTTAGAAACAAAATCTTGCAATTATCTCTTATCAATTTCATCAAATCGGTTGTTGAATTTTGCCATTGTAATTTGGGGAGTAGGAAAACAGATTGTTGCATATTTTAAACCTTTACAAAAAATTTAATCAATGAAAGATTGTAAGAAGTAAATAATGAAACAAATATAATATATTAGAACTAATATATGAGCATATGAACAAAAATGATACAAACTTTAAGAGCATCCAGGGTTAAGGTTTGAGCAATGTTAGAAGTAAGGCATGTTCACCAAATATTTTAACCTTTTAAGACTTAGTGAATGTAAATTATATGTTTGTTAAAGAGATATACAAACTAAATTAGGGTAATAATATGAAATAAATACAACCACTAAGTTATTACATAATCAACTAAATTTGACCTTTCCAAATATACCAATAAGTAATGCAAGTAATAACTTAGTTGGAAAATAACTAAGACAGATGCTCTGAAGGCTGGAAACTGAGCGAGAGGCTAGTCTGAGTGTTGTAAATAGGATCTCAATGTCATAACCTCTCTTAGACTATGGCACCTTAGTTATAAAATAGTGCCATTGGGTAAGTGTACAAAGTTGGGGGATAAAAAGGGGCCTACCTGTGGACATGATTTTTCTAAAGTTTTAGAAATCTAAATCTCTATAGATAATTTGAGATATCTACACTCTAAATTTGAAGATGGTGTAGGAACATGAAAAGTAGAATTTCGAGCCTAATTTCCTAAACACTATTTTTATAATAATGGTGAAGTATAACTAGGTCAAACATTTAAGAGGAACTCCTATATTTTTAAGAAAATAGAGTAGATAGATGATCGTGCAACCGACCATTTTTTGAACAACATTTAATATTGTTTGAAACCTTTTGGTGAACATTTAGATTAGATCTTCTAGTTTGTGACCTACATTTTTTTATATTTTTTCAATGAATAATTGTTTTTTATGAATTTTTTAAGAAAATAGATTCTAAAAATTGACAAAAAATGGATAGCCAGTCGTACGACCCCCTAACTACTTCAAAAAAAATGAAAATCAATTTGTTTTGAATGTGTGTAGAATTAGGCCTAGTTTGTGACCATATAACTTATTTTGCACTCGAATCAATGAAAAACAAAGTACATGAACTTGTATAGGCATGTATATTTACGACATGTAGTGGCCTAAAAAATGTATAGTTAGAAATCAACATAGTTTGAAACCTTAAATTAGTCCAAAAATTATAAAAAAACATATTTTTGTAAAGAGGAGAGCATGCTTGTCATGATGGTATTAAGTTTTTTAATATTGACATTAAAATTCATAGTGTATTTGGTGATTGAAGTTGAATTTTTTATTTTCTATCAAAACTCTCAAACTCAGTTGTAGATTGATAGGTCCAAGCCTTTGGCTCAGGAATCCAAGTCATTCCTGAGCCAAAAGACTTGGTATTTGAATTCAAATTTAAATAGTGTGATCATGTTAATAATATGATCGTGTTATATCTTCATAACACCCAAAAACACAAATTTTCTCTTGAGTTCAAATTTTATATATGTTCTTATATGTTCTTGAGATTCCTAATAATGGCGTTCTTTCATGTGATATGGGAAATGTCCCTAACCTTGGATAATGAATTAAGGTGTCATGGTATCAGATTAGACTTCAAAAAATTTATGATCATTTTAATATCTTGACTTAACTACTTATAATTACTTGGTTTTAAGGTGTAAAACATTATACATTTTATGATATAATTGATTTTATCATGAGAGGTCATAAATTGCATTTTTTAAAC
The DNA here is from genome assembly GCA_037957365.1 of Torreya grandis. NCBI lineage: Eukaryota > Viridiplantae > Streptophyta > Pinopsida > Cupressales > Taxaceae > Torreya > Torreya grandis. The sequence continues at coordinate 3,286,197 of JARHVA010001498.1, read as the reverse complement.
CTATGGCCAAAACTTAAGCTTTGGAATACCAATCTAGTTGTGCATCTAAAGTAAATTGGGGCTATTTCAAGCCCCTTCAACCTAATTTCATGATTATAAAATATGATTTGGGGGTTGATCACCTCTAATTTAATAATCTCAATTGAAGCAAAGAAATATTATTTAAATATAAGTTTTACATGTATAGAATGTAGTTTTGAGCTCAATAAACTTGAATATCATTAGCTAATGAATGTAGATGTTGATTAATTCAATTATGGATGTAATTAGGGTCAAAATGAGCCACACAAACCTATTTTAAATTATATATGATTTGATTTGGAATGAAATTAACCCTAATGCCATGCCATATATAATTAACCAAAGAGTTGATTCATTTAATCAAGGAGGCATTTGAGGCCAATTTGAACCCCTTCAAGAGTACGATATGATTTAGGAAAAAATTAAGTTTAATTCTATCATAAATTGATCTAATTAATCAATTTATACAATTAAGGGCATGATTTGGGAAAAATTAAGATGCTAAACCAAATTTATGGATCAATCAATTATATAATATATGCAACATGTATGGCTTAACTAACCCTACTTTTATCAGAAATGAAAATGTGAAGGCAATTGTCACAAATAGATTCAACTAGCTCAAAATTTATTCAATTACCTTAGCAATTGGACCCTATATCCAATACCTTAAACCCTAGACCTTTTACCATTTACCTTAAACCCTAAGCCATAAGCCATAAACCCCAAACCCTTTAAATTATAGACCTTAAACCCTAAAAAAATCAACTTAGCTCCAATTAACTTAATTTATAGTAAGAATTAGGTTCATAGGGATCAACTTGGTCAAAATTGCATTACTCATTATTGTAATTTACTAATTATCTTAATCTATGATGATATGGGGGGTAATTGAGCCCAAAATCATAATCTTTACTCATAGATCTAGGTTTAAGAAGCTCAAATTTACCCAAATTATGATACAAAGACCTCCTATTTCTCTACTCTTTCATCAAATCTAATACTTGCAACCCATACAACATGCAACCAATCTCCTCAATCTTATAATGTTTATCAATTTTATCACTAGTCTTGACCTCATTTCATTCTTTGATCCTAATGAATAGACTTATTGGATTCTTTTTATCTACTTTAATAACCTTTTTACACCTCACACTTTCTCCATGCATATCATTCCATTCATTAGTTCAATTCCCCTTTCCTTCTATCACACACTAGTCCTCACTAGACTATTAGGTCCTCAAGTGTGTCACCTTAATTCTTATTTTTGATCTTATGATTGTAATATTTCTTTTGAATTACCTCTTTAAGACTTCACATACCTTTTTCCAATGATATCAAACTCTACTACAAATTCAAGTGTCACTCCTCAAACCCTCAATCATCTTTCTCTCCTTGTAGCCTTTTTTTAGTCTTTTTCCTCTTGTAATGACAAGTACAATTCAATATTTAGAAAATATATTCAATTACTAACACCTTATATCCTATTATATCTCCACAACAATTTTAATTGCCTAACTCACCTCCTAGATGTTGTTTCTAGACCCTTTTCATACCTAATTAGGTCTCTTTGCTTCTCATTTAGACACAGTCACCTAAATTCTATACGTATAGGTTCGTACTAGTATAAAAACTTCAAAATCCTTTGATCCATCTCAAAACACATTAAAATACCAATTTTCATCAATTTTCACTAGTCCAAATTCTTTCTATTCAACTTTTTCCATTATAACCCTAATTTAGGGTTTCCTAGTCTATAACAAGCCTGAGAGGGTTCAAAATTGGTTTATTGAATCTATTCTTGGTTTCAATTTCCAAGCTTTAATTTCTCTTGGATAACTTCTAACCCCATTCAAATCTTGGATTTTACAATACATTGTTAACATAATTTGCCTGTGTGTAAACTAAAACATGGTTTTGAATGCATATTTACTTACCTAACCTAAGGTTATTTAAACAATCCTTAATTGGTTCTACATCAATGATGTCTTTTTTCACCATATTCTCTCCAATCCAACCTCCATCACACTTAACATCTATTGTTGAGATCATATACAAAGATATTGATTGTATCTTATAAATAAAACACATACATGCAGTCTGTTGTCTTAAATCCTAGTTATTTATTAGAATCAAAAAAATTCATACATGTATGAATAGAAACTTACTCATATGATACTCTTTAATATCACATATATACCTACTACACTTCACTTTGAGAGGATTCTTTCTTCATTAAACTGTAGTTTTCAATGAACAAACACAAGAATATGATCACAGTCACTAGTCCTTACAACTTATCATACAAAATATTGTCTTAAAGGTTTTAAGGCCTTCAACACAACAATTTAGATTCACAAACAATATCAACATGAAGACACATAATAACTTACTTCAATCATTTCAACTTTGTCACATGGGCATAATACAAAGTTTCTTTTAGTTTTCTCTCATTTTATGATTATACTCCATACGCATTCCTCCTTAACCAACTCCTACTAACTTATAAATAACTTTATACCAGTATACCACATTTCTACCTACTCAAAACTCATTTCATTCTTCATACACACATGAGAAACTACCTTTTTGATAACTAACTTTTATGATAACTACTTTGACATAGTGATTACATTCACAACTCTTAGTCTTTGTCACTTTCCTCATGACAAGTACGTGGAACACCTTTTTACACCCACCTAGACCCATTCATGAACTTATAATAATATTTAATAACATGACACTCCTTGACATTTCCTCAATAGACTCCTAAACACACTAATACAATTTCAAATGCCCATTTTGGTAGGAAAATGCCAAAGGGATATGAAAACACACTAAAAGACTAATTTAATGACTTAGATTCCTTTATAGGGACCCTAAGACATCCCCCACACACATGTCACACCTAACTTTCTACTCATGATCATGTTTCCATGGATTTTCTTGATGTTTTTGTATCATATTACCTTTACGATTGCACCTTATATACCTTAACCCATCCCTAAATTTCCTAATACCTAAACTCTAAACCATAAATATAAACTCTTTAAACCCTTAACCAATCATTTAAGTCCAAATTAATATCATTTAGACTAAGAATTAAGTCCATAAGGCTTAGTTTGGCCTAAATCACATGACTGATTACCCTATTTGACTAATTCACTCAATCTACACGATGACATGGGGTATAATGACAACCCAAAAACACATTCTATAGTCACAAATAGGTCCAAGTGATTCAAATTATCCTCAAGTATCTTTATGATTGGACCCTATGTACCCTAAACCTTAAACCTTATAGGTCTTAAACCCAAAGACCTACACCATAAACCATATACCCTATATTTTAAACCCTAAACCAATTGATTTATCACTAATTAACACAATTTATATTAATTCCTAGGTATACATTACTTAATTTGGCCCAAATCACATTACTCATTATCCCAATTAATTAATTGGCTCAATATGTGATGATGTGGGGGCTAATTGAGCCCCAAAACACATTGGAACCTATGTATATCCTAAATCATATATACATTAAACCCTAATCCTTAAACCATAAACACTATACCCTAAATTATAAATGATAAGTTCCCTATTTACCAATCGATATAGCCCCAACTAACATCCTTTTTAGTAAGAATTAGGTTCGCATGGCATAAAGCAATTAAACCTTATATACACCCTTAAACCTAAACCCTATGCCCTAATATGTAATCCCTAAAATTTAAAACATAAATTATAATACCTATTTCCTAATGCCCTAATCCCTAAACCCTATGTCCTAATCCCTAATCTCTAATCTCTAATACCTAGTCTATATTAAGAATATTGTGACCATGCTATTCAATAACATGATCTTGTTATACAACATGATCACTTTATGCAATAACACAATCACTTTATTCTTGATATAGACAAAAATAAATTTTCAATGTCTATTTTTAACCCAAATTGAGAATTCTATCCCCACAAACATTCTCTTCATACTTCTACAGGACTTGTGTACTTCTTTTGATCCCACCTTTGAAAATCTATCAATTATCTAATTGGTGATGGATCATGTTTGAGGAAGAGGAAGAAGTTTAAGAAGAAAACATTTGAGGAATTAGAATATTTTAGAGAGAAACACAAGATACGAATGTAAAAAAAATTGTTTAATACAAGGTACAAACCCTAATCTTGATGAAACATATACCATAGATAATGAGCCAATTGCCAATGATGAATTAAACAATGATGAAATTGACCATAATGAACTGAATAATGATGAAATTGACCATAATGAATTGATTAATTATGAAATTGACCATAATAAAAGGAATAATGATGAAATTGATAAAATGAATTAGATAATGTTAGAAGTTTACATTCAAAGTTCTAAGTTTTTTATTTTGTTGATGATGAGTCTATGTACGATGCTTTACCCCCCATGAATGAAGAAAATTTGATGGAAACAAATAATGATGAAATTAAAAATCAAGCAAATTTCATGGAAACATATTATGAAGAAATAAACAATGAATAAAATGCCATCCCACCTCTAAATAATTAAATTAATAACAATTTTGAAACACCCTCTCAACAAATTTCACCATTAACAACACCTCCAAGAATTGTGCATAGAAAAGGCAAGTATTAATTGAAGTCAATACAAATATTTTAGAACCAATGCATAAAAAAATGTATGATCGACATTTAATAAGACTGATTTAACAAATTTTGGATAATTTCTTTCATAATTTGGATTATGATAGTCAAAGATGTCAATTATTTGTTTCATTGATAAAATTGATTAAGATGAGACCTATAATGCACACATTAGGACTAATAACATATAACATAGATGATGAAAATAATGAAATTATTGAAAATATGCATGATGCATATCATATTATAGGCCCAAAATCATGTACCAAATATTGTAATGTTGCCTGATGCTTGTGCAATAAATGGCCAAATAGGGAAAAAATGAATGCTTTTAGAAACAAGCCAAACACTTTATATAAATAAAAAAAACATTAATGAAATTAATTGAAAGACATGAAAGACTTAATGAACCTAATACTAATGAGCTTTGGGAATTCTCTGGTAGATTTCCATGAAAGGACAAGGCTATAGCTGATGCTCTCAAAGAGTTATTTGCTCAATTTTGGAAAGACAATACAAGAGTTTTGCCCAATGCAAGAGATGTAGTGAAAAGAAGAGTTGGTTCTCATAATCATGAACCACATCCAAAACATTTATTGGATATGAATCAAACACAATTGTACTCTAAGTTTTTTGAAAAATATCCATAAATTTATATTAGTCAAATATATTTTGAGATGGCCAAGCCTTTTTATGTATAAATAAATCACACATGCACCAGTTGTTGTAGGAAACATGTTGAATTTTCAATGCACTATGATATTTTTTTCCATATTCATTGTGATTTTCATACTAATAACATTTTAAAAGAGTGTGGCATTAAATTCCACTATAATTAATGAGGGAATTTATTCCAACTATTTTTTTGAAAAGATCAGATTGAAAATTATTTTATAAGAAATCATGTTTAGATAAAAATTGTACCATTTGTGGTGGATTGCCAAAATAAAAAAATTGTATCCATGAAGAGAGTATATGTGAAATTGGACAATAATTGGTTAGTTTAATCAAATATAAATCAGTGACTTATTAAGTAAAATATTGTAAAAAATCTAAAAGGTGTGAGCTTGTTATGAAAAAGATACCTATTTCTAAATTTTTGGTCAAATTCAAGAAGAAAATTGTTTATAAGTATGTAAGGCACACACACAAGGATAGATAATTGGATGAACATTTCAAGATAAGAAAGGATAGATTCCCACTTGGTTTTATTGTTTCAAGAGTTAACAATGCTAATAATTACACATTCAAACCACAAATGGAAGTTCAATCACAATATTACAACTCATTGCAAATTTCCATATTTGTGCATATACCATTCATGCATGCACTTGATAGTACAAAATCACAATGAAAAATATTAAGGGAGTACCATTTATATATCAATTAATTTTAGCTTATATTTTGAGAAAGGAAGAAGAATAAACTAAATACGAGTATGGGTTGAAAATTTATTTGATTATGCACATGTTGAATCAGATGATTGTGAAGAACTCCTCTTTGGCTTGGGAGGATGACCTAAAAATAAGACAACACTAAATCAAATGGTTGGTTAGATAGATAGTTGGGTGGATTTCCTAGCACTAGCTAGATCCTGAAAGCAAGAGCCTCCTTAGGGGCTATCAATCCACACATTTTAAATAATTAGGTTTAGATAATAGAAGATAAAGTACTTGCATCAATAATCAAAAGGTATTGAAATTGAAAACAAAAAATTCTTGATAAATAAATAGACTAAAATGAATAATATATCAATAATCAAGTCCATACTAGTGCTAAATAGGTCAAGTGTGTTTCATAAAATCAGGTAGGGATATATGAACAAATAGGGACACAGAAAATTGGATTTGGTTGGGGGTAAGAGGGTGATTTTTATTTTTTTTTAATTTTCTACCATAGTGACCATTGTAAATTGGGATGATCATTGATGATTAAGGTGATCATCAATGATCAAGGTGATCATCAATGATCAAGGTGATTGTCAGCAGTTGAGATAACCATCGGTGATTACTATGTGTAGGCCTGGACTGATATATAGATTGATTGATAGGATCATAAAGTTAGGTTCTGAGAGATGGGTTGGTGTGGGGTTAATTTTAAAATATACATAAATTAAATTAATATTATAAAATAAGTAATCTTATTAGAGGTTGATTTGGTAGATGGTTGAGGTGGTTAGCTTATTGGTGGAATCTGGCATGATTTTGACAGAGTAATGGTACCTGGTAATTTGGTAGAGAGGTAATGACAAGTTGGTTCTCTGACATGATTGATGGATCACTATATTGCTAGAAGGATACTTGTAAAAGAAGTTCTGGATACAGAAGCTCTTGATCATTATGGATCCAATTCACCTCCTACTCTTTTCTTCTTATAAGCAAGGAAGGAAAGGTGCAACAAGACATTAACTAAGACTTATAATTATAATTTTCACATGAAATGGATCACACATGGATTTAGATGAGTTAATTTTGGAAAACAAAGGTGGGTGTTTGCATGTAAGGGATTGGGACAATGGACCTTGACCATCTGTAGTCAAGGCAACTATCAGTGGTCACCCTGACCATCGATGGTCAGGGGTCAAAGGTAAAAAGGTGGTTAAAAAGTGGGTTTAGTCAGTTGGTCTAACTAATCATGGTTAGGCTTGGTTAGGGGTGAATGGGTCAAATTGGTCCCAAGGGGGTCTTAGGGTGGTTTAGGGGTGTTTCAACATTTGGAATTATAGTGTGCAAATTTCTAGTGTCTATATTTTTCCCCTTTTTGTTGTGCAATTTTTATCAATAAGATACAAAACAAAAATAGATTACAAGTCAAAGGTTAGGTTTCCCTGAGTATTAGATAAGGTAAAACAAAATTGGGCATAAGTTTGACAAATGGTGTAAAAATGGGTGAATGATAGGTTGGGCACTAAAACGCTAATAAGCACATAAAGTGCAACAAGAGTGAGATAGCCAAGATCATGCATAGACTAGGTTGCCATAGCTAGTAAAAATTAAGGTCAATCTTTATAAGGAAAAGTGACAAATGGACCACATGACTACATTTAGGCATGGTAGTTGGGTATACTCATAAACATAAGTCTCCTAAGCAATGTTTGTGTGTCAGTGGGTATCCAAGGTAGGAAGTGCTCTTGGTAAAACCACAAACTGGTCAAGTGTCATGGGTATCTATGATAGGAAGTGCACCCAACAAGACATAAGTGGGTTTGGTATGCGTGAGGTAGCATAATTTCAAAAAGTGGTCAACATGGAAATTGTTGTCATTATGGTCAAAGAACCAAGAAAAAATCATCACAACACACATGTTATTTGGGTTGAAATGGACCAATGGTGAAGTGAAGAGGTGGTTGGGGTAGGTAAAGAAGGCTCTATCATAGGTGGGAACTGAGTATGGTATGTGTGAAAAAGTGGTTTGTGTTAAGTTGTGGAGCTAAAAGCTTCACAAGTATGCAAATGTGGAGGTTGCTGGGTTATAGAGTAACTGACATTAGTTAGGCCAACTGACATTGATTATATTTAGCTACACAATAACCAGCATCGGTTATTGTTAACTAGCATCGATCAGACAGGAACTGACATCGATCACTTGTGTGTTTCCAGAACTGTTCTAATTTTAGATGAATAGTAAGTTTGCATATAAAGACTAATTTTAGTCTTGAGTCTATATTTATAATTATTGTTTGGTTTGGGATCTATTTAAGAGACCCATGGGGATGTATTGTAATCAAGGACTAAAGGTTTAGATCCTCAAGTGTAAGATCTAGAAGGTCTGCAAGAGTGCAAGACTAGGAAGATCTACAAGTAAGCAAGACCAATTAGATCTACAAGGTGTGCAAGATCAAGTGGATCTGTAAGGTGCAAGATCAAGAAGGTCTATGGTAAGGAGGCAACAATGGTTGAGTTGATTGTCACTTAGAAGGTAGGCAACAACAACCATTGTGTTGATTGTCACTGGAGGGAACAACTCAGTGTTGAGTTGGTTGTAATTGAGAGAGAGAGAACTCTTGAGGGAGAATTACTATACACCCAAGAGGTGTGGGAAGAAGAGTGAGATTTATTCATTGTATTTCCTTCTGGAAGAGTTTAATATAGATTGTATTATTTCTTGTATCTCCTATTCTTTCAAGTTTTTGATTTCTAGTTACTTATTACTTCTAGTTTAATTCCATGTTTAGTTGCTTATACAAAAGTAATGAATTGTACTCTAAGGAGGATCCGGATAGTTTGCTTGGATCAAAAGTTGAAATGTGAGCTACTTGATGGTCAATGATCAGGATGCTAAAAAGTGACCATTAATGGTCACCCTGACCATCAATGGTAAGGGTGTAAACCCTAAATCTGTGGAGCTAAAAAGTGAAAAGTGAATGTTATTTTGTTCATTTTAACTTGTGGACTTTGGATCTCTAGTCATTTGTCATTTTGTGGTGAAAGTGAGTGTTGACTATGATTTTTGAGAGGGGAAACATTGCTAAGTGGGAGGGGACTGAGTGCTAGATAGTGACCAAGGTAGGATGCAATACAAATATGGATGTGGATGGATAGGGGGTCACAAGATTCCTCCTCAATGATGTTTGAGGAATGAGGTAGGGGTTGCACTTAATTAGTAGATTAGTTTGGTTTTTTTTTACAATTTCATTTGGTATTGATCTTGTTCTACTGGGTTGGGTTTTAGGTTTTTGACCTAGGTAGGTTTTATAGATTCAAGGTGAATTTTTCTAGTTGATTTTGAAATTGATAGGGTGGGGTAGGTGAATTAGGGTAGGTAAAGGTATTAGGTTATAATTGAGAAGAGATTATATTTGTTTTGGTGGTTGCTTAGGTAGCCAAGGTTTTAGGTGTTTCACATGTTAAACACCCTCAATGACCATCGACAGTTAGTACCGACCATCAACGGTCCATAACCTTAAGAAATTATTGTCCTGGCTATTAGTAGTCACCATGACCATTGATGATCACCTAGGAAAAGTATGCTTTAAAGTTTGTAAGCGATGCTAAATGTGTCAGGTGTTTTTAAATAAGTTATTAATGGGGTGTCAAGGTTGAGATAAGTCATAATGTTAGTTTTAGGCTTTATATAGGGAAGAGAGTGTCATTTGTAGGATAATAGATAATTGTAAAATGGATAAGGTTTGGTGGATTTTAAAAAGGGTGGTATAGTTCATAGTGTAGACAACTAAGTTGTATGATAATAAACTATTTACAAACATAAGAGCATATTCAAATGTGGGATTAGGTGCCACACATCCTTGTAGAGATTCACCAGGGAATGACCCTAGCTGATTAGGCTCACATTAAGGAGGTGGACCTGAGAGTGGTGCAATACTACCAGCACATGTTATGTGATGTATCCATGATCATGGCCCTCATCAAGAGATGGGATATATCCATGAACACCTTATTAATACTAATTGGTGATCTTATGATCCTGTCAGAGGACATCCATAAGATCACTTAGCTACCTCTATGGGGTGATCTTATTTACCACATTGAGTAGGAGGAACAAGATGAGTTATTGAAATTGATATATGGAGATGACTAGGATCATGTTGGGTGGCATGTTGGGGTTTTTAATTACTCTATGTTCTATCAAAAGGCAAGGGGTGAGAGGAGATTGGTAATGATGATGGTGATGGTCATGTCATGCTTTTCCATTCTCAACTCCAGTAGTGGGAGGTTCCCATACTTGTTGTTGGGGGTCTTAGTTGAGATGTTGCTAGGGTGGATAATGTTTGGGTGGGCACCTATGCTTTTTGTGTGGATATATAGGGAGTTGTGGGGTTTTAGGGACCATAAGAGATATAGTGTCAGCATCAATTTAGTTCTACACTATTGGGCTTATGAACACATTTGAGTGTTGAGGCTAGTGGGGTTGCCATGGATGGGACATACTTAGATAGATTTTCTAATCAATTTTATGTGGTAGAGAGGTAAATTTACCACTTAAAGAGTGGGAGGAGGAGCCCATGATGTTTATTGCTTCAAGGGTGCACTAAGTGCCTTGGTGATCGATGATATCATCTAGAGACCATGTATTTAGTTTCTAGTATGGGTTGGCTATATGAGGTATAATTTGTCCCTATAAAGTTACAAGTAGATCTTTAGCTAGAGGGATAGATAGGTAGAGCTCATCCTATTTGACAAGGTGTTTAAGAAGTTTGGCTTAGTTTAGGGTATTCTAGGTGCATTCCCCATATACAATCATGAGGATGAAAAGATCCTACTACCATAGCCACATCTAATGAGGATAGTGCTTGATTATGAGGAGTTGCTAGCTAGGTCATAGATAAATGATGTAGGATTTACAAATGACTATATGGCATGGTACCAGGTTTGATACATGACAATGAACATTAGTAGAGATGAAGGTGGTAGGAGGTTGATGGATGTGGACCCAACTAGGAGAGGATGCCAAAGGGCACAAGTATAGTGGGATACCTCAAATGGATAGGTAGGAGTGGTGTTAGCTGCTACACAAGCATACGTCACAACACTATAGGTTTAAGTGGGTACCTTACAGTGTTAGTTTGTTACTCTTATAGGTGACAGGGACTAGGATAAAGCTTCACTAGCCTTGGTCACACAATTAAGAGATTCTTTGAGACAGAGAGGAAGAGGGGCAGTGACACCTATAAGACCATTAGACATCATCCCCATGGCATGATACTTGGCCACAGTGGAGGAGTTACAGTACTATGATGATATAGTCTTGAGGTAGTATCTTAATGAGCCCTAATAGGGTGAGTATATAGCAAGTTTGGTAGGTGGTGCTAGCATGGAACTACTAGGTTAGTGGGTTACATCTATAGGTGGATAGATAGGTACTGTAGGTTGATAGGCACCAGGACCTAGTGGTGCTCCAAGAGATAGTAGTGTGCCAGGAGATAGTGGTGCCCCTAGGGCATAAATAAGACATGGTTTTAAACATACTATATATTTCTATATATCATTTTGATTCTAGCCTATGAGCTGATGCGATGAGACATATATTTGAGAAAGAGATAAATGTATATTTTTTTGTATACATTATGATGTTATTTGACTCATGAGTTATATATATGATCTATGTTTACTAGGCATTGTTCATGGTCTTTGATTTGATATTATACGATGATGTGATGTTTATATTGATGATTTTATTTTGATTATGCTTATGTTATGGATATTGGCTGCTGATGTAGACTTAGATAGGCATGAGATGAGATGTATCGTATTTTACGCATGGTTATGCTTTTTGACATGTATTTCTATGACATGCTAAATTTTAATGAGTATATGCTTCATTGTTTAGATTTAGACATGTGGTGCAAAATGGTTGGTTGCTTTATTGTTCATCAAATGCTATGATGTTATTATGTTTATGATGGTTATAATTAAAGTTATGCATTTGTTTATGACACAGATTGATATGATGTGATGATTATGGTTGTTTGTTATTATACTTAGGGTAAAGCACATGAAACAAGTTTATTAACAACTCTTGATGTGAGAAAAAATGATATAATCAAGATACAAACATCTTTGGTGAAAATATCAACAAGTTACAAGAGGATAAGAAGAGGTAATGATGCTTCTTCATTGACAAGGACTAAAACAAAAACCCAAAGTTGGATTGGATTATGGAACATAAGCCCTTTGAATGCTTTGTATTAGCATTCACTAGTTGGTTAAAAAGGTGTATTGATCACATAATATTAAGTAATCTCAAAATCCCTTGATTATAGGGTCTAAATCAGATATTGATGAAAATGGAACCTTTTTGTGAGACTAGCATGCCTCTTCTATAGGTTTATGAAGAGTTATTATAAATAAGTCTATGTTGTGCAAAGTGTAGACTGATCGATGTGGGAAGTCTACTCATGAAAGCCAATTACGGATTTCAAAATTATTCTACCTATGAGAGCTGATTAAGGTTTTCAAAAATTATTTTGATTTTACTATTTCTTGATAATGGGTCTTTTGCTTTTTGTTATTTCTTAGGGGTTGGGGAAGCTGGTCAATATGAGAAGCTTCCAAGAAATTACTTGTTCTGACAAATGCTTTACTCATCCATCCTTCAAGGGAGTGGTCTAAGTTTGTATGATTTATTTAATGTTCTTGATAGCTATCCTTCAAGGGAGCTATCCACCTTACTTTGAGCAATTTCAAATATGTTTTTAACAACTATCCTCCAAGGGAGTAGTTTGTGAATGCTTAGGAATGACCCATGATTGCTATTGGTTTGGATTTTAATTTTTTCTTGTTTGAATTTTTATTGACATAGACATGCTTATATAGTCTTAGAGTTTTACCTTTATGAAGTCAAAAATAAAAGCATAAGAAGGTTGATTAGGTGTAAAGAGGTTTAGGTGACAATGATCACGGGGATCCATCCTTGTTAAAAGGGGTGGAAAGCACCATGAGAATCATGCCATTAGTAGAGCCATGGTACCCATTATTTAAGATGAGACTATGATTGTGATGGATAATCACATGATTCAAATTTAATCAATTGACCCTAAAATAAGGAGATGAATATGATTGAAAGCAAGGGATGAACTTAAGTTAAAATAAAAGGTGAACTTGATCCTTCTTAACAAAAGAATGGATGTAGATGTGAAGCATTTAGGGGCTCAAGTTTTGGGTTTCCCTTGAGAGAGGATAACTGGTAAACTCTTGATCCATATTGATCCATACTTGTGGGTTATGATATAGGGTCTAAGATAATTGAAAATGAACTTTCCCTGCTTGTTTTTCTCCATATTGGTGACATGTTGATTTTCATTTAGGATGAGGTCTCTGATGAATTCTATCACTCTAAGGTGTTTGTTATAGGCATGCTTGCCATACTCTTGATAGACATGAAGATGGGTAAGGGTGATTAAATGACAATCATTAATTAGCTCAAGCTAGGGTAAATAATACTAATGATAATCATCTTTAGAAATAAGGTCCAGACCCCATTGTGAGAAGAGCTAGAAATCTATGGATACACAAAGACTATGGCTAGGCATGTGATGTAAATTGGTATGTTCTTGACACTTAACACACTATTTCACATAATGAAAATAGTCTTGGTTAAGGCTAGGCCAATAATAGCCAAGGTGAAGGATGTTTTTAAATACAATGAGGCCACTAAAGTGTCCCCCATAGATGCCATCATGTGTTTCTTTGATAGCATTAGAGGATTCATGACTGCATAGGCAACAAAAGAAGAGACCATCAAAGCCTCATTTATAAATAATTCCCCCATAATGGTATAATACTAGGTACTCTAGATAAACACTCTTTGATAATTACTAGAAAGGCTAGAAGGAATGATGGAAATATTAATATAGTCAAAGGTCTGCTAGTACCAATGGTCAAGTTGGGTCTCCTCCACATTGAAAATGGGATGATAATATGGTTTGACATAGGAAGGTTGGGTAAGTATATGGATAATAATAGATAGATTAGAATTAGAGGGTACAAATAAGATTTGAGAGGAAAAGGAAGCCATGGTATTGATGAAATTATTGGTAGATCATAGGGTTGACTGGATGTGGTAGTGTTTAAATCATGCTAAGAGTTTATCAACTAGTTATTTGTACTATTTTAAAACATCATTCTTAAACTAGTAAGCACTATTTATTTGATTAACCACAATTTGGGAGTCACCAAAGATATTTATTATTTTGACTCCTAGGGCCAATGTAGTTTGAAGGCCTATGATTAGGGCTTCATACGTAGCCATATTGTTGGTACATTCAAAATATAGCTTGAAAGACAAAGGGAGAGGTTTACCATCAAATGGAATGAGGATGATGCCAAATCCCCCACCATGTTAATATTTTGATCTATCAAAGAACATGGTGACTTGATAGGTAAAGTCTACCTAAGATAGGATCATGATGGGCTCATTAGGAAACTCAAGAGGAGGGTGTTTGTTATCTGCTAATGGTGCTTTAGCTAATTGGTTAGCAATGACTTGTCCTTTAATTAAATTTTACTAAAGGAATGCAAGGTTTAAATCCATTAAAAGCATGATCCACTTGGCCATATGTTGGTTTTGGTATGGCTTGGAGCGCATATATTTGAGTGGGACTGTATTGGTTATGACATAGGTTTTGTGGTTGAGAAGGTAGTGGTGGAGTTTGGTGGCCATGAAGACTAAAGCTAAGCAAAGTTTCTCAGTATGGGTGTATCGAGTTTCATACTCTACAAGCATGCAACTCATGTATTAGATGGCTTGCTCTTTGTGTTGTTCATCTCGATAAGTAAGCATTACCCCTAGGGAGTGGTCAATGGTAGAGACATAAAGGTAGAAAGGTTGATCATCCTTGGGAGGGGTGAGGATAGGTGGAGATAAAAGGTACTTTTTGAGTGAATCAAAGGCCTTTTGACATTCATCATTCCAATTAAAAGATACATCCTTCTTCAGAAGGTGGTGGAAGGGTAGGCATCAGTCCAAAAGTTGGGAGATAAAGTGATGAATATATTGGAGCTTCCATTGTAAACTATAGCGTTAATTGAGGTTAATTTGAGGAAGCATGTTGAGGATGGCTTTGATTTTAGTTGAGTTATCTTTTATTCCTTGAAGGGAGATAATAAATTCAAGAAGCTTTCCTGACAATACCCAAAAAATGCACTTTTTGGGGTTAAGGCAGACATGGTAATGGATGAGTCACTAAAAGACAATCTTGAAAATGGATAAATGATCCTTACAATATTGGATTTCTCAAGAAGGTCATCTACATAGTCTTTGACAATCTTATTGATAAGGTCATGAATGATATAGGTCATGACACATTGGTAGGTCGTACCATCATTATTTAATCTAAAAGGCATGACTCTATAGCATAAAGTTCCCCATATGGTGATAAATTTAGTTTTGTGATGATCTTCAAGGGAAATTATTACCCAAGAATCCATCCATGAGAGATAACATCTCGTGACTAGCTGTAAGATCAACTAGCTAGTCAATGTTTGGTAGAGGAAAGTCATCTTTGGGGAAAGCAAGGTTGAGGTCATGAAAGTCTACATAAATCATAGTCCCTTTGTGGATTTGGTAATAGGAATGACATTCAGGACCCATTGAGGATAGTCAATGCGTTGAATGAAATTGACAAATAGGAGACATTAAAGCTCTTCTTTGATGAGAAGGGCTATGTGAGGGTGCATTCATCAAATTTTTTGCTTGATAGATTTGGCATCATGATTGGTGACTATGTTATGGGTGGAAATGGTGGGGTCAATTCTAGTCATGTCATTATAAGACCAAGAAAATTCTATGTTGCAATCTTGGAGGAAAGAGGGGAAGTCCCAAAGTTCCTTAGAATTTAGCGATTGGATAATTTTGATGATGTAGGGGTTATATGGAGTGCCCAAGTTAATATCCATGGTGGATTTGTTCAACATGGTCAAAGTCTTGGGAGGAATGGATTTATGTATGAAAGAATATGATGCACCAAGGTAGGTGAGAATTGAATCATCATCCTAGCATTGAATGGTATTAATGGTAAGAGATTCATCCCCTATCATCTTAGGGTGGATCAAAGGGATGGAGATGGTTGCCCCCTAATTTTGGTAAGTTTGGGCTCTAAAGATGATCATATTGATGAAAAAAGTTAGGTGGGATGATGTCATCCTCCTCACACTTAGATGGAGAAGAGTTTGGTGAGGAAGGAATGTCTTCCTCAATAATGGTAGTGGTAAGTGGTTTGGTTTTCCTCTTGTTGGGTAGATGAATCCAAGGCCATGTTTCTCATGAGGCTTTTTGGTTTCAACAGAAATCAACTCATGTGGGCCATGTTCATATCATCCAAGACCAAATCCTTTCTAAGTAAACCTATGGAGGTATGTCTTGGAAAATCCTGGGTTGTCCAAATAGGAGAAGCTAGAGGTGAAGGTCCAAGGTGAAGAGGAGGTGGTAGATGTGTCATTTAGTTTATCAAGTCCCCCATAGATAAAATGGCTTTGATAGTGTAAAATTCCAAAGGGAAAAATGAATCTAATATTGGGGTCATTCCTAGGTTGGTGTTCAAGTTTCCCATACTCTTGAGGAGTAAGGAAAGCATCAAGGGCAAAGAGGTAATATTCCCCTAGTGAAAGGCAGTAGAATGTGGATTCCATGGATGAGTTAGTAGATGCCTCATCAGTATAAGAAGATATGAGTTCATTATTTATGGTTGAGGGCTTATTTTTGGAAGATAAGGGTGTGTTAGATGGAGGTAAGAGGATGTCATTAGGTTGATAAGTCATGTCATGATGAAAAGGGACTTGTATCAGTTTGTATAGTGACAACCTGGCCCTCATGCTCAAATTTGATGCAACGATGGAGGGTAGAAAGTACACAACCCATGGAGCAAATCCAAGGTTATTCCAACAAGATATTATACTATAACTCACCTTCCACTACATAGAAGAGTTTAGGGAGTGTGTGATGCCATAACTAAATAGATATGAAGGATGATAGTTCCTAGAGAAGTGGCCATGGTGTCATTGAAGGATCGAAGGATGACCAAGGTTTTAGACATGACATTATCTAGGAGTTTGAGTTGGTCATAGGAATGGGAGAAGATGATGTTAATATTGGCTCCCCCATCAATCATGACCCTTTTAACATGGGTTTGGTTGATTTAGGTAGTAATGAAATGAGGGGGATCTAGGTCATATGGATGGATAGAAGGTATTTCCAAATCCTTGAATATGACAAGGTTGGAAATTTAGAGAGTACAAACAAAGGCCACTAGAGGTTCAATGTCTTTAGGCTGGACCTCTACTAATTGTAATGCCTCTATCACTGCTTGGAAATGATGAGGTGAAGTAGAAAATAACTTATATAGGCTCATATTTTTGGGGGTTTGGTGAAGTTGTTTGAGAACCACATTCGTAATTGATTCAGAGGGGTTGGATTGAGAGGTACCTAAGATATATACCTTGGGTTTAGATGAAGGTGAAGTTTCTTGAATCTAACTTAATTAGGAGGTGGAAGATGGGTATGTCGATGGGATGGTCACCTTGGCCTTACCCTTAACCTTATGTTGAGCATGTGATTGTGTGACCAAATGGATAGTATGGGTAGAGGGAAGAGTTAGAGTAGGGGATTGGTTTTTCCCCTCATCACTCTAAGGTGAGAGTGAGGGAGTAGGTAAGCATTAGGTAGAGGTTATTATTGGTTAGATTAGTAGTGGAGTTGTGGGAGGTTCATATCTTAATAGATCATCCTCATCATAGATCTGATGAATTATGGTTTGGACAGATTTTTAGTTCTCCATGTCATGCCCTAGTGTCTTTTGATAGGATCACATGTGGTGGTCATTATACTATACTAGTTTTGGATTGATAGGGGGTAAGGTCAAGCAAGAAGCTTGCGTAACCTTTGAAAAATGGTATAGTAGGGCTCAGCTAAAGGTGGAGAGGTTTTAGGGTTTTTGGTCTTGGTTTATGAAGTGGAAATATTTTTAGGAGTGGATTTGGTGCATGAAGGTTTGGGTAAGGTGGTGATCCTAGTTGATGGTTTGGGTTTTGGTAAAGTAGAGGTTGATAAAGTGGAGGTAGGAGGATTCAGGGTAGGTAATTTGGTTTTTGATGGTTTAGTGATAATAAGTGTGTCAAAAATCAAGTGCACCGGTGTAACCAATAAATATGGTTGGGTTTTGGTTAGGATAGTCTACATCCTAATCAAAGTGTAGGGGTGAGGCCCCAAATTAGAAGGCAAGGTTGAAGGAGGTAGAAGTCTAATCTTCTAGACTCTTGGTGGCTTTACCTCCTTAATTAATGTGGTCTTGTGTTTGGTTGTTGGGTTTGGTGAGGCTAGCTCTAGTTTCAAGGATGGGTGATTAAGGTTCTGTGTAGGGAATACACCTAGGTTTTTGGTTGGTTTGGTTGGAGAGGATGATTTGGTGGTTCAAGATTTAGTTACTTTGAATGGTTGAGGAATGGTTGGGTTGGTAGATGTTTTTATTGGTTTGGTTGATGAAATAGGGGTTTGAATAACATAAGTGGTGGGTTGGTCCACCAAACGTGTAGTTATAGGTTCCTATTTAGAGATGTAAGGGAGCCCCAATTGTTCCCAAAAGGTGGCCTGATCCATGTCAGGTTTGGAGTTAAATTCTAATCTTTGAACTAGTCTAGAGAATGGGTTATAGATTGGTTTAATTTTCTAGACAATGGATTCAAAAGATAAACCCATAGGTTTAGAAATGGGAAGGGTGACCTCATCCTTTTCCTCTATCCAGGATGCAAGGTTTGGATGGGTGAATCCTTGGTGGGAGGTGCAGACATGATAGCTTCCTCTTTGGGAATGATCTTTAAAGGGGAAGTAAATTATTCAGTGGTTGAGGGAGAAGGTAAAGTGGCGATATTTGTTTACTCTAGTATGATAGGTGAATAAGGGGTTGATAACTCTACTACCTCAATATGTGAAGGAGGAGAAAGGGGTGCTTCCTTAGTTTTGTCCTTGAAAAGAGGAGAAGGTAATTTCAATACCACAATAAGTGAAAAGGGCAAAGAATAAGTAGATTGGTTGGTAGGTTCTTTAGTAATGAGTGCATCAAGAACCATGTTGATAGTATGGGCAGCATGAGAACATTCATCCTTGTTTCTCTCATTTTTGGTAGGCACAAGATTGGTAAAAGTTTGTCTAAAAATGTCAAGGGATTTATTTGAAGGTGCATTGAGGTTGTCAAATGTGAGCTCTCCCTTGTCAATGAGGGATTGGACAATGCTCTTGAAGGTATTACACCTACTAATGTCATGCCCAAATACTTGATGAAAATCACATAGGTCATTCTCATTATACTAGCTAGGTGTAGGATGAGAAGAATCAAATTATTGAGGAGGTTTGATAGGATGAAAGTGTATGATAATAACTTTTAATAAATTCTCTAGGATTGATGCATAAGATTCCCCAAGTGGAGTAAATTGCTTTTGATTGTTTTGATTTTGGTTCCTCATGTTTTTCTTAGAGGAATTAGAGGAGTTTGGTTGATTGACAAATGGTGGAAAATTGAATTTAAGGATAACTACATTCACAATTCCCTTGCTCTTGGTATCAGTGTTAGTTTAGTTTCTTGGTTTGGAGGAAGAGGCCTCATTAGTTTTGTAGGTAGAGTTTTCATTTTTCAATTTTAACTTTACTTCATTAATGGCTCTATTTTATAGCTTACATGCCATGGTGAAAGCCTCATCAAAGGTTCTAAAGATTTGAACATCCAATGTAGAATAAATATGCTTGACACATGCCCAAGTAAAAAGTTCTATCAATTTAGGCTGGGATAAATAAAAGGAAAGTTGATTGATTAGGCTTCTCCAATAGGCCAAAAAATCAACAATAAAGTCATCATCAAATTACTAGATAAAGTAAAGGTTAGTGATGGAAACTTTATTAGATATTTTTATCGAAAAGTGATCTAAGAAAATTTGGGCCATTCGGGTGAAGGAGAAGACAGTGTTTGGTTATGGCACTATACCAATCTAAGGTTAGACTAGATAGGAACATGAGGAAGGTATGCAGAAGGAGGGCATCATTTTAGGCAATCAAGTAATATGTGTGCCTAAATGCCTTGAGGTGTTATTGGGGGTCCTCCTTACTTTGAAACTTGGAAAACTTGGGAAGCTCCCGCTGAGGAGGATATGGTCTAATATGGACAGATGGGTGAATGGGTTCATTACATATATGTTCATATGATAAGATGTTGTGAGCACCAAAGATAGATGACTCTAAGGTGGTTATTTTATCCATGAGAATTTTCATTAGATATATTTGGGGCTGTGCACCTAGAAGGTTGTAAGGTGTATATTATTGTGGTGGTTGGGTGACATATTAATAATTGATTGGAGGTTGAGAAGCTGACACATATTGGTATGTCAACACTGGTGGTTGGGTGGAAGCTATGTAGGGGTAGGAAAATATAGGTGGTTGGGTAGTAGGTAGAGGTACATGTCCTTGTGGGTTAGGTATATATCCTAAGTTTGGTTCAATGGGTACCTGTTGGGTAGAAGTGGTGGCTAGGTTGGTAGTCAAAATAAGGGTAGTGACCTTTGTGCTGATTGGTGGTAAGGTAAAAGGTATAGGTACCACAAGATTTTGAAGTGGGGTAGTGGTTATCAGATTAGAAGTATCAAAAGGAAGGTTGGTAGTTCTAGTGGTAAGTACCCCCATGCTGAGGGGAGTATAGGTGGTTAATGGTTGGGTTCTTCCTAAGGTAGAAGATTTGTTAGTGGGGGTGGAAGGTATAAAGGTGTTTGTAGGTTGGTTTTTCACAGTAGTGTCAAAGAGGCTATTAGTAGATGAATAGGCTTGGTTAGTCAATGGTTGGGTAGTGACCATGGTAATATAAGTGCTTCCCATAAGGTGGGAAGGCATGCCATAAATTAGGTCCATAGGTGGAATCGAGGCATGGGTATGGTAAGGCATGGTGGTAAGATAATGCTAGAGTGACACAAGATTGTTTTCTAGGAAGGTAGTGAAGTATACATTTATTTTGGGAACTAGCTAAGGGAAAGGACTTCTTAAAGGGTGAGGAGAGTTTGTTGGTTCAAATATGTAGTTCATAGATGAGGGGGTAGAAGGGGTCAATTGGTTTGGTGATGGGTTATATTGTGCTAGATTCTTTTATTGCTGATGAGTTAGAACCATACAAGACAAGGGGGGATAATACAAAAAAAATCTCACCACTCAAATAGAGAGAAGACAAAAAATGAGCAAGGGAAATCAAGCACACACTAAAAATTACATCAAGTCCTAAAGTTATTTTTAGTCTCTCTTTTGGCTTATGTCTTAAGCTTTCAATAAATTGTGTGACTGAAATTGGCTCAATAGAATAGGTACTATAAAAGAAGTCTATGGTTGGTTTTAGGTTGTGTTTAGGATCAAAAGGATCTATATTGGAAATCAATATGTGGCTTGGTATTGGTCCCTACCCCCTCACTTCACACACCATAGCGATAAGGGCATCAGGTGCTTAGCTAATATATACCAATTTCCAAAGTTTATACTTAATTAGAGAGATAAGTTGGTTCTCCCCTTGGTAATGACCTCTAAGTAGGATCATCGAGAAACGGTAAGGTGACTGTTAGGTGATGAAATCTTAATTGGGCCTTGTCTCAAGTTGTCTTGATTTTTAATTGATGGAGGTGGTTTGGTTTAGTGTATGATACAAGTGATGCTATGATTGAATTACTTTGCCTTTAATTTAACTAAATGAGCTAAACTTACAAGAAACCAATGTATGTAATTGATTTTAAACCTAAAATAAAATTTGATTTTGTTTATGAGCACAAAATAAGGAGAAGAAAATATTGATGCAAACAAATGAAACCCAAGCAAAAACTCAAGGATCTCACTGGGCATGCTAGAATGTTTTAATAAATTTTATCTTATATTTTGAGAAAGGAAGAAGAAGAAACTAAATATTGGTATGGTTGAAAAATATGTTTGATTATGCGTACATTGAATTAGATGATTGTGAAGAACTCCTTTTTAGCTTGGGAGGATGACTTGCAAATAAGACAACACTAAAGCAAATGGTGGGTTAGATAGATAGATGGGTGGATTGCCTAGTACTAGCTAGATCCTAACAGCAAGAGATTCTTCAAGCACTATTAATCCACATGTTTTAAATAATTAAGTTTATAAAATAGAAGATAAAGTACTTGCATCAATAATCAAAAGGTACTAAAATTGAACACAAGAAATGCTTGATAAAGAAATAGATTAAAATGACTAATATAGCAATAAGTAAGTCAATACTAGTGCTAAATGGCTCAAGTGTGTTTCAAAAAATTAGGTAGGGGTCTATGAACAAGCAAGGACATATAAAATTGGATTTGGTTGGGGGTAAGAGGGTGAAAATAACTTGCTATTATTTTCTACCACAGTGACCATCAGTGATTGGGATGACCATCAGTGGTTAAGGTGACCATCAGCGATCAAGGTAATCATCGATGGTTGGAAAAACTATCAATTGTTGAGATAACTATTAGTGGTTACTATGTGTAGGTTTGGGCTGATATACTAATTGATGGGATCACAAAGTTGGATTCCGAAAGATGGGTTGGTACTTGGTTAATTTTTAAATGGAAATAAAGTAAATGAATATTAAAAAATAAGTACTTATCTTTCTAGAGGTTGATCTAGTGGATCGTTGAGATAGTTAGCCTATTAGTGTAATTTGGCATGATTTTGATAGAGTAATGGTACCTGATAGTTTATCAAAGAGGTGGTGGTAAGTCAACTCTCTAACATGATGGCTAGATAGCTAGATTGCTAGAAGGATACCTATAAAAGAAGCTCTAGATGCAAAATCTCTTTATCATTATGGATCTGATTCACCTCCTAATCCTTTCTTCTTATAGGCAAGGAAGGAAAAGTGCAACAAGATGCTAACTGAGCCTACTAATTATAACTTGTGCATGCAATAGATCACATATGGATTTAGACAAGTTAATTTTATAAAATCAAGGTGGATGTTTACATGTAAGTGCTTGGGATGGTAGACCCTGACCATCGATGGTCAAGGGTCAAAGGTAAAAAGGTGGTTAAAGAGTGGGTTTAGTTAGTTGGTGTAACTAACCATGGTTAGGATTGGTTAGGGGTAAAAGGGTCAAATTGGTCCCAAGGGGGTCCTAAGGCAGTATAGGGGTGTTTAGATATTTGGAATTATGGTGTATAGATTTCTAGTGTCTACAATGATGATTGATTACATTGTTTAGAGTATGTGCAAGGTTGTTTTCAGAAATTCCATGAATAGTTGAGTCAAAGGAACATTTTTTTTCTATCAACATTACATTTGGTTAGATAATTACACATTGTAATTCAAAAATTCATAGATGTTTTCTTGGTTAACTAGGATGCATGTTACCACTAGTGTAGAACACATTTGAAGTTTCACCAAGACTGGCCATTGAAAAGGGGAGCATGATGATGATGGATCATGTATAAAAAGAGACATTGTAAGGGAAGAGTTAAAATTTAAAGATGGTTTTGATTTGATAGATGTAAAATTTGTGGTTGAATGGTGTAATGAGAACATGTGTCATGGTTTTCAACCAAATAATATTATTCATAGATATTTCTGGTTAATGGAGGAAGAACACTTGGAAAAGTATGAGGATTATATGACTCTAATGGGTTCAAGTGAGTTACACTCATTTCATAATTCAAATACAAGATCTTAGATTTTTCATACAAGACACTTGGCATGTTTCTATTCTACATGTGTGGACTCTATTTGGAATGAGTGTGAGTCACAAGATTGGGTGGATGACTGGAGTTCCAAACTTTGAATTCTAATCAATAGATATTAATTTACAAAAGCATTGCAACTTATAAATATGACATTATCAAATGAATTTGACCATGTATCTAATCTAGTGAAACCAGGTAGAATATTTTTCATTATGTATAATTTATTCTCATTATATATCTTCATAGTGTCACTAATTTTTTTTAATGATACATGACATGTTTTTTCAGATGAGGATAATGAAGAGGGCATAAATTTCTACTTGTGTTAGTGTGTAGAGAGAAATATAAATTTGAATTCCCTAGTTATAGATGGATAAAACATTGACAATCCCACTAGGTCAGTGATAGTCACTAGAACTTGGTTTCAATGATATCCTATAAAAAATTCAAATCATGGTTATTTGAAGAGTTTGAAACACATAGGAAGTTACTATACTATTTAAATTTGATTATTGAAATAAATGTTTAATTGTAAAAATATAATGGAAGGCCAATAAATAGGAATATATGGAAAGTTTAGGAGTCAAACCATGAATACATTAATCATACTATCAAGGTTAGAGTAGATCTTAGTGGTTCATTGAATTGAAATATGTAAGTATGTTGACTTTTCAAATATAGATGTAATTAATTTTACCAAATGTCTTTTATTTTCTAGATAGTACATATGATTTTATTTTTTTATTTACTTACTAGCATTTTTTTTAATGCTAGTGGTGACAAATAAGCTTACACCTTCATGTGGTTGGCACTGTTAGTAAAGAATTCCATATTCTTCAAGTTGAGAGAAGCTAACTTTTTAAGTACTTAGTGTTTCTACTCTCCTACATGGTAATGAAAATGCACTTACAGGTGAACTTAAATTTTGTGATTGTGGGATAATGTGTAATTAATCTATCTAAATGTTATTAAAGTGATAAATTCTCAACTGGAGGTCCCAAAGGTAGAAATGATAGTTGGAGCTCAAGAAATTATCTACTTAATGCTAAAAAAATGCATTTTAGGACCTGTCACTATAACTTATGCCATAGATTGTTCTCAAAAGTTCCACTTGAGTGCTTTAGGGTGAGATTATGGGGATTCAATAGGTAGGGAAAGGATCTGATGGTTTTTTTTAAATGATGTACATGTTTCATTTTACATGTGTTTGAACTTAGGCTTAAAAATTGCATTTTTCTTGTATTAGACAGGGTGTTTTTAAGGCTAAAATGGGTGGTGGGTTTGTCAATCAAGCATGATGGGAGGAAATAACATGTTATTTGACATTATCCTCCCCCCATGAACATGTTTTTAGTGCCAGGTTTTTGTCAAGGAGCATCAAAATTAGAGTTATGCAATCATAACTTCAACTTTGACAACATTTATTGTCAATTTTTTCATGCTCTTGAACAAATGTTAGAATGTAATTTTGGGTGGATTTAAATGTCATGAAAGTGTGAGAACATATAATTTTCCTATATATATGTGATCAAAGTGATATATTCTCAACTAGAGGTCTCATAGGTAGAAATGACAGTTAGAGCTAAAGAAAATGTCTATTTAATGCCAAAAATTTGCATTTTAGGACCCGTTACTGCAACTTGTGCCACATATTAATATTGAGGGTTACAACTAAGTGTTATGGGTTATGATTATATGGATTCAGTAGGCATGGGATGGATATGATATTTCATATAAATGAATTATAGGTTTTATTTTACATGTGTTTGAACTTAGGCTAAAAACTACATTTTTCTTGTATTGAAAAGGGCATTCTTGAGGCCAGAATGGGTGGTGGGTTTGTTGATCAAGCATGATGGGAGGCCAATAACCTAGTATCAGGAATTATATACCTCATATAACATGTTATCAGTGTCAATTTTTGGTCAATAAATATTAAAATTAGAATTTTGTAACCACAACTTCAACTTTGACAACATTTATTATCGGTGTTTATGTGCTCCTTAACAGTAGAAAAAATGTACTTCTAGATGAAAGTGAGTGTTGTGGCAATGTGAGCATGTGTAATTTTACTATACATACATTATAAAATTGATATATTTTTAATTTGAGGTCTTAGAGGTAGAGATTATAGTTGGAGTTCAAGAAGTTGTCTATTCAATGCCAAAAAGTTACATCTGAGGACCCGTCACTCAACTTGTGCCATAGATTGATCTCAAAGGTTCTACTTAATTGATTTTAGGTGAAATTAGATGGATTAAAAAGGCATGGGAAGGACCTAATAGTTTTTTTCAATGATTTATATGTTTCATTTTATGTGTTTGAACTTAGGCTAATGTAATGTACCTAGACAGGGGAATAAATAGTTTAAATAATAGCATGTAATAGTAATGCATTAGATGATTAGTCCCATATGCATTAGACTAAGGAGATGGATAGGTAAGAGATAGTATAAATGAAGGGGTAGGTGATGTTTTATATCATTCAAGAATTGAATTCTAATTAATCCTTGCTCAAAGGAGGTAACCCCCTCAAAGTGGCAAGTGATTCAAAGTTGTTCCTTCCACAAAAGGAATACATATTTAATATATGCAATATTTTTTAGATTTTTCATATTGTAGCATTTTGATTCTTAACATATGGTATCAAAGCACTTTCCAAGGCTATTTCCATGATCTTTATTTTAGACACATTTTGAAGAGGTGTGTTTGGGAGCTTCATTTCATCTTGGATGTTTTCAATAAGTCATATCTACACCTTTTTCTCTTATCCCAATTTCAATTTGAAGCAAAAATTTGTCAATTAAAACTGTAGAACTTTGTTTTTATAAAAAAAAAATGTGATTGGTTTTTGTTAAACTATTATCATAATATAATGAATCACTTTAAACTATTTTTGGGTTTAGTGCACCTCTATCCTAGCATTCTATAAAAGTTTATGGTTTTGATTTTAGTTTAATATTTTAAAATTTTTCTCTATTTTAGTGACCCCTATGATTTTTTAATTTTTTTTTTTTTTTTTTAAATGGTCATATTTTAAGGATGTATTTTTGGTTGAAATCGACTTCTAATCTTCTAGTTCTCATGGGATTTCTCATTCTCTCAAAAAATCATCTCACTAGTGCATTGAATCAACTTCAACAAACTGGCATGGTATAGAAATATCAAATGGAGTTTGAGACATTAACCAATGGCACCTCTGCTACATTCTTCATTTGTTACTTCATGAATAGACTTCAAGATGTGATTTAAGAAGAGGTTCAAATGTGGCAACCTTAGACAATGATGGAAGTAGTGGGTTTAGCCAAGCTCAAAAAAGACCATATCAACTAGAAACATCTCCAAATAATGGTCCCTCAAAATGTAATAACACTAGAGAAAGCACCAAAAGTGCCCAAGCACTCTCTAACAAATCCATTCATACAACCACCATGCTCGAGTAGACCCCAGATGAGCCCAAGCTAATAATCATAAATCCCAAGTAGGGAATTGAGGTTCCACCTCCCTCAAGAAACAATGCTAAGTGGATTGGAATGTACCCTTAGTTGGCTCACAAGGACAACTATTTTGTGCACCCCTATTCTATATTATAGGTGATTATCATCAAGATTCAACTTTCATTGCTCGACTCTCAGTATGTAGTTAGTCCACTCATTCATCTTTATGCACATCCACCTCTTATTTTAGTGAATATGTTTACGTTATTGTTGTACATGCTCCTATCAAAACATAGAGAAAAGAAGTGGAAGTAAAAATGCATGTATGACAGAGCTTCCATTTGGTCTTGAACTTATTTTTGGTATAGCTTTCATTTAGTCCTCCCCCTAATTCTTTTCATGTTTTGAGGGAAAAATATATTTAAGGGGGATGAAATGTAATGTACCTAGATAGGAGAATAAATAGTAGAATATTAGCATGTAATAGTAATGTATTAGATGATTAGTCCCACATGCATTAGACTAAGGAGATGGGTAGGTAAGAGATAGTATAAATAAAGGGGTAGGTGATGTTGTCTATCATCCAAGAAGTGAAGTTATTTGGAGTTGTTCCTTCCATAAAATGAATACATATTTCATATATTCAGTATTTGTCAGATTTTCCATATTGTAGCATTTGGATTCTTAACATCTAAAACACTACATTTTTCTTGTATTTGGAAGGGTGTTCATAAGGCTAGAATGGGTGGTGGGTTTGTTAATAGAGAATGATGGGAGGCTAATAACCTATTCATGGATGTTATATCCCCTGTGAACATGTTAAAAGTTCCAAGTTTTGATCAAGAAGCATCAGAATCAGAGTTCTATAACCACAACTTCAACTTCGAAAACATTTGTTGTCAGTGTTTCTGCACTCCTAAACAATAGTGAAAATATACTTCCAGGTGGATTTTAATAACATATAAATGTGATAACATGTAATTTTACTTTATAGAAATGATCATATTGATATATTCTCAACTAGAGAATGAAAATTGGAGCTCAAGAAGTTGTTTACTCAATGCCAAAAAGTTCCATTTTAGGCCCCTCACTATAAATTGTACCATAGATTTCTCTTGAAGGTTAATCTTGAGTGTTTTAGGGTGAGATTAGAGGGATTTAATAGGTAGGGTAAAGATTTGATAGTTCATGATAATGAATTACAGGTTTCATTTTATGCATGTTTTAACTTAGGCTAAAAAACTATATTTTTCTTGTATTGGGAATGGGTGGTGGGTTTGTTGATGGGTCATGATGGGAGGCCACTAACTTGGTCCTGGATGTTATCCTTCCCTACTTAACTTGGTAGCAGTGCCAATTTTTCAGTCAATAAGCATCAAAATTAGAGTTTTGCAACCATAACTCTAACTTTGCAATATTTGTTTTTAGTGTTTTTGCACTCCTAAATGGTAGTGAAAATGTACTTCTTGATGCATTTGAATGTCATGGCAATGTGATCATGTGTAATTTGGCTATATAGACATAATCAAAGTGATAGATTCTCAACTGGAGGTCTTGTTGACCAAATTAGACCCCAAGTCAAATTTGGGTCAAACCCTACTATTTTAAAATTTTGAGGAAAGTTTCATATGTCTTATGGGTCTCCTATTGTTCCACATATCTCACTTGCCATTCCCTTAGTCCTTATTGAAGTCCATCCTCCTTGTACTAACCTAGTCAACAAAAGTCAACATTGGTCAACCATGGTCAAATTTAGACAAAGGCTCAATTTATTTTATAAATTTCCTAAAATGGTGTTTGATAGGTTTCAATGTGTTTACAAGTCATAAATTGGACACTTGTTAGGTCTCATGTGCTAAAAATGTCATTTGGCCACCTTTTTAGCTCAATTAAATGACTTTTAAGGACTTTTCAATTAAAATATTTGTCACCAAGGTGGATGAGAATGTGGAGAATGTCATATCATGTTATATCATGTTAGGTGGTAGTTACAAGTTAGATATATGTAAGAAATGATAGCTTCCCTTGAAAGTAGGCCCATTTGTAGCACTTGTATGGACTTCTCAAGTGCACTTGCAGCTAAAAACATGGTGGTGTGACTCTTCACCTCTTCACAGGTCATTTCCACATTTGGATTGAAAATATTTCATAAAAATTTTCATTCCTAACTCATTTTCCTTCATTTTCACTTGGCAAGCTAAGGAAGGGTAGGTTCAAGCACTTGATATGGGCCATACAAGTGGAGTCAGGGAGAATGCTTCTACACATGGATAGTAATATAATTTAAATTCACATTGATAAAAATAAATCTCAAATTGTTGGATCCTCCTTCATGAATAATCAATTACACTCTAGGCAACCTTTTTATGAAATTTCATCCAAGAGGGGTATAAGTTTGCATCTGTTTCATATTTTCAAGAATCCATGGAGATATGTGAGTTTAATGAAGTGGTTTAAAGTGGTAATAGACCCTATCCAATTATTTTTAAATCATCAAATATCTTATCTCTCAGTTCCCTTGAAAGATATTTAAAAATTGTGCTTGTTTTCCAAGTTTGCGACCATGGATGGGTAACCTAAGTTTTTACAATGTGGAAAAGGATCCATGGTTATGTTAATGATCTTGGACTCATTTTTTCAAGGTGTTTTCATTAAATTCCATTGTGAGAGATCAATCATACTCCTTCAAATCCAAATTTCCAATCTTCCTTCTTCATTGCCTTGTTGGTAAGTGTGCTCACAGTCAGCTTCTATAGGAACTCAAAGAGGTTTGTACGGGGGTGTTTATGGTGAATATATGATTTAATTCACATTTTAATATCTATAACATCCATAGGGTCATGGATTTCATGCCATTTAGGTTATAATGATATTACAAGTGGAATTTTCCTTCAAAACAATGATTGATTATATTGGGCTCACAGTCCCTAAAAGTCGCAAATAGAGATCCTTGACCCTTTTTGGAACAATATACTCCATGATTAAAGGAAATTAAAAAAAGATTATATGTTTGTTATAGTATACCTATCCTCCTATAATAGCTATTATAATTTTTATAATAAAATGGTAAGTGAGATATGGAGTTTTCAAAGCCTAAAAATGGCCAAAAATCATCGAATCCAAATAGTGATATCTATAGGGTATTAATGGAAAGTTGACTTTGCACTTCAATTTGATGGTCTTAGATCATTCCATAAATTTTAAACCATTAAAATTTTTCAAAAAGGTAATCCTAATCCAATATTAATTTTAAAAGGAAGAACTTGATGTCTTGACCTTCAAAACACCTTCCCCTATTCGTACACAGGCCTAGGAAGGGTCATCTACAATAAGCTTGGTAAGTTTATACCTCAATTGGGAAGATAGTAACTAAAAAGTGAATGATTGAGGTAAATTTAATACTTTAAGGACACTATGAACTATAATTAATATAATTAAATTAACCACATGACCTAGGTGATCTCAAATTCACCTACAGGCAACCTAAAATCCATAAAACACAGACATGTGGGATACCTTGGCAGCAAGGATAAAGTTTAAAATTTGGATTTTTTTAAGAGTTATTAAAGTGGATTCAGGTAAAATAAATTAAAATTTACCTTAAATAACTCATGTAATACCTAAATATAGAATACACAAATTCTTGCCAAAATGTACTTAATAGGGGCAGAATCATGACTGTGACAAACAGGTAAAGGGGTATACTAATTAAGGACCAAAACATGAAATTGATAGATTAAAGGTTAAAATGTAAGTTAAAAGAATTATTAGGAACATAATGGCTTAATAACATGGAAATGAGGTCCAAAATCACAAAATAAAGCCCAGATACTAACCTACAAGCAAGTTTCAAAGTGTCTCAGTTCACATGAGCAGTGGCCTAGTCCATGTTTCCAAGAGCATGGAAGGTGTTTAAGCGTAAAATAAGAATATGAATGGTTGGAGTATGTTTTTTCAGGATTTTATGATACCTATATGTCCTTAAAAATCTCAAATCAACCCCTAAAATCTCCAAACCCAACCTATACCCTACCTACCCTCAAACTCTACCTATTCAAAAGTCTGCCTAACAAACTTGAGGAGTTAGAGAGTAAACTGGAGAATTTAAGAGATAAAAATTGGTAAAAATCATACTTTGGGGTTTAATAATGTTATAAAATCATTAATTTTACAATAATAATAGTGCAAACCCTCTCTATTTTGGCTCAGAGTAGGGGCAGTTTTAGAAGGCATGAAGATGACAATTTTGAGGAAAATGGCAAAATTGATGATAAAAGGGAAATAAAATATAAATTTATGATTGGATAAGATTTATGGGACCTAAAAATACCTTAAAAACCTTTATATTATCCTTGTAATCAAATAAGGTTCCCTACACATGGAGGTTTACAGTCACCATGGCAAGGAATGGTAAGCAAAGGGCTTGATAAGGAGGGTCATTTTTAATTTGTACCTTAGTTAAGCTTCCTAAGTGATTTCATAATGATTATGGGATTATTTTATAATTTTAAAATCATTATGATATAAAAATAAAGATACTGGATTCTCAATTTTAGCCAACGGTGTAGACAGACCTATTGACAATGTTTAGGCCTAGTCACCAAACAGGGGTAAGTTTTCAACTTTAGCTCTTGATGAGATATTAAAGTAATGGGAAACTATTTATGGCGTGGTTATAAAATTTTATGAACCATTTTTTTATATTATAATCACAAGTAAGGCCATTCTTGGATTAAAAATGTTCAAAACCCTCACAAAATGCACAAAAGAGCTCGAAAGCCAAATTGGAATGTTCATAACTTCCATGACCATTTGCATGGGACCATGAGACATTTAGGGAAGTTTGAGATGGTCATTTATGATACCTTAGTGTAATTTTGAGTAAATTATAACTTTCCATATTCATGAACCAATGCTAAGAGGGCTAGTCACTCCAAAACCCTCTCAAACCCTATTTTGTGACCCAATGGAGAAATCAAGGTGAAAGTGCCTCCAGATGGATGAATTTGACCATGAGTATAAAATATAATTTTTTTCCAACCTCATGAGATTTAAATAAATGGGACTATATTGTATTTAATCCATAAAAGTGGATCATAAAGTAGGTTTTATTGGCATTTTATTGTGTTTTGCAGGTCTTAAAGATGATCAATGGATGTCAATCACTTTGGGAGGTATTTTGTGACTTAAACCAAATATAAATGCAATTTAAAATCCTTTTAATTATTCAAAAGTGCCTATTAAAGGTCTCTAACTTTAGCCTATCTAAACTTGCATCTATAATGACATGGTGAAGAGTATGGTAACTCAAGTTTGGTGGATTTTTATGATATGTATGATAAAGTCAAGCATATGAGATGTCCTAACATGTGCCAAAAGACCCATGATATGGATCAGCTAGGGAAGATACAAAGATTCTAGTGCAAAGTGTCAAAACAAGCCTATTGGAGAGTGATCATGGTTGCAAAGTGAAGATGAGCTTGTGTAAGAAAATGGCATTATGAATAAATCTCAGAATGTAGGTGGAATCATATTTTTAACTCCCTCTTCTCTTCACACATGATCCATTTTTACATCACTTTCTTTGGAGTACTCAATAAATCCCATGATGAAGGTAGTTTTCAAAAGGAAGAATGATTGAGAGGATTACTACACCACACATGAAAGAGGAGGCTAATTTGGGATGTGATCAAGTGAAATTCAGTTTAATGACTCTTATTAAACCTAATCCACATGTATTTCAACTTAGTTTCACCTTTGACACTTGCCCTTGTGCCTCTTCAATTTGTCTCTTCTATTTCTTCTTCTAAGTTCTATAAATGTGAGCCATTTTGGCTATTGTAGAGATAACATAGCTAATATGGTGAAGCCTTGCTAGTATGTCACTAAATTATTTCTTTGAACATTGAATACAAGTCTAATTTTGGTTTGTGAACATCTTTGTGTAAGTTTGTGACTGATGAATAGTGGATCTAAGTGATAGGATCATCCTTAATCCCTGTATCCTTCATGTTTAAGAAAGAGCTCTAATTTTAGTAGGTCATGTGAAGTGTATTGATTGTACTAGGCTCTTATTCAAGCAAAAAAATGTCTATATGGTGTGTAATATACCCATAAAATAGTTATCTTGTTGATTATTCCATGTATGCTACCTTCACATTGAATCAATTATGTTAGACTCCTTCAATGCCTAGAGCTGGTCTTGGAAAGCTTTGTTGCTTAATAGGAATGTGATAGTCATGTGGATATGTGTCTTGGTGTATCACCTCTTTAGTATAGTTTTTTTTTCATGCAAATTCTAACTCTTTCCCTTATACAAGAATTAGATTAGGTGATGTGCACTTCAAGAAGAATCTGGGGAGCTAGCCCTTATAATCTAGAGATTCATCTCTCCTTCAATTCCCCACAACTTGAGAGATGATTTAATGTTGCATCAAATTATAGGAGATTGAATATAATGTCCTAGGGTGCATAATTTGATGACAACAATTCAAGAATGCTTGATGGGATAGCTGGTCCTAATTTCTTCAATGTCAAGGTGAATGCTCATCTTAACAAGCCCAAGGTTTCAAAAGTGTTTCTAATCTAGAATATAGTAACTCCAAAAGGTGAGAATTTTTAGTTTTAGATTAAGTTCTTCACATTGTACTTCATGGTCCTCACCAAATCATCCTCTAGAAGAGAATTCAATTAAGTCCCTCTACCTGAAAATCCTCTTGAGGAATAATATCCTAAACAATAATTTTTTGAAGAAGAAGAGGAAGTTGAGGATATAAGAGATCAAGAGGAGGATGAAGAGATGTCTAAGATACATCCTTTCCAAGCCTTTAATACTCAAAATCTAATTAATCTTCCTACATATGACCCTATTCCTCCTAATTCTACCAAAAGTCTCCCTAGCTTCAATGGAGAAGGTCTTATTACCCCATCCAAGCACATTAAGTACATCTCAAACTTTTGCAACTTCCATAATATCACCCAAGTTAACATAGCTATTAGACTACTTGCCATGTCTTTGAAGGGTGAAGCACTTGATTGGTATAAGACATTGGGAGGTGGTTGCATCACTATTTGGGATGGCTTTGGAGAGTTTTTGGTGAATAGGTTTGAGAATAAAAGTGACCATACTTCACTAATCCACTAGTTGAATGTGATAAAGAGAGTTCCTAATGAGTCCATGGGAGATTTCAATGAAATATTTCAAAGGACATGATATAGATTGCCACCTATCATGAAGACTCCTCAAAGCTTTGTATTCCCTACCTATCTCAAGGCTATTGGCACTAATGTGGTAGTAATGTTTTAGGAAATGGGAGGATTCACTCTACCTGATGCATATGAGATAGCTATTGAAACTAAGAGTAGTTTAATATAAGCTAGGAAGTTACCCCCAAGAGTCTTTATGCCTTTGTTTTAAACTTTAAGTGTAGCACAAACTCCAAATGCCAATGCCAAGTCTATAACCACTCCCAAGAAGATGGATAATGCTATAGACAAATAGTATATGATAAGGTCACTACAAGCCCAACTTAAACAAGATCAATTACATGCAAGTACTCCACCCAATCCCCAATACTATCCTCCATAAACATATAGACCTCCACCCCAATACAATTACCAAGGAGGGGGACTAGTTCAACAAGGTTTCAATAGGCAACCCAATGCCTATAATCCCAATTCTATTTCATCCACAAGGGTTGTTGTTCCATTCCATACTAACTTAGTCCAAGGAGAAGAACATTTGGATCATTGGGGACAATCTCAAGGTCAATTTTTGTATGATAATATAGGAGATTGTCAAGCATTAAGGGTATAAGAAATAACTACTCCTTGTCTCACATCAGAAGAAGCAAATCACATGTAAAGGGATACTCATGGAGAAGTTAGAAACCAAAGTACTATTTTTATGAACTTTAAAAAGAAGAATAACTACATGTTTAACAAAATTCCATCAGTTGTAGCCAACACATGTTTAAAGATTTGGAAGATGTTTTGGAAGCACATGTGACTCCAAGTAATGCCTCTCCATAGCCACAAAGTGTGAATCCTACATTGAGACCCCTTACTAGTCACACTACTCATCAAAGTTAGAATGTTAACAAGGTTGACAAAACACTTGAGTGGATTGATGAATTGTCATGCTTCATGGAAGATGAGGATGATCAACTTGCAACACAAGATGAAAAATAAGCACTAATTATCCAACATTATGCTCCATAAGAAGTTGGTAAAAATGTTGATAAACTTCAAGCCCTTTATATTGACTATGAAGAGTTGGCCTTTTGGGATGACATTAAATTTTTTTGCTTAAGCTTGGATTATGCATCTTTGCTTCATGAAGAGCTTGAAAAAAGTTATGAAGAAGATGTTGCATCTAAACCTATTGGAATTAATGGAGCACCTCAACAAGAAGAGCAAGGTAAACATGGTTCATCCCAAGAAAGTCAAATGCATAAGATATATGAAGAACTCATGGTACAAGGAGAGGTAGTAAATTTTGATGGAGACCTTACTTTCCAAAATGATTATAGTCTTGATGATGAAAAGCCACTTGAAGTAGAGGTTGAGGTTGAGTGTGAAGATCAAAATGAATCTAGAATCCATGAGAGATCACTTGAACCAAGGGATATGGTTTCCATTCAAACCATTCAAGAGGAGTATGTCTCCATTGAATACATGTTCTTGGCTGGGGAACTAGGTGAAACCAATGCAAGCACCATGGGAGGTGGACAAGGATTTGAACATACAAGAACAAGTCCTAAGTGGCTGCTTGCACATTCTCCTAGTTCAATTCAAGAAGATGGTATGAATAACTTTATTTTTGATGGAGAATCAATTACTTCTACTTATTTTGTATACATTAGAGTGGTTTGTTTTAGTAGTCTTGTGTTTCCTAAGTGCTTCATTGCACAAGTGTGTTTCCTTCCTTTTGTTTTGTGTGTTTCTTTGATTTTGTGTGTGTGGGTCAACCAGCTTGTTTCCCTTGAGTCAAAGGTATATTCAAGACAATTTGAGTGCCCATATGTGTGACTCCATGCCTAATAGAATGATTAGGCAACTAGTCTTAGGCATAACTAGCATGCCACCCCTAGGAATCATAAGGAATGTGGACCAAATTTGACCCCAAGTCAAATTGGGATCAATCCCTAATATTTTAAACTTTTGAGGAAAGTTTCATATGTCCTATGGGGTCTCTTATTATTCCACATATCTTACTTGCCCTTCCCCTAGTCCCTATTGAAGTCCATCCTCCTTATACTGACCTAGTAAGGAAAAGTCAACATTGGTCACCCATGGTAAAACTTACTCAAAGGCTCAATTTATTTTTAAAATGTCCTAAAATTGTCTTTTATAGGTTTCAATGTGTTTACAAGTCATAAATTGGCCACTTTTTAGGTCTCATGTGCTAAAATGGTCATTTGGCCACCGTTTTAGCTCAATTAAATGATTTTTAAGGACTTTTCAATTAAAATATTTGTCACCAAGGTGAATGAGAATGTGGAGAAGGTTAAATCATGTGAGATCATGTTAGATGGTAGTTACAAGTCACATATGTGTAGGAAATGATAGCTTCCCTTTAAAATAGGCCCATTTGTAGCACTTGTATAGACTTCTCAAGTGCACTTGCAGTTAAAAACATGGTGGTGTGACTCTTTAGCTCCCCATAGGTAATTTCCAAGTTTGGATTGAAAATATTGTATAAAAAGTTTCATTCCTAGCTCATTTTCCTTCATTTTTACTTGGCAAGCTAAGGAAGGGCAGGTTCAAGCACTTGATATGGGTTGTACAAGCAGAGTCAAGGATAATGATTCTACAAGTGGACATTACTCTAAGTGAAATTCACATCCATAACAAGAATTATCACATTAGTGGCTCTTCCTTAATGAAAAATCAATTACACTCTAGGCAGTTTTTTTATGAAATTACATCCAAGACAGTTATAAGTTTGCATCTATTTTTTATTTTCAAGAATCCATGGAGCTATGTGATTTTTATGAAGTTTTTTTAGGTGGTAATAGGCCCTCTCAAATTTTGTTTCAATCATGTAATATATTCTCTCTCAATTCCCTTGAAAGAGATTTCAAAATTGTGCTTGTTTTCCAAGTTTGCAACCATGGATGGGTAACCTGAGTTCTTACAACGTGGAAAAGGATCCATGGTGATGTTAATGATCTTGAACTCATGTTCTCAAGATGTTTTGATTGAATTCCATTTTCAGAGATCAGTCATACTCCTTCAAATCCAAATTGCCAATTTTCCTTGTTCGCTGCCTTGTTGGTAGAGTGTGTTCACAGTCAGCTTCTACAAGAACTCAAAGAGGTTTGTATGGAGGTGTTTGTGGTGAATATATTATGGGATTCATGCTTTAATATCTATAATATCTATAGAGTCATGGATTTCATTCCATGTAGGTTATAATGATATGCCAAGTGGAATTTTCCTTCAAAATAATGATTGATTGTATTGGGCTCACAGGTCCTAAAAGTTGCAAATATAGATCCTTGACCCTTTTTGGAATAATCTATGCCATGATTAAATAAATTTAAAAAAATATTATATGTTTTTTATAGTATCCCTATCCTCATATAACAACTATAATAATTTTTATAAGCAAAGGGTAAGTGACTGATGTCGTTTTCAAAGCCTGAAAATGGCCAAAAATCATCGAATCCAAATAGTGATATCTATAGGGTATTAATGGAAAATTGAATTTGCAATTAAATTTGATGGTCTTATATCATGCCATAAATTTTTAAAAATTAAAAATAGTCCAAAATTTAATCCTAAGCCAATATGAAGTGGAAAATATAGAACTTGATGTCTTGACCTCCAAAACACCTTCCCCTATCCGTACATAGGCCTAGGAAGGGTCATCTACAACAAGCTTGGTAAGTTTCTACCTCAATTGGGAAGATAGTAACTAAAAAGTGAAGTATTGAGTTTAATTTAATACCTTAAGGACACAATTAACTAAAATTAAGATAATTCCATTAACCACATGACCTAGGTGATCTCAAATTCACCTACAGGCAGCTTAAAATCCATAAAACATAAGCATGTGGGATACCTTGGTAGTAAGGAGAAAGTTTGAAATTTGAAATTTGTTTAGAGTTATTAAAGTGTATTTAGGTAAAATAAAGGAAATATTACCTTATATAACTCATGGAATACCTAAATATAACATCCACAAGTCCTAATTCTTTCCAAAATGCATTAAATA
Source organism: Torreya grandis (assembly GCA_037957365.1). NCBI lineage: Eukaryota > Viridiplantae > Streptophyta > Pinopsida > Cupressales > Taxaceae > Torreya > Torreya grandis. Next base: position 3,247,717 of record JARHVA010001498.1, on the reverse strand, counting down.
AGGGTAGAACCATGACTGTGACAAATAGGCAGAGGGGTATACTAATTAAGGACCAAAACATGGAATTCCTAGCCTGAATGTTACAAGGTAAGTTAAAATAATTATGAGGAACATAATGTATTAATTTCATCGAAATTAGGTCCAAACTCACAAAATAAATCTCATATACTAACCTACAGGCAGGTTTTGAAGTGTCTCAATCCACATGAGCAGTGGCCTAATCCATGTTTCCAAGAGCATGGAAGGTGTTTAAGGAGAAAATAAGAATAAAAATGGTTTTAATAGGTTTTTTAATACATGTATGATACCTATATGTCCTGAAAATCCTCAAATCAACCCTTAAAATCTCCAAACCCAACCTATACCCTGCCTACCCTCAAACTCTGCCTATTCAAAAGTCTACCTAACAAACTTGAGGGGTTGGAGGGTAAAATGGAGGATTTAAGAGACAAAATTTGGTAAAATCACCATTTTGGGTTTAATAAGGTGATATAATCATTAATTTTCCAAGACTAATAGTGAAAACCCTCTCTATTTTGGCTCAGAGCAAGGGCAACTTTAGCAGGCATGAAGATGACAATTTTGAGGAAAATGGTAAAATTGATGATCATATGGAGATAAAAACTCAAGTTATGATTGAATAAGATGTATGGGACCTAGAAAGACATAAAAAAAACTTTATAATATCCTTGGAAGAAAATAGGGTACCCTACACAAGGAGGTTTGCAGTCACCATGGTAAGGAATGGTAAGAAAAGGGCTTGGTAAGGAGGGTCATTTTCAATTTGGACTATAGTTAAGCATCCTAAATGATTTGATAATGATTAGGGGATTATTTTATAAATTTTAAATCTTTATAATATTAAAATAAATGAGAGCCTTGAATTTAGCCAAGGGTGCAGACAAACCTATTGACAAGGTCTAGGCCTAGTTGTCAAACAAGGGTAAGTTTTCATCTTTAGCTCTTGATGAGATATTCCAGTAATGGTAACATGTTTATGGGGTGATTATAAAATGTTATTAACCATTTTTTTATAGTAGAATCACAAATAAATCCATTATTTTCTTGGAAATGTTCAAAACCCTCATAGAATGCACAAAAGAGCTCGAATGCCAAGTTGGAATGTTCATAACTTCCATGACCATTTGCATGGGACCATGAAATCTTTAGGGAAGTTGTAAAAGGTACCTAAGGATCCCTTAGTTTAATTTTGAGGGAATTATAATTTTCCATATTCATGAATAAATTCTAAGAGGGATAGTCACTCCAAAACCCTCTCAACCCCTTTTTTGTTACCCGATGGTAGAAATCAAGATGAAAGTGCCTATAAATTGATGAATTTAACCATGAGTATAAAAGAGAAGTTTTTTGGAGGGTCAAATCCATGGGATTATATTGTATGGAATCCATATAGGTGGATCATAAATAAGGTTTTATATAAATTTTATTGTGTTTGTAAGTCCTGAAGATGATCAATGGATTCCAATCACTTTTGGAGGTAGTTTGGGACTTAAACCAACTCCTAATGCAATTTTTAGACTTTGGAAATACTCAGAAGTGCCTCTGATAGGTCTCTAACTTCAGCCTATCTAAATTGGCATGTAGAATGACATAGTGAAGAGTATGGTAACTCAAGTTTCATGGATTTTTATGATGTTTTTGATGAATACAAGCATATGAGGTGTACTCAAACATGACATAAGACCCCTGGTATGGATCAGTTAGGGAAGATACAAAGATTTTAGTTCCAAGTGTCAAAACAAGCCTATTGGAGAGTGATCATGAATGTAAAGTGAGGATGAGATTGTGTAAGAGAATGTCATGATGAATAAAACTCCTAATGCAGGTGGATCATCTTTTTAACTCCCTTTTATCCTCACACATGAGACATTTATCCACCACTTGTTTTGGAGTGCTCAATAAAGCCCATGATGAAGGTAGTTTCCAAAAGGAAGAATGATAGAGAGGATTTCTATGCCACACTTGGAAGAGGAGGCTAATTTGGGATGTCATCAAGTGAAATTGAGTTTCATGACTCTTCTTACACCTAATACACATGTATTTCAATTGATTTCCACCTTTGACATTTCTCCTTGGACCTCTTCAACTTCTCTCTTCTCTTTCTTCTTCCAAGTTCTATAAATGTGAGCCATTTTGGCTATTGTAGAGAGACCATAGTTAGTATGGTGAATCCATGCTAGTATGACATAGAATTTTTTATTTGATCATTGAATACAAGTCTACTTTTGGTTTTTAAACATATTTTTCTAAGTGTGTGAGTGATGAATAGTGGAGGTAAGTGATAATATCATCCTTACTCCCTTTAGCCTTCATGTTTAAGCAAGAGCTCTGATTTTAGCAAGTCATGTGAAGTGTATTGATTTTACTAGGATATTTTTCAAGAAAAAAATTGTCTCTATTGTGTGAAATCTTCCCCTAGACTGGTTATCTTGTTGATTATTCTATGTATACTACTTTCACATTGAATCAATTATGCTAGAATCCTTCAATGCCTAGAGTTGGTCTTGAAAAGCTTTATTGCCTAATAAGAATGTGATAGTCATGTGAAAATGTGTCTTGTTGTATCACCTCTTTAGTATAGTTTCTTTTTCATGCAAAATACTAACTCTTTCCCATATATAAGCATTAGATTAGGTGACGTTCACTTCAAGAAGAATCTGGGGAGCTAGCCCATATAATCTAGAGATTCATCTCTCCTTCAAGTCCCAAAAACTTTAGAGATGACCCAATGTTTCATCAAATTTTAGGAGCTTGAATAGAGTGTCCTAGGGTGTACAATTTTATGACAATAGTTCTAACACGCCCACTCAGATATCTGGTCCTAATTGCTTCCATGTCAAGGTGAATGCTAATCTTGACAAGCCCAAAGTTGCAAAAGTGTTTCTAATCTAGCAGTTGGAGACTCCAGAAGGTGAGAATCTATGGTTGTAGATCAAGTTAATCACATTATAATTTCTATTTCTCACTAGATCATACTCTAGAAGAGCATTCAATCAAGTCCTTCTACCTAAAACTCCTATTGAGGAACAATATCCTGAACAAGAAGGTTTTGAAGAAGAAGAGGAAGTTGAGGAGATAGGAGATCAAGAAGAGGAGGAAGATATGGCTAAGATACATCCTTTCCTGTCCTTCAATACTTAAAATCTAATTAATCTTCTTGCATATGACCCTATTCCTCCTAATGCTACCAAAAGTCTCCCTATCTTCAATGGAGAAGGTCTTATTACCCAATTTGAGCACATTAGGGACATCTCAAACTTTTTCAATTTCCACATATCGCCCAAGTTAACATATCTATTAAACTAATTTCCATGTCTCTAAAGGGGAAAGCACTTGATTGGTATAGTACATTGGGAGGTGGTTACATCACTAGTTTGGATGGCTTTGGAGAGTTTTTGGTGAATAGGTTTGTGAATAAAAGTGACCATACTTCACTAATCCACTAGATGAATGTGATAAAGAGAGGTCTTAATGAGTCCATGGGATATTTCAATGAAATATTTCAAAGGACATGGTATAGATTGCCACTTATCATGAGGCCTTCTCCAAGGTTTGTATTCCCTACCTATCTCAAGTCCATTGGAACTAATGTGGCAGTAATGTTGTAGGCAATGGGAGGATTTACTATACCTGATGCATATGAGATAGTTATTGAAGCTGAGACCAATTTTATACAAGACAGGAAGTTACCCCCAATAGTATCTATGCCTTTATTTTAAAATCCAAGTGTAGTACAAGTTCCTAATGCCAATGCCAAGTCTATAAGCACTCCCAAGAAGATGGATAATGCTATAAACAAAGATGAGATGATTAGGTCACTATAATCCCAACTCAAACAAGCTCAATTTCATGCAAGTACTCCACCTAATCCCCAACACTATCCTCCACAAAACTATAAACCTCCACCCCAATACAATTACCAAGGAGGACTAGGTCAATAATGTTTTAATAGGCAACCCAATGCCTATAATCTCAATTCTATTTCATCCACAAGGGTTGTTGTTCCAGTCCATACTAACTTGGTCCAAGGAGAAGCACAATTGGATCATTGGGGACAATCTCAAGGTTAGTTTGTGTATGATGGTTGAGGAGGTTAACAAGCCTTACTGGCACAAAAAATAACTATTTGTCTCACATCAGAAGAAGTGGATCTCATGCAAAGGGATACTCATGGAGAAGGTAGTGGTCAAATTACTATTTTTATGAACTTTAAAAAGGAGGATAATTATGTGTTGAACCAAAGTATGTCAGTTTTAGCCAATACAAGAGCTAAAAAGAGAGACTTGGGAGATGTTTCAGAAGCACATGTGATTTCAAGAAGTGCCTCTCCAAGGCCACAAAGTGTGAATCTTAGTGTGACAACCCCTAATAGTCACACTCCTCATCAAATTCAAAATGTGAACAAGGTTGACAAAGCACTTGAGTGGATTAATAAATTACCATGCTTCATGGAAGATGAGGATGATCAACTTGAAAGACAAGATGAAAAAGAGGCACACATTAGCCAACATGATGCTCCAAAAGAAGTTGGTAAGAATGTCGATAAACTTCAAGAACATTATATTGACTATAAAGAGTTAGAATTTTGGGATGACCTCAAAATTTTTTGCCTAAGTTTGGATGATGCATCTCCACTTCATGAAGAGCTTGAGAAAGGCTATGAAGAAGATGTTGTAGTTTAACCTATTGGAATTCATAGAGAACCTCAAAAAGTAGAGCAAGGTAAACATCGTTCATCTCAATAAATTCAAATGCATAATTTAGATGTAGAAATCATGGTATAAGGAGAGGTATTAAGTTTTGAATAACCTCTCCCATGCACTCAACCACCAAATTTTGATGGAGACCTTACTTTCTAAAATGAGCATAGTCTTAATGATGGAAAGACATTTGTAGTAGAGCTTGAGGTTGAGTGTAAAGATAAAAATGAATCCAAAATCCATGAGAGATCACTTGAACCAAGGGCTATGGTTTCTATTCAAACCATTCAAGATGAGTATGTCTCTATTGAATACATGTTCTTGGCTGAGGAACTAGGTGAAACTAATACAAGCACCATGGGAGGTGAACAAGGCTTTGAACATACAAGAACAAGTCCTAAGTGGAAGTTTGAACATTTTTATAGTTCAATTCAATAAGATGGTATGAATAACTTTCCTTTTGATCCAGGAGGATTAGTTCCTTCTACTTAGTTTGTATACATTAGGGTGGTTTATTTCAGTTGTCTTGTGTTTCGTAGGTGCTTCATTGCACAAATGTGTTTCCTTCCTTTTGTTTGGTGTGTGTCTCTGATTTTGTGTATGTGGGTCAACAAGCTTGTTTCCCTTGATTCAAAGGTCTATTCAAGACAATTTGAGTGCCCATATGTGTAACTCCATGCCCAATGAAAGGATTAGGCAACTAGTCTTATTCACAACTAACATGCCACCCTAAGAATCATCAAGAATGTTGACCAAATTTAACCCCAAGTCAAATTAGGTTCAACCCCTACTATTTTCAACTTTTTAGTAAAGTTTCATATGTCCTATGGGGTCTCTTATTGTCCCACATATCTCACTTTCCCTTCCCCTAGTCCTTGCTGAAGTCCATCCTCCTTGTACTGACCTAGTAAAAAAAATTCAACATTGGTCAACCATGGTAAAACTTATTCAATTGCTCAATTTATCATTTAAATTTCCTAAAATAGTCTTTGATAGGTTTCAATGTGTTTACAAGTCATAAATTGGCCACTTTTTAGGTCTCATGTGCTAAAAGGGTCATTTGGCCACCTCTTTAGCTCAATTAAATGACTTTTTAGGACCTTTAAATTAAAATATTTGTCACCAAGGTGGATGAGAATGTGGATAAGGTGAAATCATGTGAGATCATGCTAGGTGGTAGTTAAAAGTTAGATATATGTAGGAAATGATAGCTTCCCTTGAAAATAGGCCCATTTGTAGCACTTGTACAGACTTCTCAAGTGCACTTGTAGCTAAAAACATGGTGGTGTGAATCTTAAACTCTCCACAGGTCATTTCCACATTTAGATTGAAAATATTTCATAAAAATTTTCATTCCTAACTCATTTTCCTTCATTTTCAATTGGCAAGCTAAGCAAGGGTATCTTCAAGCACTTGATATGGGTCATACAAGTGGAGTCAGAGAGAATGCTTCTATAGGTGGATAGTAATCTAAGTGAACTTCACATCAATAACAATAAGTCTCAAATTGGTGGTCCCTCCTTCATGAACAATCAATTACACTCTAGGCAATTTTTTTATGAAATAACATCCAAGAGGGGTATAAGTTTTCTATTTCTTATATTCAAGAATACATGGAGATGTGTGAGTCTTATGAAGTGTTTTTAGGTGTTAATAGGCCCTCTCCAATGGTGTTTCAATCATCTAATATCTTCTCTCTCAATTCCCTTGAAAGAGACTTCAAAATTGTGCTTGTTTTCCATGTTTGTAGCCATGGATGGGTAACCTGAGTTTTTACAATGTAGAAAAGGATCCATGGTGATGTTAATGATCTTGGACTCATTTTTTCATGTGTTTTCATTCAATTACATTTTGAGAGATCAATCATACTCCTTCAAATCCAAATTGCCAATTTTCCTTGTTCACTACCTTATTGGTAGAGTGTGTTCATAGTCAGCTTCTATAGGAACTCAAAGAGGTTTGTACGGAGGTTTTTATGGTAAATATATGATGGGATTAATGTTTGAAGATATATAATATCTAAAGAGTTATGTTTTTCATGCCATGTAGGTTATAATGATATGCCAAGTGGAATTTTCCTTCAAAATAATGATTGACTGTATTGGGCTCATAGTCCCTAAAAGTTGCAAATAGAGGTCCTTGACCTTTTCTAGAATAATCTATGCCATGATTTAAGGAATTTTAAATGATATTATTTGTTTGGTCTAGTATCCCTATCCTCCTATAAAAACTATGATAATTTTTAGAATAAAAGGGTGAGACATGGAGTTTTTAAAGCCTAAAAATAGCGAAAAATAAAATAATCCAAACAATGATATCTACAAGGTATTAATGGAAAATTGACTTTGCACTTCAATTTGATGGTCTTAGATCATGCCATCAATTTTAAACCATTAAAAATGGTCCAAAAGTTAATCCTTAGCCAATACAAATTGGAAAAGGTAGAACTTGATGTCTTGACCTCAAAACACCTTCCCCTGTCTATACATAAGCCTAGGAAGGGTCATCTATAGTAGGCTTAGTAAGTCTCTACCTCAATTGGGAAAATAGTAACTAAAAAATGAAGGATTTATGTGAATTGAATACTTTAAGGACACTAGGAACTAAAACTATGATAATTATATTAACCACATGACCTAGGTGATCTCAAATTCACCTACAAGCAACCTAAAATCCATAAAACACAGTCATCTGGGATATCTTGGCAGTAAGGTAAAGTTTAAAATTTGGAATTTGTTTGGAGTTATTAAGGAGTTGGTTTTGATGTGTCTCAATCCACATGAGCAGTGGCCTAGTCCATGTTTCCAAGAGCATGGATGGTGTTTAAGGGGAAAATAAGAATATAAATGGTTGGAATATGTTGTTTTGAGAATGTAGGTCACCTATATGTCTTGAAAAAACTCAAATCAACCCTTAAAATATCCAAACCTAGCCTATACATTGCCTACCCTCACAATCTGCCTATTCAAAAGTTTGCCTAACAAACTTGAGGAGTTGGAGGGTCAAATGGAGGATTTAAGAGATAAAAATTGGTAAAAATAATACTTTTGGTTTTAATAAGGTGATAAAATAATTAATTTTACAATACTAATAGTGAAAACCCTTTCTGTTTTGTCTCAGAGTAGGGGAAAATTTAGAAGGCATGGAGATGACAATTTTGAGGACAATGGTAAAATTGATGATCAAAGGGAAAGAAAATCTCAAGTGATGATTGTATAAGATTTAGGAGACATAAAAATACATTAAAAAACTTTATATTATCCTTAGAATCAAACAAGGTACCCTACATAAGGAGGTTTGTTGTCACCATGGCAAGAAATGGTAAGCAAAGGGCTTGGTAAGGAGGGTCATTTCCAATTTGGAACTTAGTTAAGATTCATAAGTGATTTGATCATGATTAGGGTATTATTTTAAAAAAATTAAATGATTCTAAGATGAAAATAAAGATACTGGATCCTTAATTTTGGCCAAGGGTGCAGATAGACCTATTGACAAGGTCTAGGCCTAGTCACCAAATAGGGGTAAGTTTTCATCTTTAGCTCTTGATGAGATATTATAGTAATGGTAAAATGTTTATGTGGTGATTATACAAGTGTATGAACTATTTTTTTACAATATAATCACAAGGAAGGCCATTATTGGCTTGGAAACATTCAAAACCCTCATAGAATGCATGAAAGAGCTCAAATGCTAAGTTGGAATGTTTATAACTTCCATGACCATTTGCATGGGACCATGATACATTTATGGAACTTGGAAAAGGTACTTGAGGAGACCTTAGTGGAATTTAGAGGGAATTATAATGTGCCATATTCATGAACAAATTCTAAGAGGGATAGTCACTCCAAAACCCTCTCAAACCCTATTTTGTGACCCGATGGTAGAAATCAAGATAAGTGCCTCCAGATGGATGAATTTGACCATGAGTATAAAAGATAAGTTTTTTCCAAATCCATGAGGATCAAAACCATAGGATTATATTTTATGGATTCCATACAAGTGGATCATAAATTAGGTTTTATTGACATTTTATTATGTTTTTTAGGTCCTGAAGATGAATAAATGGATGCCATTCAATTTTTATAATTTGGAAATACTCACAAGTGCCTCTGCTAGGTCTCTAACTTCATCCTATCTAAACTGGCATCTAGAATGACTTAGTGAAGAGTATGGTAACTCAAGTTTGGTGGATTTTTATGATGTTTATGATAAAGCCAAGAATATGAGGTTTCCTAAAACATGACACAAGACCTCTGGTATGGATCAGTTAGGGAAGATACAAATATTCTAGTGCCAAGTGTCAAAACAAGCCTATTGGATAGTGATCATGATTGCAAAGTGAGGATGAGCTTGTGTAAGAGAATGCCATGATGAATAAAACTCCTAATGTAGGTGGAATAATATTTGTAACTCCCTCTTTTCCTCAAACATGAGACATTTTTCCACCACTTGTTTTAGATTGCTCAAGAAATCCCATGATGAAGGCAGTTTCCAAAAGGAAGAATGATTGAGAGGATTGCTACACCACACTTGGAAGAGGAGGGTAATTTGGGATGTGATCAAGTGAAATTTAGTTTCATGACTCTTATTACACCTCATACACGTGTTTTAAATTTTTTACACCTTTGAAACTTTTCCTTGTGCCTCTTCAACTTATCTCTTCTCTTTCTTCTTCCAATCTCTATAAATGTGAGCCATTTTGGCTATTGTAGAGAGACCATAGCTAGTATGGCAAAGCCCTGCTGGTATGACATTAAATTTTTTCTTTGAACATTGAATAAAAGTCTAATTTTGGTTTGTGAACATCTTTATCTAAGTGTGTGAGTGATGAATAGTGGATCTAAGTGATAGTATCATCCTTACTCCCTTTATCCTTCATGTTTAAGCAAGAGCTCTAATTTTAGCAGGTCATGTGAAGTGTATTGATTGTACTAGGCTCTTATTCAATAAAAAAATTATCTCTATGGTGTGACATATTCCCATAGACTAGTTATCTTATTGATTATTCCATGTATGCTACCTTCACATTGAATCAATTATGCTAGAATCCTTCAATGCCTAGAGTTGGTCTTGGAAAGCTTTGTTGCGTAATAGGAATGTGATAGTCATGTGGATATATGTCTTGGTGTATCACATATTTCGTATAGTTTATTTTTCATGCAAACTTATAACTCATTCCCATATACAAGCATTAGATTAGGTGATGTGCACTTCAAGAAGAATCTAGGGAGCCAGCCCTTATAATCTAGAGATTCATCTCGCCTTCAAATCCCAACAACTTGAGAGATGATTCAATGTTGCATCAAATTGTGGGAGATTTAGTAGAGTATCCTAGGGTGAAAATTTTCATGACAATAGGTCCCAGAGATAGAATTGATAGTTTGAGCTCAAGAATTTGTTTTTTCAATGCTAAAAAGTTGCATTTTAGGACCCACTACTGCAACTTATGTCACAAATTTATCTCAAATGTTATGTTTGAGTGATATGGGTTGTAATTAGAGGGACTAAATAGGTAGAGGAGGGATCTAATGGTTCATGGAAATGACTTAGAGGTTTCATTTTATGTATGTTTGAAATTAGGCTAAAAATATGCATTTTTATTGTATTAGGAAGGGTGTTTTTGAGGCCAGAATGGGTGGTGGGTTTGTTGATTGGGCGTGGGAGGCCAATAACCTGGTCCTAGACATTATCTACCCCATAGACATGTTGGAAGTGTTAAATCTTGGTCAGGATGAGGTCTTTAAATATTGTCACTTTACTTTTAAATAATATTTTATGGTCACACTTATTTTAATCTTTATATGGTTGAATGGAAATTAATTATTCTTTTCAAAAAATGTAGGGAATCTGTTGGTAATAGATTAAATTTCTAGTTGCAAGCATATATAATTTTTTTTTAATTTTCTTATGCCTTGTGTGTGTACTCTTATATCAACCTTAGCAAGCCCCTTTCAAGTATATAGTCTTCCTTTCTCTTGTCTAATACCCTTCACCTACTAGATCATTCACTTTGTTCACACAAACACCATCCTTTCCTTGTGCAACTTTTCATAACTTCATCCTCCTTGTCTCTTTAAAACTTATCAATCTTCTCTCAACTCATAGACCTAATTCATGGTTCCAAGTTCTTGTCCTCTATATAAGTATTATATAGAAATACACTTGCTCAATTGAATCCTCTAACACACCTAAACTAATAACATAATATGTAAGTCACAAGTCTTCAAGCATTTACTCTATTCTCCTAAAAAGGACTATATGCAAAATATCAAGGTTTAGATAAAAATATACCTTAAAATATTATATTGAGCATTCCAAAGGTATAAAACACACCCATGCAAGATTCAAAACTTAATAAGGACCCTCATGAACTCCAACAACTCAATCAAACTCTTTCCATAAGACTGTAGTAAACTATATTTCCCTACTTAGATCTAGAGCTCTTATCTTGGCTTTAATCATCACTAAACATGACAAGAGAACTTTGAAAGACTATCACAAACTCATCACCTATTTTAGTCACTTTCTCCATCATTTATATTCCTCAAATTACCTTTACTTAAGGGTGAAACTACACCTCTATTTTCTTGCAACCACTCAATCATCCACACACCTACAACTTAGCATGGGATGTTATCTCTAAGCTTCAATGACACTATCAAACATAAAATTTTATTCAACTAAATTAAAAACTTAATGATAAGGATGTTATTACACTAGATAACACACCTTTTATTGATCTTCATAGAAATTTATAATATGATCCACTGTCATATCCTTGTCCTCATGAACAACACCATTTTCCATCTTCTTGATCCATCTATCCCTCTTTCATGAACCTCCTATGTACTCTACTAACTCATACTACTTACCCCTATTCTCCTAAACCACACACCTGTATGAAACTCTATCTCTATCCCTTTTCTCACTCAATTTTGCATGAAAGTGTATTTTAAGTGTTTAAGGTGATTTGGATGTTAGAATAGGTTTGTGATAGAAGATATTGTCAAAGATCGGTTATAGGAGGCCTAAAACCCTTAAGGGACATTCCTAGAAAGTAATATAACAATTAATGGGCATTGAGTTAGGTCTAGAGACCTCAATGGGGAAGTTGAAGTATGATAAGAGTGAGGTGTTGAAGGTGATGAAGGATTAGAAACCAGTCTCAAGAATGTGCATTAGGCCTCTTAGGCCAAATAACCCTTGAAGGGCAAAAGTGCAAGAAAGTGTAAAGGAGTGTGGAGGCCTTTGAAATTATATTGAGTAGTTTGAATGAAGGCTGGATAGGTGGATATAAGAGCTAGAATAAGTGTTCTTGAAAGTATTAAAGAAGAGGAAGGAATCTAGGCATAGCCAAGCCTAGGGAATCTATAGTGAGAGAGTGTGAAGGGTGAATGACAAGAGGGGTAGGTTAGAGGATAATAAATGAGTTAAGTGAAGAAGAGGTATTGATATAGATTACTTGAGAGGTGAGGGAAACTATAAAGGAACAAGAATCTATAGGCCATACAAGTAGTAGGCCTAGTTTCAAGAAAAGCTAGCCAAAAAGGCATTAGAGCTAGGTGAAGGTGAAAGATCAGGTTTGAATGTGTAGGTATTAGATTGGAAAATTTTCATGGATTTGTGAATGATTTTATGCCTCTTCATTATACAATTATGAACATGATTGGGTATGGGCCTTAAGTGAAATCAAATTGTGTTGATGATCAATTGAAAAGTTGTAAATGGGTGATGAAAAATACAAAATAGATAAGAGTGTCATCAATTATTTCCACTACAAAAAATCAAATAAAAAATTAATTTAAAAAAATATGGGAAATCAGAGATTTATAACATTGAAAAGAGCTTTTAATCCTAATTTGTGTAAAACATTAAATACAAGATCTGAAATATAATAGTTTCAAAGATCTAAACAACACTATATGATAACATTTTAAATTAAAAATAAATATAAAGTAGATAGATTAACATAATTTAGATGAAAAATCCAAAGAAAATCATATAGGCACATTTACAATGTCAATAATACATAGAGTTCCATGATAGGCATACAAAAATTACATCATCTACCAACATAGTATCTAATGTTGGGTGAATGTAATATACGCATATACAATGCCAAAAATATGTATATTACCATATAGGTATAAAAAAAAAGCACATCTCATGTAAGATATCATAATCATCAAATAACCTACCTCTCTTTGCCTTCCTCAAAGGATATTTTCCATAGGATGCCCTTTTGGTAGATGGAGATCACTTGAATGCCTTGGATTTTTCCAAGGCCTGACTGTGGGTCCTACACTCATAGCTCGTTTGCAGCTGAACCTATTCAAATATAAGTATTATTAAAAAATTAACATAAAAAACAATAAACTAAGTTAATAAATTAATTTTAAACTATAATAAAAAATCATTTAAACATGCACTTATTTCAAGCTTGTGGTCTTGCTCAATCTGCTTTTGATGCTCAAACGAGTCAATGGTAGGCTTAGTTGTACAAACAGGGGTCTAAAATAGGGAAGAAACATGAGAATTTGCCCTACTAATCATTTTAATGGGACTATTATATGTCATAGGACAACCGTATATACAAAATACATTCATATAAGTAATATTTTCCCAAAGTATGTAGTTAAACTATTTAAACAAATCTATTTTTATAATTCAAAATTACAAGTTAATATATACCTTTGTGAGACCCTGTGTAGATGACATTGCACAGTAATGCCTGTCTCGACTCACAGTGATGGAGGAGTGTCTAATTGAGCCATCAACTAAATGTAGATAAGGTCTTTCTTACTTTTCTATAAAGTATCAAAGATATATATGTCAAGTTTTTCTCCTTTATTAAACCAAGATTGTATTTATTGACACTATACTTGAATTTTAAGATCCTTGATAGATAAATTGAACTTAAGTACAAGAAAAATATACATAGACTAAATGTACATAAAGAATAATATTAACTCAAAATTTTACCTTTGTATAAGTAAAAGATGTCATCTTAACATCGACAAATGCAATAGTGGATGGTTCAGTAGCTAGATCCGTATATGTAAACAATGGCTGTGTAAAATCAAAGATTGAAAATGTGGTCTGTGATGATGAAGGAACTATCTCCTCCTAGAACATAAAAAATTACATATATATTATTTAATTTATGTGTAAATTAATTGTTAGGTAAATTAAATTTGCAAATATGGCTTAAATTTAACACGACATTTATATAGAATATACTTGCATCTATGTAATAGCTAATGTCTGTACATTAAATGTGTGTGAAAAAACCTCATCACTCATAAGTATATTATCTAATCCCTTTGAACCACTAGTGTCATCATCATCAAAAGGTGTAGTGCATATATATCCATAACATCTGCAAGGGTGGGGTTGGGTATGCACACTAGGTGGTGTATCTCTAGCATTTGTCTCTGACAGCCCACTCATATGTTGAATGAGTGTATCAATGAGTGCCCTAAGTGCATGTAGAGTGTCGATCTCCACGACCTCCTGAACTATAGAGGGGATCTCAAGTTGAAGTGGATTTTGGATATAGATCCTGGCAAGCTAATTAGGTTCACAATGAGCACCTAGTCAATCTTGTGTAAAGCCTTTCCCTCACCCTAAAACTCAATAAAATCAAAATAATTTAGAATATCATTGAGTACAAACTCAAAGTAGAGTTTTCTCAAAAAATATAATGGGACCTCATGGTTGTTACACAATGTATAATCAAACACCATCCACCATCAATCCTATAAATTGGCTCTAAGTAAATTATGTTGGCAACAATGGATTGAGAAACATTTAGCATTTATTGGAAATGGTGCATTAGTTGTTGGGTCAATGAATAAGGAATAAATGGTTAATTTTGATATCTCTCTATTCTTGACCTCATGTGCTAACAATTTGTCAGCATAATAAGCCCTAAAACTATCCAGATATGAAACCCATATGTTAATTTGACTCATTATAGAGTTAAATTAACCTAATAATGACTCTAGGTAATTGGCTAGATCAGTGTGATGGGTGTTAGTGGAAGTGGAATCCCTCATTCTCCTAATTAATCCCTCAATTTCAATTTTATTTTCCATAATGTGGATAGCTAGATTCTCTTGACTGTCTGGGGGATTTTGTGTAACTTTAGGAGGGTTAGTTGGAGGGCTAGGAGCAGGGTTAAGTGGAGGGTTAAGATGAGGGTTACGCTAAGAAACAAGAGGTTTAGTAGGATATGTTATTTAAAACAAATAAATTACCAATTAAATAATGAAAATAACAAAAATCTACTAAAATTTAGGGTTAACAAGTGTAGATTTTTAATACTTACCTCTTCTACATGGTGGGATTATCAATTAGGTGATGTGTCAAGTTTCCTAGAACAAATTCTAGTAATTTTTGGCCTCACTAGGGTAAAATGTGATCATAAAGTGGAGAAGAGAAAGGAGAATGAGTGAACCTAAATGCAAAATGAGGAAATTTTGTGTTTGGGTTTGATTTTTATTTTTATAAATGACATAGTGAATGTGATCACATTATTAACACAATCACATTATGACTCGATAACTATCGAGACATAATTCAATTAACATGATAAACTTATGGGTAATGTCCATGGAGTTGTACCCTAACTCCATGCACATACCCCATTATTAGAAATATGGTGGTAGTGTCCTTATATTGGTGATAGTGTCCTCTATGCAAGATTTTCTTGAGATTCTGGGTGCACTTGTGTCTGTATCTTTGAGGTCTATTCCTACATGCATGAGTCCTAAAACTATGTATATTGCTTATTTTGATTGAATTTGTGATCAAAACTGAATCCTCCATATTACTAGGGCATCTAATTGATACAAGCTGAAAAATGTGTTTATTAGTGGGGTAGGTTGGACACCTTCAACACCCTTTTGTGATGAGAGTTGCCTACATACCAATACTCCAAAGAGGGATCAAGTCCAATGCAGTTCCCCCACCTAAGTGCTAGTTCAAGTGCAAGTGAAGTGAGTATGATAGTAGACTTGAGTTCTTTAAATGTGTTTGAGACTATAAATCTAGGTAATTTGATCTTAGTAATACTGTATATGGTAGTATGAAAAAGTAGGATAGAATTGGGACTGATAACCTTAATTATGCACAACTTATTCTAAGTTTGAATGTGTATTTTTCATCTAATTTACATCTAGTGGTTAGAGGGCTAAAAATTATGTATTTATATTGTTCTAATGTTTGTGTGGGTGTTAAAAGAGGTCTAGGCGGACCCTAGGAGGATTTATATTTGAAAAGATATCCATTTGTGAAAAAGAGAGGGAAAGGACATTAGTGCTATTATTGGGACACCATTGTCATGTGGCACTACTGTCATTATTATGGTGCTAGTGGCAAGTGGTAGAACACTAGGCACAAAGGGACATGATATGAGAATGAGGGTCTAGGACTACTTTAGGGAAGATTAGGGATGTCTGTGACCTACACAAACACTGGATAAGTGTGAAAATAGGCTCTAAGATAGGTCTAGGCCTAAGCTAGGGATAGGTAATATCAAGTAACACTCTTAGCACTCAAATACCACTTTTAAGTGACTACAATAACATCAAATTCTCTCTAGTCTCTAATTCAATTTTTTATGCTTGTGGTTCCTCTTGAGCCATCATGGATTCATTGGAAACTTTGGGTATTTTAGGACAATCAACAAATTTATCAGGCCCACCATAATTATATCACTTTAAGGGTCTCCAATATCCAAACCTTAATTGGCCTCTACCTCGACCTCGACCTCTAGAAACTCCTCTACCACAATAATTAGTCTTTGGGTCCTTACTTTCCTCTTGATCTTCTTCCTTTGTAATTATGGAAGAACTTCTTTTTCCTCTATTTAAATTGATACCACCCCTTTTACCCACCATATTGCTCCTCCTATTCAAAATTTCCTCTACCTTTAAGGCATACTTATATGCCTCATCCACGATGCTCACCTTGAGTAGAGATAACTCATCTTGGAGTTGGAGCCTAAGTCCATTGATGTAACTTATTATTGATTACTCATCATCTTATTGGAAATTAGTTCTGATTTGTAGCCATAAAAGTTGCTAAATATAACCTTGTTAATAGCTCTTTTTACCTTAGATTTTGAAACTATTTGAACAGATTTTGGTGATAATCAAAGAGATTTTTTTTAATCCTTCACTAGCCTTCTTCTAGCATTTTTTAGGTTATCCCACCATAGAGAAACAAGATAATTCATTATTTATGCTCTAAATTTGACCCTTTGTGGATCATTCTCTTCAAGTTGATCCATCTCGAAGCACCTCTCTAAATTTTGAGTCCAACCTATGATCACTTTTGGATTTATTTCACCTTTAAATTAAGAGACATAAAATTTAATCTTGGTTCCTTGTTTGGACACAACTTCATTGAGCCTTTCCATAGGATATATGGCTTTAACTCGAGCCCTTTGATCTTTTAGCTCTTCTTATGAGTTCTCATGCATCAACCTAGCCTCTAGGGCCTCTAACATTTTGAGTAGTTCATATTCAACATTTATCCTCATCTTACACTTCTTTTGCCTCTACTTGCTAGTTTAATTATATTCCCCTTTGGGCCATGGTGCTTTGATACCAATCGATGCAGCCCACCACGTGCAATGGAAGTCCAATACTTACATATGCTACTTTTAGTAACTCTATTTGACGATGTGAGGAAACAACAACAAATTGATCTTACAATATACTAATGTAGATGAAGAAACAACATCAATAAAACTATTAGAAGAAATGTCACTAATAGATTGGATTATTCTTTGCCAATAAAAGAGAGAGGCAGAGAGACAGATATGGAAAATCACATAAAAGAAAACATTTTTTTCATTCCAACAAAAAACCTAAAATATATTCCCCTCTACTTCTCTAATACACATGCCTATTCATTAAAACAACAACTCCTACTCTAGCAATTCTATGATAGTCTTTTACCCCTAGAACTAACACTTTATTTACTAAAAATAAACTAATCCTACTCAAATGTGTTATCTTAATCCAAAATAATAGGGTGGTTAAAAAATTTACTATTTTTAGGAGAACAAGCTCCAAACTAATCTCAACTATTTGTTGAAAAGTGTACATCAATTACCAAATCCACACCAAGGTTTTTGTATCATTTCATTCAACGTCCATTCCCAATAGAAAATTATCTAACTACCAAGAAATCTATGCCCTTGTTTAACTTTCAAAGTCAATGCATGAAAAGTACGATTTGGCAGTTCCCCACTGAAGTCAAATGTCAATTATTGGGCTAGTGCATTCTACATATGAAACTTTATGTTGGTCACACCTTGTCCAAAATTCTTGTTGAGAGAAAATGTGCCTTTTTCCTCACCCTTGAAACTACCCCCTACCTCTTCTAGCATTTACCATCCTACTCTTAGTGTTGTTTCTCCCTTCTCTCCTCTCCTCTAAAAATCTTTTCTAGCTTTTTCATTTAAAAACTTGTCTTACTGGGCATTCTTTCCCCTTCCACTCACTCAGTAATTTGGAACACTTGCCAACTGGTCATCCTCTTTAGTATTTGGAAAAATCAGTCTCAAAAATTATCCTCTGAAAATGGTATTGTTCTAGATATTTAAAAAAAAAACTCATATTATGTCTTCTATTTATTTGTAGTTGGAAAAATTAAACACTCAAAATGAAGAGTCATATGTTGGACTTGAGAATATTAAGGAACATCTCAAATTGTTGTAAAAGAGATAAGTTTAGGCCTCTAAATGTCAATTGTCAAAGCCTCAATTACATATCTTGATGCATAGTTTAGTTTATGTCTTTTATGTTGTTTTAACCTGCTTCCTATTATGGGAGGTATTTTTTAAGATCAATGAGTGAATTTTAGTTGGCCTTTTATTCAATAGAGCACCTTGATATCTTAAACTTACTTAATATTCTAATTCATGTATTCTTTCTTATTTAAACTTGTTGCACAAAATTGACATTAAAGGGTATCTTAATTGATGGAAAGACTAGATTTGGGCTATTTTCACCCTAGTGCTTCAGTATCAAGCCCGACTTGGTTATCAATGGCTACAACTCCCCTTCCTAGAATAGGAGGTTCCAAATTGTTTGGTTAGCTATGGTGGAACCCAAAAAAACCATATTTTCCTAGTGCATTCTTTACAAAGGGCTCCTTATGGGAGATAGACTCCTTCACGCGTCAGTGCCCTCTCTCCCCTTCTTGTGGTCATCTTGAGTCTCTTAAAACACATCTTTTGGTTTTGTGCTAGAGATCAAGATGTATGGTAGCATATTCATTCCCTTTTTAAGCCCTCGAGGCAAGATTCCTTTTCTTGGAACATTACCCTCTTAAGGAACTCTACTCTCTTCCCTGCAAGATAGAAGCAAATATGACATATTTTCTGAATTGAGATTCCTTTTATTCTTTGAAAAGACATGAACGCAACTATATTTAATGAAGTCTGCTTACATAGATATTTTTTTTAATTGCTAGTAAAATTTTTATTCTATCTAATTTAATACTACAGATTTAGATGCGGGTGGATAAGGTTACCCTTGAAGTTGATCGACTCTACACACTTATGGGTCATTAAGGTAATGTTTTGTGCATAGTCAGTAGGGTGCCCTCTGAGGTGCCTCAAGACCACCAAAACATAGATCATGAATGATGGGTACATGGTTGCAAACGGTGAAGGTCTCACAGATGCTTGACCTTTTCCACCCCTTCACCTTGTCCCTACATGAGATTATCTCCTTCTGAGGGGTGTGTAGGATGGCCCTCACCTCAAGGTGATTATGATTGCATTGGGTTTTGGTGGCCAGGTGGAGATGCATGGGGGAAAATTTTTCGGTTGGCTCTTACAATTTCTCCTTCCCCCTGGGGCATAGAATGAGGAAGGTGAAGAATAAAAATGACATGACGATGGGTAGTCCCTAATATCTTCCCTCTCATGGGGGAGGCTAGGGAGATAATCTTGATAGCCCGCCATTGCCTCCTCCATCTGTGTGTTGGTGGTGTACATTGCTTAATATTGGTTGTTTGTCTTTTTATCCTTGTTTATAGATATCACTAAATTGTTAGTTTAATTATAGTTTTGATTTTAAAGTTTTATTTTTACCCTTTGATTATATAGTTTTAATTTTAGAGTATACTCTCATACCACCCGTCTTTTGAATGAACATGTACTATATATTTTTTATATAATAATATATTGTATATTTCAATTTTTTATTTTATTTTTTTTAATAAAAAGTAAAAAGAAAAAATAAAATAACAAAACAAAAATTATTTAAACAAAGTTTTTAAGTTTATCCAAAGATCGTTTTTTCATGGAAGGAAAATGGCAATCGCCCTACGGATTGCTATAAATCATCTATAAGTTTTCTAGAGATATCATTTTGTTATCTAAGGAAAATTTATGGTCATGCACGCAGTGACGTGAAAAAATGGGAAAATGACGGATTGCTATAAATGAGCTGCATATCTACCTGAGGAGACACGAAAGAAAATGGAGGAGCAAATGGTGTTGAAGGGACTGAGCAAGCAAAATCAGGAGCAAATGGTGTTAAATGGACTGAGAAAGCAAGATAAGGAGATTCCATCCAGTTTACTATATGACACGCAAGGCTCTCTCATATTCGAAGAGGTTACACGTGTCCAAGAATATTATTTGTTTAACGCAGAACTTCAGCTGTTGAAAGAGAATTCAAGGAAGATAGCAGAGGCCATTGACCCGAGCAGTTTGTTTGTTGAAATGGGTTGCGGTACTGCTCGGAAAACTGTTTCTCTGCTCTCTGCAATTCAACATGTCCACGGAAGGTGATAAGAAGCTTCTTCTTCTTCTTCATCATCATCATCATCATCATCATTATTATTATTTTTATTATTATTTTTATTTTTATTTTTGGGTTTTAGTTTTATATTATTATTTTGGATGCACAGTTCGGTCCAAAGAATAAACATTCCAAATAACACCTACGTTGCAATTTGGGTGGCCAATGCAGATGCATGTATGTAGGAATTGATATTTCTGAAAGTGCACTGGATGAGGCGAGAGAGAATCTGTCAGCCGCGGGACTGAAACCTAGTGCCATAGAGTTAATACATGCAGATTTTATCAAGGGTCTACAGCAAGTAAAAAGCTGTTATCCTCAACAGCCATTCTTCATTGTATTTCTTGGCAACACTCTCGGGAATATGACACAGGAAAATGTTGCGGAAATTTTTAAGGATATTTTAAAAATTGCTGGATCCACTACTCAACTACTTGTCTGCATGGGTATATTGCTAATGACGCCACCTTTATTGCTTTTTATTTATCAAATTGTGAAGATGGTTAATGCATCAAACTTTCATGATTGGAAAGGGAGAAGCAATGGATGTCATTTTTGTACTGTCTGCTCTGCTAGATAGCCATATAAACAAGGTCTGGTATTTTTGTTAATTGGCATCCATTCTAATCTTTGTGCTCAAGTGGTGATAGCCTTTCTTGGCTCTGCATCCACACTGTATCAATCATTAAGTAGTAGTTGCTTTTATGGGGGTCTGACGTTTTGCTAATTTCCCCTTCCTCTACTGGAGGATTAGAATAAGTGGTGTTTTTTTCTTTTTTCTTTTTGTCCCCTCTTCGTGTCATTTATAGAATCGATCGCCAACATGATTGTTCATACAAAAATTATTTCCTGACAATAAAGGTTTTATGTTTTGTAGATATGTGGAAAAATCCTGAAACCCTTTATTCAGCATACCATGACAAGAAAGAAGTATTTGAGCGCTTCATCAGGCATGGTATGCAAAACGCACTGTCCTGTATTGGATATGCATCTGAGGACTTAATAGAATCACTGAATTATGAGGTGGAGATTAACAAGGTTCTTAGAAGAGTGGAAATGTATATGACCTTCCCCCAAGGTTTGAATCTTAATAAACATCAGATTCAAATCAGGTAATGGCCTCTCTCCAGGGCAAAAGCATTATGAATCCTTCTCCGCATCTAATTTTATCTACACATAAAAATGGTCTTACATATTGATGTATAAATACTGTTTGCATTTCGACAGACCTGGCGAGAGGATTTTGATGAATTTCTCCTCAAAATATAGTGTGGAAGACATAAAGCAAATAGCAACCAAGGTTTGCTGCCAGGTGCATAGATACTGGGGAGACAGCTCATATTACACATGTCAAATGTTCATGCCTGTAAGTCATGCTTTAGTGCAATGCTGGAGGGATACCGATGAACTGTTTGGAGGCATCTTGGATTGGAGCTCCACACCAATTGATATGCGACATCCATACATCATCTACTAGTAATCACCTAAAACCACTTAACATAATTTTGTTTGCTCAGAATTTCTCTGCAGTCTTCTTGAATGTGTTTCTTTTTATTTAAAAAAAAAATCTTTCAAAAACAGGGACTTCCTTTGGTTTTAGATATCAGCATGGCAAGTAGCCTTAGCTAAAGGATATCTAAAACGTCCTAGTCTCATTAAAACTTTGGAGTGGATTGTAACTAGAATATGAGATTAGCTCATTCAATGGCCTCTCCTATCCAAGGATATTGGAGAATCAAATCTTGAAGGATGCCTTGTATATGTTTGATCATTCCTTTAAAAGTCAAGTGAAACTTTCGAAGTGATAGGAAACATTCTAGGACTGCAATGGTTACTCAAAGATTTTCCTCAAGTGGAACTTTCTTATCTATGAGACTTGCACTTTCATGGAACTTCCACTCAAAGATTTTCCTAGTTAGTACTATTTCATCTCAGTAGCACCGTTAGTACTATTTCATCTCCAATGCTATTAAGCACAAATATTTTATACAATTAGGCACTTACGTTGCTACCTTGTTTGCTTAGCTTCATAACCAATTCGAAAGAGAAATAAAAAACTTTGGGCAATTTCTCTCGCTACATAGGCTCACTTTTATGCCATGACTCTTTACCCCATACATTAAAATTAAAAATTAAGGCGATTTCGCTCGCTACATAGGCCACTTAGCATGCTACCCAGTAACAGTTAGGTTTTTTTATCTTATATTGTCCACTAATATATGGTGTGTAATAATATGCTTGCAGTGGTCATGTTTGTGCCTTCACAAAACTACAAATGATAGGAAACAATGAAGAATCTGAACTGGATACCATCTTTTCAAGAGGAATCGACCCCAACTTCTTGAACCTGTCACAGTGCCACAACCATCTGAATATACCCTCCACGTGGCCCTCAAAGGAAGTAGTGATCGACTATGTCGGAAGAACCAGAATATGGATACAGAACAAGGCTGGTAAGGGACTACTAAATACCGATGTTTTTTCCCTAGTAATTGAACGTGAAAGAATGTATCAAGAAATCCTAGCCTACATGATAGTCCAAGACAAGAAAAAATCATTTGAGAACAGAACAGAAATATCCATTACACCCATCAACAAACTACAACAGGGCAACTTGTTTTCTGACATTGTCATGCACAAGGTTCCCAAACCAGACATACCCATTGAAGCTGGAGATGTCACTTTAGGGGTCAATCCATGTGATATATCGACTTTCGTATGGGACAACGAAGGCCCAACATTTATTTCAAAAGTTTCAGAACCATTTCTTGTAGCTGCAAGACCTGTTTCTATCAAGGATTTCCTATGCTTCATTACTAATGGAGGCTACCAAATCAAGAGCCTATGGAAAGAAGATGATTATGACTTCTTCTCTGAGAATGGATTTGTCTATCCAGCAACATGGTCTTTGCTGGGAAATGAGTATTACATTCATTGCCTTGATTCAACCAAGCATTGGACTGAAGTGGCCGACGAAGCTGTGTATGTAAGCCTTGCAGAGGCTGAAGCTTTTTGCAGGTGGAAGGATTGCCGAGTAATGACAGAAATAGAGTATCACAGAATCTTGGACTATGATAAGCATGGAAATAAGATTTTAAATATGAGAGGAGGTGGTTGGGAGTGGACTAGCACAGAGTTTTACCCATTTCCTGGCTTTAAGCCTATGCCAGGGTTTGTAGAATACTCTTCTGATTTTTTTGATGGGAAAAATTATGTTCTTAAGGGGCACTCAAATGCGACCCATGTAAGCATGCAGAGAGATTCGTTCAGGAACTTCTTTCAACGTCATTACAGATGTGTATTCTCAAAGTTCAGATGTGTTCTCTGATGGGTTTTCGACACACTTCCATTGGCATGCATTTGAAAAGATTGTAGGGTCTCTAAATTTCATCCCAGTTTAGTGTGTCTCATGTTACAATCAAGTGATGGGGAATAGAATGACTCTCTTTCATAGCGTTTCCAAATGTAAGCATCATAAAAGCACTTTCACCTAATTTTATTGATTAGTTAATAGTTGCAGATGGTATACCCTTAACTTATATAGTGTGTCTAGGAATATGCATGGTCTACTTGTGGCTTATATATCTTTCATATTATCTTGTCGCATTTTTCCATGTTCTTAACTTAAGGTAGGTTTATGGAATAACTATGGCTAAGTCAAATATATATAGGTGGTAGTGGTTAATCTTTGATCATCATATTGTAAATTCTGTTATTCTTGCAATGTTGTAGAGGTTGCCCCTCGAAGTGGTTCACTCATATTTATCAAATATTCTACTATTTGGTTAAATATTGTTGTGCATCTACTTATTTTATCCTTAGTTCTATGATAACATATTCCATTGTTGTGAAACATATGACTAATTTCATTACAAGTGGTATCAAAGCATTGATTTGGAAAAGTTTATGTGGCATGGTTTTATTTTGGATATGGAGTTGTTGTTATCATAGGTATCAAAAGAACATAACTTGTGATCTGGAAATAATTTATTTTTTTCGTCACCATGTAATATTATTTGAAGTTTTTTTAAAAATAAAATAAAGTTTGGATTTTTTTTGCACCCTTGTA
This sequence comes from Torreya grandis, assembly GCA_037957365.1. NCBI lineage: Eukaryota > Viridiplantae > Streptophyta > Pinopsida > Cupressales > Taxaceae > Torreya > Torreya grandis. The sequence continues at coordinate 3,223,097 of JARHVA010001498.1, read as the reverse complement.
AAAATTAGCAGTCATTAGATTCATCTTGATGAGATGATCATAACATTATAATATGTTTGTACAATTTTTTTGGGCACAAAACCCTCCATCTTAAGGTTTGTGCATGGCTAGTTCTAACATTCAAGACCACATGAATGACAAAAAAACTCTAAAAACTCCTCACAAGAATGACATGGAATCTAGAACTTTAAATTCTTTGGTTTCTGAGGTAATTCACCAACTTCAATCAAATATACAAAGCATGATAAGGTAATATGATATTGATGCGGTAAAAGGGAACATCACTAGAGTAAAAGGGGCCATGGATTTTGTGAAACATCATTTGGCAAATCTTAGTGGACAGCCCCTCGTATGGTTCAACTTATGCAAAATAATCCTTCACCACTCCATTTGGGTTATCTCAATCAGAATAATCACAACTCTAATATTTGGTTCAAAGCATATGATAACAAAAATGGAAGTGCTCAAGTTGGATGGTAAATATCCACTCACTTGGATCAATCAAATAGAAAATTTATTTGATCTACATCAGACCCGATGTACATAAAGGTGGTCATGGTATCTATGTATCTGGAACATGAGCAATTCATTTGGTATAGATGGTTGTGCACTAAAAAAATGGCCATAATATTACATGGTTAGTATTTACTGAGGAGCTATAGTTTCACTATCACAACAATGTCTTAGAAAACTACTTTAGTCAGTTAGGAAAGCTACATCAAAAAGGGACTATTAACGATTATATTCAACAATTCTATAATCTATCCTTACGTGTGGATGACATCACTTAAGATAACATGATTGATCTATTATTGGGTAGGTTCAAGGATAACATCCAACTTGAGATTCACATGTTAATCCAACTTCAGTATCTGAATCCATACCAATAGCACGTAGGACAGAGAAGAATATATGGTCAAACAAATGGATTTCTCTAATCTCTATGAACATAATTTTAAAACACCATCATTACCTTAGTTTAAAATATTGACCCCTTATAAAATTGAAGAAAAACATGCAAAATGATTTTGTATCAGTATGATAAAAAATGTAACAAAGGACATAAATGTGTTGAAAAGAAGTTTTTCTACATTGAAGGTGCCAATGAAGATGAAGAAGATGATGAGGCATCAAGTGTAGGTATGGAAGAGCCAAAGGAGAAATTTGAATATTCTCACCCTACTATCTCCTGTCATGGTCTTTTGGGTATTAGTTCTCTTCAAACTCTTAAGGTTGTGGGTTTACTCAAGAAATAGAAGGTGACAGTGTCGATTGACTCAGGGAGTACACACAACTTCATCATCAGTAAGTTGGTTACTTGTTTGAACTATTTTATTTACCTAGATCCAGAATTTTAGGTGATAATTATAGATAGTGGCACAATCAATTTTTTGGGAAATTCCATAATATTAAGCTTGTTATGGGAGACTCCCTTCTAGATTCTTCAATGTTTTCTATTCCCATGGGTGGGGATGACATTGTTTGGGGAGCACAACGGCTCAAAACTTTGGGCACCATAGATATGAATTTCCAAGAATTGTTCATGCACTTTCATGGTGAAGGCATGACATTTGAACTACATTGATTATAGGAAAAATCTCCACAATTGACTAGTTCACATTAGATGATGAAGATTCTTAAAAAGTTTATAAAAGATTTGTAGCACAATTATTTTTCATATAATTTCAACCAACCAACATGTCTACACACCTTGATTTACATATGATTCTTGATGACTACCCAGCTATTTTTTGCACCATGCCTAAAGGAATACCACCAAAAAGTTAACATGATCATACCATAAGATTTCTTCCAGTTAGTACACCACCAAATATCATATTATAGAAGTATCAATATGCTTACCAGAGTGACATTGAAAATATGGTACATGAGATGCTAGAGGCATTGATTGTCAAACATAGCCAGAGTGAATATTCATTACTGGTGGTCATGGTGTGCAAAAAGGATGACACTTAGAGGATGTGCTTAGACTATAGAGAACTCAACAAGTACATCATCAAAGATAAGTTTCCTATTCTAATAATTAAAGATTATTTAGATGGATTATATGGTACTATTTATTTTACCAAATTATATCTTCACTCTGGATGTCATCAAATTCATATCAAAGATGAGAATATGCATAAAACAAATTTAAGTACTCGTGAAAGAAACTATGAGTTTATGTCATGCCTTTTGGTCTCATGAATGCACCAACTACATTTCAAAATTTGATGAATATTTTTTTATGCCTTTTTGTGGAAATTTTTGTTGGTTTTTTATGACATCCTAATATACAACAAACCATGGGAATAACATTTGAAGCATGTGAACACATGTACTTTTAGTTACAGAACATCATCAAATTTATGCCAAACCTTTCAAATGTGATTTTGGATTCCAAGAAGTGGAGAAATTAGGTCATATTGTTTCACATGAATGAGTCAAAGTCAACCCTAATAAGATCAAAGCTATGATGGAGTGTCAAGTGCCAAAGACTCTCAAAAAACTTCATGGATTATTTGGGCTAATAGATTACTATCACAAATTTATCAAAAATTATGGTAGCATAACAACTCCACTCATACCATTGTTGAAGAAAGACTTCTTCCATTGGAATGAACCAACTACCAAGGCATTTTAGAAACTAAAAGATGTTATGTGAACCACTCTAGTTTTGGCTACACTTAATTTTTTCAAATCTTTTGTTTTTGAATGTGATGCATTAGGATATGGCATGGGAGTAGTACTCATGAAAGAAGGAAGACCCAATGCATTTGAGAGTCATCAAATCAAGGGTAAAAAAAATTTCAACCCAATCTTTGAGAAATAAATGATGGTTATTTTTCATGCATTCAAGCAATGGAGACCTTATTTGATGGGTAGATAGCTTAATGTAAATATTGATCATGATAGTCTAAAATAGTTTTTGGAATAACGATTGTCATCGTAAGAACAACAAATATTGGCAACTAAAATATTATGATTTTAAAATAGTCTATAAGAAATGAAAAGAGAATGTGATATAATATGCATTATCTATGAGGGATGTATCAATTGAGGAATTTTTATATGAAATGACCATTTGGCAGGCATATTGGTTAGAAGAGGTAAGATATGAATGAGAGAATGACAATAATACATAGGTTTTGATTCAAAATATTCAATAGGGTTATATTGTTTCTAACAAATTTGAGTGGAAAGGGTACACATTATGGTATAAAGATAGATTGTACCTATGTAAAAATTATATCCTAAAACACAAGATCCTTTAGGAGCTTCATACATATCCAATAAGGGGCACTCATGATTTTTGAAAAATTATCATCAAATCAAAGGTGAAACAATTAAGACAACAAGTCTTCTGAAACCTTTATCCATCCCTAGCCAAAGTTGGGAGGTGATTTCAATGGATTTCATTACAAGGTTATCAAGGTACAAAGGTAAATATGTCATTATGGTTATGCTAGAGGACAATTATGTTGGGGGAGGAGAATTTTGAGGTTGAAGTCATGGATGTTCTATAGAAATATGCTCTGGCTACTATTGTGGGTGAGGATTGTAAGAAGAAGGATAGGGAAGAATAAGTAGGAACTAAAAGTATTTAGGAGAGGATTAAATCATTGATTACATATATTAGTATCCATAAGAGTTTGCTTTCATTGATTGTTGAGGATACTAATGTCAATATTTCTATTAGGGGAAAATCTAGTGTGTGTGGATTTGATGAAGGTGAGGGTGTAGCTTATAAATTGTTGAAGTTGGAAGCTAGAGTGGATAATTTGGAGGCAGAATGGAACAAGATACAAAATACCATTCATAAGTTGGTACAAATGAGTAAGGTGACTATCAAGAATTATATTTCCAACATTATTGTTCTAATGGAAATGATAAAAACAAGGAAAGAACAACAAAGTGGCCTCCATGCGAGTAAGAGAATTAGGGGCTTGGATAAACGGAAGTTTATGGATCTGGATGATAATGTGGTGGGTGACATTGAATATAATCTCAAAAATATTGTCAAATAATGGAATATGATATTGAAGGAATTGGATATCTAATTAGTGGTTTCTAGTTTGCTTATTTTTTAATTTTATGCCTATTTATTTGTTGTGTATATACAACGGCTTATTATGCACATGTGGTTTCATTCTTGTTAGTCTTTTTCTTCACCCTAGTTCCTACTTTTTATAATTGGGATGAGACCTAGTCAAAACCTGACACCTTTAATCAAAAAAATTATGGATTGGCTCAAAAATATGATCATTTTTTCTCCTTATCATAACCATTTGTAGCTAGTACAATAGTTGTTGCTTTTCTTAGAATAGTTCAAAGTTGCATGGTACTCACAAGATCAATGTAAGTGATCATGATCCTATATTTACCTATAATTTTTGGACTGATTTATTCACATGTTTGGGTACTCATTTGGATCATAGATCATCATAACATTCTCAATATAATAGGTGCACATAAATTTTAAACAAATGCCTATAAGAGTGTCTCTATTGTTTTGTATCAGATAAATAGGAAAGCTAGGTTTGTTAGTTAACATTAGCATAATGGTGGTATAACAATTACTTCCATACCTCTTCCAAAATGTCTCCATTTTATTTATGGTTATCACCCCTATCCATCACTTCATTGTTGAAGATGCATACTATGGTTTGAGTTGTTGAAGAACACATTCAACATCAACATGAGTTAATAGCTAGATTGAGAGAGAATATAAACATGACACATAATCAAATGAAGAAGCAAGCGAATCAACACCATAGTGAGAGTAAATTTGAAATATGTGATTGGGTCTTTGTACACTTTCAACCATACAAGTAGATGTCTCTACAAAAAAATGGATATTTTTTTCTCCTAAGTAGTATGTCTCTTATCAGATCTTGTATAACATTGGTAGTGTGGCATACAAGCTAGAACTTATCTAGTCCACTCACATACATCTTATATTTAATTTATTTTGCCTAAAGAAGGTAATTAGACAAATATTTTTTACTTGAACTGAGTTACCATATCTGGATGAAAAAGGAAGAGTCATTTCGGAACCCAAGGAGATCCTTCACACACACATTAAAAGGTTGTGAAAAATAAAGATTAAGTAGTATTTAATCAAGTGGAAGAATCTAAACCATGAAAATTAAACATGGGAGGATGAATCTTTCCTACAGTAACAACTAGAGTTGATTCAATGTTGATGGAAAAAAATTTGCATGGGAGGGGCATGTTATGCCCTTAACTTATAGCATATCTAGGGATACGTGTGGCCAAATTATGGGTTATGTACCTTTCATATTATCTTGTTCTATTTATTTATGTTCTTAGTAAGGTCAGCTTATGGAATAATCATGGCTAATTATACTATTTCTAGGGGGTAGTGGTTAGAATTTAATCATCATATTGTGAATTTTTCTCTTTTTGCATTTTTGTGGAGGTTGCCCCCTCAAAGTGGCTCAATCATATTTTTCAAGTATTCTACTACTTGGTCAATTATTTTTGTGGATATATTTATTCCATCCTTAATTATGTGATAACATATTATATTTTTATGAAACATGTAAGTAATTTCATTACAGTAGAATTGTATTATTTTAGGGTAGGATTAGGTGAGAGCAAGATTGCCACAATGTAAATTGCATCAAATACATCAAAATATTCATTCGATAATTAACCAAAAAGTAAAAATGAGGTACATTATATAGTGAGATATTAGGTCACCAAAAAGGTAACAACTTAAACTCACTAAATACATTAAGTGTATTTTATTTTAATGACCTTAACAACCCTAAGCAAGCTGACTAAAAATTATACAAGTAAAAGTGCAAGCAAAAATATTACTACACCAATATCTCCCCTGAAGTGTAACTTAGGTAGGTATAAATATGCAGTAAAGAAAATGAGAGAACTTGTAGGAAAAAAAAGTCCTCCAAAAAAAAAGAGCAAAGAAGAGAAGAGGGATAAAAATCCCCACTAGAGTCTACAACTACCTATACCCATCATAAATCTTGCAACAGAGTTCCTAGGGGTGACGATTGATCAAAAGTAGATGTAATGAAGAGTGGATCACCCTGAAATAATAAATGTGTCCTAAAAGTGCCTAATGGATCTTAAACCAATGTGTGATTCCTATATAATGATATTTTCTCCTCATGCAAGGTAGGAGGGCCAACTGCTATATGAAATGATGTTGCAATGGGATAAGAGGCTAAGAAGGACTATGGAATGCCTTGAAACTACATAATATATTGCCTGATGTCTAATGTGTCTTGGATCACTATACCCATTTCCTATAATTTTTGAAGTGGATAAGGGGTAGGTTGATCAGGAAATAATTTATAAGTGTCTAGAAGGTGACAAGGAGATGGTGGAGGTGTGTCCCCATTACTACTATAGTCATATGTGTTAGAAGAATATTCATCAATATCATAGGTGTGCTTAGGTTCATAAATGTCATCAAGTTCAGGTGAGTCTAAAGAAGAACAATTTGAAGGAGAGTCAGGAGCAAAGTGTGAGAAGTTACATAGTCAAGTCTTATTATCAACCATTCCCATTACCAATATAGTATCATTGTGTATCTCTCTAACATACATTAAATCTGGAGTGAACTCAACTTGCATGCCCAAACCAAGGTGAGTGATCTGGTAAACTGATAGGAGATGAGTTGAAAGTGAAAACCTAGAACATTATTGAATGTTACACCTCTCACTTCAACAAAACCTATCTGAAAAATATTTTTAGAATTTTCATCACCCATTTGTATAGAGGACATGTCATGTGGTTCCAAGGAATTGAAATCTAGCTATGAAGAGGCCATGTGATGTGAAGAAATGGAGTCAATAAACCATGTATGAGTCAGAGATACAATTGTATCTATGGCCTTGCCCTTTAATTTCCCCTTATCATTCTCTTTTACCTTTTCTTTACCATTTTTATTTGCCTTGAAGTATTTATGGGTTGATGAAGCTAGTTTGATACATTCAGGAACTATTGGCCAATTTTGGCCCACATACAGAAGGTCTATGGTATAAAAATACATACAAATCCTTAAATAAATGAGAAAATTTCCTATGGAAATAAGGACCAAATGACTTGAAGATAATCTCATGTTGTTGCAAAGCTTTTGAAAGACTTTAAGTTTACTTAAAATGTATTTTTTTGTCAATATTTGAGGGACAAGTCTACAGAGCAAAGAGAAGGTTCTTGAGTAGATTTCATGGTGAAACCTTGTAGATCAAAGGTCAAGGACAAGTTGCACAAGCATTGGAAAGTCATTTGAGCATTCAAAGTCCAAACACAAGTTCAAAATAACCTACAAGATTTAAAAAGGCTAAGTACAAAACCCATTTTTTGGGCTAAGTCCATACTTAGCATAATGTTCAAGATTTTATTTGGCTATGTTCATTTTTTGTGAACATTTTTATTTGACTTCGTGTTAGGAATTATTTTAGACATTTTATCTGAGATAAAAATCTTGAAGGCATGTTTCTTTCAGACATTTTGTTCAAGGCAAAATCAAGGACCTAATCCTTTTGAGAAAATTATTTGCAACAAAAGCTAAGTATATTTTCTTTCAAACATTTTGTCTGATATAAAAGGATTGTAGACATAATTCTTTCATAGAAAGTGTCTGAGATAAAAGGTCTAAAGGGAATATCCTAGGGAATTTGTCATCCAACACAAAATGATGGATGCACAAGTATCAAATTTAATCCATGATAAACACCATTTGAGTCTAAAATGTGATAGTCATGTGAATGTCATTGACAGTCACATGGATTCATTTGACATTCACATGAATGTCAAAATAAACCTCATCAACTAACTCTATGGTGTTTAAACTTTGAAGGGCACATGAACATCAATGATGGTCTCATAGATGTATTTGATGGTCACATAGACATCAAACTTAAGACATAGCAAAAATCCATGGTGATTTAAATTTGATGGTCACTTGGACATCAAATATAGCCACATAAATGAAAAATGATGGGAGTGAAAATGTCAAGTTTGAGATCCATAAAGTAATAAATTGGGTTTAAAAATTCCTTAAAAGGTTTAAAATTCATCAATATCCAATGATCTATGTGATTTTTCATACTAACAACATAGATCTAATAGTTCATGCTAGATTCAAACAAGTCAATAGGTCCCTGGGTTAAAATCCCTTATAGGGATGCAGGTTGGACAAGATATAATGGTGTATATTCATAGAGTAGATATCCAATAGCATGAGGTAACTGACAAAGAGGTAGGTTTGATCTAGATTAATGCTCAATCATACCAATGATCCAATGGTGAATAGGAACTAGAAGGAAAATGGTCCCAGGTAGATCAAAGGCTCGCATTGATTCATATATTATGATCTAATGATATGAGTTAAAGTCATAAAGTCATAAGATCTAGATCAAGGGCTCTCATTTGCTCATACATAATGATCCAAGGGTACGAGTAAGGTCAACAAGGTTAGCATATCTCAAGGATAAGAGAGAGAACGCCAAGTGTCATTAGCTTGTTAGGCTCCCAAGAAAATCAATGGTTTACATGCATCTCATACAAAGTAAATCAATGAGCAAGGTTAAAAGTTGAAATACTAAGGGATCTTCGATGGGAGGTCGAGCATGTGACCAAGATCAAACTAGGGAAGGCAGGTCTTACAGGGGTCATCATTCCACCATTAAAGCTCGACTAAATGCCATTAAAGGGTCATAATGATATATAAAGGATGATCAATGATAAATGGGCACTATTGAAGCTAAATATAGACCCTTGGTTTGAAGGTTGGTGGTATACATGGTTCATTTTGAAAATATGTTTGCCATTCTTTAAATAAGGATCTTTTTATACAATGAGCTCTTCGTTTTTATAGATGCTCAAAGGCAAAAATAGGTTTTTTAGACCTAATAGAGATCAAAAGAAGTTACATAGTATATAGGTCTGCATCGACATAAATGACTATAGGAAAGCCAATAAAGGAGTTTGGTTTTACATCTATAGAAAATATCTGGGTCTAATATTTGATCGAGGGTGGATATCTATGATTATTAAAATTGGGTCCTCGTCCTTCAACATGGCCATATTTTTGACAAAAAATCATATAAAATAGATAGGGCCATGATTATGTCAGATCCATGAGCATGAAAGTTTTATCTTTAGTGGGAGATGGCATGAAGGATCAAATAAAATGATCTAGTGGTTGGGACTTATAGCTAAGTGCATTCAATGTGTCCTTGAAACCTTTGGGGACTTTCCCATATAGTGAGCTATGGGAAATGTTCTGATTGATCAAAAGGGTGGTGGAACATCTAAGCAAAAGGTGGCATCTCAAGTTTTAATTAATGATATGGGATGGTGTGTTCCCTCTCTGATGATGTGTTCCCCCATTCTTTCTCTCTGTCCCTTCTCCTATGTATCCTAGTCTCATCCCCATTATGGGGGTTCTTAGCTCTTATAATTTTTCATTCTTTCCTGGGATAAGGATACACATTAAGATCCTTACCAAAGTGTACTCATTTGATATGGTTAAACCTTGTCAAAATGTTTTATGAACTCCCTTTTGAAGTAATAGGATCAACTCTTTGTCTATCTCTTATCTTCAATCAATGCTTAGTATGCTTGAGTATGGTGAATTTGTGAAGGAGAGTATTCCTAGTTTATTGTAATTCTACTTTCCTCTTTGAAGGTGTTTTCAAACTAACTTGCAAGTCTAGATTAGTGTTCTACTTGGGACCTCTTTTATGAAATATTTATGCAACTAGTAAGATTGTGAGGTTGTGTGAACTATAGTTGTCATTTGTTGATCCAATGTGTGTTCAGGCTTATATGGGTGTCCATTTAACTTTGGTGCATCACATTTTTTATCCTTCTTAGTATCCCTTAAACCCTTTCTAACCCTTTTCCTTGTCATAAGCATTAGTTTAGGTGAGCATCAAGAAGAAGCTGACCTTCTCCGGAGGTCCGACCCCACCATAGGTAACCCATAACTTGGGGTTGTTCCCATTGTCTTGATCGATTGAAATGGACCTAAAGAACCCTCTCCAAGGGTACATATTGAGCCTACAATATTTTTTGTCATGCTTGGTGGGACTATGTTGTTTACTAAGAGAAGATTTTTGGTGTTCTCTTCATCCAATCAGCCTTTAGAGGTATGTGTGCAAACATCAATGGCGACTCCAAGTATCTATCAACTAGTTTAGTAGCCTAACTATGTGTCTAATCATCATAATGTAGTATTTACAATCAATCATATTTTGATTAGTATGTTTATTCTCTACCTTAGCATCACACTTATCAAGAAAATAGTGTTTATGTGTTCCCCCAAGTGGCCCTCAAGCAGCCCATCATCCCTATCATGTCCTTTGTCCTCTTCCCACACCCACAATGACCAAGGTCAGCCTCCTTTGCATTCAAATTAGTCTTATATTTCCCCTTGTCAAGACCAAGCTTACCCTGTTACATCCTTTTCAAGATTTAATCAAGTGTTATCATTTTATTTGGCATGCTCGGTGGGACTATGTTGTTTACTAAGAGAATATTTTTGGTGTTCTCTTCATCCAATCAGCCTTTAGAGGCATGTGTGCAAACATCAATGGTGACTCCAAGCATCTATCAACTAGTTTAGTAGCCTAACTAAGTGTCTAATCATCATAATTTAGTATGTACAATCAATCATATTTTGATTAGTATGTTTATTCTCTACCTTAGCATCACACTTATCAAGCAAATAGTGTTTATGTGTTCCCCCAAGTGGCCCCCAAGCAGCCCATCAGCCCTATCATGTCCTTTGTCCTCCTCCCACACCCACATATGACCAAGGTCAGCCTCCTTTGCATTCAAATTAGTCCTCTACTTCCCCTTGTCAAGACCAAGCTTACCCTGTTACATCCTTTTCAGGATTTAAGCAAGTGTTATCATTTTATATTGAGTTGATAACAGATATTGGTAAGGGTTTGGAGTTTTATCCAGTCATCCCTATCCATGTTCTATAAAATGGAAAGAGTGATCTTTAGTTGGTCAAGAATAGATGGTTAGTTTGTGAGGGTGAACAATGGTCATCTAGTAAGAATGAGGAAATAGCAATGATGAGAAACATGGTCTAAAATGCAAAGAGTGTATTAATATCTTATAAAGAGCAGCAGGCTCATTTAGATCAATCTTATATGCCTTCTTCCTTTCAAGAGCCTCAAGCTCAACCTTTAAGAGTTCCTGATCAGCCCCTACATGAAATTCATCCTTGTCAAAACTTAGAGAGGCAATATTGGACCAAGGAAGAATAATCATGAAGATCAATGAGGAGGTTAAACTTGGACAAGAATTCCCTATTCATACCATGGAGGGGATAAAGGTATTATTAAAAGAATTTGTGAATGTATGGGCATCCATTAAAGAAGCTGACTATCCACATGTTGAGAAGCAAGAGATAAAAGGGTGGGTATTGTCCATTGAAAAAGCATTTGAGCAATGGGACAAGAGTATGGCAAGCCTGAGCTAATTAGTTTGCCCTTTCCTACCCCTATGCCCATTCCTACTCAAGAGCGTGAAGCTATTCCATCATGAATCTTCTCCAACACATTTGACCCTAGCTATGTCATGCCCTCAACTAGGATGCCACCCTATCCTATAACCATTCAAAAGGAAGAAAAAATGTCTATTCCATACTCATTTTCATCATGGAATTTAGTTCAAAAAGGCAAAAAGAAGAAGGAGGGGGTGTTGGTTGAGGTAGTCCAAGAACAAGTCTTGGAGGAAGAATTAGTTGTGCCAAAAGTAAATCAAGCAACCATAGCTCAACTCAATGAGCTTGGTGTACAAGAGTTTTAAGACTCTATCTCCCTTCCCAAAGAACCACCAAATAATCCATTCAAAGTCCTTAGCTAGAAGGAAACTCTCTTAAGATGAAAGTAAGGTGAATTATTTCACCCTCCTACCATCTCCCTCTTGGAGAAAGAACATGTTCTACAAAGGATAGAGGAGGAACTAACAGTCATAAGTGAGCCACATGAGGAAAATACAAGTGTCTATGATGAGTAGATCATAATAGTTATCCCACTTCATAGGGAATAACATGTTTTACATTTCAAGTTGCAAGAGCTTGATGAGAAGCAAGAAGACAACTCAAATGATTTAGATGACCAATGACAACATTTGTGCTTATATTTCTTGAGTGAAATAGAGCAACTTAATGTTGTAAACTTGCTTGTTGAGGACAATCCTCATGATAAATATAAAACATACCTTGAATGGACTAATGAAGGTCTATTCTACATATATAAACAAGAGGATTAGAACCAAGAACCAGAGGTTGGTCCACTTCTAGATGAGGTGTTAGTTGAGGATAACCCTAATATGTTGGAGCTAGAGGAAAGTAGATCAGACCTTGAACAACACAAATATGATGTTTTAGACCTTGGAAAATTAGATCAACCCTCATTTTTAGTTGAATAAAAAGATGAAATATTTAATGAGGTTGATGAAAGAGAAATCTCAAGTGCTTAGCTGATACAATTTGATGAGCATACTAGTGAAGACCCTGAAGAGTTATGGCAGCATTTTAATGCCATAACCAAAGAATTTAAAGAGGCCAAGCGACATGTCCTTCTTCCATAGATTTATGAACATCCTACTCTAAGAATGATCAAACTTGATTTGCATTAGGATAAGGTGGAAGAACATGGTATTTTTGAATTACCAATTAAACCAAGTGTAGTTGTTCCCAAGAGCCCAAATGAAGTCTTCATGCAAGGCTTTCTCAAGAGTGATAAACAATAGCAAGAAAGTGATCCCATAGTCCAACATGAGCCAATATTGGAAGAATTGGACCAATATGTCTACATTAGAGACATTTTTGTTCCATTTAATCCACTAGAGAGCACATCAAAAGATTAGCGATCAAGCTACTTGGTTCACCAGTTCTGATATCTCCAAAGCAAGGTATTTTTCATCTTGGTTTATTACAAGTGAATGATAATCATAGTTTTCCATTTGACCTAGGAGGGAGGTACTTGTGAATTGTTTTATAATATTTTATATATTAAAGTAGGTTCATTCTTTTCTATAATTTATTTTGTGCACACTTTGTTCAGTAGGTTAATTATTTTTCTTTTCTCCAAGTGCCTACATGCACTTGCCTTTGTTTGTTGTTGTTCTTGTTGTCATTTTTATTCAAGAGGAATTTTTTGAAAGGGTTAGCCTTATATCAGTTCTATTTCAGTGGAAGACAGACCTGTGACTCCATGACCAAGGGATTAGACAAGGCAAATGGTCTAGTTTCTCAAGCATAGCAGGCATGCATCCCTGAGATGTCACCAAAAATGTTGGTCAATTTTGGCCTACATACATATCTTTTCCTGAGAAGGTCTATGGTATAAAAATCCATACAAATATTTTAATAAATTATAGTAGTTCCTATGGAAATAAGGACCAAATTACTTGAGGAGAAGCTCATGCTATTTCAAAGCTTTTGAACCACTTTAAGTTTACTTAAAGTGTATCTTTTGTCAATAATTGAGGGATAGGTCTACACAGCAAAGAGAAGGTTCTTGAGTGGGTTTCATGGTGAAACCAAGTATATCAAAGGTCAAGGGCAAGTTTCACAAGCATTGGAAAGTCATTTGAGCATTCAAAGTCCAAGCAAAAGTTTAAAAGAGCCTACATGCTTTAAAAAGGTTAAGTGCAAAACCCATTTTTTGGCTAAGTCCTTGGCATAATGTTTTAGGCTTTTATTTGGATAAGTTCATTTATTATAGATATTTTTATTTGAATAAGTGTTGGGAATTATTTTAGACATTTTATTCAATACAAAAGTATTGAAGGTGTGTTTCTATCAGACATTTTGTCTGAGGCAAAAGCAAGGACCTAATTCTTTCTAAAGAATTGTTTGCAGTAAAAGCTAAATCTATTTTATTTCAAACATTTTGCCCAATACAAAAGGCTTGTAGACATAATTATTTTGAAGAGAGTGTTTGAGATAAAAGGTCAGAAGGAATTACCCTGAGGAATTTGTGATCCAGTAGAAAATGATGGGTGTGCAAGTATCAAATTCAAGCCATGGAAAAAAACTTTTTGAGTCTAAAAAGTGACGGTCATGAAAACATCATTGTTGATCACATGGACATATTTAACATTCATGTAAATTTTAAAATAAACACCATCAAATAACTCTATGGTGTTTAAATTGTGATGGGCACATGAATGTCAATGACAGTCTCATGGACATATTTGATGATCACATAGACGTCAAACTTAAGACATAACAAGAATCCATGGTGATTTAAATTTGATGGTCATGTAGTCAAATATGGTCACATGGAATTTAGATGATGGGAGCATAGAAATCAAGTTTGAGACCTATAAAGTAACTGTTTGGGTTCAAAAAGTCCTTAAAAGGTTCAAAGTTGATCAAGATCTAACAGTCTGCATGATCACACACACTGACAACACAGATGTAATGGTTTGCATTGGATTCAAACAAGTCAATAGGTCCATAGGTTAAAATACCTTAAAGGGATAAAGTTTGGACAACATCTAATGGTGAAAATTCATTGAGCAGAGATCCAACATTGTGAGGTGATTTAAAAAGAGGTAGGTTTGATCTAGATCAATGATCAATACCCAATTTTACCAATGATTCAATGGTGCATATGAATTGGCAAGAAAGTGGGCCAAAGTAGATCAAATGCTTGTAGTGCTTCATATATTATGATCCAATAATGTGAGTTAAAGTCATAAAGCTAGAAGATATATATCAAGGGCTCGTGTTCGCTCATACATAATGGTCCAATGGTGCAAGTGAGGTTAATAGGGTCAGCATATCTCAAGGATAGGTGAGAGATTGCTAAGTGTCATTAGCTCATTAGGATCCCAAGAAAATTAATGGTCCACATGCATCTCATATAAATCAAATCAAGAGTGAGTTTCAAAGTCAAAATACTAAGGGATCTTCAATGGGAGGTTATGCATGTGACCAAGATCGAACCAGGGAGAGGTCTTACATTGGTCATCATTTCACCATTATAGCTCAAATAAATACCATTAAAGGTACACAATGATATATCCAATATGATAAATGATAAAGGGGCACCATTGAAGCTAAATATAGAACCCTAGTTTGAAGGTTGATGGCATACAGGGTTCATTTTACAACTGTGTTTTCCATTATTTAAAGAAGGATCACTAGATGTAATGAGATCTCAGTTTTTATGGATGCTCAAAGGAAAAAATAGGTATTTTAGACCTAATTTATATCAAAATAATCTATGCATTCTATAGGTCTACATTGACATAAATGACTATAGGAAAACCAATAAAGAAGATTGGTTTTCCATCTATACAAAAGATCTGGGTCTAAGATTTGATCAAGGGTGGATATCTATGATTATTAAAAAGAGTCCTTATCCTTCAACATGGCCATATTTTTGACAAACACCCATCTAAAATAGATAGGGACATGATTTTGTCAAATCCATGAGCATGAATTTTGTCTTCAATGGGAGTTGGTGTGAAGGATCAAAGAAAAGGATCTGGTGGTTGGGACTTGTAACTAAGTGCATTCAATGCATCCTCGGAACCTTTGGGGACTTTCCCACATAGTGATCCATGAGTAGTGTCCTAATTGATCAAAAATGTGGTGGAAAACTGAATCAAAAGGTGGCAGCTCAAGTTTCAATTAATGATCTAGGATGGTGTGTTCCCTCTCTCTCCCTTCTATATATCCTAGTCTCATCCCCATTATGGGGGTTCTCAGCTCTTAGAATTTTTCATTCTTTTATGGGATAAGGATACTCATTGAGACCCTTGCAAAAGTGTACTCATTTTATATGGTTAAAACCTATCAAAATGTTTTAAGAACTACCTTTTGAAGTAATAAGATCAACTATTTGCCTATCTCTTATCTTCAATCAATGTTTAGTATGCTTCTATATGGTGAATTTTTGAAGGAGAGTCTTCCTAGTTTACTATCCTTCTACTTTCCTCTTTGAAGGCATTTTCAAGCTAACTTGTAGGTCTCTATTAGATTTCTACTTGGGACCTCTTCTATGAAATATTTATGCAACTAGTGAGATTGTGAGGTTGTGTGAGCTATAGTTGTCCTATGTTGATCTAGTGTGTGTTCAAGCTTTTATGGGTGTCTAGTTAACTTTGGTACATCACCTTTTTTAGCCTTATTAGGAGACCTTAAACATTTATAACCCTTTTAATTGTGGCAAACATTATTTTAGGTCAGCATCAAGAGGAAACTGGCCTTTTTCAGAGGTCGAACCCCCCCATAGGTGGCCCATAGCCTAGGGTTGTTCCCTTTTTGTAGCTCAATTGAAAGGGGCCTGAAGAACACCCTCCAAGGGAGAATATTTCACCTACAATAGGAACACCTATATTGTGCTTCTCAAGGATGCCAATGAAGTGATCAATCTACTTATTTAAACTTTTGCTTTCATTATGATTTCCTAAGAAAAACCTACATTTGATCTTATCTTTCTTAGGATTAACACTCAAAAAAGAGATCTCATTATTTTATTTGTATGTGGGTAGATTTACATCCTTATCTTGATCCTTTTTTTTTCATTTCTTTTTTCTATTGTTTGAAGCCTTATCTTTCTTATAAAAAAGTTCATGAGATTATGAGGACTTCAATGTGCCCATATGTATCAACTTATCTTTTTCCCTAATCAATTTGGTAATAAATGTATCTTTAAAAGGCATATTCTATATGGATACAAGAGAAAATTTTATGGCATGGAAAGTGGACACAAATATATAATAGTCTAGACCTAGTTTGGAGAGTATAAACAAAATAAGTTGATCGTCTTTCTTATCTATTCCACATTCTTTTAATTGCAACCTCAAATATCTAAACATGGTGAAGAAATCCTATAGGGTGTCAAAGTCACTTGGGCTCAGACTGATGAGCTCATTGTCTAGCTCATTGACTCTCATTACATGCTACTTCCCAAATAGATTTTATAATGTAGTCCATACTTTAGTATGTGTGGTAATAGATTATATGTGAAAGAGTAGATCAATAGAGACAAAGACACAATAGTCCATAGACTTTATCACAATAGTTAAACCATTTAAATTTATCTACTTCTATTTTAGGTTTAGTCATTTTGCCCATTATAATTTTATAAAAACACTTGGATTAAAAATTATTTCCATTCTAGATTTCCATTCGTAATAATTAAATGGTGTGAGAGGACTTAGTCAACTTAAATCTTTAGTATAGAAAAGAAGTTGTTGCATAAACTAAATAAGAAATATAGATAATAAAATATTTTAGAGAATCACATAATAACCCTTATAACTATCAGAGTGACCCCCCTTAAATTTTAAAATACAAACATGCTCATATAGATGTCAGGCACAACCAAGAATGCATCTTGAGTGATTAGTGCATAAGTACAAGGAAATGAAAGGATATTGGGATCAGCTCATATTGCATCCATGAGAGTATAATAACTGGTTTGAAGGGAGCTATAGTGGGCCCAAGATGACCACCAATAAGTAGAGCACAAAAAACAAGCACTTTTGAAGAATATGGCACTCAAATCTGAGCTAAACATATATTGATTGCACAAAAAAATTGGGAAGAAATAGTGGTGGAAATATTTGATTCAACTTCCCCAAAGAGATTTTTTTTGAATCAAATTCCACAAGAAAAACATAATTCTCTTTTGAGAAAATGTTAAGGAATTTTTGGGGCCTTACTTATCAGCCACATAAGTATAAGGTCATGAACAATTATCAGATTTTTAGTAATATGAAATTATTTATTTTCAAGAAGTCAAGATATATGGCTTTCTCCTATTAAAATAAACATGAATAATTTGTCTTGGGTCCATTTTTTAGAATACCATTCATGACTCTAATCATGGTGGGGCCCTCACTCTTTTAGCTCTAGAGCTTTCTCAACATATTATTTGTTGAGGGTTTAAACCCACTCATCATGTTATTTGGACTCTATTTGACTTTGATAATCACATCATTAGGTTGGTAAATTTGTATGCCTCTAATGATGTTGTGGAGTGGGATTTGATTTGGAGATGACTGGAGACTCACTTCTAGATGCTCACTAGATCCTCTATGGAGATTTTAACATGGTAGAATATATTGAGGACAAAGATGGTCATCTTCCTATGCATTATTGTGTAGGTGAATGGGAAGAATGGTTTTATGTGTGAAAAAAACTCAGGATGTTTGATCAAAACCAACACCATAGCAAGGATTTATAATATCCCTAGTTTACCTATTCAAATTTTTGACAAGTATAGGATCAATTTCTTTAATGCCTAGACTGGACTTTGTTAGTTGAAAAAGATCTCTTCCTTTTTTATCCTATTCATGATAGGCCAATTTGTGTGCTTCCTGACACTTTCTTATTAGATCACCATCCTATTTATTTCAATATTAAATGGTCTACCCCTCAAGTGAGGCTTGATAAAACCCATTTCCATCTCAATACTGCTCACCTTAAGCATGAGAGAAATGTTGGCCACATTATCAAAATTTAGAATTTAGTTCCTAGGCCCAAGAGGGATTCTGGATAGATACATTGGTGAATGAATGCTCTTACTCGCACTATCACATTTCTTCATGTTTACAATAATAAAGCCTCTCTTTTTTGATGGCATCTTCAAAATGCTACAAACTTTGAATACCTATGGGTATCACAATAACTTTAAGCCTATCATTTTAATGTTCATTTACAAACCCAAGCAACTCATTGGCATCACAATATGCAAGTTGAGGAGGCACACAAGGCCAAAGGGGATTAAATTCAAACTTAGATGCATTGGTTAAAAATTAGATACAAGATCACCAAGGAGTTTTTTTTCTCTCCTATATTGTATAAAGGCTACTAATAGAATTAAAACTATCAAGGAGGGATCTATTCGATTCGCTAAACTCCTTGACATTCTACAAGATTTTTTCATCATTATCAAGGGTTTTTCTTGGATTAACCCAATTCTCTTGAGTGTGAATTTGTTCTTTCCTAGTTCCTTGAATTTATCCCTTATAAAGGTTTTGATTCTCAATGAGTCACCTATGATAGGCCTCTAACCCTCAATGATCTTAAAGAAGTATTTCTATAGATGGCTATCGACAAAGCTCTAGGCATTAACGGTTTTCCTTGTGAGTTATACTAGAACTTATGGGATACTATGGGTCTATATATTCACAAGGTTTATTCTAAAGATGTGTTGAAGAATTCTATGGGACCTATTATAAATCAAGGTAACATCAAGTTTATCTCCAAGGCTGGTGACCGTAAGGTTATTGCTAACTAGACACCTATTACTCTTCTCAATGTCTCTTATAAGATCATTTCTAAGGTGATAGATCTCATAATTAGGAATATTCTTCCAATAATTGTTAGAAGTGAGAAAAGAGAATTCATCTGACTTATATACATCCTAGAAAATGCCATTGATGTCTAGGAATGCATGGAATGGGATTGTGTTTCTAGTTAAAAGACCTTATTTGTTAATATTTATTTTGAGAACCCTTATGACTGTATTGAATGGAATTTTATTTTGATAGCTTCAAGCTCTTAGTTTTGGCCCCAAGTTTTTACAATTGGTTGATATGGTTTTTCAAGATGCTTGCGCATGTATTACTATTAATGGAGCCTAGTCCTCATAGTTTGAAATTCACATATCTATCAAGCAAGGGTGTCATTTAACCCCTTCACTTTATATATTATTAGCTAAATGGTTTTACTATATGCTAGCTAACTATGCCTCCAAAGGCTTGGGGAAAGGCATCTCTCTCCCTCATTATGAACACCAATTTCTAAATGGTCAGTTTGTTGATGATTATTTTCTCACTTTCTAGGAATAGGAGTTGATTAAGAATGTTATGGATTGTCTCCATATTTTTTGTTTGGCTTATGGATCCTCCATTCAATTGATAAAATCATAGTGTTATCACCAGTCTCTTTCTCCCAAACCCCCTTGGATAGAGGGATATCAATGTCATTGGCTTCTTCCATGGGCTCAATTTAAGTTCTTTGGCATTCCTTTTGATTTTTGGGCTTCTCCTACTAAGTTTTGGTCATATGTGGTTCAAAGGGTTGAGAAAAAAAAATATTTTTTGATCACAAAACCTTTGTCTTTGGTAGGTAAGTTTCATATTTGCTCTAAGGTTTTAGAAGATATGCATGTGTATTATTCTTCTTGTTAGGTTCCTTATAATGTTGCTTATGGTAGACTAGAAAAGATCCTAAGAGATTTCCTCTAGGCCAATTCTGAAGGTCACAAAGTCTTTCACAAAGTTTCTTGGGATATTTTTTGTTATCCTAAAGAAGTAGGTGGTCTAGGTATCTTGGATATTAAGTTTCAAAGTTTAACTATCAACATTAAATGGGTAATTCATGGACTAGAAGGTGATGAATCATGGAATATCTTGCTTCGTCACTATATCTCTCAGGGGGTTCTTTATGACAGGCATGCTTGGCAAGGCCTTGGGATACACTCTCTTCTCATTATATTACTTTTATTAGTCAGAGCATTTGTAAATTTTAGGAAAAATCAAACCCCATGTCATCTAGGTAGTTGAGGGTTTTAGAAATGGTCTTTCTCATAAATATCAATCCCTCTAGTGGTCTCCCTACCTAAATTTTTATAATGTTCCCTTTACTTTGGTCCCTTAGATCAAAGGTTTAACATTGTTCAAGAAAGTTGTATAAACCATTGGGGTTATTTTTTGTAAATCAATCCATTCTTGGCTTCCTTAGCAACATGTTCAAACTAAATTTAACATAAGTAATGTAGATGTCATGTCTATTGTATAAATTCAAGGTGCCATACCTGATGAGTATCTTCATAATATTGTGGTAAATTACCTTACTACCTAGTGAAAGGATTGGCATTAGCCCATGGTCACTCCATTTAATCATTACTCTCCTCATCTGGGTTATAATATTTTATCAACCTAGCATATTCAATATGATACTCTCAATCACTGATGGAACCTTTGATCTAGCCATATGGTCTGGTCCAAAATATTTGACACCATGTGGGTTGCTCCCATTGAACCTAAGAAGGATCAATTTCTTTTGTGTATTCTCTATCAGGGTTTGCCAGTGGGTGATTAACTTAAGTACATGCAAATCCTATATTCTCAACATGTCATCAACCTGAGACTATTAAACATCTCTTCTAGTTCTTCTCCCATGCTTAGATTATGTGGTAATGGATTAATACCCTATTTTAGTCATTTAGGATTGTGTTATTTACATGTAAAATGGGTCTCTTGGGGGACTCTACCCTTATTCCTATAAGATATAATAAATTTTGGTAGATTTTTTGTGTTGATATTATTTTTCAAATCTAGAAAGCTAGAAATTATGTTTGTTTTAATAATGAGGAAATGAAACACAATCTTTTTGTTACTAACAAAATCACTATCATTTTTAATGTTACTCTCTAGATTCAAAGCTACATAAACGAAATTCACATGGAGCTTAACCACCTCTAGCATTTTCTCAATCACTGGGGGAATGTTCCATGTGCAGTTAGTCAAGAGCCTCCATAGCTACCACACTTATAGTCACATCCTCATGGGTGAGGGAATGGTATACACTAGAAGAGTTCCAATAATACGCACAAGAGCCTCTCTTATCACTAGTCACCCCATCACTATTCATCTCTATGGCATGATTATCCTCATGGATCTTCTAGAGGTGGAGGTGACAAAAGGGATTGGTGCCCTCCCCCACAAGATAAGTATATGTGGCTAGCTCTTTCTATTTCCCCTAATAGACACAAGGAAGAAAACAATAATACTCAACATAATGATGATTGGGATCCCTTACCTATGGATGAAGACCCCATGCTCAAGGGGGATATGGTGATAAGTTGTAGGATCTGCCTCTTCCATCACCTCCTTTAACCCCCATTTTTATTGCTAAAGCTTAATTATTTTCTTTAATAGTATGTGATTTTATGAGTGTTTTGTTGGTTGTTATGTACCTTTGATGTGATTTTTGTTTTCACATGGTCATTATTAAACCTCTACTAGACTTGATATGTCCTAAGGGTTACTAATCTCAGTTTGACTTGGCTTGTGGGGGTGTGACTTTTTCCACCCACTTTTTTTGTATGACTAGCATTGTACCCTTACTTTTTTATATTAATATAGATACACTTTTAAACCAAAAAAGTTAAGTAATTTTGGGTTGGAAGTGACTAAATGCTTAACTCACACATGACTAGGGGATAAGAACTTTTTTGAGTGTTCCCCCTCCCCAATTTTGATTGATGTGATTAAATTTTATGGCCTTCTAGATGTCATTCTATGAAAAGAAAAGGTGGCCAGAAATTAAATATTGTTCATGCAGGTGGTAGATTATACCTACCCTACATGTAGATGTGTCAAATCTAATCAAGTGTTTTGATAGGGGCTAGAAACCTCCAAGTGTTCTGACAGGGGCTAGAAACTAATGATGTTTAGGGTAGGGCAATAACCTGCCAAGTGTTTCAACAAGGGTCAAAACTTGATAAAGATGAAAGTTGCCAAGTATTCTGATAGAGGTAGGAACCCATCATTATTTTGGGAAGACTAGAACATATAATATACCTAGGCATAGGTAAATGTTCATAACCTACTGAAGTTCTTTGAGGGGTGAAAAAGTCTACCAATGTGTAGAAACCCATTGATGATAATAGTAGGGAGGAGGGGTGGAACTTAACACATATCTAGGCAAGGTTAAATGTTCCTCATGATCCCAAATTCCACATGAGCTTGTAAACCTGATGATAGATGCCTGAATGACTAGCAGAATTGGATGAAGGACTATTAAGGTGTGATTTCTACACATAAAACCTTATATTCATAAAAATTCAAATAACTTTACCATAAACTAAGAGAGGTCCATTTGATAACTAGAAAAACCTAAAAATTGTTTCTTGATTTGAGAACCCCAATGTATAGATATGCATGAAATCACTAAAAAAAATATTGAAACACTACAAAAATATTTGAAAATGGCTATCACGAATCTAGGTCATGTTTATAGTTGATTTTAGGGTTTTATTATCTTATGTATATGATGGTGCTTTCCATTTTGTGATTGTAAACTTTAGTTGTATAGTTTACATAGATTTTCATGAAATCCCACCAAACCTATCGAAACATCAAAAATAAATAAAACAAGAAAGAATACATGCAAGAAATATCTAATCAAGGATTTTTAAAATGGAAAAATGGTCATTAGATTAGAGATATGATACCATGTTAGGTTTCTCTAAGATCTCTAAACGTCCAAGATTGCACAAAAACATTAAGACTAGGTAAGATCAAGATTGCCACAACATAATTTATATCAAATGTATCAAAAATTTCATTCACTAATCAGCCAAAAATTACAAAGGAGGTACATTATATAGTGAGAGAATAGGTCACCACAAAGGTAACAACTCAACTCACTATTACAAAACACATTAAATATTTTTTACTTAATGACCTTAATAACCCTAAGCAAGCTAACTAACAGTCATGTAGGTAAAACCATGAGCAGGAAAAATACTACACCAACAGTTATCAGTTATAAAATTGAATTTTTTAGGTTACTTATGTATCTTTTCGATTAACTTTAAATTTTTATTGGTATGCATTCCTTATATTTTTGGTTGTCTTCACATTTATTCTTTCTTAGTTCTTTTTCTTAAGTTTTTTTCATAAATGTACATTATACAATTTTGGGGCACAAAACCATACAATGCACAATTTTGGGATAGGGCTTTATGACCCCTTTTTAGGTATCTCTTTTCTTATGCCTAATTTGGTAGCCTTTCTCTCATGTTGTATGTTTTCACACACACCAATAGGTTCCCAATTTAGATTTGAGAAGTATAAACATAGATAAGTGTATTAGGACATACTGAACATGAAAGATAAGGAATACTCATACAATGTATTGAAATAATCTATTGTGAAAGTGCAAGAGTAGTTCAATTATTTAGAGCATGATTCAAGAAAAATTTAAAGAATTGATTTTGTCCATACATTTCTAGTACAAAAATTCATATAGGATTAAGCCCTACATTCAAAATAAGCTTGTTAACACATATTGAATGTTGATTGTTTATTTTATTCCTCACTCATGCACTTAATAATAATAAAGGGATAACACTAGCCCCTATAGACACCCCTTATTTTTATGGGATGTAATGATTTGTTAGATGTTTGGAGAAGGAGATTAGTTTCCTAGAGATATGTGTAAAATTTTATAAAATCAAGACAAGTTTTCAAAGCTTTAGAATAGATTAAAATGTTCATTAAATCAAATTTAACTTACATGAAATTACCTGGAATCATATATTGATGTCATTGATGGAACCTTCGATCCAGCCATGTGGTCTAGTCCAAAAGATTTCACATCATGTGGGCTACTCACATTGAGCCTAAGAAAGTTCAATTTCTTTGGTGTGTTCTCTATTAGGATTTGGCAGTGGGTGACATGATTAAATACATGGTAGTTTCAAATCCCAATTGCTTAGCATGCCATCAACCTAAGACTATTAAGCATCTTTTCTAGTTTTGCTCCCATGCTCAGACTACATGGCAATGGATTCATACCTTTTTTTAGTCATTTAGGTCTGAGTTATTTGTGTAAGATGTCTCTCTTGGGGGACTCTACCCTTCTTCCTAGAAGATATAATAGATTTTGGTAGATTTTTCACGTTGATATTCTTTTTCAAATCTAGAAAGCTAGAAATTATGTTTGTTTTAATCATGAGGAAATGGAACATATTTTTCTATCACTAACAAAATTACTATCATTTCCAATGTTACTCTCTAGATTCAAATTCAAACTGACAAATTTCACTTGGGATTTAACCACCTCCAACATTTACTTGTTCATTATGGGAATGTCCCATGTGAAGTTAGCTAAGAGTATCAAGAATTGCCATACTTGTAGTCGACTCATCATGGGCTAGGGTGTGGTATGCATTAGCAACATTCAAAGAATAGGAAAAATATCCTCTCCCCTCATTGGTCACCCCATCACTATTAATCTCCATGATGTGATTGTCCTTGTGGATTTTCTAGAGGTGGAGGTGACATAAGGGATTAGGGCCCTCCCATACAAGGCAAGTATCTATGATTGACTCTTCTTATTTCCTCTAATAGACATAAGGAAGACAATAATAATACTTAGTATAATGATGGTTTGGATACCTTACCTATGGATGAAGACCCCCTGCTCAAGGGGGATGGGTTGATAAACCATATGATCTATCCCCTCCACCACCTCTTATAGCCTCCATGTTTTTTTTGAAGCTTAATTGTTCTCTTTATTAGTATATGCTTTTATTAGTGTTTTTTTGGTTGTTTTGCATCTTTGATGTGATGTTTTTTATGTGGCCATTATTGACCCTCTGTTAGACTTGATATTTCTCAAGGGTTACTAACCTCATCTTGACTTTGATTTTGGGGGTGTAACTTTTTCCACCCATTTTTTGTATGACTAGCATTATACTATTACTTATTTATATTAATATAGATACACTTTTCAATAAAAATAGGTCAAGTACTTTAGGGTTGTAAGTGACTAGGGGCTTAATTCCCATATGACCAGGAGTAGGATAAGACCTTTTGTGAATTCTCATCATCCCCCTTTTTGATTGATGTGATTGATGTGGGAGTGATGTCACTCCCAAAATACCTCTAAATTTCAAATGAATAGTATCAATTTTCACTTAATTAAATTTGATGATGTTTTGGATGTCATAGTGTGCAAAGAAAAGGTGGGAAAAAATTGGATCTTGTTCATGCAAGTCATAGATTCTACCTTACCTACACATAAGTCTATCATATCCTACTGAGTGTTGTTGTATGTCTCATAACCTACCAAGTGTTCTAATAGGGGATAGAATTTGATGATGTTTGGGGTATAGCCAAAACCCTCCAAGTGTTTTGATAAGGACTAGAACCTGTTGAATGTTCCAATAAGAACCAAAACTCACCAAGTGTTTTGATATAGGATGGAACCTACTAGTGTTCTAGGTAAGATTAAAACCTGAACTTTGCCTAGGTGCAAGAAAATATCCATAGTACTTGGAATGTCTTCCCAACTGCTAAAACCTATTAAAGTGTTTTGAGGATCTGAGAAGCTTACCAATGTGTAGAAACCCACCAAGGAGAATTATAGGGTGGAGGGGCAAAACTTGATGGTTGTCTAGGCAAGGCTAAATGTTGGCTTAGCTTCCAAAGTCTTCATGAGGTTATAAACCTGATGCTAGATGCCTGAACCACCTGCAAAATTTGATAAAGGATTGTTAAGGTGTGATTTCTACAAAAAAAACCTTATATTCACAAAAATATGAATAAAGTTACTAAAAATTTAGAGAGACCCATTTTAGAACTCAAAAAACCCAAAAATTATTCTCTAATTTGATAACCCCACTGTATGGATAAGCTTTAAACCATCAAAAACCCCTAAAACCCTACAAAAATCACTAAAAATGACTATCATGAATATAGATCATGTTTACAACTAGTTTTAAGGTCTTGATAACTTTCAAATTTGATGGTGCTATCCATTTTGTGATTAGAGACTTCAACCATATATTTTTCATGTATTTTCATGAAATCCCATCAAACCTATGAAAACATTACAAATAAAGTAAACTAGCAAGAATGCATGCAATAAAGATCTCATCGAAGATTTTAGAAATGACAAAATGATCATCAAATTAGAGATTTGATACCATGTTGGGTTGCTCCAAGATATATAAACATAAATAATTGAAAAAAACCCTAGCATTAGGTGAGATCAAGATTTCCACAACACAAGTTACATTAAAAGCATCAAAAGATTTATTCATTGATTAACCAAAAAGTACAAAGGAGGTACATTATATAGTGAGAGATTAGGTCACCAAAAAGGTAACAAATCAACTCACTATTAGAAAACACATTAAGTTTATTTTCCAATACTAAACTTAAAAACCCTAAGCAAGATGACTAACAGCTATGTAGGTAAAACCAATAAAAAGCCTACAACAATTATTAGTTATATAATTGTATATTTTAGGTTACTTGTGTATCTATCTGATAAAATTTAAATTTTCATTATTTTTTATGTTTTCCTTATATTTTTGGTTGTCTTTGTGTTCCTTATTGTTTATATATTTTTTGTGAGTTTTTTTCATAAATTTACATTATATAAAATTGGGGCATAGAACCATTTAATGCATAGTTTTAGGACAGGGATTTATGACCCTCTTTTAGGTCTCTCTCATCTTGTGCCTAATTTTTCATCCCTTCTCTCCTATTGTATGTTGACGCACACACTAATAGGTTCCCAGTTTAGATTTGATAAGTCTATACATACACAAGTGCAGTAGTGCATACTAAACATGAAATATAAGGAATACTCATATAATGTATTGAAATAATCTATTGTGAAAGTGCAATATTACTTCAATTATTTAGAGCATGATTCAAGTTAAATCTGAAACATTTATTTTTTCCATACATTTCTAGAACAAAAATTCATATAAGATTAATCCATACATTCATATTAAGTTTTTAACACATTTTGAGTGTTGATCATTGATTTTATTCCTCACCCATGCACTTAATAATAATTAAGGGATAACACTAGCCCCTGAAGACAACCCTTATTTATTATGGGATGTAATGATTTATTAGATATTTGGATAAAGAGATTAGTTTCGTAGAGATATGCATAATTTTTTGGAAAATTGAGGTATGTTTTCAAAGCCTTAATATAGATGGATATATTCATTAAATTAAATTGACTTGCACCAAATTCACTGAAATCATAAAACTATGTCTTTGTATTAGTGCACTCACATTTTGAAAAGAGTGCATTAGAGAAACAATGTATTTTTTATAACTTTTATGGGTTTTGTTTGTCTCATCATATGTGTATATTATATGATGAATGTTTCTTAAAATTGTCTCTGGATTCATCACATATTATATATTCTTGTTAAACCACAACTATACTTAATTTTTATATTTTATAATATGTTGAATATGTTGTGTATTTTTGATGATTTACATTTCTTATGGAGTGTATAACTCGACATGTATTAGAGGGGTTTGTATGTGGTTTCAAAGTTTGTATGAGTGGTTTTGGTCCATAGTTAACATCCCATAGTTTTTAAGCCCATGGTTTATACCCATTGTATTACAATACCACTTGGACATGTTCCTATTGATGTACCTATAAATACTTGCTAATGCATTAGGGTAAATAAAAAACATTAAGTGATTTATTTTATTTTAAAGCATAAATTTAAAATGATTTAATCTACTGTAAACAATTGAGTTGATGTAATAAGGAAGAATGTTGACGTGTTGATGTTTTCTTGGAACAGTTTTCTAAAGTGAAAATATTATGTATAGTGTGTGTGTGCACCATTTTTCCTTTCTATTATAGCTTAAGATTCTATTATAATTGCTTCTCATATGTATTTTATTGGTTTATTTCTATTCATTTGGTATTGAAGTTAGGTTTAACATTGTTTGAAGAGATAGGACATTTTAACCCTATGATAAATGCTTTTTGAGTGAGGAATTTGTATGTGATAATATTTTTGTAAAGGAAAATGACATGATGCATAATTTGGATAGTGTTAAAAAATTTAATGGCCAACACTTTGAGTTATGTAAGATCAAGATGGAAGATCTTCTTGTAGACATTTGGATCAATGGATTATTATATCAAGTACACAAAATTTGGGATGAAGGTAGAAAATTTGGAAACTATGGATGACGAATGAAAGAATTTAATAAGACCTTATATTTTATATTTAGTGATGTTGAATGTGTCATGGGAATAAAAACCTAAACGTATTTGGGATAATTCATGGACTTTGTATCAAACAGTGTCTCTAGTGAACAATTTGTTTTTTGAAAGAAGAAGTATTTTCTAAGGATGAATGGGGACTCCATGACAGAGCATATAAACATGTTTATCATTTTGGTAAGTCAATTAATTACAATATATATTATAATGGATGAATAATAAAATTTTATTACATTATTATGTTCTTTTCTTGATTCATGGGATAATATTGTTATGGTCATCAATAATACTACATACAAATCAAAGCTTGAGGTTGTAGTTACAACTCTATTAAAAGAAGAAATGAGGTGAAAATACATGGAGGATTATAAAAAAATGCCTTTTTTTTAGAAGTCACCCCAAAGAAAAAATGAAAACAAGCTAGGGGACAAACAATCAAAGTTAGGAGGTAAAAATAAATCTCAATGAAGACTTACAAGGACATGTTGGAATTTTAATCAAAATGAGCATTTTATGAATAAATGTAGAGTTAAAAAGGGTAAAAAATTTAATTAAATAAATTAAATTTCATCCTTATAAATGAATACCTATAGTGAAAACCCATGGGATATATAATTGACATCTTCAAGTACATATGCATGCCATGATGTAGATTGATTAAGAATTTTCATTTCATATGACTCCCCATAGAGGGTTATTTTTTTAATATCAAAATATTAATGGAGGTGATATCTTCATAGGAGATGAATTGAAATATAATATGATGGGACAAGGAATGTTTAAGTTTACATTCAAATATGCAAGGGTTAAAAGTAAAATGAATGATGTGGTTGTGAAACTAGTATTTAAAAATGAGAGATACAATATGGTTTTAGGATTAATGGTTTGTTCAAGAGTCTATATTGGATTGGTGAAAAAATAAAACCCTATTTTAGAATAAAAATGAATATGATGAGTAAAAATTAAGGGGAGAAAAAACCTAGATTCTTAGATATGTGGACAGATTGTTGAAACCTAAATAATTTTGTCAATGAAATTATTTATAATGTAAGGGGTTTGGAAACCCATGACAAGAAAGGAATAGTCATAATGACCAATTAGATTATGGAATTTACTTATTATTAGGGTTTTTGTATGGTTTCAACATAGTTTACCTCTTTCTTGTCTATATGTAGACCTTTTCACACCCATTCCCCTTATTCTCATTTTTCCCCAAAAATATGTTGGTATGTATAAATTTTGTGTCCTCTACTTCTTATCCATTTCAATCTAAAACTTTTTCCTTTCTTAAATATGTCTCTTTACACATTTTTTTTTTGTTGTTTTCCCACTTCTTACAACCCATTTATCCATTTATTCCTCCTTGTTGTCTCTTTCAACCTTTCTACTTTCCCTATTACCAATTTAGGAAGATTAAAATAAGGTGGGAGGGTGTATGGGACCTCCAACATTTTATTTCTTGGGGTTTTATGACACTAACCTATTATTTGTGTGGACCTTAAAATTTTATTTTTATATCACACACACACTCACACACACACACACACACACACACACACACACACACACACACACACACACACACACACACACACACACACACACACAAAGACTGCTTATTTAGTATGATATAGTATGTTTATGTGCATTTAGATTATTTATTTAGATTAGGTTTTTATTGGTGTCTTTACTTTATGTTATGGGATTTTTTGGCATTTTGTGTTTCATATAAAAATCCATTTCCTATTCACCATAGGTCAATTATAATAATACCATCCAATTCATAATGATGTAGGAAAGGAAAAAGAAAATCCTAAAACTTCTCATGCAGATGACATAGAGTCTAGAAATTTTGATCTATGTATTTCAAAATTAGTTCAATAACTTCATTTAGAGATGCATGGAATGATACATAAAACTAATTTCAATGTGGTTAAAAGGGACATCATGGGGATGAAAGGGGACTTAAATGGATTTCAAGATGAATTTAAAAAACTAACTAGGAAATTGGCCAACTTTTCAGCTCAACCATTACAAAATATTACTCCACCACTCTAGTTTGGTTCTCTTCCTCCAAAACATCATAATGCCAATCTTGATCAAAATTTGATGTTTCCAAAAGTGGACCTATGCAAGTTTGATGTTAATGATTCACTCACATGGAACACTCAAATCAAAAATTTATTTTATCTACATCATACTCCATGTTCACAAAAGGTGGTCATGGCCTCTCTATATTTTTAGCTTGACCAATTCATTTGGTATCGATGGTTGTGTGATCAAAACAAAAATAAGGGTCTCTCAATTTCTTGGTTTGTATTTTTTGAAGATTTGTATCTCCACTATCACAATAATGTCTTAGAAAACTACTTCAGCTAGCTAGCCAAAATACACCAAACAAGGACTGTAAAGGATTATATTCATAAATTTTAAAATATTTCCCTACATATGGTAGACATCACTGAGGAAAATATGACTGACTATTTTTAGGTGGCCTGAAAGATAACATCTAATTAGAGGTTCACATGTTTAGTCCAAGTTTAGTATATAAATCCATCCCAAGGGCACACATAGTACAAGAAAAATAGGCAAATTAACACCTTTCACTAATGTCTATGAACTCACTTTCCAAACACCATCATTTCCTCATCCTACTATATTGACCCCTAAGAAAATTGAGGATAATCATACAAAAGGTTTGTGTTTTGGCCATGATAGAAGATGGATAAAAGGACATCATTGTGCTAAGAATAATTTGTTTTACATTGAAGGAACCAATGAGGATGATGAATATAATGAATCCTTAGGTGAAATTTTAGATGAACCCAAGGATGAATCTAAAGATTCTCAACCTACTATTTCCTATCATGTACAATCAAGTATTAATACTCCTCAAACTCTTAAGGTGGTGGGTTTCCTCAAGAAATAAAAGGTGATTATGTTGATTGAGTCTGGGAGTACACACAAATTTATCAATAGTAAGTTGGATACTCATTTGAATTGTTTCATTTATTCAGATCCAAAATTTCATGCCATGATTGTAAATGGTGCACCATCAATTGTTCTAAAAAATGCCATAGTATTAAGCTTTCTATGGAAGACTACCTACTATACTATCCTATGTTTGTTATTCCCATGAGAGGGGCTAACATTATTCTGGAAGTGTAACGGCTCACCACTTTTGGAACTATTGAGATGAATTTATAGGAACTATTCTTGCACTTTCATTTAGAAAGCATGACATTTAAAAGTTTAGATGATGAGCTAAATATTCAAAACTAGTTAGTTCCCATTAGATGATGAATATTCTTATAAAATGTACTGAAGGATTTGCAACACACTTATTTTCCATAAAAGTTAAACCAACCAAGGATTCTACCCATATTAATTTATAAATGGTGTTGGATGAACATTATGTTATTTTTGGTGACATGCCAGAAGGAATTTCACTCAGTTGAGTGCATGATCATGACATTAGACTACTTTCTTGAGGTACACCACCCAAAATCAGACCCTATAGGTATCTCTATGCCCATAAGAGTGAAATTAAAAATATATTACATGATATGTTGGAGGTAGGAATCATCTAACATAGACAAAGTGAATATTTCCCTTGAATTGTCATAGTGCAAAAGAAGGATGCCACTTGGAGGATGTGCCCAGAATATAAATACATCAACAAGCAAACCATCAAAGATAATTTTCCTATTCTAATAATTGATGATTTTCTATATGAATTACATGGTGAAGTTTATTTTACCAAGTTAGATCTTCACTCTGGATATCATTAGATTCAAATCCATGAAGAGAACATACCTAAAACAACTTTTATAACTCTTGAAGGCCATTATGAGTTTATGGTCATTCCTTTTGGCTTAAAAAATTCACCATCTACATTTTAGAGTTTGATGAATACTATTTTTAAGCCATTTTTGAGAAAGGTTGTGTTGGTTTTTTTTTATGACATCCTCATTTACAAATAAAATTGGGAAGACCATTTAGAGCATGTGAAATATGTACTCTTGGTTCTAAAACAACATCAAATTTATGAAAAACCTTCCAAATGTGCCTTCAGCATCCATGAGGTGGATTACTTGGGTCATATTGTGTAGTCACATAAAATGACATTTTAATGCAATGGATGTCATTTGAGAACACCCTATCCTTAGCTTAGTTTTACACCTATCTTAGGGCCTCTTTTAATCATTTTACAACTTTTATGTGGGTTTAGTCCATACCTATATATACCTAGAGCCACGTTGAGCCATCACTTTAGGCAACCCTGATCCTTTTTCACACGTGTTAGCCATCTAGACAATAGCATGGCTCCATTGGTCTATATCATAATGAACTATTGGAAAAGAGGGAAAAACTATTGACCCTTAACTTCCCTCACCCATAACAAATATATTTACACTCCTTGAAGTATCATAGGGTTTGCCTATACTCACTTCATGTCTCAAAAATCATCATCACACTATATAAAGACCACTCTCATTCATTTATTAGAAATATGGTAATTATCATGAACAAACTCATAAAACATTTGTGAAAATTAAGGTTATTGATCCTTATTTACTCTTATTTCTATATACACCCATATATAGTAGCCTAGAGATCAATTTTACTCAAGTTTTTAGTCTCAATTCATGCTAAAATAATTCAAATTGGCATTCATACTTAGGCATACTAGCATCACTCTCACTTGAACCAACACTTAGATTGGGAGAACTACATCGATCTTGATCTCTTTTTGATCTATTGTTATGTGGGCAATGCTCAACACATGGGGTGTTGAGGTCTTGACCAACCTAACTTACTAACACCACTCTCCTTACTCTTGTGTTCATCAAAACCCTAGTAAGCATGGAGGCTTAGGGTTTTAGATTGAAATTAATCAAAGCAAAAAACAAGTGATGGTCCAAGTCTCGATCATACAGATATAAGATTACCAAAACAAAGTGATTGTCTACCCAAAATATCACTACTTCACTTACATAGGGTCATTAGTGTTCCATAAGAGGTCTATAACATAGTGTGTCACTAGCAAAGAGGGCATCGTTATTATTTAAAGAGGGTTCCTACACTTATTCTCCACTAAAAACACTCTGTGTTAATCCTACATCTCTTATAATCCCACCACTTGTCCATCTCAGTCATTTTTTATAGTTAAGTACACTTTTTATAATTCATTATTATTTATATAATATTTAAATAAATAAACTATTGTATAAATTAGTGGTTGCTGATACTATAGTATTTTATTCCCTGATTTACTACTCAATCCTTTATGAACCTAGGGTTACATTCTGTAATCTTAAAAATGATAAATTATATGGTTAACCTGACTTACTTTGAATAGTTTCCAAACCCTAGCCCTAGATGCTCTTAGGGTTTGTATCATTCTATTTTTTGTGCTCAGTAATTAATTTGAAAATCTCATATTTGATTCATTATTTTATTTCTACAATCTTTCATAGATTTAATTTTTATAAAGGTTCAAAATATACAACCTTTTATTTTCTTGCTTTCCAACCTACAATGGTAGAATCGATATCTAATTTGATGAGATCAATAAAAGACAATTACAAATTTCCATTTATAAGCATTCAAATATGTAAGATGACCTTATTCATGTTGTTTGAGAATAACTTATGAAGGCCAATGTGGGTTAATAATCTAACCCCAAAGATGCTAATATTTTTACACCTAATATAAGGGCAACTCAAATTCTACAACTTGATTTAACTAGGCAACTCTCACTAGTGGAAACACCTCCTATCTCTATTATGCATTCATACTCTCTAGATAGACAATACCTAATGCATGAGATCCATTCTCTACAGGCCAAGGTGTTACATATTTAAGAGGGTACCATCAGACCATCTCATGCCTTAGACTCTCATGTTATCCTACATATAAGATTGGAATAACACATAGAAATAAATCCTTTGCCATCCAAATTTATGGCACCCAAGCTTACTTTGTATGATGGTAAGGGTGACCCAAAGCATCATCTACATTTTTTTCATGCAACATGTTTGGTATACATGTCCAATGATTGGATCATGACTAAGTTGTTCCCTCATAGTTTAAAAGAATATGCATTACAATGGTTTTATGATCTCCCTATTCAGCCCATTAAAATATTTAATTCACTTGTAGATATGTTTTTGGCACTTTTTTTTATCAACATCAGTGACAAAGTTTCCTATGCTCAAGTTGCTCAACTAAAGAAAAAATATAATGAGCCAATAGATGAATATGTCTTGTGATATAAAACCATATTAAAAAATATGACTCCTGGACATATTCAATAAATTTTCATTACCAACATTACATGAATCTATATTATTCAAAAAAATTCCATCATTTATAGATCTATGCCATATAGTGAAGGAATGGGAAGTCAAACTTCTCTCCATGGGCAGGTTAAAGTACACAAACAGATCTAATTTCACTAATAAGATCTCAAATAAACTCCCATATAAGGTGAGGCCCGATGAAAAAAATAATGAACAAAAGACAATAATTAACACAACTTCAGAGCTAGATCCTCATGTGGTTTTATCAACTCTTCTAAGGAGACCTTTTATGAATCTTATTGAATCACCAACTCATGTTCTCTAATAATTTTTGGAATGCAATGTCATTTCTCTCCCTCTCATCAAATAAGTTGAGATGACTAGGCCTCTTCCAAATAATTATTATTTCCATGCATTTTGTGATTATCATAAGGGCCCCAACCATACTATGAACAAATGTATCAACTTATGACATAAGATCCAAGATTTGGTAGATGCTAATATTATTGATGTGAGGACCCCTATAGAAACACCAAAAGCATAACCAATTGAAGCAAAAGTAATGAAAATATTTTTTGGTCCATTTATAAAACATACAGTTAATGAGATATTAGAACATCCACCCACCAACATATTATCATACTCATACAATGGACACACACCTCTACATAATATAATTGGTGTTATCATATTATAGTTCTACCTAGGCCTCTTATCACTTTCTCAAAATAAGAGATCATTGATGATGACTCAAATTTATACACACTCTTTATATGATCTTACATTGATCATCACCCTATTCAAAGTGTCATGGTTGACAATAGGTCAAGCATCAATATGTGTACTATTACAATTATACATCACTTGGGCTATTCAAATAAAGATATTTCTCAAACAAATATAATTATTCATGGCTTTAGTGGCCATGTCTAGAGATCCATTAGGGAGATCATACTTCCATTATAGGTTTTGTCCACACATGTGCCCACTAGATTCATAGATTTACCTAGTGCTGGCAAATTTGATATGTTATTGAGTAGACCTTGGATACATAAGCTTTGAACCATTCCATCCACTATACACAAATGTCTTAATTATATACATGCCAATTAGGTTGTTATTGTTGAGGGAATTCCATATGAGTATCCTTTACCTACTTCACAACCAATTACATAGTAGTCACCATTAACAACTCTAAACACATATTCCATTATCACATGCCAGATATTAGTTGAGCCACGAGTGTAGGTGAGGTCTACTTATACAAAATTACCACATATACACAATCTTCCACAAAGACCTTTATCAGAGAAACCCCTATGTCATAGACATGTTGTGTATTCTAGACAACCTCTCTTTACACCATTGCCACCCAGATCAATGTTACTGAGTCCCCAAAAGCACTCTACATAGATCATCCATGATAATTATAATTTATTCTACTAGGTGGGTCCCTAAGAACCCCATAGTTCATAGGATAGTTCAATTAGTTCCATAAATTCATATCCACACTCCATAGTTAGTTTCAACTATAGATTCAGTACATTAAAGTCCTAGATCCTAGATACTACCTAGTACATCACATGTAGTCACTCTTCCTCTACTTGATATAGGTCACCTTTATAGTGATTCTCTCATAAGACTCATCAGTTAATATGTTCCTCTGTTACTTGTACATAGTTTCATTTTCATGTTGCTTGTACATAGCTTATACTTAAAAACACAAAAACAATATGATATGTTCAAAAATACAAAAACATTCAAATATTGCTCAAAAAATAAAAATTTAAGATTGTATGCATTTCCATGTTTACATTCCTTATATTTGCCAAGTACTACATATGATATCTATGTTACTATAGCCAGTTTTATCATGCATACATGCTTCACTTGTTCCCTTCAAGTGTTTTCAAATTACTATAGGACTTTGGTCCTCTCCACATATCCAAATTTGTTATTATCCACCCATCAGGGGCACATACATATATACACTAATTCAACATTGATATATTAGCCCATTGGGAACATCATAGACATAGCTTACAATTTTCTAGGTTTTATCTTTCTATACTCCATATCATATATTTAACATTGATTATATCTTGATATGATCATCCTATACTACATTGATTTTCTACCAACTACTAATACTACAAACTCAACATATATACATCTTTGCTCTTTTATAGATTTATATCACATGATTATGCATACTTTCATTTTTAGATTTACTAGTTTAGATTTGAATGTGTCCTTGTGTATGCTCTTTGATTGTGTATGTGAACATTTGATCATGTCCTTCCATGTGGATCTAAGCCAAAATTGCATGATCTTTTAAATATGTGGACATTTGAACATGTCCTTGTATGTGTTCCTTTTCTTAGACTTTATGACATGTACCCATGTACTTTGTATTGTGGCCCCTTAGCCTAATTACATGTCTCATTTTTTTTTTTGTGTATGCTTTCATTTATGCATCATAACCATGGCACTTGTTTATTTTTTGTCATTTTCACATCCAATTTTCAATTCGATGATGGACCTCATGCATCTCCCCTTCCTCCTTCGGTGCCTTGATGGACATCATGCCCCATCCTCCCAAGTAATTTTCTCAGATTATATTCAAATTTACTATTCATATAAATGTTTACATTGTTATATCTATCTTAACAACCTTGTGAATGTTATATCTAACATACATCATACATTTACAACTTATGCTCATTTTTTTAACATTATGATGTCATGTATACACATTATATTGGTTTATCATGCAGATATCATATATTTTTAGTCTAACACACATTATTCATAATGTTTCTTTTAAGGAAATTATTGCACATAGTAAATAACTCCCCAAAAAGAAGGGGATTTCATAGGGGTTTGTCATAGAGATCATGCCATCCTAATGCACCCAAAACATATTTTTTAGAATGCAGACACAAATTATAGAGCTCAAACTTAGGAAAATATCATGAAATGCAGTCATACACTGATCAGTCTCAACTTTTCATAGAAACAACAATTTTGGACAATAACATAATACACTGATAGGAGAATAATGCATTATAATCCACCCACTACACTATTATCTAGTAGCCTCAAAAATCAAAAAATTCTAGAATTATCAGAAAGGTATAATAGGTACAATTTAGATTTGCACAGTCCCAAACACATATTATCAGATATACCTAGTATATATTAAATTTTTATACTTAATTACATGAGTTTGATCATATTGGGGGCATCATGAATGGCATGATCACTCACATTTTAGATTCAAATATATAAATACAAATTATTGTAACTTAATCCAAAATCAATATGAATAGATACAAGAATTGGGGGCATATGCACAACGCATTATTTTCATAGCCTCAATTTTGCACCAGTTCTCTCAGATGGAATGACAACTTCATGGCATTTTCCACATTGTATACTTTAGAAACCATATGTACCAAGATTACACTATACCAATGCCTTATTCCATATACAATGGTTGGCATTCCTGAGTGTTGAGTTTATAATTGGCCCCTAAGTTGTTTTACATTTAAAAGTTCTTGAGTGGCCTAGAGACATCTTTTAAAAATTCATGACACCACACAGTTAAAATTTTAGCTAATTCTACTATACATGGGTAGGAAATAATAGAATTATGGCCTAATTAAGTTCTTAATTCACCTACATAAGAGGGTTTAACAAGTCATCAGTCCATTCCAATATTCATAGTTGTGATCCACCAAATAGGGGTGGGCAATGATGGATTCAAGTCTAGCTTGAGATATTGATCCACACACACATGGGGATTGGGAAAGCCATTATTTATGTCTAAGATATTCACCATTTGATCACCATATACATGCACACACATGATTTCACTAAGTTTTTTCATTGGTTGGTGTACCCTATGAGGTGTATTCATTCCTTTCTTCTCTCTCACATATCTTTACTCAATTTTGTTTTTGATTTTTATATTTATTAAGGATTGATTCATATATGTTTCATTTATAGGGCATACAATGGAGCATAGTTCATAGACTCAAACCCACATTCATGGGATTTGCCTCATAATTAAGTTTAGGTACATTTCTCTTTCCTTTATCTTAGTCATTTCAATTTGATAAATTTATATAATAAAGGGGGCTAGGAATGTAGTCATATAAAATGTCATTTTAATGCAATGAGTGTTACTTGAGACCAACCTATCCTTAGATTACCCCTTGACCTATATTAGGGCCTCTTTTTATCTTTTTCCAACCTTTATGTGCATCTATCCCATGCCTAAATATACCAAGAGCCACATTGATCCATCACCTAGGCAACCTTGATCCTTTTTCACATGTGCCAGCCACCTAGACAACAATGTGGTGACATTGGTCTATAATGTAGTGCATTATTAATAGATGGAAAAATTATATTTACCCTTAGATTCCCTCACCCTAACATATATATTTACACTCCCTTAAGCATCTTTGGGTTGGCCTAGACTCATTTCATTTTTGACAAGCATTAGAACGCTATATAAAGACCACTCTCATTCATTAATTAGATAAATGGCAATTCTCATGAAAAAACTAAAAAATAGTTGTGAAAATTAAGGTTATTGATCCATATTTACCCTTATTATTACATACATCCATATACAATACCCCAAAGATCCATTTTACTCAGGTTTCCACTCTTAATTCACACTCAAAGCATTCATATTCAGGCATACTAACATCACTCTCATTTGCACCAGCACTCATATTGGGAGAAATACATCAGTCTTGATCCCCTTTCAAGGTATTGGTATGTAGGTAGCACTCAAAACATGGGGTGTTGAGGTCTTACCCAACCTACCCTACTAATGCCACTCTCATTTCACTTGTGTTCATCAAAACCCTAGCAAGCATGGATGCTTAGGATTTTAGAGTGAAATCAGTCAAAGTGCAAAATAGGTGACAATCTAGGTCTTGGTCACCCAAATATAGGCTTACCAAAATAGAGTGAAGGTTTTCTAATAATTTCATTGCTTCACTTATATAGGGTCATTAGCATTGCATAAGAGGTTTATAATGTAGTGTGCTACTAGTAAATAGGGTTGCACTATTGTTTAAAGAGGGTTATGACACTTGTTATCTAGGGATGACACTTTTTCCTACTCCTACATATCTTATCATCCCACCACTTGTATGTCTCAACATTTTTTCTAGTTAATTAAACCTTTTCTAATTCATTTCTATTTATAAAATATTTAAAAGAATCAATTATTATATAAATCAATGGTTTTTGATATTGTAATATTTTATTCCCTAATTTATTACTCAGTTATTTATCAACTTAGGGTTACATTCTATAATCCTAAAAATAATAAATTATATGTTTTCACATGGAGTTAAATTTGATCCTAAAAATATCCAAGTGATGAGGGAGTGGTAGGTTCCCAAGATCCTCAAGAACCTATGAGGTTTATGGGGCTAACTATTTATTATCACAGGTTTATCAAAAATTATGGTACCATTGCAATACCACCGACATATTTGTTGAATAAATTCTCCTTCCAATGGACTTATATAGCTAAAAATACATTTCAAGAGTTGAAAATGGTTATGTGAACCCCCCTAGTTTTGGACACTCCTAATTTTAAATAATTTTTGTGTCAAATGTGATGCCTCAAGATATGGCATGGGGGTTGTATTTATGTAATAAGGTAGACCACTTGTATTCAAAATTCATCAAATGAATGTAAAAAATAGGCTCAATCCAATATATGAGAAATAAATGATGGATATTTTTCATGTAGTTAAGTAATGGAGAGCTTATTTGATTGGTTGTCACTTTCAAGTAAAGATTGATCATGATAACTAATATTTTTGGAGAAATAATTATTTTTTGAAGAATAAAAAAAATGGATGACTAAAATGTTAGGCTATGATTTTTAAATAGTCTATAAGAAGGTAGAGAGAATGTTGTGGTAAATGCACTGATCATGATAACTAAAATTTTTTAGAGAAATTATTGTCTTTTGAAGAACAATAAAAATGGATGACTAAACCGTTAAGCTATTATTTTTAAATAGTCAATAAGAAAGGCAAAGAGAATGTGGTGGTATATGCATTGATCATGATAACTAATATTTTTTGGAGAAATAATTATTTTTTGAAGAACAACAAAAATGGATGACTAAAATGTTAGGCCATGATTTTTAAATAGTCTATAAGAAAGTCAAAGAGAATGTGGTGACAGATGCACTATCCTAGAAGGATGAATAAATTGAGGAATTATTATGTGCAATGACTATTTGGTAGGCATGTTGGCTAGAGGAAGCAATATTATAATGAGATAATGATAGTGATACTCATGATTTGATTCAAAATCTTCAGCAAAGTTATAGGGGAGCTAAAAACTTTACATAGAAGGGGAGCACATTATAAAGATAGATTATACCTCTATAAGCATTCTCTCCTCAAACATAAAATCCTTTAGTAACTTCATGGATCTCCACTAGGTGGTCACTTATGATTTTTTAAAACATATCATAGAATCAAGCAAGATTAATTTTGGTAAGGACTCATTGGGGATGTCCAAAAATATGTGGTTGAATGCATAGTATGTCAATAGAGCAAAGGTGAAACCATTAAGACCCTAGGTATTTTATAGCCTTTATCCATCCCTAGACAACATTGGGATGAGGTTTCCATGGATTTCATTACTGAGTTACCTCAGTTTGAGGGTAATTTTTTTATCATTGTAGTGGTGGATCGACTCACCAAGTATGCTTATTTTTGTTCCTTATCACAACCATTTGTTGCTAGTAAAACTTTTGTTTTTCTCAATACAATTTCAAAATTGCATGGTACTCCAAATATCATTGTAAGTGATTGTGATCCCATATTTAATATTAATTTTTGGACTTAATTATTTGCATGTTTGGGCACCCAATTATCTCACAGATCTCCTTATCATCCTAAATGTATTGGATAAATAAAGGTATTCAACAAATGTCTAAAAGGGTATCTTTGTTTTTATTTTTTTATAAACATGATAAAAGGGTTCATTGGTTGCCACTTATTGAATGGTGTTATAAAAATTATTTTCATACTTATTCCAAAATGTATCCCTTTGTGGAATTGTATGGGTATCACCCTAATCCATCACTTCAGCCTTGATGGTGCATCCCAAGGTTCAAGCTATTTAGGAACACATTCACCATCAACAAGAGGTACTTGTTAGTTTGTGAGAGAATTTAAGAATGGCATAAAATAGAGTGAAGTGGTAAGCAGATCAAAACCATAGTGAGTGGAATTTTCACATAGGTAATTGGGTATTTATGTAGTTTCAACCATATAAGTAGATGTATCTAAAGCAACACAAAAAAGGATATCAAGTTACCCCATAAGTATTATGGCTCTTATTATATCTTGAATAAAACTAGTAGTGTGGTCGAAAATATGGAATTTACCTCATCCATTTGCATACATTTGGTTTTACATGTATTTTTATTGTAGAGGGTAATTGGACATAGATTTTTCACCAAAGTAAGTTACTTGAATTGGATGAAGAAGGTTGAGTCATTATAGATCCTAAAGAGATCCTTCACATGCACACTAAGCAATTTTAAACTAGAGAAATTAAGGATTATTTGATCAAATAGAAGAACATATATTATGAATATGCAACATGGGAGGATGAAACATTCCTTCAACGACATCATAGTTTGATTCAACATTGAGGACAATGTTGTTCTAAAAGGGAGGGCATGTTACACCCTTAACCTATAGTGCATCTAGGGATGTGTGGTATACTTGTGGCTTACACACCTTCATATTATTTTATTTCATTTCTCTATGTTCTTAGGATGGTTGGCCTATGGAATATTATGGCTAAGTAAAGTATATATAGGAAGTAGTGGTTAGTAGTTTATCATATTATTGTGAATTCTAATCTTATTACATTGTTGTGGAGGTTTCCCCTTCAAAGTGGTTTAGTTATATTTATCAACAATTCTAATACTATATCAATTATTATGTAGATATATTATCTATGATCTCATTTATATGATATATTATTCTACTATGTAAACATCTAAGTAATTTCATTATAGTACACAACTTTCTCAAGTTTTTTCATATTAATGAAGTACATATTATCCATGACATAAATTATGTGAGACATATCATACCTTATATATCACATTTTAAACCATCTAATTCACCTAAAAAGGAGAGAATAATTTACCCTTATATGATCCTTGCATCTATGCCATCACTGTCTATATGGTATGGTTCCTACTATATTTGAGACTATGATATCACCATTTAGTATGAGAGTTTATATATATAAAATTTATATAGTAAAACCTCCAATAAATATATAACCTATCGATCCACATACTTAGATATATTTATGATGTATGCCAAATTTTGTACCATAATATTTTCATACATAATCTGTAGTGGCTCTTCAAACCCATTATAAACATATCCCTCCTATGGAAAATGATAATTATTTCACACCTCATTACTATATTCCCAATACATTAAGTGACATATCAAACTCCTATAAACAAGGACTTGATGATATATATTACATTATTTATCATCCCTACTAGATAACCTCTTGATATACATAGTTTATTTCTTCTATATATCATGCATTCTATGTGCTTTCCACCCTAAAGTTTGATTTATTTATTTTGTCATCAATATTTGAAGTTTTGGCACTTGCTTTATTTTTTTCATCATTATTCTATCCCTTTGGTTCATATTTATTTCCATGTTGCATTGGTCTAAACTTGATTGACTATCTTCATCATCAATTTTATTCTAGAAAATTACAAGACAATGAATAAATTATATAATAAAAAAATAAAAAAAGTTTTATCAATAGTTACAAATTTACCTATGTTAGAGGTCTTCATATACATCCTATACACACATGCTTCTCATGGTATTTATTTGAGTGGATATTGTTATCATGAAATTTTATACCCCTACGAAAAACCTGAAATTTTTGAAAATTATTTTAAAATGCTTAATGTACCTTATCATATTTACCATATGTGATAAGGGCCAAATTATATATTTAATTTGATTTTAATGACATTTTATTCTAATTTCTTGTCTCAACTCTCACAATTGATTGATTTCTATTGTGATTAGATATTCTTGTCATTTATACTATTGAGTTATTTGTTCAAAATTTTGAACTAAATTAAATCAAAGGGAGTTTTCTTGTTTGAACATCATTATGTTCTAAATGAAAATAAATTACTCAGTGGTTTGATATGCATATTGTGAATTAGTTGGGCTTGTGAAAACCTAGCTTATTTTTTAACCAATTTTGAAACAACATTGATATAAACATGAAAAAAAGCATATATTGTAACATTCAAGTATCAATTTTTTTCTTTAATTGAATTAAATTTGAGTTGAGAAATTCCCTACCATTGGAATTTGGTTTCACATGGATGAAAATCCAAA
The DNA here is from genome assembly GCA_037957365.1 of Torreya grandis. Lineage (NCBI taxonomy): Eukaryota > Viridiplantae > Streptophyta > Pinopsida > Cupressales > Taxaceae > Torreya > Torreya grandis. Next base: position 3,178,539 of record JARHVA010001498.1, on the reverse strand, counting down.
TAGTCGCATCTCAATGAAGTTGAAGGTAATATGAGTACCTAAGTTTGTGATTATAGAATAAAATGGAGACTGAACCCATCCCTTTAATAGCATATCTCAATATATTAAAATAAATATGCATTAACTTGTAGGTTTAATAATCAATTTAATGTCATAAGTTTAAATTTGATGTAGGTAATCTAGTATATTGAGGTCATTTAGCATCCAATAATCAATATAAAATAAAGAAAAGGGTGGAAACTTTGAAAATAAAACTAGTAACATGCTGAGTTTTCATTAATGATCATATCTTAGATGTGACCACATTCAATTGGAATTAAATGCATAAGGGTTTATGAAAACTTATCCTTATCAATTTTTCTTTTCATTTGGCCTTGTTGTTGAAATCTCTCTATAGAAGCAAAGCCTTGTTGGATTGTTCGTAGATATTTTAGTCAATCTAAAATCTCAGTAAGGTTGCTCGAGTATGCTATGAATAATGTTCCTCTCAAGTGAACATTATTCATCTACCATGTATGAAATTTATATTTTGGAATTTTAAAAATAGTTATAGAGTTTGAAATTTATTTGGGTTTGCATGAATCTCATGGAAAATAGATATTTCTAGTCAAAATTTGCTTGCAGTTTTTCATTTCATGGTTGGTCAAATTTTGCATCGCTCGATGACTATATAGAAATAAATCAATGGATATTAATGGTTTTTTCATTGAGTTTTGTTTTTTTACTAGTATTTGAATATTTCAAGTTGTTAGTTTGATATCTATGTGGAAAAGTGTTTATTTATTGATGTACGATTGTTACTTTAGACGACATAATGGATAAGTTGTTTTTTAGTGGTTAAAATTATTTATTTAAAGGCTTTGAGGCATTACATCTTGTCATTATTATATAAATTCTTGCTTACATGACTTATGGATTTGATAGAGTAGTTATGATACATTATTGTAATGAAGTTATGGGTCAAATTCTTTATATTCCCTATAATTTAATCAACTTTTGCATATATGATAAAATCATATTTTTTAAGCAGCACCTCTTTTACAAAAAATTTAAGGTTTTAAAGAAGATTGATGATCATTTAATCAATTATTGACAAAACCCTAGGATTCTAATATGAATAATAGATAGATCTTGCCTTATATTTGAACAAATATTTCCTTCTACTTATAAAGAGTACAATTTATTATTTTCCAGATTGAAATATTTATAAGTTTCTTGAGTTCCTTATTTATTCCTTAAAATTTATTGTAGTCATTTGATACAATTCTTCATTAATATAGCATTCCAATTATGCACTCAAAATAAAATCAAAGGTTGACATTCACTCAGGGTTTTGTCTATAAAAGATAATTTTATTTAAATGCATCAAAATGATAATATAAAAGCATTGTGTATTTTTAGATCAATATAAAATATACATAATGTTTTATGGTCTTATTTAAATTTATTATTGATAGTTTCAAAGATTTATTCTATGATAAATAATAATCTTATTATAATATTTAAATACAATTTTATGGAATAATAAAAATAAATATTAATTGATGATTATTTTATCAATTTATAGAATTTTGTCATTTCAAAGCCTAAATTCTTATAGAAGATTTATTTTTCAATTTTAAAAGACTATCTAGCATTGATAACTAAGGCACTCAAATGGATTCAAGTCATGGGTACTATATTGATTTATATGATTCCTCTTGACTTGTTTTAAAAGCATTTGGGTAACCTACAATGGTTGTTTCTTTTCTCTTTTGGTTTTACTGCTTGATTTTTATTATTATTTTATCATTATGAATTTGAAAAAGAAGGATATATTGGATGAATTATTCATTCCTCAATTTAGTGTATATGATGCATTACTTAGAGAAAATAATGAATTCAGAAGGATGTGTATTTGCATTGTTCTTTGAAAATGTCAAACTTAGTAACATATCTTCAATTTATTGAAAATTAGAACTATTGTACTAAAAGTTGTAAAAACCATGCTTTCTTCACTTGCATAGTTTAGTTAATGATATTTGACATAGTGAATCACTTGTTGGGTATGGTTTTCACATTTAGAAATTAGTAATTGATATGATAGTTGGGTGCCTATGTTAATTTTTTAGTGATGTTTTGATGTTCTATTTGTTATGAAAAGTGTTTTGATTTACTTCTCAATTGATCAAATGTTGAAAAATAATATAGTGGCATATAGAGAAAATTTATATAGTTTTTCAAGAAAATTTGGAAAGAGACAAATGAGAGACACCCTTCATAGAATTAAATGTTATTAGAAGTTTGAAGTGATTTTGGAAATTTATTTGCTTTAATTTGAATAAATAATTTTAGATTGATTGTTTCATAGATAATTTAGCTACTTGTAGAGAGTGAAATAATATTTGAGATGTGTATTTTAGAGATTTTGTAGCTAATAAATCATTGCTTTGAAGTTAATAGATAAGGATATTTTAAGTAGTGATTATGCCTTATGATTTTCCTTATTATAAGATAAAGGAAATATGTTTGGATGGAGTCAAGGATAAAAAATATTTGGGATAAATGATGCATGGAAATAAATAATCAAAATATATTAAATGTGTCACCAACAAATGGTACTTATTAAGGCCAGCCCTTTAGAGCCCAAAGGGATACCAACATGTTTAGATGAGGTGTCATATGTGGATCTAGATTTTCTTTGCATTTTGATGCTAATGACCTTATATTATATAATATTTTTATTATTGTGCCAAATAATAATTTTGTGATTCATAGTACATTCATTCTTGACAAGCTCCTTGAAGATGAAATTGGAAAGCGGAAACCTCATCCTTTCACACATGGTCATTAATTATTTACACACGCTAAATGCATCATGTAAAAAATTAAACCACCACACTTGTTGATCATTTGCCTAAAAATGATGCTTTGTCCAATATTAAATCCATTAAATCTACCATTTAATTAATTGATGTTACCTCCACAATCCACTAATTTAATAGTATCCCTTCACTCCTACCTATGGTAACTCATGTCATGAATAAGATCAAGCTAGAACTAGATGATGAATCAAGTGGTGTGATATGGATTAAAATGCATACAATACCTTTAGAATACATATAATATTGTAATGATCAATTCTTTCCTTTTATATATTTGGTCTCTATTGTCACTTGGATTTGTACCCTTTAAGGAGATGTATTATCTCTCCTTATCCAAGTGGCACAATTGAAACACCTTTAGGCTTGTGGGTAGCCTATGGATGAGGTGAATCTCTTGATAGGGCTAGTTCCCTTTAGATATAAATTTGGATCACAACTACACCTAAAATTTATATTGGGAAGGGAGAGAGATAATTTAAAGAAAACTGTTCTAAGGGAAGTGATATACCAAATATTAAGATGAATTCCAACCAGCAACATGTTACACATGAAACCCTAACCTCTGCAGTTGCTTCCCCATTCGATGGAGACCAGATCTCAGTCTGAGGATGGTGGGATCCATGGTGCTGGGGTGTGGCACAAAAAACTCAATCTATTATTGCATGGAATTGTATTTTTACCTTGGATTTCTATTTTGTGGCTATTGTACTGACCATTACCCTGTTCTGAGTGAATCAATGATTTTTTCAAAGATATTTTGAATGCCATGGCAGTGATTCCTTAGGGTAAAGGGGGTGATCTCATAGACATTTGGGTGGATGGAATGGGCGGTGGTGGTGACGGGTCTGGGGGTTGTTTCTTTGTTGGTGGTGTTGTCTGTTATGGGCAGTGCGTTGGTACGCGGCGCTGAAATGCTGAGATCTTTCTTTTAGTGTGATTTTTTATTTTTCTTTGGTCTACCGTATTGTGGATGGAACCTAGGTTGGATCTCTAGCCTGAGTTAGACTGCCATCTTGATTTGGTTAGCGAAGAAAATAGTGTTTGAATGGGGGAAACTTTGTTTCCTCAGTTGTTAGTGTTTGAGCCACGACGCCCTGTTCAGGGAAAAATGGAGAAACCCTAAGCCATGGAGGAGCCCTACTCATTAAAAATGATGGGTATGGTGGTTTTGCCTATGTTGTTTTTGCACTTAGGGAGGAAGGTGGGCCATGTAAAGGAAAATTTTGACGATAGCCATTTGTGAGCATTTCCCTTGACATTGTGTTTTTGGGGGTGTTGGTTTGAACCTGGGAACCCACTCCATTCTTTGTGGAGTAGGGCTTTGGTGTCTCCATTTATGAGGTTTTAGGTCCTTGTAAAACTTGTTTTTCTTGGTTTTGTTTAGGTTTCAGGTCCTTGTAAAACCTAGGGAGCTTTTACTGGTTTATATTGTTGGTTTCAGGTCCTTGTAAAACCTGGTTTAGTTACTATTCTTCAGTGGGTTTGCCTTTTCTGGCAGTTTGTAATGCTTATCTTTCTTGATCTGTATAGGGTTTTGGGGCCCCTTCAAAACCTACTTTTACCTTAATCTAAAACATGTTACACATGAGAACAAAGGACTAACCAAACATACACTCCTTCAATCTGCATCTTCTCACATCAATTTTACATTGTGAGGTTATGGATGAATTTGAAAATCTAGGAGGACTAGACACGAGGCCATGAATTTCACTAATTAATAGACTAACTCAATCAATCCTTGACTTTTCCTAGAATACTTCACATGCACTGCAAGAAGAAGCTTTCCAACTGCAAATAGGATGAAAGAATGAGACAACATTATAAAGAATCCATAGTATTCACTAATAAAGATCCAAAATTCAATTATAACACACTATTGACCATCATGAAGAAGTAAATAATTAGTAGTCATATTTATCAAATGGTATGCAAATGAGTAGGGCTTCACCATACTCAAGTGGAACATAAGTTACAAAGGATAAAATGGTTAGTTCTTATAGAACTTGAGAGAGAGAGGAGAAGAGAGAAGTAAAAGGGTCACAAGGAAACTTGTAAATTTGAGAAAATTAGTTAATTTTTAATGATAATATGATATGGGATGAACCATGAAAGGTCAGAAGAGACAAGTGGGCATACAAGGCATGAGACTCTTGTAAAGTGGCATAAAACTCCTTATTCTGGGTCAAAAATTTTCCTTCATGATTTGGAAATATTTGAACATCCAAAAATTTATTATGGAAAGTTATGATTATTGAAATTAATGGGACGGCTTGCATACATGCCTCTAAATGCATTGGTTTTAGGTTTGGTCATCTGAAATCATCTGGAAAAGAGTCATCATCATCTGCAATCCAAAAACTCTTACTTCATGCACCCTACACACTTTGCCTCAAATTTGGATTTAGTTTTCCATGAAAATATGTGATATGGAGTGGATGAAATCTTTAAATACCATTCATTTCCCTAGAAACATCAGGCACATCTTAAAAAGGCTCACAATTAAAGTTTTCACCCTTTTCACTAGCTTGGTCACTATGCCAGTTTTGATTGGTTGAGATGAAGCAACTAGTTAAAGAAATTAGAAATTATTTAAAGTAATTTAATTTATATTTGAAGTTATATTAAGTCCTATTATTTCCCTCCATGTGATTGGTACCTATTGAAACCTTCTCAAACTTGTAAAACAAAAAATACTATCAATAAAATTCTATTTTGTACCCTGTCTGTACAACTCCGTATAGTCCAAAGGTATAGAGAGGATCCCAAATTAGTATTATAAAACCTCCAATAATCATCTGAATCAAAATATGCCATTAGAATATCTTTGTAACTCCATTTCCATAAAATGGTCACTAGGAAGGGTTTGTAAGGGTTTTGACCAGTTTTGACTCTTAAGCATTGTTCATAAAAACTTGGCATTCAACCTACAAAAAAATATCATGAAAATGATATTAAAGGGCCCTAATAAAACCTCCAAAAAAAAATTTACCTCATTTAAATCTTCAATAGAGATGTTGGATTTCAAATTTGACCTATCAAGCTTGTCTCTCTATTTCCTACATGCTTAAGTTGGTTTATGAGCCAAAAGTGACATTTTCATAGTTTTTTTGCATATTAATAGATTTAAAACATATTATATGACCTAAAAAACATTTCCCAATGGGTTGGAATTCATATTTGATGTTATAAATGCAAATGGCCTCTCATTTGGAATATAGGCTTCACCATGCCTAGTAAGCTTGAATGCACCTTAGAGCTCAAAATGAACTTTTATGGTTTTAATTGCCTAAAAATAGCTTATAAAATTATATAATGATCCCATAATCATGATGAAATATTCTATAAATCATATAAAATACTAGAAGTGAAGATGACTTCCTCATCTAGCACAAAGCTTCACCATTCCTCATAGCCTTAACTGTAACCTTAAGAGTATGGAGTACCCTGTTGATTTTAACCCTCATGTGCTTGGTTTTAATTCTTTTTATATGTTTTTAAAAACTTTATACACCTTCATATAAGGCTCTTTTATCTTCTAGTCTACTCTTTTGTCCTCCTCCAAATTTTCCATTCAGTGCATAGAGGGAAGTGCCTTGTATCTGAGACAAAATAAAGGACAATTCCATTATTTTCTAAAACAAGTTAGATATTTGAGTGGAATATTCAATTGGTAGGGATGTCCTACACAAAAAATCATCCCTTGGTTCCAAGACAATCTCCTCCAAAAGCATGAAAAAACAAAATAGACTTTGTGAAGACATACTATGTATCTAGTAGTCATAGAATGACTATATATTGATTTTGAAAAGGGTCCCTTATGCTATGATTCCTTGAATTGGGTTCATGATATGTAAATACCTCTTCTCAATATATTCTAATCACCTTTTCATTTTAACCCTTGCTAAAACCCCTCATGGTCACGCCCTTTGTCTGACTACTTTTGCTTGCCAAGAAGGAAAAAAATGGAGCATAATGGTTTTAGCTTAGAATTGGCACTTTAAGAACATTTCAAACACATAATTAAGATTGTGGAAGCTGAAGGGACATTATATGATATTATACCATATGGAACACTTTCCCATGGGTCGTACAAGTTCGAAACTATCCTTTCTCCTCATGAAAACTACTCTTTCTTCTATATCACATGCCAATTTCAATTACCAACAGTTGATTAAGACATGTGAGGACACATGGAATGTGACATAACTTTTTATAACCTTCATACTTCCCAAGGAGTCCATACAACTCATTAAATGCCCCTTTTTGACCTTAAAATGACTCAAAATGACTAAAAGGACTAAGGACCAAGGCTAGTATAACATTAAATGGCATTAATTAACCTATAAAACAGCTTATGACATATGTATTATACCCCTAAAATAGCTAAAATTCAATATTTTTCCCATAGGGTTCCCAATTTGACCTAAAAGTCAAATTTGGTCAACAAATTGGTGACTCATAGGGGTAGTATGTCTATTATACTAACTAGACCAATAAAATTATCATTCCATTGGGCTTAGGGAGTAATTTGAAGTTTGATACACAACAAGAGGAATTTTACCATAGGCTTAGATCAAGACAATACCACTTGATTACCTTAGCCACACAAAACAAATGACACACACAAAGCAAAACAAACACACTAACAAGACACACATGTGTTCAAAGCACTTATGGGAATCAGAAAACAAACTATTATGTACAACTAGAAACTAAACATACCTTTTTTTTAGGGTCAAAAGTAAAACTTATTAAATCATCTTATTCATAAGATGAATCATAGTGCCAAGCATATTTTCCCTTGGGTTGGATGCTTTGTAGCTTATACCTCTTCCTTGGCACTTCACTTGATCTTCCCTCAAGTATATCATCTTCAAATAGGTTTCCAATGTATATATATTCCTATTGAACTTGTACACATACCTCATACTATTTACCATTCTTCATATAATGGTCAACTTGAATCTTCTTTGTAGGCATGGATTCAAGAGGATTGGTTTCTTGTTCCTCAGAAGATTGAGGCCAACAGGAGCTTATTCCATCCTTCAAGAGTTGATTTGTTTCTCAAAACTAATTAAGAGGATGATATCCCATTTTTATGACTTCAAATATATCATCATCAAATGCATATGCCTCTTGAAAGGATATATTTGAAAGGTTGTTTTTCCTTTGCATACTCACTTGAGTGCCAAGGCTGCCTTCTCCATCTTTCACTAGATAGTAGCCTCCTTGAAGAGGAGTATAGCCTGCTCCAATGATTTAAAACAAGTCATCTAAAGGCTGACTAAGAACTTGTCATTTCACATCCATGACATCTTGCAAAGTGATGGAAGAACCAATAACCATTTCTCCCTCTTTGGCAAAAGGAGAACATTCTTCCTCATCAATCCAATAAAATGTTTCCACATAATAAATCACCTCTTTTTCATTATTTATTACCTCTCAAGGGATCTTAATTTGTATCTCAACCTCTACAATAGGAATTTGGTTCCCAAGGATTGCAAAATCTTCAATCTCCTTCTTTGTGATTCCAAGACTAGGCATCTTGAAGTCATATGACTTAATCCAATAAGGCTACCAAGGAGATAGAATTTATTCAAGAAATATTTCTAAGTTTTTATCAACCAACTAATCCTCTTTAAGTTCCCATACCATAGAACCATCAAGGCAAAGGGTGATGGGGTGAGGACAAGCTGAACTAGTTGGTGATGAGCCCAAAATATGGCTCATTATTGATATGGTCTTTCCTTCATTCCATCTCTTTAAGGATATAATCTTATGTAAATCTTAAACTTTTAACTAAATTTGGCATATAAAATAGATACTTTATCTCATTTATATCAAACCAAAGTTTGAGTCACTATTTTGTCATTAATGTCTAACAAGCAACATGTTTTAGTGTTTGAGTTTTGAAGAATATACAGGAAAGATGATAGAAGCAATATTTTGTAAAAAATATAGTTTTGATCCTAGTTTTGCAAAGATATAGACTCACTTAGTCCATCTCTATGGACTCACTCAGTCCACATTTATAGACTTGGGTAGAGGCTATGTATGTAGATTAAAGGATGATTCGAAGTGGAAAGCATCAAAGAAGTCATCATCATCATCAATAGCTTGAACATAGTATAAATCTATCTATGGACTCTATAGGACCACATCTACAGACTTTGTAGATCTATTTATATGGACTCTATAGGTCTGAAATCTAAGAATTAGGTGAGTTTGTAGCCAGTCTAAAAGAGGAAGATTTCTCTAGATAGAATCACATCAAAGAAATACTTACTTCCTATTTTGAAGGATTCAATCTTGATATATTTTATATATATTTGAACCTTAAAACTATTATAGGGATAATACAACTGTCTCATCAAATCAGATAGATTTTTAGGATCTTGATCAATCCAAATATCTTATTTTAGGGATAAATGGATTGACTAATTAGTTTTATTTTTCTACATATTATTTTTATTTTGATTGTGTTAACATAAATATGTAAATCTTTTGTGTTAGAAGGAGAATGAATATAGTTGTTATACCTAGAATTTTAGATATATTGTAAATGTTCCATCTTTCCATTAATTAATGCAATATCATTCTAGATTTTAGTACTAAGTAGACTTCATTCCTGAATCTAAGAAGAGCAAAGGACCACTCTCTTTGAAACTAGGAACTTATATATGGTATTTATGTTTATTTTAGTTGATTTCATGATATTGGATAATCTAAATATTTCACATACATACATGAGGGAGTGATTTACAAAAATTAGATTTAAGATTTACATTTCAATAGTTATTTCCTTTCAGAGCAAGTGTGCTTTAGCATAGTATTTCTCGTTAAAAATTCAAGTTGAGTGTTTATATTTTAAAGAAGGTGTGAAGTAGATTAAATGTGTTTGATTTGAAGTAAAAGGATTAAAGGTATGAAGTAGATCAAGTGTGTTTTGATTTGAAGTAAAAGGATTGATCTAGTTTAGATTGATAATTAATTTCTTCTTTCAAAAAGTGTGAAACAACTAGTGTATAAGCATCCTTTCATTGGTAAAAGTTAGATTAACATTATCAAAACCCCCCCAAAGACCAATCTATAGATGTACCACCATAAACCTTACTGCAAATAGCTTTAGACATCAGCCCTAGTTTGATAGACATCACTATGAGAGATTGATTAAATGAAGAGTTAAATGACACTCATCATTTTTGGCATCATTATCAAGGATAATATTTAAGTTTTAATAAGGTACATCTTATTGATATATAGTAAAATAAAAAATAAAAAAACAAAAACATAACAAAAGCAATCAATTTATGTTCTGACCCAGAAATTATAAAGGATTATTTGTTCCCAAATACCCTCCAAAAACAAAAGCTAAAAGTTCTACTTTAGAACTCTGAGAAGGAATTCCTTCATCATCTTTAGCTGAGATCCTTGAACAAGATATTGAGTCTCATCTTTAAGATTCTCCTAAAATCTTATTTGGGACTAGAGTGTTTCCACAACCAATTCCTATAAGAAGAATTCATCAAGAAAATTCATTCTCAAGAAGATAGTATTTAGAGGCTATAAAAGATTTAGAAGAAGAATTTGAAGAAGCTATCACTGAAGAAAGTTTTGAATAATTTGAACAGCCTTAAACCAACATTCATTGGGAATCCAATTCTAGTTTTGAAGAACCATTCGAAGAAGAAGACATGGCTAAACAACAAAACCAACAAGTTGTAGAATAAGGTAGCACTTTCTCCTTTCCCATTGTTTCAAATCCTAATGATCAAACTTTTATGAAAAAAATCTCCTGCCAATTTTCCAAATTTTTGGGGAAGATCTACAAAAGATCCTAACTAGTTTTTGTTTGAATTTATGGTACTTTGTCAAACCTATAATTATACAATAGACAATTAACAACTAAAATTATTTCCATCTACACTAAAAGATGCAGCCATGAGATGGTTCATGGAATTAATAGGTAACTCCATTCATACATGGGAAGAAATGGAAACTACATTTCTAAATAAGTATCAAGATTATTATAAGGTATGGGAAATAAAGGAAGATTTATTTAAAATCAAATAGAACGAAGATGAATCCTTGGAAGATTATTTGGATAGATTTATATTTGTTTATAAATGGAGTAGTTACCCACTTACTGAGGAAGTCCTAAAACTTGTTTTCCTCAAAGGATTAGATAAAGAAATCAGATATGCATTAAATCTAATGGGAGGAGGAGACATAAACAAAGTAGCCTTTCATCAAATTTTAGAACTCTGTACTAGTTACTCCAGGACAAAATTAGGGATTAGGAGGACATGACTAGGGAAATCCAATGAAATGAGTAAATTTATGGATGAATTTTCTAATCTAAAAATAGACATTTTGGTCACACTAAATACTAAATTAGATGGTCTTCTGACTAAATTCAATACAACAAAACCATTAGCAATATATTGTCCTAAGTGTAGATTAAAACATGCCCTTAGAGATTGTCCCTTGGATAAAACAAACATTTCATCTTATGGAATCTATGAAGGAAAAGATCATGACATAGATCATTGCACCTATCTGTCTACTTTGAAAACTTAGATGAAATCAAATTTTCAACCAATTAAAGAGCTAAACTATATTCAGAGGTAGAAATTTTTTCCACAAAACTAGGTCCAAGGATAGTTTGGTCCCAAAAACCAAGGTAACCCTTGGATAGTACCTTAGAATGTTTCAATGCCTCCACCTATGTGATAAAAAAACTCAGATGGCATTAGCTCAAATTCCATGGAAAGGACAAGAATGGATATCACCTCAACCATGGATGATGCCACAATAGCCATGGGTGCCTCAACAACAATCATATCCATAATGGAATCCACAATGAAACCCCCAATGGAATCCCAATCCACAATATAATCAACCAAGAAGACTACCACAACAACAAACCATAATGAGAATCCCTATTGTCCAACATCTAGAACAAGTTAATCAACCTCCAATGCCTGCATCACCAGTAGCCAATCCAAAGAATAAGCAACTAGCACCTATTTATGTCAATGAAAAAGGAGACACAATGAATGTAGGATCAATTGACTATTTTAATATTTAGTTATGATTAGGAAAAATTTTAAAGGACCCTCCAATCTTCATTTTTAAGTACCAAATGAAAATACAGAAGCAAAATAATCTCAACCAAACAACAAAGAAATTGAAAGCAATGAAAACATTGATAAACACAAGGAAAATATTGCTATACTAGTAGTTCCTTTCCCTGAGAGATTAAAATAAATTGAGACCAAAGAAGAATCAAATTTGATCCATGAGTTACAAAAGATAAGTATTGAGGTACCCCTAATACAAGTTATTAGGGATATTTATAAATTGAACAAAACCATTAAGAATTTGTGTGTCAAAACTCCTAGAAGGAAGAAATAGTATCCAAAAACCATACATTTTGATGGTAAGCTTGTTGATTTATTAGCAATAAAATTAGTAATAACTATGTATGTAGACCGAGGTAGTCCAGTTATAATAGTAACAATAGGAGGAAATAAAATTTGAGCAACAATTAATTTCATGATAATTAATACTCTCCAGACATTATCTCTCATGGGAATGCAACCTACATCTACCATCCTTCAAATGGTAGATCAATCTATGACTAAACCAGAAAGAAATATAGAAAATGTTGTAGTACTTGTTAAATATTTTGAGTATATAGTTGACTTTGTGCAACCCAAAATAAAGAATTTAGGAAGACCATGGATAGATATTGTGGTAGCACTAATTGATTGCAGGATAGGAGACATGACCATTTCTAATGGTTTAAAATCTAAATGCATCTCCTTGTACCCTCCTAAAAAACCATCAGTGAACAACATAAAAAACCTTTGGGTAGATAAGTTTGAAGACATAACAAATGACCTTTCATTTTTGGCCACCATCATAGTTAAAGATCATTTAGAAGAATTGAGTGAAGAAATAATTTCACATTATGATCAACATGACCATTTATCAAAAATATGTGCTAGTCCAGAATCTATAGACTATGCCAGTCTAAAATCTATGGACTATGTAGACTTACCCGTAGCATATTATCTCAATCCTTTTGATGCTTCTTCATCATATGATCATAAGTTGATTCAGACAAATATTTGGAACTGGATAAAAACACAATAGGCCCATTTCTTGAGTGCATTTCATTTCCCATTAGCACAAGCTATTCCTCTTAGAGAAGGATTTATTAACAACATAACCACATTCCATATTCTAATTTCTCATACATGCCCTCTGAATTCCTTAATGAGTGAACATAAGCAAGTGGAATCTAATCATCCAGGCACTAAAACTCTCATGATATTAGCTGGAAAAGTCCTAAACATTAATAGTTGGTTAATAAATGAGGAAGAGGTTCAACTTTTTGAAGTTTTAGAATGACATACCAAGGGCATTTATTTGGGATTACACTAACATGAAAGGGATTCACCCAAGTGAATGCACACATCATATCTACATAGAATAAAGAAAACTAGTAAGACAACCATAGAGAAAAATAAATCCAACATTGAAAGATATTTAAAACTAAAATTCAAAAATTGCTAGATGTGGGTTTTATTTACCCCATCTCAAATAGCCAGTGGGTTTCACCATTGGTAATTATACCTAAAAATAATGGGAAATGGAATGTGTGTGTGGATTATAGAGAATTGAACACATCAACTTTAAAAGATTATTTTCCTTTACCCTTAATTGATCAAGTTCTTGACAATTTGGTAGGGAAGAAATATTTCTCTTTTCTATATGGGTTTAGTGCATACAACCAAATAATAGTATAAGCTAAAGATCAAGATAAAACCACATTCACCTAGCCTTGGGGAACCTTCACCTATCGAGTATTTCCATTTAGACTTTGCAATACTCCAACAACTTTTCAAAGAATAGTCCTGACAATATTTGCTTACCTCATTAATGACTGTGTAGAGGTTTACATGGATGATTTCACTATCCATGGTGAAACCTATGAATAAGATATTACTAATTTATAAAGAGTTTTGACAAGATGTGAGGAACATCAATTATCATTAAGTCATGAAAAATGTGTGATGATATTGGATCAAGGAATAGTACTGGGACATCACATTTCTACAAAATGCATTCAAGTATATCCAAAAAAAATTGAGATAATATTCAATCTTCCCATTCCACACACACAAATAGAGGTTAAAAGTTTCTTAGGACATGTTGGCTACTACAGATGCTTCATAGACAACTTCAGCAAAATAGATGCTTTTATGTTTGTTTTGCTCATAAAGGACAATGAGTTTGTGTGGAGTGATGATTGCCAATAAGCTTTTGAAACCATCAAAGCCAAACTTAGTACTACCCCAGTGTTAAGAGTACCATATTAGACATAACCTTTCCATATATATACAGATGCTTCCAACTCAACAATGGGTTCAGTCTTAGGATAAAAAGATGAGAATGACTGAGAATGATCACATGCATGATATATATTATATTAGCAAGAATATGACACCTATTGAGAAAAATTACACCACAACTAAAAAAGAATTTCTTGATGTATTCTATGCAATAAACAAATTTAGACACAATATAATAGGATACAAGGTGTTTATCTATACAAACCATTTAGCTCTTAGATACCTTGCCAAGAAACCAATCATGGTAGGAAGGATTCTAAGATGGCTATTTCTTTTATAGGAATTTGATATAGCCATTATAGATAAACCAAAGAAATTTAATTTGGTTTTTGATTTCTTGTCTAGACTTAACACTTCAGGAGAAGAAGAACTAGTGGAGAATGATTTTCTAGATGAACAATTGTTTATTTTTTTAGTAGAATCTCCATGGTTCATTGATATAAATAACCACCTTGCTATAGGGAAATTCCCTTTGTATTTATCAACTAAGTAAATAAATTATTTAATTAGAGAAAGTTCTTATTTTAAATAGATTAATGGAATGTTATTTAAATTTGGACCTGATCATGTGTTTCGTAGGTGGGCAATAAATAATGAAACCTATGACATCATTAGATCTTATCATGATGAACCAGGAGGAGGATATTACTCAATCTTGAGAACCATACACAAAATTCTAGGATTAGGCTATTACTATCCTTACCTTTACATACAAGTGATGAGATATGTCAGACAATGTGATGCATGTCAAAGAACGAGACAACCCACTCTTTCAACTAAAATGCCTCTCCATCCTCAATTGGTTTTAGAACCATTTGAAAAATGGGGAATTGAATTTGTAGGACATGTAGACCCATTCTCCAAAGGAAATGAATACTTGTTAGTTTGCATAGACTATATTACCAAGTGGGCAGAAGTTGAAGTTTTAACACATGCTCGAGAAGTTGTAGCAAAATTCCTATATTTTAAAATGATGCAAAGATTTGGTGCTCCAAGGGAGGTAGTCTCATATTAAGGACCCCAATTCATGTCAAACATGATAAATCACTTCATGGAAGCATATCAAACTTAGCATAGGAAGTCCTCTCCATATCATCCACAAGCCAACAGACAAGTTGATGTCACCAATAGAAAATTGGAAATCATTTTGACCAAGATTGTTAGTACCAGCTAGAAAGATTAGGCAAATAAAGTACTAGAAGTAGTTTGGGCCTATAATACCACCTAAAAAACAACTACTAGTTTTTCCCCTTACGAACTAGTTTATGGTAAGAAACCTTTGTTCTCTGTTGAGTTTGAATTACAAACATTGAAAATAGCACTAAAAGTAGGAATTAAAGTGGAAGAAGTACAAAATAATCGACTTATGTAGCTTAATCAACTTGATGAGATGAGAATTGAAGCCTTATAGAAGACTGAAATGACATAGAATCAAAGGAAAATTTGGCATGACTCACATATCAAACCATGGAAATTTGAGAAAGGAGACTGGGGATTGTTATTTGATTCAAAATTCTAACAGTTTAAGGGAAAACTATAGACAAGGTGGCTAGGACCTTGCCAAATAAAGGAGGTCTTTGAGAATGGCTCTGTCAAGCTGATGCCCATTGATGATAACAAGGATTTTCTAGTCAATGGGCATAGACTAAAACTCTACCAAAAACCTCTCAGTAAATAAGAATTTGTATAGAAAATGCAAAGTCAGGTAGCTTTCCTTGAGGAACTAGTTTCTTCTAAGAAAATTATTCTTTAATGATTGCTCACTCTTAAAAAAATAATAAATAATAAATAATAAATAATAAATAAATAAAATAATTCAATAGTGAAAATCCTTTCAGGGATGCTATTGACAATGCATGGTTAGAAAACCAGCCTGTTGGTTGGTCATGCATTAAAGAAAGGGCCTTGGCTAGAAAACTAACAATGGCTAGTCAAGGGGAAATATATATATATATATATATATATATATATATGAATTTGATCATGAAATCCTCATTGGCTCCTCCATGCAATAAATTTTAATTTGTTCCTTTGAAATCTGTTAACTAATCCATGCAAATTCACTTGTACATGACAAATGGTAAAAGAAGGACAAGATCTGAGATAAGAATAAATGACGTATAAGTTTTATTTATTCATGTTTTAGTAAACTATAATTTTTTGATTTAAATAAGGTTAATTCTATGGAAATGAAAAATTATAAATGGATAACCATATATTCCTTAAACAAAGGAATAATCATAGCATGCAAAAGAAAGAGATGAGGGAACACAAGTCATAATGGATTAATATATCCAATGCAATCAATTATGTCATTAATCATCATGATGGGACATTATGGTAACATCCCATAAAGGCTTTAAAATATCAAATATTGAATGTAATAAGTAAAATCCTATTATGGTGGAAGTTACAACCATCCCTCCCACGTGAGCAATAAATTGCCATCATGTCATGTCATCATCCAAGTCACTATGGTGGTTTGCTGGCCTATTTCATAAAAATTAGATGTGTCTAAAATATGTGTGAAACAATGATGGTAATAACATAGGGTTTCTAGTTTCTATAAAGTCTGTCAATAGCTCTTTCCTTTGAACCCCAAGAACAACAAGTGCAAACCCTAGTTCAAATTAGGCAATTCTACTACAACTAACAGCAATCTGATTTGAGCTCACAAATTCAAGAAACAAAGGGGAAAAAGACAAGGTCAAAACCAAGGAAGGTAACCAAATTCCTTATTTATAGGGCTTTTATGGTAGTGTTTGAAGCAAATGGTTGGTTACCATTCATCCAAAAATTCTAAGGCTTCTATGAGAAACCGGTAAGGGAATTTGTGGATAACCTTACTCCTGATGTCATTTTAGTGTCAAGCTAGGTTATAAGTAAAATTATAGAAATTTTGGATGAGGGGATGAGAGTAACTAGATGAATTCAATTTAATGACCTTATTTCTCAATTTAAAGGTAATGAACAGACTGGAGTTGCATGTTTAATCAACTCAAAAGGAAAATCTAAGGGAATCTGTAGAGATACACTTCCCAAACCATGCCAGTCCATAGCATTATGGGTAATAAAATATATAAATTGAGGGGAATTGTAGTCTTTTGGGAGGGGAAGCCATGAAAATTTTGATCCATCTCAATGCAAAATTAATCTTCCATATTTTATATATGGTGCCCTCAAATTCATGATTGCAACCCCTAATGTCCCTCTTAGACACCATGGCCTCATCCATCTCATCCTTCAACATCATTTTCTTCAACAAGGGAAACAATTTTGGGAAGCATTTTAGAACAAGGTAACAAGACAACTTTTAGCTCCATCTCCATAGGATGAAGCTAGAACATCAGGTGCCACTAGATCACAAAGGCATTCACTTGTAGCTACTACATCAACTGAGAAAATAAGTTTAAAGGGAAAACAAAAGTATTCCATAGATTCAAAGGAAGCTCTTCCTTCTTTCATAAGGATTACAAGATCCAAAAATATTCAAACCCCTTTTTTTATAAAGCCTCCATAAGAACCTCAAGTAATTGTATAGCAATGAGTCCTCTTATCAAGGAGAAGAAAAATACAAAAGCAAGTTGCTTCACTAGGACTTGAGAAGGCTAAAGGTTTGATTGATACAATAGAAGAAAGATCAAGTGTGACCCACAAAACTAAGAGAAGAAGAATAAAATTGATTCTTTTGGATGAAAATGAACACAAAGTAGTTAATACTTTGGATAGCCTTAAACAACTATCTCAATCTTTAGAATAATAGATCATCAAAGAAAAAGAAATTCTTGAAGTATTTTTTGTATAAGAACATGTGGAAAGCTCTACCATACAACCATTGGAGGAATCAGAAAGCTCTCCAACCAAAACAAGGGAACCAAAACTTGAGCAAGGTAACACAATAGAAGAACAAAATGCTCAAACTAAAATTCCAATGGACAAAGGTAAAGCTCCATGTACATTTGAAGAAGGAGAATCATCCAGTCGAAAGGACCCTATTATGTAGTTAACCATGGAACTTTCTAAAGCTCAAGTGTTGATTCAACAATAAGCAATAGATATTATAGATCTAGTCAGCCAACTACATAGTAAGGATCAACTTAATTTTATGTTAGTACAAAATTTAGAAACATCTTCGAATTATGCTTTGAAAATTAATGAACTCAAAAAAATAATAAAATAGAAAGAGGAGGAAGAAGTCAATTCATGGATATATAGAGAGAGTATTGAGAAATAAAATAGAATATTAAAATAGAAACTATTGAATTCTTCTGAGACATTTCCTATTGTTATCCCTGAAAAGGATAGTCAGCCTACCTCTTCTCTTAAAGCATTTGTTGATCAATGATGTCAGACCAGCCATCCATACATTCCTCTATTAGAAATGTTGCATTAGGATCAAGAGGAATAATAAATATTCAAACAGAAGAAAAAGTTTTAGTCACTACAAATAAGATACAGGAAAGTGAAAAATAGATATTAGAAACTAAAACTCAGACTTTAGAAGAAGACTTGTAGAATGCTTGTAAATTAGGAGAGGCTCTTTTGGCCTATAGAAATCCTACTCTTGTATATAGTTTTTTTTATTTGAACAATTATATAGATAGAAAATTCTCAAAATATCTTGCCATCTTCCCTAAAAGATTTTGAATCCATCCACATTTTTAGAAATATTTTACTTTTCTAAGCCTAATGATCAAGATCTCCTCTATGAATTTTATCTGCATGATTTAATAATAGGAGATCATGAACATAATAAATTTTTAATAAATCTACATGTAGGATAACTCTAATTGAGAGCACTCCATTCCACCTTCAAAAATTAGTTGGATTTGAAAAGTAGATTTGAATAATATACAAAGCATGCTAAAACTATAGGATTATGCATTAAGCCAACCTTATCCATTCCTAAATTGATTGAATAAAATTTCAAAAAATCTTATCTAAACACTGTTGTTAAGATCACTATTTTCAAGATTTGTATGACTATATTATTTCATTTGACCTAATCATAAGATAAAACTTTGATTTAGTTGTCACTACTAGTGTGAAAAGATGGCACAAATTACCAGTTTCTCTCAAAAGATGTGAAGTTATGTCCCCTAACAATCTAAGGTAGAGAAGAAGAAGGGTTGAGGCAATTCTTGAAGAAATTATGGAAGTATTAAATTCTAGAAAAGAGTAGGCATGGATTGGAATGAGGTATAGACCTCCATTACTCATTATACCAATCCAAGGATGGTAGAATTGGGCAACTCAATCTAATGAATAATTTAACATCTGGAAACAAATGGTTCAAAGGTATAAAGGATTTACAAGTAGTAAAAATCATCATATCACAGATGAATTTGATGACAATGATTTAAGTAAGGGCATGGAGAACAAACATAGAACCAATGAAGCCAGATGAATTTTAGTATGGGGCTTGCAAAACGTAAAGCTTGGGGGAGATGATGAGCCCAAAATAAGGCTCATTATTAATATGGGGTTTCCTTCATTTCATCTATTTATACAAATCTTATAATTTTATCTAACTTTGGCATGGAAAATAGATAATTTATCTCATTTATATCAAACCAAAGTTTCAGTCACTATTTTGTCATTAATGTCTAACAAGCAACATGTTTTAGTGTTTGAGTTTTGAAGAATATACAAGAAAGATGATAGAATTAGTATTTTTTAGAAACTCCAATTTTGATCCCAATTTTGTGAAGCTATGGACTCACTCAATCCATATCTACAGACTCACTCAGTCCATACCTATGGACTCACTCAGTCCACATCTACAGACTTGGGTAGAGGCTATGTATGTAGACTGAAGGATGATTCAAAGTAGAAAGCAAAAAAGAAGTCATAATCATCATCATCATCATCATCATCATCATCATCATCAATAGCTTGAAGGTAGTATAAATCTATCTACAAACTCTATAGGACCACATGTATGGACTCTATAGATCTATTTCTATAGACTTTGCAGGTTTGAAATCTAAGAATTAGGTGAGTTTAAAATCAATCCAAAAGAGGAATATTGCTCCAATTAGAATCACATCAAATAAATACTTGCTTCCTATTTTGAAGGATTAAATCTTGATATATTTTGTATATATTTAAACCTTAAAACTATTATAGGGATAATACAATTGTCTCATCAAAGCAGATAGATTTTTTAGGCTGTTGATCAATCCAAATTTCCTTAGGGATAAATGGATTGACTAAGTAGTTCTATTTTTTTTTCATATTGTTTTTAGTTTGATTGTATTAACATAAATATGTAAATCTTTTGTCTTAGAAGTATAATGAATATAGTTTTTATACCTTTAATTTTAGATATATTATAAATGTTATAGCTTTTTATTAATTAATGCAATATCATTCCAACTTTCAGTATTGAGTAGACTTCATTCCTGAATCTAAGAAAAACAAAGGCCCACTCTCCTTGGAACCAGGAAGTTCTATATGGTATTTATGTTTATGTTAATTGATTTCATGATATTGGATAATATTAATATTTCACATACATACATGATGGAGAGAATTATAAGAAGTAGGTTTAAGATTTACATTTCAATAGTTATTTCCTTTCAGGGCAAGTGTGTTTTAGTATAGTATTTCTTGTTAACAAGTCAATTTGAGTGTTTACATTTTAAAGAAGGTGTGAAGTAGATTAAATGTGTTTGATTTGAAGTAAAAGGATTAAAGGTATGAAGTAGATTAAGTGTGTTTTGATTTGAAGCAAAAGGATTGAATTCGTTTAGATTGATAATTAATTTCTTCTTTTAGCAAGTGTGAAACAACTAGTGTAGAAGCATCCTTTCAGTGGTAAAAGTTAGATTAAGATTATCAAACCCCCCAAATACTAATCTATAGATATACCACTAAAAAACTTGTTACAGATAACTTTCGACACCAGCCCTAGTTTGATAGACATCAATCCGAGAGATTGATGAAATGAAGACATAAATGACACTCATTAGTTGGTGGAGGTGGCACATAGAACTCAAAATCAGATTGGGAGTGAAATGTAGGGGATTCTTTTGGAATCTCTTGAGGAAGGGGAGACAGACCTTGGGCTAAAAAAAATTGATGTTATTCTTTCCACTTGATAATCACTTCATTCACATCTTATTTAGCTTGAGGAATCTCTTGAGGAAGGATAGATGGGGGGGTTTTAGGCATATGATATTTTTTAAGTTCTAAACCTTCCATCATACCTTGACTTAGCAATTTCATCTTTCCCTCAACTCTTCAATATGATTGGCTAGATTCTCTTGGAAACATCTCTATTGAAGTTCATAGGCATCATCATGAGGAGGAGTAAAATAGGGCTAACATAGAGAACATGAGGTCTCTTGAGGAGGGGTGGGAGGGACTTGCATATGATCAAGTTTTTATTCAAATTCACACTCTTTATCTAGGATTTTATCCTCCATCTTTCCCCATGATTCCACTATCTTAGTCCATCTTAGGATTTTTGGATTAGGATTCTTTTCTTGAGGTGGTGATTCAACTTGAGGAGTGGATGAAGTATTCAAGAAACTTGTAAACTCCTTAGGCTTAGAATCTCCTCCTTGTCTTCAACTTAGAATGGCATATCTAAAGGTCTGTTATTGAGGTGGGGATGTAATGGGAGAGTGAAATGAGGTCTTGAATTCCACTTCCTTTACTACTAAAATGGACTTTTGCATTTGCATATCGGCCAACTTAATTTTTCTATCAAGGTTTACTTTCAACACAAGGCTAGTCTTTTCAACTCTCTCTTCCACTTGATTTGGAAAAGGATGAATTTGGAAATTTTGATTGGGCTCATGAGTAGGGATCAAATGTGGCTAATAGAAAAATTGGGAAAGTGAATATGAAGGTTTATAGACTTAGTGGCATACTCCTCATGAACTCTTATTTTATCTTCCAAGGATGCAATCAATCTACTCACATCTAGTATCTCACTTGTGAGCCTTTGCCAATTAGATCTCTCAATAGGTATCCACTCTATTTTGAATAGATATAATGCATATATTACCTTATGAATGACATATATAGGAACATCTTGACCATGTCCCCTTAGTGTATCAATCTCCAACATGTACTTCTCATAGCCAAAGAGTGTCTTCTTGAAGGTGGAAATGGATTGAGTTGAGAAGTGTCTAGGTTGACTAGGGGGAACAAGAAATTAAAGAGGTTAGATATAGGACTAGTAATAATCTTTAGAATACTAATAATGGCCATGTGGGAGTTGATAGGTATCATAACAAGACTGGTAAGGATCACACCAAGGTGATAGGGAGTGTTATATATGGATATGTCTCACCAACTTGTGTAAAATAGTATTCAACACCAAAATTAGCCATGAAACTTCATTCAAAGTGATAACACAAAGAAAAATGTTACCAAAAATATATAAATTAAAAATTGGGATTCTTGACCAGCTGATATAACTTTGGAGTCACCATTGATGCTTGGATATATGCCTCCAAAGGCTGATTATTGAAAGACAACACCAAAAACCTTTCAACATCTTAGACCAAGACTCCCACTAGGTGTGATAAAACCTATTCTCACTTGGATTTTCACTCTTTGAGGAGATGTATTAGCTCTCCTCATCTAAGTGGAATAATTGAAACACCTCTAGGCTTGTGTGTAGCCTAAAGATGAGGTGAATCTCTAAATAGGGTTAGCTCCCTTGATGTACCACTTTGGATCACAACTACACCTAAAATTTGGGTGCAAAAAGGGAAAGAGATAACTAAAATAAAACTATTCTAAGGGAGGTGATACACCAAATAATATGATTAATTCCAACTAGAAGAATGTTACACATGAGAATACAGGACTAACCAAACATACATTCCTTCAATCTGCATCTTTTCACATCAATATTACATTGTGAGGTTATGGATGAATGTGAAAATATAGGAGGACTATATAAGAGGCCATGAATGGCACTAATTAATATACTAACTCAATCGATCCTTGATATTTCCTAGAACACTTCACATGCCCTACAAGAAAAAGCTTTCCAACTGTAAATAGGATGAAAGAATGAGACAACATGATAAAGAATCCATATTATTCACTAAAAAAGATCCAACATTCAAGTATAACACACTATGAATAGTCATGAATAGGTAAAAAATAATTATCCTTATTTATCAAATGGTATCCAAATGATTATGGCTTTGCCATACTTAAGTGAAGCATAAGTTATAAAGGTCAAAATGGGTAGTTCTTCTAGAAGTTGAGAGAAAGAGGAGAAGAGATAAGTCCTAGGGTCACACAAAAACGTTTAAAGTGGATAAAATTATTTAATTGTCCATGATAAGAGGATATGAGATGAACCATGCAAGGTCATAAGTTACAAGTGGCCATACAAGGCATGAAACTCTTGTAAAGTGGTATAAAACTCCTTATTCTGCCTCAAAAAATTGTCTTCATGATTTGTACCTATTTTAACATCCAAAAACTTATTAAGGATATGTTTGATAATTATAATTAATTATATCGCTTGCATACATACCTCTTCATGCATTGGTTTTAGGTTTGGTCATCTAGAGTCATCTGGAAAGGAGCCATCATCATATGTAGTCCAAAAAACTCTTTCTTCATGCACCCTACACACTTGGCCTCAAATTTGGATTCATTTCTCCATTAAAACACATGATATGGAGTAGAGGACATGTTTAAATACCCTCCATGTACCTAGAATCATCATGCACATCTTAAAAAGTCTCACACTTAAAGTTTTCACCCTTCTCACTAACTTGGTCACAATGCTAGTTTTGACTGGCTAAGATGAAGCAAATGGTTAAGGAACTTATAAGTTGTTTAAATTCATTAAATGTATATGGGTAGTTATATTAAGTCCTATTATTTCCATCCATGTGATTGACACCTCTTAAAACCTTATGAAACCTATAAAACACACAAAACTATCAAGAAAAGCCTATTTTGTACCCTATCTATACAATTTTTTATAGTCCAAATGTATGGAGAGGATATTGAATAAGTATTATATAATATCCAATAATAATCTTAAGAAAAATATGCCATTATAATATCTTTCCAACTCCATTTCCACAAACTGGTCACTAGGAAGGGTTTGCAAGGGTTTTGAGTAGTTTTGACTCTTAAGCATTGTTCATAAAAACTTGAAATTCAAATTATATAAAAATATCAAAAAAAATTAATTTTAATTACACTAATAACTCCTCCAATATTCTTTGTTCCCCATGAAAATCTTCGAGAGAGATGTGAGCTTTCAAATTTGACCTATCATGCTTGTCTCTCTATTTCCTACATGCTTAAGTTGGTTTAGAAGCCAAAAGTGACATATTAATATTTTAATTTGCATATTAATATATTTAAAACATCTTATATGACCTAAAAAAAAATTCCCAATGGGTTAAAATTCATATCTCATGTTAGAAGTGCAAATGGCCTCTCATTTGGAATCTAGGCTTCAATGTGCCTAGTAAGCTTGACTTCACCTTAGATCTCAAAATAACCTTTTATGGTTTTCCTCAACTAAAAATAATTTATAAAATTATATCATAATCTCATATTCATGATACAATAGGATATAAATCATATCAATGACTATAAGTGAAGATGACTTCCTCATCTAGCACTAAGCTTCACCATTCCTCATAGCCCTGACTGTAATCTTAAGAGTATGGGGCAACCTGTTGAGTTTAACCCTCATATTCTTGTTTTTCATGATTTATATATGTGTGTTAAAACTTTTTACACCTTCCTATAAGGATATTTTATCTTCTAGTGTACCATTTTTTCCTCATTCTCTAAATCTACCATTAAGTGCATAGAGGGAAGTGCCTTATGTCTGAGATAAAATAGATGGCATTTCCCATATTTCCTTATAAAATTTAGATATTGGAGTGGGATATTAATTTTTTATGGATGTAATACACAAAAAATTACTCCTTTATTCTTAGAAAATCTCCTCTAAAAGCATGAAAAAACAAAATAGACTTTGTGAAGATAGACTGTGTATTTAACACTCAGACACTGATCGTGTATTGATTTTGAAAAGGGTACCTTATTATATACTTCCTTGAATTTATTTCATGATATTTTAATGAATATTTTCAATATATTCCAATCACCTTTTCATTATATTCCTTTCTAAAACCCTTTATGGTCATGCCCTTTGTCTAACTAGTTTTGCTTGCCAAGAAGGGTGAAAAAGGAGTAGAATGGTTTTATCTTAGAATTGGCACTTCTAGAACATTTAAAATATGGAACTAATATTTAAGAAGATAAAGGGACATTATATGATCTTATCCCATGTGGCACACTTCTCCATGGGTTGTACAAGTGCCAAGGTCACCCTCTTCCGCAAGAAAATTGCTCTTTCTTCTGAACCACCTACCACTTTCAGTTACCAATAATTGATTAAGACATTTGAGGAAACATGGCATGTGAAATTTCCTTTTTTAACCTTCACACTTCCCAAATAATGATTAAAACTCATTAATTACCCCCTTTTTACCTCAAAATGAATAAAAGGACTAAAATGACTAAATATTAAGGCTATTATAACATTAAATGGAATTAATGAACCTATAAAATACCTTTTGGCATATGTATTAGACCCCTAAAACACCTAAAAGTCAAGTTTTTATCCATGGGTCCCAATTTGACCTAAAAATCAAATTTGGTCAACAAATTGGTGACTCATAGGAGTAATATTTCTTCTATACTTACTACACCAATAGAATTATCAGTACATTGGGCTTAGGGAGTCATTTGAAGTCTCATACACAAAAAGAGGACTTTGACCACATGCTTTTATCAATACAAGACCACTTGATTACCTCAATCACACAAAACAAAGGACATAGACAAAGCAAAGTAGACACACATGTGCTCAAAGCACTTAGGGGATTTATAAAAAAACTATTATGCACAACTAGAAACTAAACATACATTTTTTCCAATGTCAAAATTAAAACTTCTTGAATCATATTCTTCATAAGATAAATCATAGTGCCAAGCATGTCTCTCCTTAGATTGGATGCTTTGTAGGTCAGACCTATTCCTTGGCACTTCACTTGATTTGTACTCAAGTATGTTATCTTTAAATAGGTCTCCAATGTAGATATATTCCTCTTTAACTTTTACAAATACCTAATACTACTTCCCACTCTTCATCTCATGGTCAACTTGCATCTTTTTTGTAGGCATGGCTTCAAGAAGATTGGTTTCTTGTTCCTTAGAATATTGAGGCCAATAGGAGCTTGTTCCATCCTTCAAGAGATGATTTGTTTCTCCCAACTAATTAAGAGGATGATATCCAATTTTTATGACTTCAAACATATCATCATAAAATGCATATGCCTCTTGAAAGGATAGATATGAAAGGTTGCTTTTCCTTTGCATACTCACTTGAGTACCAAAGCTATCTTCTCCATCTTTGACTAGATCATAAACTCCTTGAAGAGGAGTATAGCCTACTCCAATGATTTTAGACAAGTCATCCAAAGGATGTTAATAAATTTCCCTTGCACATCCATGACATATTTCAAAGTGATGGAGAACCAATAACCATTTCTCCCTCTTTGGCAAAAGGAGAACATTCTTCCTCATCAATCTAATCAAAAATTTCCACACAATAAATCACCTCTTCTTCATCATTTAGGACATCTTAAGGGATCTCAAGTTTCATCTCAACCTCTTCAAGAGGACTTTGGTTCTAAATGGTTGAAAAATATTCAATCTCCTTCTTTTTGATTCCAAGACTAGGCATCTTGAAGTCATGTGACTTAATCCAATGAGGATACCAAGGAGCTAGAATTTTTTCAAGAAAGAATTATAATTTTCTATCAACCAAATACTCCTATTTAGGTTCCCATATCATAGGTCCATCAAGGAAAATGGTTATGGGGTGAGGATAAGATGAACTACTTGGTGGTGGTGGCACATAGAACTCAAAATCAGATTGGGAGTGAAATGTAGGGGATTTTTTTGGAATATCTTGAGGAAGGGGAGGTAGACCTTGGGCTAAAACAACTTGATTTTCTTCCTTCCACTTGAAAATAATTTCATTCACATCTGATTTATCTTGAGGAGGGATATATGGGGTGTGTTTAGGCATATGATCTTCTTTTGGGTCTAAACCTTCCATCACACCTTGACTTAGCAATTTCATATTTGCCTCTAACTATTCAATCTGATTGGCTATATTCTATTGGAAAATTCTCTCTTGAATTTCATAGGCATCATCATGAGGAGTAAAAGATGGATGACATGGAGAGAAAGAGGTCTCTTGAGGAATGGTGAGAGGGAATTGCATAGGATCAAGTTTTTATTCAACTTCACACTCTTTATCTAGGATTTTCTCCTTCATCTTTCCCCATGATTCCACTATCTTACTCTAGCTTAGGATGTTAGGATTATTTGTCTTTTCTTGAGGTGGTGATTCAACTTGAGGAGTGGATGAAGTATTAAATAAACTTAGAATCTCCTTAGGCTTGGAATCTCCACCTTGTCTTCAACTTAGAATGGTATATCTAGAGGTCTCTTCTTGAGGTGGGGATGTAATGGGAGACATCTAGGAACATCTTGACCATGTCCAATTAGTATGTCAAGCTCCAACATGTAATTATAATAGCTAAAGAGTGTCTTCTTGAAGTTATAAATGGATTGAGTTTACAAGTGTCTAGGTCGACTAGGGGGAACAAGACATTGAAGAGGTTCGCTATAAGACTCGTAAGAATCATAAGAATACTGATAATGACCAAGACTAGTAAGGATCACACCAAGGGTGATAAGGAGTGCCATAATATGGATATTTCTCACAAAATTGTTTAAAATATTATTCAACACCAAAATTAGCCATCGAACTTCATTGAAATTGAGAACACAAAAAAAAATGTTACCAACAATCTATAAAGGAAAAATTGGACTGATTGACCAACTGATATAACTTTGGAGTCACCATTGATGATTGGATAGATGCCTCCAAAGGTTGATTGTTGAAATACACAACAAAAAATATTTCAACCTTTTAGACCAAGATTCACACTAGGTGTGCCAAAAACTATTGTCACTTGGATTTGTACCCTTTGAGGAGATGTCTTATCTCTCCTCATCTAAGTGACATAATTGAAACACCTCTAGGCTTGTGGGTAGCCTAAAGATGAGGTGAATCTCTAGATAGGGTTAGCTCCCTTGATGTACCACTTTGGATCACAACTACACCTAAACTTTGGGTGGGAAAAGGGAGAGAGATAAATGAAATCAAACTATTCTAAGGGAGGTGATACACCAAATAAGATGATGACTTCCAACTAGTAGAATGTTACACATGAGAACAAAGGACTAACCAAACATACACTCCTTCAATCTACATCTTCTCACATCAATATTAAATTCTGAGGTTATGGATGAATTTTAAAATATAGGAGGAATAGACAAGAGGCTATGAATGGCACTAAGTAATAGACTAAATCAATCCTTGACATGTCCTAGAACACTTCACATGCCCTGCAAGAAGAAGCTTTCCAACTACAAATAGGATGAAAGAATGAGACTACATGATAAATAATCCATAGTATTCACTAAGAAACATCCAAAATTCAAGTATAACACACTATAAAAATTCATGAATAGGTAAAAAATTAGTATTATTATTGATCAAATGGTATGCAAATGACCAGGGCTTTTCCATACTCAGGTGGAGCATAAGTTACAAAGGCTAAAATGGCTAGTTCTTATAGAAATTGAGAGAAAGAGGAGAGATATAAGTCTAAGGGTCACAAGGATACTTGTCAAGATGATAAAATTAGTTACTTGTGCAGGAGAAGAGGATATTGGATGAATTGTGCAAGGTTATAAGAGACAAGTGGCCATAAAACTCCTTATCCTAGCTCATAATACTGCCCTCATGATTTGGACCTATTTAAACATCCCAAAACTTATTATGGATATTTATAATTATTTTAATGAAGTGGATGGCTTGAAAACATGCCTTTCCATATATTGGTTGTAGGTTTGGTCATCTAGAATCATCTGGAAAGGAGCCATCATCATCTTTAGTCCAAAAATCTCTTGCTTCATGCACATTACACACTTGGCCTCAAATTTGGCTTTATTTTTTCATGAAAATACATGATATGGAGTATATTACATGTTTCAATACCCTCGATGGCCCTATAATCATCAGGAACATCTTAAAAAGGCTCACACTTAAAGCTTCACCCTTCTCACTAGCTTATTCACTATGCTAGCTTTGACTAGTTGAGATGAAGTAGCTAGTTAAGGCAATTAGAATTTTTTTCAAGGATTTAAATTTATATTTGGAGTTGTCTTAAGTCCTATGTTTTCCCTCCATGTGATTGAAACCTTTTGGAACCTAAAAAACACACAAAACTATCAAGAAAATCCTATTTTGTACCCTATCCGTATAATTTCATATAGTCCAAAGGTATGAAGATGATACTAACTAAGTATTATACAACATAAAATCATAATATTGAGTTAAATAGTCCATTATAATATCTTTCCAACTCCATTTCCACAAATTGGTCATTAGGAAGGGTTTGTAAGGGTTTTAAGTATTTTTGCCTCTTAAGTAGTGTTCATAAAAACTCGACATTCAACCTGAAAAAAATATCACAAAAATTATGTTAAATTACCCTTATAACACATCCTAACTTATTTATCCCCCATGAAAATCTTCAAGAGAGATGTGAGCTTTCAAATTTGACCTATCAAGCTTGTCTCTCTATTTCATTCATTCTTAAGTTTGTTTTTGAGGAAAAATGAACCTTTTCATAGTTTAATTTTCATATTAATATATTTAAAACATCTTATATAACCTAAAAAACATGTCCCAATTTTTTTTAATTCATATCTCATGCTAGAAGTGCAAATGGCTTCTCATTTGGAATCTAGGCTTCACCATGCCTAATAAGCTTGACTGCACGTAAAAGCTCAAAATGACATTTTATGATTTTCCTTACCTCTAAATAGTTTATAAAAATATATCATGATCCCATAATCATGCTTCAATATTATATAAATCATATCAAATACTATAAGTGAAGATGACTTCCTCATCTAGCACTAAGCTTCACCATTCCTTATAGCCCTGACTGTAACCTTAAGAGTATGGAGCACCCTATTGAGTTTAACCCAAATGTTATTAGTTTTCATGATTTTTATGTGTTTTAAAACTTTATACACTTTCATATCATTATATTTTATCTTCTAGTCTACTCTTTTGTCCTCATTCTCCATATCTGCCATTGAGTACATAGAGGGAAGTGTCGTCTATTTGAGACAAAACATAGGGCACTCCCCTTATTTCCTCAGACAAGTTAGATATTTGAGTGGTCTCTACAAGTGGTAGGTATTTCCTACACAAAAATTAATCCCTTGTGTCCAATAAAATCTCCTCCAAAATCATGAAAAAATAAAATAGACTTTGTGAAGACAGACTATGTATTTGACAGTCATAGCCTGACTGTGTATTGCTTTTGAAAGAGGTCCCTTATGCTATGATTCCTTTAATTTGGTTCATGAGATTTTAATTCCTCTTATTGATCTATTTCAATCACCTTTTCATTATAACCCTTGCTAAAACCCCTCATGGTCATGCCCTTTATCTGACTGGTTTTGCTTGCCAAGAAGGGTGAAAAAGGAGCAAAATAGTTTTAGATTAGAATTAGCACTTCTAGAACATTTCAAACATGGAATTAAGCTTGAGTAATCTAAAGGGACATTCTATGATCTTATCCCATGTGGCACACTTCCCCATGGGCTATGCAAGTGCCAAGCTCACCTTTTTCCCAAGAAAATTGCTCTTTCTTCTGAAGCACCTACCACTTTTAGTTATCAAAAGTTTATTAAGACATGTGAGGAGACTTGTAATGTGACATAACCTTTTGGAACCTTCACACTTCCCATAAAATACATACAACTCATTAAATGCTCCTTTTTTGACTTCAAAATGACTCAACATGACTAAAAAGACTAAAATGACTAAGGACCAAGGCTAGTATAACATTAAATGATATTAATTAACCTATAAAACACCTTGTAACATATGTATTTGACCCCTAAAACACCTAAAAGTCAAATTTTTACCTATAGGCTTACCAATTTGATCTAAAAGTTAAATTTGGCCAACAGTCTCATCAAATGAAGAGAAGGAAAAATGGTTTTTTTAATCTCTAATTTTACATTGTTTAAATATACCTTCAACTCGAAACTATTAAATTTGATGCTCTATTTTTAGTTCTAGTTTGATTAGACTTTAAGATATTTTCAGACTTTGATAGTCAATTGATATTGTGAATTTTATTTTAATCTAATTTTTTCTCTTAGATATTACAGTTTTATCAAGTCATAATAGTTTTATTTTAAAGGGTAAATTTATAGAATGCCTTCGATTTCAAAATGGATATTTAAATTTGACTTAACAAGAGAATCTAATAATATGTAGAGAATAATATGGATTGATCTTGTGGTGCTCGGTTATGATATTGATTTCTATTTTGATATTTTGTCTATTGATTGGTTAAATTGGTATGGAATGTTAAAATTGTGTGTGTGTGTGTGTGTGTGTGTGTATGTATATGTGTGTGTATGTATATGTATATGTATATATATGTATATATATATATATGTATGTATGTATGTATGTATGTATGTATGTATGTATGTATGTATGTATGTATGTATGTATGTATGTGTATATATATGTGTGTGTGTGTGTATATATACACATATATATCTATATATATATACATATACATATACACACACACACACACAGATAGATAGATATATATATATATATATATATATATATATATATATATATATATATATAACATCAGTAAAGTGCAAATGTGATCTTGAAAGTTTAAATTCACAACAACTATTAAAAGAAAAGCCATTTTTTTAAAGTTGCTCAGAGTTAATCAATGTGTTAGTTCCATTGCATGAACATGTATTTAGTGATTAACTAAGCATAAAGTAACATCTAGTGGGCCCCACTTGTGAGATATATTATGTTATTGATGTTTTCAAAATATTTCTTAAGTCTTTACTTACGTTTAATTTCTAAAGTGAACTTATTATAAAGCCTAAAATTTATAAAGTTAAATTAAATTTTAATAAAGTACAATTAAACTATTTTAAGTTAATTAAAAGTTAGTTTTAAATTACAGTGTAGCTAAAATTTAAGTTAAGGATTTAAAAGGACTTGAAGATCATCATTTGGAAAGAGGAATTCATATAGGTACTAGATTTTTTTTTTCAGATTTCATACTGCACTTCTTTTCTATTTAAAGTCTTTAAGATCGAGCATTGATTTCAGGGTGACCAAATGACACATTATATGACAAGGAAGTGTCTTGCTTGATACATTCATGTGTATCTATATTCATTATTCATTTATAAACTAAACATTTTAAAAAGACCAATAAATTAACTCTATGATTTTTTCAAAATAATGTAGTCATATGCATAGATCACATCTATACTTTCCCTTAAAAAATGAATATTTATACATTTTATGTCAAATTGTTGGGTTTTAAATAGTGTACAACATATTTTGTCTAAAAATAGTATTAAAATCAATTATAACATAATTCATGATTTCCACACATTTTTTCTTTTCTGCATTGATTTGAGTGCGACAGTCATTTATTTATTTATGAATACTTAATTACTAATTAGTTATTGTTTTATTTTTATGTTCCCTTTTTTATTAATTAATAAATAGTTATTTTAACTTAGATTATATTAAGTGTGATAATTTAATCTTTCTTTGCTTTATATGTAATTAGCCTTTTTAATTTTGATTTCCCTTCTATTTTCCATCTTTCTTTTCCTTTCCTTCTTTTGTTTTGTAATTAATAAACTAAGGAAATGAGGGAGAAATATTTGATAGAGCAAACATATTTATTAATATAAAATATTAAATCAAAATATTTGATCCTCTATGAGGTAAACTCTCTTATAGGTTTCATCTATAAAATAGTATTGATTATAAATTTTGAAAACTCCAATATATATATTTTATGAGGAGTATTTGATGAATAGCAAATGAGTTGATGGTTGACTAGATTACAATAATACTTATGATATTTTTTTACATTTGAAACCTGTCTCTTTTGAATCTAAATTGATAATGACTAAAAAAAAATATTTTTTGATATACATTGTTATTATATCATCATAATTGAATCTATTTTACTTAAAGGAAAATTTAAATCCCCAAATATTTTTGTCTTAAATGCTCTTAATTATTTTTATACGTGACCATTAAAATAGCCATTTCCATGCCTTAGAACTAAATTATTAGTCAATATATCCACACAATTAGTCTTGTATGATTCTAATTTTACATTCATGATAATAAAATAGGTAGTTTATTTGACATAATAAATTTTACCATCAAAAAAATTTATGACTCCATTGGGGATGCTTAAAATCAATTTCCTTTCAAATTATTTTCTAGTAAAATTTTATTCTTTTCTATATGATTATTTCTAGATAGTCTCCTATTATTCAACTTGATATATTAATTTAGTAGAATAACAAACTAATATTGCATCAAACTTAGTTTTAATTGATTTAACTCTCCTAAAAATATTCAATAGATCCTTAGGATTATTAATTATGAAGAAGACAAATATTTCAAAATATAAATAATTTATTTAATCATATGTCAAACACAAACTGATATAGTCCAACATAAATTACACATCAGAAAAGAAAGAAAACAAATTTAATCTTCTAATTCTTAACCCATTATCATATTTATTTATGATAAACCACCCAAATTATTGTTAACTAACTTTTATTACATTTTAGAACAAGCTAAAAAACAAATTAGATGTGTTATACTTGGTAAAAAAGAGGATATATAAAACTAAAAAGTAGCTAATAAAGAAAAAATATGATGTTGAAGATGTGTAATATGTCAATTCTTGGATGTGAGGTAATATAATAAATATTGAAAACTATCCCACTAAAATTTCTTCTTTAAAAAGAATTAAAGTTTTTAAGCTTTTTTGAGATTTAGTGTGGCATGGGAAGACCATCTTGATTATTTTTAATTAATTTGTGTTATTCTCGGTATTATCAATGAAAATATTTATCTTGGTTGTTTTATCAAACCTTGGAAAGTAAAGATGATCATAATGAAAAGACATTAAATATTGGTTTGAATCGTATCTTGGAAAACTAAAGGAAGATATATAACTTGTCAATGAATTGGACAACATATTTATAGACCCTATTGATATAATTTATCATTTCATAACTAGATTTACCAAGCTTAGATAATGTATTCCATTAGACGTAAGGCCTCCTAAAAAGTTAGCAAGGGTGTATTACTATAGTGCACTACCATTTAAATATAGAATGGACTTAAAAGAAAAATATATAATGGAATATGATATGGTGTTATTATTATTTTTATTGAATATGTTTTTTCTTAAATAATAATTTTTAAAGATAGATCTTGTACAATCTAAATTATGACAATGTAAAAATTCTCAAGGCTATTCACAATCTTGGTAATGAATTAGTCACCATAAAATGGCATCTAAATGATGAAAACTCCTCATCAGGGAAAACCTCACATGTTTTAAAGGTACAAATTAATGTTTATCCCATTAATGTAATGTTTGTGAACTTGATTGCAATCCTAACACTTGCATTATTTTTAAAAATTTAAAAATTTAATCAAAGGAAAGGATAGTATTTGTGTTTACTTGTCTGATAACATAAAAATGTGTAGTTATAATGAACCTTCAAATGAAACTGAGACTGTTAATGCTTATATAGTTTAGACAAGGAACAAATATTACAATGTCACTCATAAATACAATTCCAAAATAGAAAAAAAATCCAATAATCATTTGTCTCCCTCAAAATATTTATCCCAAGATAAAATTAAAGTTGTAGCTCAAAATGATACAATTAAATATAACCCTATAGATAATTCACAAATGATAATTTCTTAGCCTACTAGTTACAATAACACATAATGTCAACCATCCTATAGGCTCAAAAATTGTATTTTAAGTAATACCAATGTTGGACCTTATAATATAATAAATGTTTTTTCTAATACCAAAGTTGGTGTGTATGTGTTTTAAAGTCATGGTCTATGTGGCCAACTAGACAATATTAACTCTATTATTAAATACCCAAATCCTAAAAAACTTATTAGTTTTAAAGAAGAAATAATGGGTGAAAGATCTGAATATGTGATTTCTCAATACAATGATCCACCTTCAAACTATATCCTACCATTTTGTGTCTGTGAAGATTATTGATAATGTTATACATAATTACATTATTGACATAGGGGCTTCAATGATTATAATGCCTAAATTCATAGCTAGCTAATTAGGTATTATGTATGAAATAAATAATACAAAACTTACTCAGTTTAATTCTCAAGAAATTAAGAGTTGTGGTACGTTTCATGATATATCTATTAAAATGGCTCAAGATAAAACAATAAATTGTATTAGTAATGTTCAAGTTATTAATATTTCAGTTAATTACACTATGGTGTTAGGTATACATTAGTTTAAATCTATTTGTTTTTTATTTTTAAAAGATATAGCTTGGGTCTTTATATGCAATGGGATTGCATTTATACATACAAAATATGGTAATGACCCACCTATTGAGTCTATCTCAACCAATGTTTCATTCACTAAAACTAAAATTGGAATTTATGGTGTTCTTACTTTGGAAAAACTAGATTAACAATATGTGAGAATAGTTCCTAAAGAAACCATCTAGTCATTGTAAATCAAAGGAGCATGTAATCAACATGGTATTAGGGTTGGTGTTATCTTTAATTCTTCCATTAGCTATTTTTTTAGGTATACTTACCTATTTTCATATATATATATATATATATATATATATATATATATATATGTTTTTATTTTAATATCGAGAAATTTATTTAATTGAATATCAAATATTTAATTTTTTTGGGTGATTTTGAAGTTATCATTAGGAAAGCTAAAAAAAATAGTCACATCTACATAAGTATGAGTAGAAAATTTGGTCTCTTATGAAAAAAAATTAAGATTTCAATTTGGCACCTATACTTAGAGAATTTAACATGTATAAATGATTCTTTTGTTTATGCTTCTAACCCAAACTTGGATTATAAAGAGGTTATTGTTGAATATACTTTCACTAATTATTTTAGACCAAAGATATCTAATTTTGAGAATAGTTGGTCTATTTTTTATTATGATGAACATATTTATAGTGTTATTTAAGGTAATTATTTTAATCATGATGATTATGTTCTTAATTGTAGTAACTATTTATAACTAACTGGTAAAGAATTTCTTCCTAGTATTTTTAGCCTTGTGTATGCACTAAAATCCGCTCACCCCCCTAATTATGCCAACTTCACTAAATTAACCTATAACTACATTTCCTAGCTAATTTAACTAATATCCTATTATCCCATATCCTATTTCCTATGTCCTAAAAACCTTACCCCATCTCATAACTAATTAATCCCCTTCATTTATCTACTAACAAAACCTATTTACCAACTAACCTACTCCCTAAGCCACTTGCCAATTGAAAAATACAATTTATTCTACCTACCCATCTATCACCATATTCCTAGCTATTCCTAAACCCATAAAACCTAATAGG
Organism: Torreya grandis; assembly: GCA_037957365.1. NCBI lineage: Eukaryota > Viridiplantae > Streptophyta > Pinopsida > Cupressales > Taxaceae > Torreya > Torreya grandis. Next base: position 3,141,575 of record JARHVA010001498.1, on the reverse strand, counting down.
AGATTTATAGAATTGGAGGATTCTATAAAACTCCTCCATTTTAACCCTTTCTCCTCTAGAATTTTCCATTCTAGAGATTTTCAAGGAATTTTAAATTCCTATGAAATATCCTAGACATTGAACTCAAAGGCTCAAAGTTAAATTTAATCCATTGATTTATCCCTCCATTTCCTATATAATTAAGCCACCCCCTCTATGAAAATTAACTTGAAAACTTAGAGTCTTCTTGCTATATTTCTACCATTATCATTCTTCTTGCATCCATTAAGAGCCACTATCAAGCACAATTGACCATTTGGAAGCCATTATCAAATATCAAGCACACAATCCAACATCATCAATTTGGCATCAAACATCCATTTGGAAATCTTGGAGAGGATTTATAAAGAGTTAAAATGATGGTAAAATCATTCCAAATAATCTGATTTTCTCTTTTATCCCTTCCTATTGATGTTCTTAGATTTTACATTTTTATTACTAAAAATATTAATAAGAGTTGAATCTAAAATTTAGGCTACATTTTGGTGAATACAATGAGAAGTTTACTCCATAAAATCACCTTTTAATATTTATGGAAGTGATTTGGATGATTTTAAGACTAACTAGATGTGAATTAAGAACCAAATTTTGAAATTTCATCACCTACAAGAGAATTGTTATCTTGCTCTGGTATTAGTGATATTACAGTCATAGTTTTGTAAGGGAAATTATGATATTATCTAATGACTAGTCTTAATCACTAATAGTTTTTAAATTTTTTATATTTTTATCTTATTGAAAATTTTCTACTTTTCAAGTAGTGATACTACCTTAGTAATAGTATTTTTGTATAGTGGAATTATGATTTTACAGTATTTACCAATTAATGTCATATTTCTATCTTTTGGTTGTCACTAACCCCTCTACCAAATCATTTACTATCTAAAAATGTGTTTTATACCCTCTAGGTAGGAAAAATAATGGATAATCAAAAAATTATTTATTTTTGTATAATACATAATATTTCAACTTTTGAAATAACAACTTTGCCCTAGTAATCGTAGTTTTGAAGGAGTCACAGTTTTGTCAAACTTATAGTTTGCCCTAATATTCCTATTTCTTATCTATCACTAATCTCTCTATAAACTGTTATTCTATTTTTTTTACCTAGAGGGTCTTTTATTTTTTAGTCTGTATAAAAGAGAGGAAATAATAAAGCCTTGACCACCTTGACCATAATTTGTAAAATCACAACTCTCCTAATTGAAACCTTGACCTAGTAACTATGGTATTACCTTCATAAATCATGGTATTGCATAAGACTACCCTCTTCATACTTCCTAAGATTCTTCTGGTTGATATCTATTCTAAAAATAATCACTCCACTATAGGGTGTATCTATAGCTAGGTGATATCTTCTAGTAAAACTGGATTTGATAAATTGTGAGCCAACTATCATAAGATTGGGAGTATTATAACCCTGATTGACTGTGTCTGGAATTATTGTGTGTAGGAGGAAACAAGTGTATAAGAGAGAACATAAATTAAACACCTCACCATTGACCTGTTAGACCCCTTTGTCACAATATCATGACTCTTTAATTAGTGTTATTGCCTTGATACCTATAGTTTTATGGATTACAGTCATGGTTTTGTGTTTAGATAGGACATAGCGTATTTTTGGTCATCTACTTGATCTTTTAGCTACAAATTTTAGACTCAATAGTTTTATCATTCTATCTATATATATTAGCATATATTGTTTAAGAAAAATTATTCATAAATTTTTTTAATAATATAGTTCTAAAAATCTAAGTGGCTAAATTTTTTTTGTTGACCTGTTTGTTTCTAACATTCTAAAGGTTAAATTATCTCCCTAGTATTTAGCTGCATCAAGCATATCCTATAAATTTTACATTTTATACAAAATCATATATTGTAAATTTTTAGAAATTTTGATTTTGCTTTTGATAGTTGCAGTTTTGTCTAATTATCATAGTTTTATAGGGTAACTATTACAGTTAGCTAACTATTGCAAGATCACAACTCACAATCTATGATTTTGTTTTAAAATTGCAATTTTTTTGTTTCTATTTATGATTTTTCACTATGTAAATGTAGTTTTGCAGGAAGTTATGGTTTTGTAAAAATTTAAACTACTAACCCATTTAGTGCAGGACCTCTCAAGACCAAGGCATCCCATTTTATTTTCTAACCTTTGTGCTTGTAATAGGGGTGCCAATAACATAATAATTTAATATTATTGCTTTAAATACTTTCTTGTTATGATTTTGATTATATATATTTTTGACTTTTCTCACATAGGTAATTACTTAGGAAATTTTAATTGTATTTGCCTTTTTGTTACCCCTTCCTATGTCTAGGATAACACGTGACATGGAATTCATCCCCATGCACAGGCTTAGAAATTAGGGGTCAGTGACATGGATTTCATCACCATGCACTATACCAAACTCCATATTCTAATAGAGTATAAAAATTTGGAGAGATATCATTAAGTACCTCATAAAAATTCCCATTAAAGGGTTTCACAAAGTGAGGGGCAGTTAAGCTCCAATACACAAGATGATTAGACAACATCTTATACAAACTTGGGCCTGCCTATACCTTTTCATATATAGAGGACACACCTAGAAAACTTTTTTGCAATTCTAGCATAGGACCCTTAGACCATAACAAGTGTTTCACTAAAGGGTGTAGGATAAACCCCTAAGAAGCCATTAAATGCAAATGGGGTCGAGAGGGTTCAATTGATTTTGTAATGGGTCACTAGACTATATCCTCACCCATGAAGTTATTAGACCGTGCGAGCATCAGGTTACACACCCTATTCAATTTACTAACTTAGGACTTATCTCTATGTATGTTGTTTGAGTGTTGTGATACACTCATATTTTTTACAAACTGAGTCAACCATACCCCATTTTGTGTGATACTTTAGATATCACTAGGCTAAGATCTATTCTTAGACATATGAATCCCATTATCACATCCATCCTAAACTACACTCATCTTACATATTACATTCACTTCACATCTTACCCACACCTTACCCTTTCATCTTCCATCTAGTCTAAATACTCATCTTATAACCTATACCCATCCCATTGATTTTAAACCAAATCCATCCTATATCATCCACTCATCTTGTATTTTCCACTCATCCCATATTTTCTACTTCCTATCCTAGATATCATCTAATATCTATCCTATATATTTCACCCATGTAGTACCATCTTAAATATTCCATACCTTTGACATCCAACAACATCCATTGTATATCCTCATTCTAGGTAATTTGTATATCCTCTTAAACAACATCCCATATATACCATATATTTTCCATCCACCTAATACCCATCCTATAGCTTCCAATCCTCTCATATTCATCATATATCTTCTACCTTTCATCCCCCATTCATCTCATATTCTCTTATCATCCTTGAATACTATATTTAGTCATGGAATCAAGTTCTAGTGGTCACCCATACCCTTTATCCTCATTATCATCCTTATACTAGGTATTATCAACATACATAGTCTTATTAATATTCTAATCTATCACCCATTACTCATCCCTATCAAGTGCCTTCTTCACCTAGCACCCATCCATTTATCATATTGCTAGTGTAAAAGGTATTTGATTCCATCACTCCCTATAATTCTTGCTAGATTAGACTCTTACAAGGCTTTATCTTTTGGTAATTCTTAGTCATCTGATCCCTTTTTAAAAAATCATCACATCACTTTATTGAACACTAGTATATTTTGTTTCTAGATTGAGTTATTATTAAAACACTTTCCCATCACCTATCACACCCCATCACATCTCTTTTTCTCTAATCCAAAATGGTGATCCATACTTATGCCAAACTTAGGATAGGACAAGCTTCCAACCAAGACAATGATCCATTGGGGAATATAGGTGATCCAACTCAAGATCATGATGATACACATAGTGATATGAATACCCTCAGAGGAGAATATGATCAATTCAATCCCCTCCATAATGACAAGATTAGGAATTTAATTGATCGATACCTCTATGAAAACCATGATCAATTTTTAGCCAGAGCCATTAAAATAGGAGGTGCATCACTCTCAAACTTTGATCATAGCCTTCTACAATACATAGTCCATCCTCCCACCCATCCTGATACACCAAATTAAAATGTACATACCAATCAAATAATAAAATAAGAGGAAGGTGTGGACCAAGAATTTGAAAAATAAGATTGACAAACACCCCTTAAAAATAATCGTATTGAAGCTAACAAGAGGTAAACTATCTTAGAGGATAGACTAGACCAACTTACATGATAAATAAATATTTTACTCCTTGCACAAAACCAATGGACACCATCCCTTTGAAAAAGCACTCATAACACCCATAGACCCCATAATATTCATGATCAAACCTTCAATCCTCTTGGGGAACCCATAATTGCACAAGAATGGAAAGTGATGAAGGAGACTCTCCAACAAATAGACCCACACTCACAAGAACTAAAATAAAAATATAAATATTTTTGTTCTTCTTCCTTGGACATCATCATCTTGCATATACCTTTCCCACACCACTTCAAACTACCTCAATTTGAAAAATATAGAAGGAAAGGTGATCCCTGAGAACATGTATAAGATTTCTATGTGGCTTGTCACAAAGTTGCGTATGAAGATGCCTATCTATTGAGAATTTTTCCAAAAAGCTTTACTAGACCATCCTTAGAATGGTTCATGCACCTACTAAAGGGGTCTATATCTAGCTTTAAGTAATTAACTAAACAATTTGTTAGACATTTTTCATTTAATATTGAACATGATGTCTCCATCATAGACATTTATAACACAAAATATAAAAGTGGGGAAAGCTTGGAATCTTTCCTACAAAGATGGAGAAGCTTATCAATCCACCTATGATGTATAGTACCTAAAAAGGAGTTATTCAAAATATTTGTTGATAACCTTAATGCTGAGATCAAATATCAATTAAAACTCCAATGTGCTAAATTTTTTGATCAAATAATTGAGAAGGGGGTGAAAATTGAAAAATAACTTATTGAGAAAGGGAAAATTAAATTATATTCTTGAAATGAGCACAATTAGAATCAAGATAACTCCTTTTTAGGCAAATCAAAAATCTTCAACAAGAATAAGAATATTGTGGAAGATCAGTTACTAATTCCAAATAGTAGCATGTGCAAACACTACAACATAATAACCCCAAATAACAACAAAATGTCTCCTCTATTTGAGTTCTAGGAGGCAAACCAAAACCTTGGACTAGAAAAAGACCTCTCACTAGCTTGGGAGTACCCATTGAAATGGTCCTTGAATAATTAATTGCTTCTAACATGATCACTCTTCCTAAAATCAGACCCTTGGATGATCATCAACCTCACCTTGATTCATACCATGAGGATGAATTCTAAAAATATCATAGGGTCAAAGGTCATGATACAAAAATGTGTATGCAATTAAATCACTTTATTCAAGACCTAATTGAAAGGGGTGATATTGAAATAAAAGGGGAGAAGATTTTGAATCAATCTAAGAATGGGTAGATAGGCATTGATAAAAACCCCCTACCTAAGCATGATTAGATAAATAATAAACCACCAAAAGACTAGGGTCAGACCTCTTCCAATCACACTGACTACCACACCATGCCATATCATTACATCAACACCATTAAAATCCAAAGCTCCCAAGAGCCTATTCCACCTTCATCCACCATATTAAAAGTTGATTGGGCCAATGTTGATTGTGTGGTTACCACTAGACATAGTGAAATCATAGTTCCTAGAGCACCACCTAAGGACCTAGTTACCTCTTTAGCATAGAAGGGAAATATCTCCAAGAAAGTCTCATTATATTCTGATAAGTCTTATGATATCATTTAGAAAATTGAGAAGAAACCCACTCAAATCTCATTAATGGAACTTCTCAAAACATCCCCTTTACATCAAGAGATATTCAACCAAGTTTTGAATGATCTCAAAGTCCCTAGTGATATTAACACCAATTATTTTTAGGCATTAGTAGGACATTTATCCCCTTCTCAACAAATCACATTTGGTGCCTAGGATATGCCTCCTATTGGCCCCCACCATAAGTATCCATTATTCATTGAAGTCTCCATATCCCACTATTTTTACCAAATTTTCACTTTTTCTATTTATAGAAGAAAGGTAAAACTGAAAGAGGGGTATAGGTTAGTAAAACCTAGATGTGGTGTGGGATATGTAATCAAAATGGTTATAGATACTCTTCTTTGGCTTAGTAAGATGACCTAAAATAAGAGAACTAGAAAAGGGTTGGTTAGTTAGGTTGATGGTTGGATTGCCTAGCAATCTAGATCCAAGAAGCGTGAGCTACCTAGGAGGTTTTCAATCCACTTTATAAGACAAGTCAATGTTGATAAAAGATGATGATAAGAAAGATAGTATAACATAAGAGAAAGTGCTTAATCAAAATAAATAAATACTTTACAAATGAATGATAGTGTTGTAACAAAATATCATTAAGGTAAATGATAAATGGCTAGAGAATGGTTCAGGTAGGGCCAAGTTGTTTTTAGTTTGTGAGGTGATAAAGGGTTCAAAAAATAGGGTTTTGATTAACGTTGGTGGGCATTTGGTGTTTTCTATTTTTGGGTTAAAAGTGTTAACATATTGACCATCAATAATTAGGGTGACCTTTGATGGTTATAGGTAACTATCAGTGGTTGGGTGACTATCAGTAGTTTAACAGTTGACCACCGATAGTCAGGGTGACTATTGGTAGTCATTATTGATAGATCTAATTAAGATAGAAGGTTAGATTGTAGGTCAATTATAGATAGATTATAGGTTTTTTGAGGTCTAGTTAAGGTTTATAAGGATTCATAAGATGGTGTTTAGGAGGTATCAACTAATAAAACAAAGAAACTACTTGTTGATCTAGATAAGAGACAGATACTTAGCTTGATTATTATAGTTGGTTGAAGATGTTGGTGAAGCCTAGAGGAATTTTTGAAGAATAATGGTGCCTATGATTGTAAATAAATTTTGGCAAAGTTTTAGGTCTCTGCTATGATGGTTGGTTCATTAGAAGGGAGACCTATAAAAAAATATGACCTACTCTCTTTCTTTTATAGGCAAAGAGGAGAAGGAGGTAGAAGCTTACATAAGAGGTTTGGTTGCCTAAAGTTAATGTTTGTGATGTGATATCTTGTTTTCTATATTAAATTTTTGATGCATTGGCTCACACATACATCAAGTAAGTTTAGGTGTTGACCGTTGACAGTCAGAGTGTTGACCGTTGATGGTCAAAGTGATCATTAGCAATTAGGCTAACCATCAGCAGTCAAGGGTTGAAGGGTGAAGGGTCAAAGGTCAAAGGGTTAAGTTTGGTCAAGGTGGGTTAGAAAGTGAGTTAGTCAAAGAGTGTTTCAACTTGGATTTGTATTTTAAAGGGTGTGAATGGTAGGTGGGGAATCCAAGGGTATTTTGACATCTAGAACCATAGTGTGTGGTTTTCTAGTGTCTACATTTTAACCCTTTTTTTATGTAGTTTGTATCAACAAGTTGTAAAAAAAAAATTGATTTTTGGTAAGAGTTTTGGTTTCCCTAAGTATGGTAGGAGGTGATCCCCCTCAAACCAAGAGTCAATGAGGTGAAACCTAATCAAGTTTAGGTTTGATGAGTGGTTAAGTGGATGGGAAGGTAGGTGACAAGGGTGGTAGGTGAGGTTGGGAATTAAGGCACAAAAATGTACACAAAATTCAACTAAGTGTAATAGTCAAGATTTTGCATAGACTAAGTTGCTAATGTTGGTTAAAAATAAGTTTGAATCTAGAATGACAAGTGATGGGGTAACCATGCCATAATGTTAGGCATAGCTGATCGAGTTAGTCCTATCAAGTCTCCTAGATATGGTTAGTATTTTTGTAGGTATCTGAGGTAGGAATCACTCCCAAGAAAAACATAAATAATTTGGTGTGCACTAGGTGGTGAAAATTCAAATGTTTAACATGGCAAGGTTGGTCAGTGTGGTCAAAAAGACCAAGGCAAGGTCATCATAAAATATGTGAATATTTTAGGTCAAAAATGGCCAATGTTGAGGTGGACATGGTTGAATTGTTGGTTGCTTGGTTGGAGAGGGTGTTCTCCAATGGTTCATGGTTGGTTTGTAGAGAATAGGTGCTCTCCGAAGGTTGGTTAGTGGTGTTTAAATAGGTTTCCCCAATTTGATATACCACTTGGTTTAGTTGGGTGAAAGGTTTGGTAGAGAAGGGTAATCTCCAATGGTTGGGTTTGATGGAGTAGGTTCTCTCCAATGGTTCATGCTTAAGGTAAGGTGCTTGGTTGGTATCATTCAAATGGGTTTCCCTAATTTGATGTTCCACTTGGTTTGGGTTTAGTGGAGAAGGGTAATCTCCAAAAGGGTGGAGAAGGTGACTCCCCAAATAGGTTCACGAATTGGTTAGCTTGATAGGTTGGTTTTAATGACTCACAAGGGGGAAGACACATCTCCCTAAGTGGTCATGAAAGTATAAGGAGAAGGATAAATGATCTGATTGAAAATGACCATGATGGTAATATGGGTGCGTTTATGAACATAAACCCCTATCATGCTTTATCTTTGTTGTTATTTTGATGATTAAAAAAATTTGGCTTGATCACATGGTGTCAAGTAAGCTCAAAAATACCTTGATTTGTGTAAGAAAAAAGGGGAGATGGATAATAGTTAGTGGGTGATAGGTAGAATAACCTTATTTTGGGGAAATCTTGCACCTTCTATAGTTGACTTAAGAACCATGATAGACAAGTCCATGATATATGCTAGGTGTAGACTGATCGATGTGGGAACTCTATTGATGTTGTTGTGAAAGTTGATTATAGCTTTCTTGGGATTGCTTGTTTTTTATTTTGATATAGGGTATGTTATTTATCTTTTTAATATGTTTGAGAAGTTGATTAATACGAGAAGCTTCAAATGATTGTTTTTGATAAAGTTGACTTAGCCATCTTTCAAGGGAGTGTTCTAAGTTTAGATTTTTTCATTTTTGATAGTATAAGGAGGAGGCTAAATGCTCTAATTGAAAAATACCATGATAGAAATATGGGTGGGTTTATGAACATAAACCCCTATCATGCTTTTTCTTTATTGTTATTTTATTGATTAAAAAAAGGTGGCTTGATCACATGGTGTCAAATAAGCTCAAAAATACCTTGATTTGTGTAAGACAAAAGGGGAGATGGATAATAGGTAGTGGTTGATGGGTAGGATAACCTTATTGTGGGGAAAACTTTCCCCTTCTATGGGTGACCTAGGAACCATGATAGACAAGCCCATGCCATATGCTAGGTGTAGACTAATCAATGTGGGAACTATATTGATGTTGTTGTGAAAGTTGATTATAGATTTCTTGGGATTGCTTGTTTGTTATTTTGATATAGGGTCTATTATTGATTTGTTTGATAGGTTTGAGAAGTTTATCAATACAAGAAGCTTCAAATGATTATTTTTGACAAAGTTGACTTAGCCATCTTTCAAGGGAGTGTTTTAAGTTTGAGTTTATTCATGTTTGATAGTTATCCTTGAAGGGAGTAGTTTACCTTAAGTTTAAGAAAATTTGATTATTTTGGGGCAGTTGTCCTTCATGGGAGTATTCTACATGCTAGAGATGTTGACCCAAGTGATATTTTGGTATCCTAAATTATTTATATGTTGGATAGACATGGACCTAAGATTTTTATTTATGGAGGCAAAACTATAACATAAAGAGGTTGATGATGGGTAAAAGGGGTGGTTTAAGTAACAATGATCATATAAATCCATCTTTAAAATGTTTTAAAGTACCATGAGGATCATGTCATGGGTAGAGTTGTGGTATCCATGCTGAGGATTAGGATAATTTTGTGACAAATAATCACATGACCCTATTTTTAATCTATTGTCCTTAAAAATAAGGAGATGAAGGTGATTGAAAAAAAGGGATGAGCTCAAGTTAGACACAAGATGACAAGGAACTTGGTTTATCTAAAGAACAGGTGAGTAGATACAAAATTATTTGAGGAGGTTGAGGTTTTGATATGCCCCAAATCGATGCTTACGTAAATGGTTGATGTCAATCAGGAGAGTAAATGTCCCCTAGTTAATTTTTAACACTTGATCAGATGTGGAAGAGATTTAGATTGAAAAAAAGGATAAGATTTGTTAGATGATAGTTTGGTGGAGAAGGGTAATCTCTAATGGTTGGGGGAGAAGGTGACTCCCAAATAGGTTGGGTGGCATTCAAATAGGTTTCACTAGTTTGGTATACCACCTAGTTCAGGCTGGGTTGTTAAAGAAGGTACTCTCCAAAGGTTGGGGGACAAGGTGAATCCCAAATAAGTTGGTAAAGAAGGGTAATATTAAATGGTTAGGGGAGAAGGTGACTCCCAAATAGGTTGGTGGAGAAAGATAATCTCCAATGGTTGAGGGAGAAAGTGACTCCCAAATGGGTTGGTAGACAATGACAATCTCCAATGGTTAGGGGAGAATGTGACTCCAAAATAAGTTGAGTAGTGTCCAAATGGGTTTCCCCAATTTGGTATACCACTTGGTTTAGGTTGGTTTGATGGAGAAGGTACTCTCCAAAGGTTTAGAAAGAAGGTGACTCCAAAATAGATTGGTGGAGAAGGGTAATTTTTAATGGTTGTGAGAGAATGTGACCTCCAAATAAGTTGGGTAGTGTCCAAATGGGTTTCTCCAATTTGGTATACCACTTGGTTCAAGTTGGGTTGATGGAAAAGGTACTCTACAAAGCTTTGGGGAGAAGGTGACTCCCAAATAGGTTGGTAGAGAAGGGTAATATCTAATGGTTGAGGGAGAAGGTGACTCCCAAATAGGTTGGTGGACAAGGGTAATCTCTAATGATTGTGGGATAAGGTGACTCCCAAATAAGTTGGGTGGTGTCCAAATGGGTTTCTCCAATTTTTTATACCACTTGGTTAAGGTTGAGTTGATGGAGAAGGCACTCTCCAAAGGTTGGGGGAGAAGGTGAATCTTAAATAAGTTTTTGGAAAAGGGTAATCTCCAATGGTTGGGGGAGAAGGTGACTTCCAAATAGGTTGGTGGAGAAGGGTAATCTCCAATGGTTGGGGGAGAAGGTGAATCTCAAATAGGTTTGTGGAGAAGGGTAATCTCAAATGGTTAGGGGATAAAGTGACTCTCAAATAGGTTGGGTGGTGTCTAAATGGATTTCTCAAATTTGGTATACCACTTGGTTTAGATTAGGTTGATGGAGAAGGTACTTTCCAAAGGTTTAAGGAGAATGTGACTCCTAAACAGGTTGGTGATCACCAAAAAAATGTAAAAAGGTGGCCCAAAATGACTAAGGTTAAAATCATTTGGTTGGTTGGTTGATGGATAAGGGTAATATCCAATGGTTTCATGGTTAAGGTAAGGTTGTTGGCTAGGTTGGTAAGGTGGAGAAAGGTAGTATCCAAAAGTTGGGGGAGAAAGTGACTCCCAAATAGGTAGGGGAAAGGTGATTCTCCAATAAGTTTGGTTGGGTGAAGGAGAAAGGTATTATATAATAGTTCAAGGTTGCTTGGTCGATAGGTTGAGAAAAAAATGCCAAGGGTTAGTTTGCTTAATTAGTTAAGGCAAGGTTGGTAGTTGATAAATGGTCAAAACCTTATGGAGGTAAAGTTCTCCTAGTTTTCTCTTTCTGTAGATGGTCGAAGATGGGAAAATGATCCCAATGTGAGGTGTTGGTTAATAAGAGGGTTTAGGAGGGGTGAAGATGACTTCATCCACCTTCCAAAAGGGGTCGATAGTTGTTAATTGTTAGTGGTTATTAGGTCAAGTTTGTAAGTGGTGGTTCAGGTGGGATTTCCTCTATTGCACCAAGGATAGAAAAATGTTGTTGGATCTAACTTAGGTAGGTTAGGGTAGGTTTGGTAATTTTTATGGGTTGATCTTGGTTTAGGTTGGTAGATAGGTTGGTTATGGTTAAGTTAAAAGGTATGTTGACTATAGATGATTGATTTGGTGTAGAGGTTGGTATGATTGGTTGAGAGAGGTAAAATAAATGGTTGAGTTGGTTTGTTGGTTGCGTGGGTTTGATTGTTTGGTTTGGTTGGTGAGGTAAGGTTTGATGGATGATTATAGGTAAAGTTAGTTTGATGGTATGTTTGGTTGGGTTAATGGTAGGTTTGGTTTGGTTTATGGTAGGTGAGATAGGGTTAATAGTTTTTAAGGTTGGGTTGATGGTTGGTATGGTAGGGTTGATGGTAGGTTCCATAAAATTGGTAAGTAGAAGAGGTAGGTTGGTTGGTTCCACATGGGTAGGTGGAAAAGGTTGATTGGTTGGTTCCACATGGGAAAGTGGAATAGGTTGGTTGGTTGGTTGGTTCCACATTGGTAAGTAGAAAAGTTTGGTAGGTTGGTTTCACATGGATAAGTGGAAGAGGTTGGTAGGTTGGTTCCACATGGGTAAGTGGAAGAGGTTGGTTGGTTGGTTCCACATGGGTGAGTGGAAGGGGTCAATAGGTTATTTCCACATGGGTAAGTAGAAGAGGTTCATTGGTTGGTTCCACATGGGTAAGTGGAAGAGGTTGATTGGTTTCCTTGATTTTGATTTTGAAGGAAAGTTGAGAAGGTTCCAGTTGGTTAATAAGTGGTTTGGTTAAGGGTTGAATTATGGTTTTCTTAGTTATAAGTTGACTAAGAACCAAATCTAATGGATGAAAATCATTATGTTAATGGATTGGGTTATTGGTGTACACAATAATGGGTGTAAAAAGAGGTTCAATGATGGATTTCTCTTGAGTTTGTAAGTTAATCAATTAGTTTGATGAGGTTAGTTGGTTTGATAAGTTTGGTTGGGTTGATAGGTTGGGTGGGTTTGATTGCTTGGGTAAGGTTGATAAGGTGGTTGGTTTGATAGGTTAGGTAAGTTTTATAAGTTGGTTTGATAGTTTTTTATTGGATGGTAAAGAGAATAGACCAAATCTCAGTGTTGAGATAAAGAGGCATGCCTCAAAGTGGGTTGGGGTAGTTGATATGATGGTTGGAGTAAGTGACCCAATGGTTGGTGAGGTTTGATAGGTTGAAGTTGAGGTTGGTTATGATAATTATTAAGTTAGTGTTGATGGGTTGTTGGTTGGGTATGATGATCATTAAATGATATTTTATAGGTTGTTGGTTGGTTTTAGTTGAGATTTGATTGGTTATAGGTGAGGGTTGATTGGTCATGGGTATCAAAAATAGATGACTCTACTTTGATTATCTAGTCCATTAACATTGTAACCAACTCAGGTGGTAGTTGATAGTTTGTTGGTTTGTTTTAGTCAAGGTTTGATAGGTGATAGGTAGGGTTTGATTGATTGTGGGTGAGTTTGGGTTGGTTTTTTATGAGGTTCGATTGGTTTTAAGGTTAGGTTGGTTGTAGGGTAGGGTACGTTGGTTGTAGGTAAGATTGGGATCACAAGTGGCTTTTGATGAAAGGTATCACTCTAAGGTGAGATGGTTGTTCTCTAAGATCCTAACAAAGTTAGGATCTCTATTAGATAAAATAGGTTGGTTCCCCATTGGATAAGGTAATGGAGCCAAGATGATGGATGGTAGGTTTCTCACAAATATAATAAAAAAGTAGACAAGAAAAAGATAAAAAGGCAAAACACACACTAAAGTATGTTACCTCCTAGGGTTCTTTTTAATCTCTCTTGTGGTTTATGCTTTAAGTTGGAAAGAATATGTGGAGACTCAATTTGTATGGTAGGTATTAGAAAAGAAGTATATGGTTGGTTTCAGGTTAGTTAAATCTCTCAAAAAATTATATTGAAATTCAGTACATAGCTTGATATTGGGGCCTACTCCCTCACTTCACACACCACAATGATAAGGGTGTTGGGTGTTTAGCCAGTATATACTAATTTCTAGATTTTAGACTCAACTAAAGAACTAAGTTTTGGTTTATCTTCTTGTTAGTGAAGTCCAAATAAGATATCCAAAGGGTGAAGGTTTACCACTAGGTGATGAAATCCTAGTTGGGCCTTATGTCAGGTATTAAGATGTGTTGATTGATAAGTGGTTTGGTATGGTGTGTGATAAAGAGGTGAATCTACGATTGATTACTTTACTTTTAATTTACCTAAATGAGCTAAACATGCAAGCAATCAATGTATGCAGTTAATTTTATACCCAAAATAAATTTTTTATTTCATTGTATGAGCATAAAATAAGGAAGAAAATAGGAATATATGCAACTAGGTCCCACCAAGCATGCCATAATGTTTTTACCAAATTTTCACGTTTTTTGTTTATAGAAGAAAGGTAAAACTAAAAGAGGGGTAAAGGTTAGTAAAACCTAGATGTGGTGTGTGCTTTGTAATCTTGACAGTTGTAGATACTCTTATTTGGCTTAGGAAGATGACTTACAATAAAAAACAACTAGAAAAGGGTTGGTTAGTTAGGTAGATGGGTGGATTGCCTTGAAATATAGATCCAAGAAGCGTGAGCTATCTAAGAGGTTGTCAATCCACCTTATAAGACAAGTAAATGTTGATAAAATATGTTGATAAAAAAGATATATTAACATAAGAAAAATTAATTAATCAAAAGAAATGAATACTTTACAAATGAATGCTAGTGTTCTAACAAAATAAAATTAAGGTAAATGATAAATGGTAAGAGAATGGTTTATGTAGGGTCAAGTTGTTATTTCTAGTCTATGAGGTGATAAAGGGTTCAAAAATTAAGGTTTTGGTTAAGGTTGACGGGTATTTGTTGTTTGATATTTTTGAGTTAAAAGGGTTCACATAATGACCGTCAGTGGTCAATTTGACCATTGGTGGTTAGAGGTAACCATCGGTGGTTGAGTGACTATTGATAGTTTGACAGTCGACCATCGGCATTCAGGGTGACCATTGACGATCACTATTGATAGATCTGGTTAAGGTAAAAGGTTGGATTATAGGTAAATTGTAGATGGATTGGTAGGTTGGTGGAGGTTTGGTTAAGGGTTAAAATGGGTCATAATATGGTGTTCAGGAGGTAGCAATGAATAAAACAAAGAAACTAATTATTGATCTTGATAAGAGAAAGATACTTAGCTTGATTGTTGAAGTTAGTTGAAGATGTTGGTGAAGCCTAGAGTAATTTTGGTAGAGTAACAATGATTGTGGTTGCAAAGTAATTTTGTCAAAGTGTTAGGTATCTATTATGCTAGTTGGTTGGCTAGAATGGAGACCTATAAAATAAAATCCTAATGAAGAAGCCTTGTCCAAAAAGATAAATCATGAAGCCACTTTCTTGGTCCTACTCTCCTTCTTTTATAGGCAATGAGGAGAGGGAGGTATAAGGTTCCATATTAGGTTTGGTTGCCTAAAGTTAATGTTAGTAATGCACTAGATTGATGTCTGCATTTAATTTTTGATGCATTAGTTCACAAATGGATCAAGTAAGTAAGTTTAGGTGCTGATTGTCGATGGTCAGAGTGTCAACCATCAGTAATTAGAGTGACCATTGGCAGTCAAGGGTCAAAGGGTGAAGGGTTGAAGGTCAAAGGGTTAAGTTTAGTCAAGGTGGTTTATAAGGTGAGTTGGTCAAAGAGTGTTTCTATTTGGGTTTGTAGTAGAAAGGGTGTGAATGGTAGTAGATAATCTAGGGTTATTTCAACATCTAGAATCGTAGTGTGCAGATTTGTAGTGTCTACACCCACCATCATATTCCTTGAGTACCCATAGATAGAGGGTCAATATTAAATTTATGTAATATATATTTATAGAAGAAACTAGGGTATTCAAAATCTTCTTTATGGCCTACTCTAATTATGATCAAAGCATATGATGATATTGAATGGCCATCCACATGAACTATCTACCTTCCCATTATCGTGAGGCTCGTGGTACACCAAACTCTACTCCATGTTGTGGATGTTGATTTACCTTATAATATGTTTTTAGGTCACCCTAGATCCATGAGATGTAAGATCTCCCATCTACCTTAAATCAATGTCTAAAATTCCCCTACTTAGGTATGGAAGTCACCATTCGTAGAAAATTGATCATTTTTGTAGCTATCAAATGGATCAATATTCATCTTCATATCATTTTCCTAACACATCAAATTCCATTTTAAATCCAACCACTGCTAAGTATATGCCTTGACAAGCTTGTACCTATTTGAGATCTATCACCTAAAGTCACTTGCTTAAAAATCACAACCATAGGTTACAGAGTATGAATATAAAACCTTTTGTGTAGGTTATTTACCACTTTCCTTACACAGTTATGGGTCCCCATCTATGTAAAAGGCCAAACCTATCAAGTATCAATTTGGACCAATGACCTTCTATAACATAGGTCTATTGTCCTAAGAGTATATTCATGAATCAAATGACTTATGGATTATTTTAGAAGAAGAGGCCCTAATATCTCCTAGCAAGTGATACCTCCACATCTATAAAATGTTATAGAACATGCATTATCAAGGGAAAAGACTAGGGAGACACGAACAAGGTAGGATTTAACCTATATCAATTCAAGAACATCCATAATATCTTGGTCTAGGGTATAGACTATTTGTTGATGACTTAAACAATATTATTGTGGATACTACTTTGATCCCTAATCAGTCTCTTTGATGAAGAAATCAAAATGGGTTATGTTTATAGTCACTTTGAGGATCTTGCTACTACAAACCTTTTCCCTGATACCACCATTTCCACCATCATCATATCCATCTGTTATCCCTCTTTAATTTATTGGGATAAACATCAGGAGAAATCTTTTGATATATTTCAAAATGATGAGGCAATTCTACAATTTATAGGAACTCAAGATTTTATGCCTTTCGATGACCATAAGAAAGGTTTTTCCATTAATCTATGAAAATCAACTTGTTTTGGGGAACAAAAACATCCCCTTGACCAAAGTGAAGAAAATTAATCTAAATAAGAAGATCCACTTCAAATTCTATAATAATTTCAATGTGATTCAATTAAATTAGAAGTTTACATGGAAATAGATACATAACTCCTAGATAGTTTCATTTTAGATATCTTGGATCAGTCATTACCTCCCTATCTCCAAGATTAGTCACCCTCTCTCATTGAGGAAGTGACTGAAGTTAACATTGGGACTAAATAAAATCCCAAAATTGTCAAATTGGGGGCAACACTAACACTTGAGGAGCATCAGATTATTATTGAGTTGCTTAAGGAGTTCATAGATGTTTTCACATGGTTCTATTTTGACATGCTTGGGCTTGATCCCTCCTTAGTAGTACATCATTTGGTTGTGCATCCTAATGTTAAACCAATCAAACAAAAATTATGGAAGATTCACCCTAAAGTAGCCTTGTTAGTCAAGGAGGAGTGACAAAAGTTCTTGGAATCCAAGTTCATCCAACCCATTGACTATTCTAATTGGATATCCAATATTTTTGTTGTGGCTAAGCCACAAGGAGGAATTTGTATTTACATGAACTTTTGAGACATTAATAAAGCATGTCCTCAAGATGACTTCTCTCTTATGAATATTGACATGATCATGGATTCAACAACAGGCTATGAAATGTTATCTCTCATAGATAGATTTTAAAGATACAATCAAATTAAAATAGTGCCTGAGCATCAACACAAAATATCCTTCATCACTTCATGGGGGACCTTTTGCTATTAGGTCATGCCCTTTGGCCTCAAAAATGCAGGTGATACTTATCAATGGGCCATAACTATTATATTCCATGACATGATACATGATATAGTTGAAGATTATGTAAACAATATCTTGGGGAAGTCCCAACTCAGATCATAACATCATGTAGTCTTAAGAAGAATCTTTAAGCAGATACAAGAATACAGAATCAAATTAAATCCCAAGAAATGAATTGTTGGCATTACCTTAAGAAATTTATTAGGATTCATATTTTTTAGGAGAGGCATAGAATTGGACCCAACCAAAGTTAAAGAAATTATGTAAATGCTTCCTCCTCACAATCTGAAGCATCTTAGAAGTATTTAGGGAAAGTTACAAGCCATTCAGTGATTTATCTCTCATCTTACAGACAAATGTCACCCTTGCACTCATCTATTAAAGAAGGGGACCACTTTTAATTAAAACTCAGAATGCTAGTAGGCTTTTAATTATCTCAAATAGTATTTAGCAAATCCCCTTGTGCTATCACCCCTTGTCATGGTAAGTCCCTTTCTCTTGTATATTTCATCAACTTTGTGTGCAATAGGTGCCCTATTGGCACAACATAATGATTAGGGAAAGGAACAAGAAATTTACTATCTCATCACACTTTAATATCTTATAAGCTGAATTATACTCCAATTGATAAATCTTGATTAGTTTGTCTTTACCTTATAAAAACATTGGCACTATATGCTTAAAAATCAAGTCCAACTCATCCCCAAGGTTGATCCTCTCAAATATTTATTATCAAAATCAGCCCTCATAGGATGAATGGCCAAGTGGATCATGTTACTCAGTGAATGTGATATTGAATATGTTAATCAAAAGGCCATTAAGGGACAAGTGATAGCAAATCAACTAACAAAATTACCTCTTGAAGTGATTGAACCTCTTATCACAACCTTCCCCAATGAGTCTATAATGAGTACAGTAGAATCTAGTGGATAGAAGTTATATTTTGATGGTTATTTTACTATGTATGGATCAAGGGAATGCATCCTCCTCATCACCCCATAAGGTAACCTTATTCCAAAATCCTTCCACCTCACTTTCCCATGCACTAATAATATTTTAGAATATGAGGCCTTGGATGCATGTCTTCAACCTAACATCCAGTGGAATATCTAGCATATACAGGTATTTGGTGATTTATAGCTTATAATCAAGCAAGTTAATGATGAGTTCTAGACTAAAGACAAAAAATTACTCCCTTATAAATAATTGGTTGATCAGCTAAACTATAATTTTTGAACTACCAAATTTGAACAAGTGTCACAAGGGAGTAATAAAGTAGCTAATTCCAAGGCCAATATTGGCTCTCTTATTGATCTCCCTACAAATGTCTTAGGATGGAATTTTATAATAAAACATATAATTCTCCTAGAATATCAATCTAAAGCACCTTTAAAAAAAATTTCAATTCTTGATCCCAGTCTTCCCTGGTATCATGACATCTATAGGTACCTCCACGATAACATCTTACCATCTAAACTTAATCACCATCAGTGTAAGGCCTTCATCCACCAAACTTCCCATTACATAATCCTTGGTAGCATGATATATAATAGAGGCTATGATGGGACATTTTTAAGATTCCTGATCTTAGAAGAGGCCTCTCTTGCAATCAAGGATGTCCATGATGGTATTTGTGGTAGTCACATTGGTGGAATAGCCTTGGCCAAGAAATTTATTTGGAATGGATATTATTGGCCTACCATGGAACATGAATCCTATAGGTACCTGCAAAAATATGTATCTTTTCAAAAGCATGGTAATATTATTCATTTACTTGCATAAGAATTATAGCCCATAATGAGTCCATGACCATTCTATGTGGGGACTTGATTTGATTGGCAAGATAAATCATACATCTTTAGATGGTCACAAGTTTATCATCACAAAAATGAATTATTTCACTAAATGGATAAAATTAATGCTACTTACATATACTACAGGCCTCCAAATTTTTTAATTCATCCTAAATCAGATTATTTTCCATTTTGGCATTGTTGGCCAAAATTGGTATACATACAAACCTTTTGTGTAGAGGGACTATGTAGTTCTCCCAAGCCACTGATCAACATTTTTTATTGTATATGAACTTTATACACCTTCATTAATCAAATATTTTAGGCAAAAAGTGGAGAGTTTCAAATTTACAAGTTTCAGGGTTATGAGCTTTTAGTGTCAAATCAACCTATGCAGTGCTTTTTGAGAGCATTTTTGTAGGGCTAAATCATGTTATTTTCTCTCCACAATTTGTATAAAAGCATCAAAATGTTAGGAGAATAAAATTTTGATGGTGGTCATGTAAAATCATTATTCACTTGAAAGATACAAAACCTTGAAAACTACCTAGTACTCAAATTTCTATGTGTTTCCAGGGGCCAAATTACCCTGCACAACACTTTTCAAACACCATTGCATAGGAAAAAATGAAGTCAAATATTGTTCAAATTTAACATAATGGTAGGCAAATGTGGGGATAATGTGAAGTTAAACTATTTTTTAGAAAATTTTCTCCCATGTGTAAAATGCATAGGGTTTAATTTTGGCTTTTGAGCTGATTTTTACTTAGTCAATTTTTTGTGTTTCTAGTTTTTAGATATGGTCAGTGCGCACATTTCAAGCTCATTTAATCAGTAGTAAAATATGTCTAATATTATGAAAATTTATCATTTTTATATTTAAATTTCATTATATTTCAATGTAAAATATAATGCGTATATATGGGATATGGTGTTTAAAATGTGCAATTATGAAAATCCACTTCTATGTTGATATTTACTTGGTCATTTGCTGCATCTCCCAATTGCTAAATATACTCAATGAGAATTTTTTATTCTCATTTTTGCAGGAGAAAATGAGGTCCAAATTCTATGAAAATTTTTATTATTATACTATGATATCATAAAAAGGTAATATACTTTTGTTTTTAGCTGCATCAGTTTTCAATGAAAAGTTATGATGGTATAAAGTGACCCTTCTGGGAAGATTTAGCACTCAACTAACTTTTACTAGAAAACACTTAGAGGGCAGGTCACAGGGCTTATTTTGATCATTTAAAAAAACTAAAAATACCCTTTTGAGCATCTTTTCAAGATATTTATGGAAATATAAGATATGATGGGTTTTGTGATATCCAGGACAATAGAGGAAAAAACAAAAATATATTCAGGGAAAGCAATATAAAATATCATATTATTTATTTTTGTACAATAATAAGCTTAAAATCTTATAGAAATATTTAGTTACAAAACCAACTATAGGGTGGTAAAAACGACTCAACAACTAAAAAAAGTAACAAAATAACTAATACTTTGGATCAAAAAAGATCCCAACAAACTTCCTTTTATCCAAAGGGGTATAGAAAGACTGAAGCAATGAACTATGACTCATCCAAGTAGACTCTACTATAACTTCAACTAATACACTATGCATCCTACACCCATCAACACCCTGATCATCCCTACACTAAAGTAGAATAAGATCATGCTCTATCTAACTACATCGATCTTAACACAAAATCCATCTAACAAGGGATTGCCCCAATACTGTGTATGGAACATCTCTAACTGATGCCAAAAAATCATCAACATCTCCCTTAGGCCTTTCCTCAGCACTAATAATTCTAATAACTCAATGATGACTCATACCACAATCACCGATGATTGATCGAAAGACAATATGCAATATCTTCTCCCCTTATCAGGCGAGAGGTGAGAAGTCATGGGACAAATAAACCAAGTAAAAACCACTGAATTGTTCCACATCAAAGATCATATCAACACTAGATCTATGAAATCAAATTACACAAGCTAAAAAATGCTACTACATCAAATCTCAATCTTAAACCTCACAACTTGCACAAGATGGGTGTGTTACCATCTCAAAATATATAGTCATCAACTACAAAGCAAGCAACTTCAAAGTCATCCCATCCATCAAAAGAATATGAAGAAGAATAGCTAGAAGAGGAACTAGAAGAGTGACTAGAGTGACTAACAATGGTTGTTTATGCCTTATGTCGATGTCGAGAGGACTTCCTTTAGAGGGGCACTCTGTAGAGAGATGTCCTATGCCACCAAAATTGTAGCATATTCTCTCACATCCACTAGAACTAGAGGAAGAATAGCCACATGAATAAGAATGCTTGTGCATGTGCTTGTGTTCATGTGAATATTTGTGGTGATGCTTATGCTTTTGAGCTTGATGTCTACACTTAAGAGAACCAGAATGATGTTTATTATTTAGAGAACCAGAATGATCCTTATGTCTAGAATGATGCTTATGTTTGGAAGTGTGTCATGGAGAGTGTTTTTATCTCTAATATTACTTCGAAGAATGTTTTATGTTATGCTCATATAATGGATTATTTGTTTTGGCATATTGGGCCTTCTTGGTAGGTTTTTATTTTTTCTTTGCAAATTTTCACTCATGTTGAGTGAGCAACTCACAAATGGAATCAAAAGCAGATTTGTTAAGCTTATCACTAAGTTGTAACATTTTTAAAAAGTTCCTATAGCTAGAGTTAAGGCCATTCAAAACAATAGAGATGAGAATTTCATCATCAATTTTTTCATCAGTAGTGTCATATTCTTATTTCAAATTATTAATCATGACATATATTATGAAACATCATCATCTGTTAGTGCAGTGTTGAGCAACTACATAAGAAGATCAATTTTCTTGAAAGTAGGTTGTTTACTGTTGATGTCTTAAAATGGCGCTAGATCTTAATCAACAACAATGGGAAGTTTCAAGCTGTGGGACAATGTGGCTTGAAAATAACCTCCAGATTTTAAAGAAGCTGGTCTCTTCTTTAGTATTGGGTGTTGGGGAAAAGGGATAGGAGACTAAACAGAAACGCAAAATACAGGGATTGAAACCTAACTATGGCGATGCACCTGAGAGTAATCCTAATCCTAACCTAAGCATAGTGAAACTATTATGTGATTCTATTACATTTAAGAGCAGACAAGTGCATGATCAATGTAAAAGATTGGAATAATAGAAACAGAGGCTCACAACAGGGGAGTCTTTTGCTGAGATACAGGAATTGTCAACAAAGGCATAGTGTTAAATCTTCTTAATAGAATCTTCTAATCACATTAGAGGCACATAAGTCATGCACAGCTATGTAGAACTTTAGATTCCAAAAAACGGGACAGAAGCAAATAACATTTCCAATCACAACACTAGAAAATCTACAGCATAGACTACTTTGCGAATGACACAGATGACATCAACAAGGGCATAGTGTTCAATTTTCTTATTGAATCTTCCAGTCATACAAAAGATGCAAAAACACACATAGTCATATAAACCTTTCAACTCAGGGAAATGTAACAAAAGCAAATGATATTATTGGTCAAAAACTCTGAAAGTCTAAAACTATGAGAATTCCCCCCTCCTTATATTTTACAATTCTTCTTCTTATATCCCCAGATGTCTCCTTATACTTTTTTTCCCATGCAATCTTCTCTGTCCTTCGCACATAAGAGACAAATAGACGGTGCCTTCAATGTTGTGGGTGGCTCCAAAAATCTACCCGATGAACTGTTTCATTTACTCAAATTAACTCCAGCCAATTTTCCCTCCATTTTGCTTTAACAAATAGATAGACACTTTATTCTATTAGATACGAGGGAGGACACTTAGCCGATTCATAAACTTTTCCCTTTATGGTCTAGGAGGCACTGAAGGATGACACTTGGCACCTTCTGCCTGATTCATCGAAGACACGCGGCTCTCTCTGCTTCCCTTGTAGTAACACTAGGGGCACATATAGGATTTTTACGGATGGAGACATTTGGCAACTTCCACCAATTTTGAAGTAACACCCAAGACCCACCACAATTTTATATTTGGCAATAGAGCTTGACGATGATTCTCTCAGGCGTTGACACATGGAGGCCTCTACGGTTTTGAGGAGGGTAAGTGGCATCTTCTGCTTCTTTTATGGATGGAGTAGAGAGGGACCTAGAGAGTGACATTTGGTAGCATCTACTACTTTGTGGCACTTAATAAGATGGCACCTTTATGTTGAATGGAAAGCATTGGACTCACAGCTTCCCGAATGCTAACACATGGCGAAGTCTGCTGCTTTGTCAAAAGAGGCCTCGGAGAGCGACAACTGGCCTGCTTCGTCTCCCAAAGATTGACACTTGGTGAAGTCCATTGCTTCAAAACTTAGGCAAAAGAAACAAGAAGGAGAAACGGTCCTACGGCCAGAGAATGACACTTGGCAGCTTTCACTGCACTCTGACACTTAGTCAAAATAAATCGGCCCTCTACATCAAGACTTCGTAGCTTCACCCGAAGAATCAAAATTGCAACACTTGAATCAAAGAATAAATTAAATGTGACGTAGAGTAAAAATTACTCTACAGTTATTGGCAACCACCAAAACTTTTGGGCCTGCTCAAAAAGAACTTGACTCCCACTCGATCAAAATTTCAAAATTTACAGCTTCAAAAGAGCTGTCTGGAAGATAGACCACTCATGGTCAGATAATCCTTCCTTTCTCTGCAACTCATCAAAAGCCAAATCCAAGCTAATGAGATCCTTGTGCGAAAAGGTTTGTAGGATCTAGGCAGTGGCTTTCAGCTTGGATTTTAGCCAGAAAATAGGGATTAGAACATTTTTGACCTCAGAGGTTGGAGAATCATCTCGCAAGCTCTAAAAAATTGTTTGATCCCTTTGCCTGGCTAGCATCAATGGTTGGATTTGATCCACCAACAGCACCATCCTTGCATCCAAAAATAGGGAAGGAAGGCCTAGTTGCACCAGATCTTTAATGTGTTGCCTCATTTCACTGATGCCTTCTTCGATGACATCGAGACAGCTTCTGTAGTTGTTGGCTGCAATGTTATGACTGAGCTCCTCATTGACCCGTTTCACAGTGGCCATTCTGTCAGGAATCCCTGCGGCTGCCAATGTTGCATCTCTTGAGCTATAGAGCTTCTCCAGCAAAGAATGAGAGTCTGTGACTCTCTGGGAGATCATGGCCAAAGTGCTTTGTACCAAATTTTCAACCATCTCACACAGTTGTTACGTGTGGCATAGGAAGGTGAAAAGTAGCCTAAGCTGGAGAATCTTCAAAGAGATTCTCTCCCATGCTGACTTGTAGAGTTCCTTCACCAGCTGCACCATTCTGATACCTCTTGGCCTATTGGCTAGCTTAATTACTAGTTACACGGTCCGCTGCTGCTCTACCTAGACCTGGGCTTGAAAAGTTGCACCCTTGTTTTGTTCTTCCAGCAACCCTTGTTGTGATTGGGTAACCTATAGTTGGAGTCCTTCGATTCTTCCCTGTAATGTTGCATTTTCCTATCTTAGAGTTGTTGCTGCACCCATGGCAAGTTCAAGCTCTGCTTTCAGAGAATCATTTTGGGCCTGAATTGCCCGTTGAGTCTAGAGGTAAACAGTATCTTGCAACTATTTCTGCAGACTAGTTATCTCATTGTCCTTTGGGTTTATTTGTTCAGCTAAACTATTACAGTTTGTCTTTTTTTATGGCTAGGTCAGCCTCCATCTTTTGCAGTCTCCTCGATATCCTCAAATAATCTTTTGTGACTGTAGAAGTGGATTCGATCATGAGCTCAACTCTATCTTGAGGCCTGAACAGGGACATATCGATGGCCACTATGTTCATGTTGTAGTCTTCCAGCCGCATTTGTTCACTCGGCTTGGCAACGTTGAGTGACAAATGGGTCACCGTCAGCTGCTATTGAATGGGGTCAAATTGTGACCTCAAATGTGGCACTGTCAGTGCTTTATTCACTTTACTCCTTTTCTTCTCTAATCGGGCTTCTCTTGCCTTCCTTGCAGCATCAGCCTGCATCTGGAAAGTGGAAGGGGATGTAATATATCCCCCTACGAAGGGAAATCCTTGCGGCAGGCCGTATTGGAGAACCATTGGCTGGCTGGGGGTGAGTTGAAGGGGCATTTTTCTAGGAATGGAGGGGGAGAAATAGGGTAATGCTAAGGCTTGAAGCATGGATTGAGAGGGAGGAGGGGGAGTAATTCCTACCTGAGGAGAAGTTGCAGTGATCTGCACTAGGCACTGTGAAGGTTGTTCTTCCTCTTCTGGGTCCAATTGGGACTGCACCCTTCCTCTCTTCTTGGGTGTTTTTGATGTTCCCGCCATCTCTAAATCTCTTGTATAATAACTTGGTATGAACCTTTTGCAAGATAAAAACACACTTGCTGCAACAAATTTCACTAGGTGCCACAATCACAATGAGCAAGATATTTTCGCAAGAATGCTTGAGAGTTTGTAAACTTTAAAATTTGGTAAGGGATTTTTATGGTCCTATCAAGTCCCAAATAGCATTAAATTTAGGAGACCGTTAGCAAATCCTACTCAATCTTCGGGAAACAGTGAGGCAGACACATTATGCGGCGCAAGGTACCTTGGAGATTTCAAAAGATTTGGGGAAGCATTTATTGTGGCAAAAAAAATAAAGAATTAAAGAATTTCTAAGATGTCGACTCTGCATTTAAAACGCTTATTTTAAAGAAAAAGTGGGAAAGCAAAAACAAAACAAAGCAATGCGGGAATGGAAACTACCTAACTACATTGATTTAAAATCCTTATTTTCCTCTGAGATCGAAAATGAACTTTCCCACGTCCTCTTTATGACAAACCAACTTGTGTTGCCATACCAGTGGTTGCAATGGATATGTCATTGATGGAATGTTCTCTACACCAGCCACATAGATCTGCCTACACTCGAATGAGTCTGAGCAAAACATGTATTCGACACCTATGAACTCTTCTTGTCCTTGAATGCCCATCAAATACTGGTTCTTCATGTTGTCGGGTGTCATCAAGAAATCATGGGCTATTGGTTCTTCATGCTGTGCCTTTTGGTATCCATTATCTTTTGGCACATCTTCTTCATATTCCAGCTTTATTTCATCATCATGCTCTTTAATGACTTCATCCTCTTGCAAGGATGAATTAAAAGGCTAGCATCTCTTTTGCATACTCATTTGAATCTCAGGGCTTTCTTCTTCATCTGAAACCAGCTCAGTGCCTCCTATCTCAATGACTTGGTTGAGGGAGTGTCCATGTTCCTCCATATCCTCTTGCAAAGTGAGGAAAAAATCAGAAATGATCTCCTCCTCATCAGAAGTTAAAGAAAAAGCTTGCGGCTTATCCTCTTGCTCATCAAAAGGAGAGTCTATGGTGATCTCCTCCTCCTCTGTACTGATGAAATCCTCTTGACTAGCCATGAATTGAATGCACTCCTCTGCAAAGTTTTCAGCTACTTCATCATCCTCTTCGGTCCAACTTAGAGACTTGTTATCATGCTAAAAGATCTAGGGAGTGGTATAAGAAGTTTCTTCTGAAGCGGGCTCATAGGAATTTTCATGGACGTGAGGAGCCTTTTGAGGAATGGTGGGGGAGAGTTAAGGAAGAAGTGAGGGCCCGAGGTCATCCTAACTTGCTGCTAACATGGGCTCTGCATTATTGGGGAATTGACCTTAACAATTTTGACCTTGCCCATGAATAGGGGTGGCATATGCCTGATCTAGAATTTGTGGTGGTGGATATGAAGTTTGGTAGACTTGATAAGGCTGGTTCTCATGAACGCCTAGCCTCTCTACTTTAAATGCAATCAATCCACACACATCTAACATTTTTTATGTAAGCTCTTGCCAATATGCCCTTTTAATGGGATCCCACTCACTTTTGATCAGGTCTATGGCCTCCCTCACTTGATAGATGACCTGATAAGGAATTTCTTGACCACATCCCCTTCTGTTATCAAGCTCTAACACATATTTTTTAAATCCCAGCAATGCTTTTTTGAAAGTGAAAATAAGGTTAGGTTCAACATGGGATGAGACATATTGGGGGGACTAGGCATAAGACTAATGTGGTTCATAACAATATGCATCCTCATTACTCGACATGATTCTAGGAGAAGCTTGTTCTCGATAAAACATATTTGAAGGAGAATAAGACTCATAGCTATGAGTTACAGAGTTATACATACCAAAGGGATTTCTTGATGATACTGCTTGATTGGCTGGTGACGCAGAGTCTTTGTTGGTGTTGATAAAAACCTCCAAAGGCAGATTGGCTAAAGAATACACCAAAATTCTTCAACTCCTTGAAAGATTTGTCCCACCAGGCATGCCAGAAACTATTGATGTCTTAAAATGGCACTAGATCTTAATCAACAACAATGGGAAGTTTCAAGCTGTGGGACAATGTAGCTTGAAAACAACCTCTAGATTTTAAAGAAGCTGGTCTCTTCTTTTGTATTGGGTGTTGGGGAAAAGGGATAGGAGACTAAATAAAAATGCAAAATGCAGGAATTGAAACCTAACTATGGTGATGTGCCTGAGAGTAATCCTAATCCTAACTTGAGCATAGTGAAA
This sequence comes from Torreya grandis, assembly GCA_037957365.1. NCBI lineage: Eukaryota > Viridiplantae > Streptophyta > Pinopsida > Cupressales > Taxaceae > Torreya > Torreya grandis. Next base: position 3,113,499 of record JARHVA010001498.1, on the reverse strand, counting down.
CTATTATGTGATTCTATTACATTTAAGAGCAGACAAGTGCATGATCAATGTAAAAGATTGGAATAACAGAAATAGAGGCTCATAACAAGGGAGTTTTTTGTTGAGATATAGGAATTGTCAACAAAGGCATAGTGTTCAATCTTCTTAATATAATCTTCCAATCACATTAGAGGCACAGAAGTCACGCACAGTTATGTAGAACTTCAGATTCCAGAAAATGGGATAGAAGCAAATAACATTTCCAATCACAACACTAGAAAATCTACAGCATAGACTACTTTGCAAATGACACAGATGACATCAACAAGGGCATAGTGTTCAATTTTCTTATTGAATCTTCCAGTCATACAAAAGATGCAAAAACACACACAGTCATATAAACCTTTCAACTCAGGAAAATGTAACAAAAGCAAATGATATTATTGGTCAAAAACTTTGAAAGTCTAAAACTATGAGAATTCCCCCCTCCTTATATTTTACAATTCTTCTTCTTATATCCCCAGATGTCTCCCTATACTTTCTTTCCCATGCAATATTCTCCATCCTTCACTCATAAGAGACAAACAGACGGTGCCTTCAATGCTGTGGGTGGCTCCAAAAATCTACCCGATGAACTATTTCATCTACTCGAATTAACTCCAGCTGATTTTCCCTCCATTTTGCTTTAATAGATAGACAGACACTCTATTCTATTAGATACGAGGGAGGACACTTAGCCAATTCATAAACTTTTCCCTTTATGGTCTAGGAGGCATCGGAGGATGACACTTGGCACCTTCCACCTGATTCATCGAAGACACATGGCTCTCTCCACTTCCCTTGTAGTAACACTAGGGGCACATATAGGATTTTTACGGATGGAGACATTTGGCAGCTTCCACCAATTTTGAAGTAACACCTGGGACCCACCACAATTTTATATTTGGCAATAGAGCTTGATGATGATTCTCTCGAGCATTGACATGTGGAGGCCTCTGCGGTTTTGAGGAGGGTAAGTGGCATCTTCCACTTCTTTTATGGATGGAGTAGAGGGGGACCCAGAGAGTGACATTTGGCAGCATCTGCTACTTTATGGCACTTAATAAGATGACGCCTTTACGTTGAATGAAAAGCATTGGACTCATAGCTTCTTGAATGCTGACACATGGTGAAGTCCACTGCTTTGTCAAAAGAGGCCTCGAAGAGCGACAGCTGGCCTGCTTCATCTCCCAAAGATTGACACTTGGCGAAGTCTGCTGCTTCAAAACTTAGGCAAAAGAAACAAGAAGGAGAAATGGTCCCGCAGCCAGAGAATGACACTTGGTAGCTTCCACTGCACTCTGACACTTAGTCAAAATAAATCGGCCCTCTGCATCAAGACTTTGCGGCTTCACTCGAAGAATCAAAATTGCAGCGCTTGAATCAAAGAATAAATTAAATATGACGTAGAGTAAAAATTACTCTACATTTACCATACAAGTCTTTTAGAGCTTTCCATGCTTTCCATGCTTTCCAAGCTTTAGAATTGATGGTCTATATGTGCATTATAATTTTTGCACTGCAAGTTGATTTCAATAAAGCAAGGGCATGCTTGTCAAATTTATGAAATTTTGTAAGTTTTGTGGCATTGGTGGCCAATGTTGTTTGCTTTTCAACTACTTCACATAAGTCATTGAAGATTGGTGTATTTTCCATGTTCATTGACCATTCCTTATAGTTTTTAAGAGTTAAATGCCTAGTTTCAAAAATCAAGCTCACAATTTTAGCCATGGTACAAAATCAAAAAATAAGGAATGTTATCAAGGTTTTGCCTTGACCTTTGAAATAGCTTTCGATTACAATAAATTTTTGGGACTTTTTTTTTAAAAAAAGATTACACCTTATAACTCATATTACACCCTTATTTATCCAATGCCATTTTACAAAGGATTTGAAAAAATGAATATTCTCTTCAAAAAGGCATCTTTGATTTTAAATGAACTTTGACCAAAATTTACTTCGGAGGGTTTTGAACTTGTAACCTCTCTGTTTACAAGTGACTCACAAAATTTTGAACACCAACTCTACTACAAGCATTATTAAAATGCCAAATACAAATTTTTTATTTGAACCTTGAGTTTTATGATTTTTGAAATCATATATTTTTTAAAAAAGATTCACCCATGCATGTAAAAAAAACTATGAAAAAATATTAGTCTTTGCTTTCCCTTTTTTTTTAATGGGACCCATGGAATTATTTTAAAGAAAAATTTTACAAGGTTGTGCCATACACTTCCAGGGAAGATGTAATTTTGAAAAAAAAAACAAAATTATTTTTATAATTTTTTCCATATGGATCTACAAGATTAAGAATATACTTTGCCACCATACTTCTATTGCCATACTTCTACCACTGTATAGATCTCAACAACACATAATTTATTATGCAGAAATCAAAGAATTTAATCCTTTGAAATAAGTATGTTATGTCTGAGAAAATAATTTTTCAGATTTAATACCTTGAAATTTCATTACCTTCTACCACTTTGATTTGGTTCGATCTTATTTTTGATCCACATTGATTTCATATGTATATAAAAAAATTGTTTTATTTCTTTATGTCAGATTGTTGCACATTTGTATTGCTTCATAGATTTAATCAACCTATTTTTCAGGCCTATAGGCTTCTTGTTTTGACCTAGCATCACCATACAAGTGTGAAGGAGTACATAGGTTTTCACCATACTAAGTCCGAAGGGTCTTTCAAAAACATTTGTGCATGCCACTGTAATAAGTACTCCAAACTTGATTTCTTCTAATAGATACATTGAATCTTGTGTCAATATCAAATTCTTTCACAAGATTCAATGTCTTCCTCCTTCACAAATGTCTCTGTGGTTCTAATGCCACTGATCACTAGGACAATGGAGGAAAATACATAAATATATTTAGGTAAAGCAATATAAAATCTCATATCTTTTATTTTTGTACAATGGTAAGCTTAAAATATTACGGAAAGATTTGGTTACAAAACCAACTATAGGGTGGTAAAAACTACACAACAATTTAAAAATAAATTAACAAAATAAACTAATACTTTGGATCAAAAAACATCCCAACATTTTTCTCATATCTTATGCTACGATTTTTAATTTTTTCATATTCTAAAAGTGTTGATGCAACTATGTATTGGTTTTTTAGCCATATCTTTTGATCCATGGATCTATTTTTGATGTCACTTGTTACATTGAAAATCTGAATTCTTCCACTTTGTAATGATTTTGGTTTTAATTTCAATAAATGTATATTTAAAATTCATCAGTATCATAGTTGTAATAGTGTGTTGATGTGACAAGCCTACACAAAATTGCTAGAGGCTTCTAGAATCCAAGTGGAAGGTGGCATAGGAGTTCCAAGGAAGAGATTTGGAGATTAAAGATTGTAGTTGGAGAATTTATTTCTTTTACAAAACCTTTACATATTTTTATTTCTTTTTAAGATCATGACTTATCATCTTCAAAATATATTCTTGTCTTCAAATGTATTTCTCAACCAATAAGAGGATTCAAAGGCTATTGGGACAAATGAAGGTTAATTTATCAAAGGAAGACTAGTCCTGATTTGATTAAAATGTGGTTGGGAATCCATTAAAGGGTGTTGGTAGCTCATTTATTTATTTTTATTATGTGTTCCCTCTCACTCTCTTTGCTCTTTCTCTATATCTCCTATTTTATTCCCCATTGTAACTCTCTCTCTCCTTTTAGATCCTCATAAAGACTCTTTGATTTTTAAGAGCAAGAGACTCTCATTTGATAAGGCTAAACCCTATCAAAATTTATAATAACTACCTCTTGATGCAATAAAAGACTTTCTTTGCCTATCTCTTGCTTTGGATTAGTGTTTAGTAAGCTTGTGCATGATGGCCTTGTGAAGGAGATTCTTCCATATCCATTGTCCTTCTTACCATTAATGTAAGCTCAATGTGATTCATATAACTCCTCTTTATTTTCATTCATCACTTCCTGAACATAGTTTATGAATATACTTATGCAGTTAGCTAGATTATGAGATTGTGTGATCTAGTATTGTCTTATCACTCACACACACACACACACACACACACACACACACACACACACACACACACACAGTTGTCAAGGAGCTAATAGAGAATCTAAATGCTAAAAATATCTTCAGATTTTTGAATGTTTTATTTTTTTTTTGATATTTTTGGAATATTTGAAAAAAATACCATCCCATGATCTCAATGTGAGGATGAAAATCTATGAGGAGTGGTAAATGTGTGACATTTATTGAACAAGATGTCTCATATGCATACATAATAGAATTATAAAGTGTATCATGCTCTTTTGGTAAGTTTGTACTTGGTATCTTTGGTTTGCATTTATCTACATTTAGTTTCTCATTTTATAGTAATGGATTAAATTGATAGGTACCAGGTTTATAGGTATGAATAGATTATGTGGAATGTTACTAAGTGGATTATAAGATAGTTTAGTAAACTATCCATTTAAAGATTATTTATCATCTATATGAGCAGTAAAGTTGGCCTCATTTTCGGAAGGGTTCGTAGTTTCCTCCTTTATATACACATTTGGAACATTAAATTTGTCAAGTGTCTCTCATTTTTGACCTCTTTTGTTATAAATCCTTTTTTAAATATCTAGTGTTCCCATTACTCTTTTTTTTTGCCTTGTTATCATTTGTGGTTTTTTTCCTTTTGCATTAACAAAGTGAATAGGAATCTTTTAATGATTTCCATTAGTTTTTCCAATATATCCCAAGCCTTGACACTCATTCTAAAACCTTATTATTTGGAAAAATTAATATCATTATAGAGTGGTAAATTTGTATCTTTTTCTTGATTTGATTTTTTTTTTTGAAATTTTTCTTTCTCTATGTTTTATATTTGAAACTCTTTTTACTTTGAATTTGTATTTGATAACCACATTTGTTGCTTTGGTACTTTTGGTTTAGGAGATGTATTCATAATGTGAGTGGTTTTCTTACTTGATGTATCAATGATATGATCACCACTACCTGCATGAATTTTTATTTTATTATTTAATGCAAAACAACAATATATATGATGCCCCTACATTATATGATATACACAATAGTATTTATATTTCCTGATAGGAGGTGGAGGAGATAATTAAATCACTTTATCTTGAATAATTTCTCTTAGGATTTCATTTGGAATCTTAATAGCCTTTTAGTCACTTTTTGAATCACTTGTTTTAGATATATTCTATTTTAAATTTTCATTTAGATGCAAAACCTTGTTGGGTACAATATTTCTAGATGTACATGCAAATACATGATTAACACTAGCATGTTTTGTATTTTGGGCATATGGAATCTACTTTTATAACAATCTAATATTTAAATTGAATTATTTATTTTACTTTTGTAACTTTTTTATTAAATTTATCATGAGGATGATTTGATCTTTTAGGAAATCTCAAGCACAAACTCTAGGTGTGTCAAATTGAACACATATACATATACCATCTACCTTACTCCTTAAAGGAGTGATAGCATGGACCTAGTTAGAGGGATGGTAAATATCATCCTCCTTAGGGTTATGAGGAAGAAGTTCATTTTTAGCCACTTTAAATGTTCTAAAAAAAGATATGAGAATAAGAAATAAGAGACACAAATGTTAGCATTACAACATGAGATACTAATGATATAAAAAAATTAGAATATTGGATAGGTTTTTTTTAAAATATGATATAGGTTTTTTATATAGAATTAGGAAATGAGACAAACCCAGAAACTAATTACAAAATAAGTGCACCATTTTCTTCATATGTCAATATTTAAAAAAACATTGCAATTTGTAAAAATTTAAAATCTATATTGAATTATGACGAACAAAAAGAGGTTTTGGAGTATACCAACATAAGTATAAAATACCTCTGAAGAATTTTTTTTAAATGTCATTTTGAGGAAGGCATGTGCCAATCAAGGAAGAAAAAATTGTAAACATATGAACATAAACCCCTATAACTAGATGAGTGTAAAACCCTAGGGTACAATTTTAAATCTAAAAATCAGTCACATCAAGCTAAAACCTAGAAGGTTGGAAACCCTAGATTAGGCTAGGTTTTCAAATGAAGACTTAGACGTTAGGTTCATCAAATGATTAACCTCAAATTGAGATGGGTGAATATAGTATAGGATTACGCATATAGAAATGAATAAGCAATATGGTGATAAACAAATATATAGTAAGCCAATTAATTTGTAAATCTAGATAGTCTTTATTTTGATTTTAAATATTGAGATATGTTAAAAATAGTCAGTACACCTATTTAATGATATAACAATGAAATAAGAATAAGAGTACTTAGTTGGTCAAATGTGCACATTTAGATTTAATATGAAACATGATGAAAATAGATTATATCAGTGCCCTAGATCAATCATTAGATTATACAAATTTTTAAATTATAACCTCAGACACTTGCATCGACCTTAGATGATTGCATCAATATTTTTGTTTAACCTAGGTGTAGGTATCTATTATGAAATACATTTTGAATGTGGATGTGACCACCTGGGATATTCTAGGTTCTATGTCACCTTCACTCTGGTGTGGTTAGATCTAGATCATGAGTTGTCACTCTTTGTCAAATAGTAAAACCCTAGTTCTTCATGTTCATGGTGATTGTGGGTAAAATGGGTTAGTGGGATCACAGTATCAAGCTAACCCACAGACATCTAATATGTTGGATTATGTGTGTAAGAGTGTATTATGTGGAAAGTAAGTACAACAGTGACCAAACTTGTAACATGAAAAATAGGACTCATAGGCTACTCCTTTAGTACTTCAAACATGTATATGTGTTGTCCCTATGACTGATATGAAATATAATAAGATAGGGAAGCTTTTCTCACTTGAATGATTTTGATAAGTTGTTTTGTGAGTTTTTAGGTATATTCTAGGTTTGAATGAATGAGTATTGATCATGCATATATAATAATAATTTAAATATCTCACATTAAATCACTTATGACAACCATAGGGATATGATTCATTTGAAAATTTGATGACTTTAGGGCACTGGACACTTATGTTTTAATAGGACATTAGAGTCGATGTAGGTGTCTGACTGGGATGCAAGTATTTAGGAAGATATAAAATAAGCATAAATCCCAAACATGTAGAGATAGAAGATAAATATTTTTACATCACTCTAATCATGATATAAGGCCTAGGTCATCATAATAACACTGGTCAGACTAAGATATAATCAATTTGTCATAGAGAAATAGTGTATGTGATACTTTTGGTAGCCAGAAGGTCTAGAAGCTAAAGGTACATCCATAATATGTATTTTCCAAATGTACAAGACTGAGGTGCTATATAATTTATATTTAGTGTCTAAAATTTTGTGAATTAGTTCCATTGGAATAAATTCCATAATCTCATCTTAAGAATCTTTGTTTGCAGAGGATGTTTGTATTTAACTTTGAATTCATCCTAGGGAGCCAAAAGTGAGTGTTTTTACAAAACAAGTCTTACATAGTATGAATTCCCCTTCAAAATAATTTTAGGGAGTGAATCCAAAGTACCTCTATAAGATGAAATACATGAAATTTAATGATAGGGTACCATAATATGGAGTGTTGATTGATAGAGACACAATATCTAAACCCATAGCCATTCCATAATATCCAAGGTTTAACTTTTTCTCAAGATTTCTAGATATTTTTTGTATCGCAAAGGACCCCATAACTTTGATAGGGGAAACAAGAGTAAGTAGGTTACAAAAACTAAGACCTTTCCATGATGCACACCCTGAGGGGAACCTTAAACAATACAATTGTGGATAAGAATTTTCCAGACTCATCTTCATTCAATGGCACAAACAATCCATTTGACATAAATAGACAAAAATTGATGAAAGAAATCTTTCAATCCCATACCATCTACCTCCGTAGCATGAAATCAATATTCCCATACCACCATATGGAAAGCTTTACTATTGGAGGGGTTAGCCTAAATCCAAGAGCTGACAAGATAGCCAAAATAAATGGCCACTCTATAAGGTTATATTATTTTTTGAATTCAAATTTGATAAACATGGCCTTTAGATTGGAGGTTTGAGCCCATTCCATGCCTTCCAACATAAAAATAAAATTATCCTAGATATATCTACCTTGGATGAACCCTATTTGCTTAGGTTAAAGAATAAAAGATAAAAGGTGGAAAACCAGAAGTGTTAAAGTTTTGGTGATAATATTTTAAGATAAATTAAGTAGAGTGATAGGCCTCCAATTGCATATTAATTCAAGGTCACTAGATTTTGAGGTGAATTTGATGTGCCCTTTGTTAATATAGGGGCCTAAGGACTATCTATGAAATGTTTTAAAAGATGATTTCATAAAGATAAGGCCCAATAATGTCCCACTTTTTTTTGTAAAATTCATAAGGAAATATAACACAACCATGGGATTTTTTATTGGCCATTTTAATAATTTCCACATATAAGTCCTCAACAAAGAGTTGTATATCACAAGAAACCCTTTGAGTAGGAGTGACTTTGCTTGAAACAATTAAAAGGAATTGGTAAAGAGATTTGTCACTCTATGGAAAGTTCCTAAGATGTGAAAAATTGTTGGTAATGTTAGCAAAGAATTTGACCATATCAGGAATTTTGATGAGACAATGATGATCCTCTAGTGTTTAACCCTAAGTTTATATAAATGAGGTTATCTAGGGAACTATGAGGATTAGATTAACTTTTACACAATTATGCTAAATCAACCTAATAATCAAACTAACTAATATAAAAAATAGATAAATAGTATTCTAAATTTATATAACTAATATTTTTAAAAATACTAAAGTATAACTATATATATATATATATATAATTGAAAAAAATTGATACGTAGTTGTATTATTGTGCACATGTAGGTCTACATAGGAATAGGCTAGAATTAGACATGATGATCCCAAAAAAGTTTTCAGATTATGGAAATACTCTTTATGTGGCCTTGGGCACTTGTGTTAGATATAGAAAGTTGCATCGATGCATGTGTCTTACCCTGCCATTGGTGTCTTGAATAGAATATAAAATGGATATGGATGTAATCAACTAGATCCTTTTGGGGTTTTTTTACCTTTATTCTAATGTCTTTTGATCATATGCATAAGTTGTTAGTCTTTATCAAATGATCAAAATCCTAGCTCTTCACCCTTGAAGTGACTATGGTAAAATGGGTTAATGGGCTCAAAGAGTCAAAATTTCATAAGGACCCCTCTATAAATGGGTCTACCTACATATCCAATACTCCAAAGATGGCATCAGACTTATGTAGTTCTCCCCTATATGTTGTATTGTGTGTACATAAGGATGTAATGTGTGATAAGCAAAGACATGCAGTGACCTATATTTTAACTTGAAGAATATGGCTCATGGGTTGAACTTTGAAGGCTTCATACATGTGTAAATATTTATCCTATGATTGATATGAAAATAGATACAAATAGGGCAAGTGTGATCACTTGAATGTTTGTTTGAGTGTTTCTTGGTATATTGCATTATGAGTTGTATGTGATTTCTAGGTGAGGAATGAATGAGGGTTGGTCTTGTATATATCCCAATCCATCATAATAATATCTCACATTAAATAACTTATTCCAACCTTTATAATATATATGTAAATTGGATGACTTTTTACCACTAGACACTATGTAAGAAAAGTGGACACTTGTATCAATGCATATGTCTACCTAAGATGCAAGTGTCCAAGGAACTAGAAAGGGGTATAGGTTTAGAACTGTTAGTGAAGGATAATAATCAAGTTTATATCTTTTTCAATAGTATATAAGTCTTACTCATTAGAATAACAATGGTCAAATTAAGAGATAAATAATTTTGGCACAAAGATATATTGAACATGAGCCTTTGGCAGTGGATAGGTCTAGAACTAAATGGTTTAGCCATAATAGGTATTATCCAAGTGTAAAATACTAAGGTATTATATAAATCATATTTTATTATATACATTTCTCCCCTGCCCTTCTTAATATAATAAAATTTCAATTTTAAAAGACATAAATGTGTGCCTCGGTGTGTATAGCACAACTTGACTTTGTGTGAGCCCAATTCGAGTGCTTTGATGATGACTAACCTGAAACAAAGAACATGTTACAATATGTAATCATTTTATAAAATTTAAACATGAAATAATTTGAAATGTTTGAAAGTAAGAAGAGAAAGGTCACGAGCACACTTGTGTGTCGATGCAACCATATTGCCTTTTGGCAATTTGATTTGAAAGGATTCCTTGTTAAAAAGCATTACTTCTGAATATAGGACAATTATGAACATGTAAGTGCATATATAGAGAGATTTGAGGACACATGCCCCTAAATTTGGTGTAAATTTGAGCTACATCAAGACCATTGAGCTTATTTAATCTCAATTAGGAAACCCAAGTATGTGGATGATCTGGTGAGTGAGTGATTTAATCAAATCACACTATATATCTAGTGAGGGTGGATTATTTAATTTAATCCATACTATAAGTCTATTAAATTTTGATGATTTAATCAAATCTAACTTATAAATTTGATAAGATTGAGTGATTTAATCAACTCAACCCTCTAAAGGAGAACCAAATATTATAGTAAATTGGCTCCATAATAATCCATCTCGGGTGTCATAACAATCCATAATAGTATTTAGAATATTAAAATTGATTTTATTTTGCAATTCTAGGTGCACGATATATAGAATATGCACCTTATATATCTCTCAAGCTAAATTTTGTGTATAATAATAGTACCAATGTATAGAATGATACCACAAATATGTATCTGAATCATATAAATGTGAAATTTCTTTAATTTTAAATTGGTGTATGGAGCACATGTTTCTATGACATGCCTCCATTGAATCTAGATAATCTAAAAACTGATTCAAATGTGGAGAACATGTTTCTATAACATGTCCCCACTATAATCTATAATTGTGATAATGTGTAATTAATTCCTCTATGGAATAACCCCACTAATATGCCTCTATTTTGAGATAAGGGGAAGTATAATATGGTATTTACCTTACCTCAAAAGGATAAACAATTGTATAAGTTGTGTATGGATCATGTAGCATATAAGAGGAACATGTCTAGGTAGATATAATATTAAGGTATGTAATATGTGATCATATAAAGTCATAATATGCATGATATATATCATGAAAATATCTTTAGATTAATAGTACAAGCTCAACAATAAATCAAGCACACGCATGAGAGTACACAAAATCAAAGCAAAAGGAAAAATTGTCCAAGGAGAGCTCATATAAAGGGGCATGCTCAAATACCACACAATTGAAGGGACATGACTTAGTCAAATATCTGTAAAGAATATATTGACATATTAAAATGTCTATACAATAAATAATGACATAATCAAATGTCTAAATAGGCAAAAATAAAAAAAAGAGGCACATAAGCCACAAAAAATGGAGCATATTCAAATGCTCAAATAGGAAATAGAATGCAAGACAACAACAAGGAAGACACTCAAGTAAGTATATAAATAGAATCATATAATATATTCAACCAACATGAGCATATAATACTATTTCCTAAACATATGTGTTTTAAAAAAAAGTTAATTACATAGCATATTAAGTACATTGTGAAGGGTATAAACATGGATAGAGGCATGTGTAAGTATATAAACTCACACATGATAATGAAAATTGATCATAGAATAATATAACATGGGTGTTTCATGATCAAAGAAGTAGATGCCCCCAATTTACTTATGATGTGAGTGGAGGGAAGGCCTAACTTCTATATGTGCATATATGATGTATTTGGGTATGCTTGTATCACACTCAAATGAAATGTGAAACACATGTATGTAGGAAAGGAATGATATGTTATCTACTAAAATGGAGAAAACAATTTATGTATAAGGAATAATATCACTAAGAATATGTTGAATATTTTTGGTATGTTTGAATTTATTTGAATGTTTTCTTTCTTGAATATATGGTATTTTTGTAATTTTTTTGGAATATTTGATGTTTACAACCTTAGGTTGGATCATTTTCACATTTTTTATCATGGTTATATAGGTGCAAATAGTACATGGCATGTTCCTTCTCATGATGTACACGTGAATAGAATAAAAAATATCATCATGGGGTATATGGATCAATTTTCCCTCATGGAAAATGATATACCTTGCTGATTTTGGTCAATTTTAGCTTCCATCTAGTATAGCAGAAAAGTTTCCATTGTAAATGAATATTGACATTTTTGTGACATAATCCAATCTCTTGTTTGAATTAACTTATGACAAAAATAAATTGGTATTATTATGTGACCCAAGGATTCTTTCCAACCTCCTTTATTTTGAAGTCCTTTAGATCAAATCCAGGTTGTTACAAATGTATTACATTGCAAGTGTTTTTTTTTTTTTGTGCAGGATCAACATGGTTATGCCAAAAATAAACACCACCTACAAAATCATATGATTGTTTGATATTTTTTCCATGGATGCTTTTTTATATGTTCAACTTGATGTGTTTTCTTTGGATATGCATCATATACCATTTACACTTCTAGGTCTTTCTTAGAATGGTCTTACAAAGTGTTGTTAAATATATTTTGATTCTAGTGATCATCAAGTTGTGACCCTGAATCTTTTCGAACATCATCAAAGTTAATCATTTCATCATCAATGATATATTTGTATTTTATGCCTCAAGGTGTAACATATATATTCCTAGAATACCTAGGGCCTTGGTGATAATCACAATATGCAATATTATCATATCATGTTGGTAAAATTAGACTCATATCAACCTCTATTAGTGGAGGGAGAGATATGGCATGACACTCCATAATATTTTTAATTAAATAAAATGGACCCTTAGGTAATCATGTAATATGTCTTTTAGGTGTATTGGATAAGACTAATCAATTAGGTTTCTATGATATTACATTGGTTGGTGTTCTGGGTTTCGTTGTAACATTCAAATCAATTTTTGAATAAATGGTATGTAAACAGATATAGGATACCTAATGTCATTGGTATGTGTGTATGTAAATCCTTATTTTTAATGGAAATATTATGTTTATTCCATTTGATAGAGTTCAACATAGAGGCCATATGTAAGTTTCTCAAGAGGATACCCTTGTATGGGGGTGACTTGTGTAACAAGACAAAAAGTGAATTTTTATCAATATCATCATTAAATTGTTTTTCAATGTTATATTTCATTGATATCTATTGCATGTGCTCCTTTTGGTTTCCTTTATTGTGCATAATAGCTTGCATTGATAAAGTCAAGTCTCATTCAATGTTATCCTTTGAGGGAAAATATTTTCTATCAAAGGTAAGAAGATTTGAATTTTACATTAAATCTTACATATTATCCATAAAAAATACAATGTTATGTCATTTGGTACATGAGTTTCACACAATGCTCATATAATATATCTTTATAATTAATTGATTGTTTCACAAGGTCTAAAATTGAGATCTTGGTATGTGTATTACTTTATTGGTTAACATGATTGGGCACAATAGGAACTTGTTGCATAGATTCCATACCAACATAAGAAGAATTGTAAAAATAAGTTTTATTTTTTCCCATTTTTTAAATTTCTTTTGAGTATATTTTTTATTGGTTTGGCAATGTACAGGGCATAACAAACAAGAGTTACTATCAAATATTTAAAAATCAAATAAATGATGTGTGCATCAATAATCAATTCCTTTAAAATAAACAGAATTTTGATTTTAAAATATTTATAGTTTAGAAATCAAAAGAATTCTGATTTTAAAATATTTATAGTTTAGAAATCAAATTTCAGAGAAAAAATAAGAAACCCTAAGTCCACTAGGTTTTGAAACCAAAGGTCGAGGTCACCAAATGTTTAACCTTAAATTTAGATAAATAGGGCTATCTAGAGTTAAGTGTATTAGATTAGATTTTACACAAGGATGGTTAACTAACCTAATAAGCATACCATTTAATATAAAACTTAGACAAATAGTATTATGAATTTATATAATTGAGATTACTAAAAATAGTAAAGTATAATTATTGATAGATACTATAATAAATTGGAAACAAATGATACAAATATGGTGTACCATGCACATGTAATTTTAGGTAGGGATAATGTTGAAGTGAATTATAAGATGATCCTAAAAAATTCTTTAGATTCATGAAATATTCTTTTTATGGCTTCAAACACTTACATCAGATCTAAATAGTTACACCAACACATGTGTCCTCTATGAAATACTGATTGGATCTAGATGCAAACATTTAGATCCTTATAGATTTTATTTCATATCACTTATTATGTTTCTAGATCATGCACATAGTTTTTCATTCTTTAGAAAATGATAATAACCCTAGCTCTTCACTCTTAGAGTGATTGTGGAAAAAATGGATTAGTGGAATCATAGTTTTGAGCTTCCCCAAGGACCCCTTTGTTAATGGGAACTTCATACATATAAAATACTCTAAGGAGGGCCTCATACTTATGTATTTATCCCCTATATGTTGGCTTGTATGTACACAAAGACACGATGTGTGATAATCAAAGACATGTAGTGACATAACTTTTAACATGGAAAATATGGCTCATGGACTACTCTTTGAATGCTTTAGATCTGTGTAAATATTGATTCTATTACTAATATGGAAATAGGGACAAATTGGGAAGGTTTTATCACTTGAATGCTTGATTTAACGCTTCTTGTTATATTACCTTGTGATTTGTATGTGATGTCCAAGTGAAGATGAATGAAAGTTAGTCTTGTATATATACGAAGAATTTTTAGGAATATGTGTATTAAATCAATTACATCAACTTTTAAGATATATTTATTTTGTAAATTAGATGACCTTTGGTCACTAGACACTTTTTGGGAAAAGTGGACACTTGTGTTAATGCATGTGTCCACATAGGATGCAAGTGTCCAATTAGTTAAAAAAAGGTACATGTCTAGAACTGGAAGTGAAGGATAATAATTAAGTTTAAAGATTTTTACATAGTATAAAGGGCCTAGTCATCAAAATAACAATTTTCAGACTAAGAGATAATTAATTTAGCACAAAGAGATAGTGAACATGAGCCTTTCGATAGTGATAGGTCTATAAATGAAAGGTACATCCATGATAGGTATTTTCCAAGTGTAAAAGACAGAGGTACTATATAAATAATATTTTAGTATCTACACCTAGATGGATTTGATTTGTTATGAGGGGGTTTTCGCTTTAGGCATTTGAAAAAAATATTTAGAAACTCTATCCACCACTTTGATATAGTGTATATGTGCTCAATTTTGAGCTCCTTAAACATTGTACATGTTTGCAATTTGGATATTTTGCCTCAATCTAGCCACCTAAAATTGTCTAATTTTACTGAAGGGGTTTTTTATGAAGCACTAAAAACACATGGCTTAGTTTTGAGGAGGTTGTATAGTATGAGCACCATTGTATCTTTTCTAGTTGGTAGACATAAATATGGATAAATCTAACCATACAATTGAGCACATTATCCCACCATTGGATCTAGCCTAGCTTTTGAATAGGCTAGGGGACTAGGTTCTAGACCCATTTAATGTGGGTCATGGTGGGACCATGGTCTATATTAAAAAAAATGTTTTTTTGGGATTTTGGGATTTTTGAATTGCCAAATAATTGGGAAGCAAATAGGTGAATGATCAAAAGGGACACAATCAAGCAAGGATTCTACCAATATATAAAAGGTATTATCAAAGGATAAATATGAATGAGTGGAGAACATAGTCTGACCAATATATTTTAACACATGATTAGATACACTTTGATGGTTGTTCCAAGTGTACCATACTATATAAGTGGGATGATAACTGGTTTGGGGTCATAGAAATAAAACTTATTTTTCATGAGAATCCATGCCTCTATTTTTCTGATAGTCCATCTCATTGGTAGAATACGAACCTTCTTAGCAAGTTATTACACCATATTGAATTCATTGCATATTTCCTCATGCACGTTAGGTAATGAGATGGAAATCCATCACCAAAGAGCCATCCTTTTATGCACATCATTTGAGTCATAAATAATAATGATGCCAAAAGATTGGTTCTCAATATTTAAAATGGTCTAAATGACACGATGTAAACCATCACATCCAAAATTAACAAAATGTGGCTTATATTTTTTAGAAATAAATTTCATAAGGTCATCACAACCTTGGACATTATTTCTTGTCATAACCAAATTATCAATCCATATTTATTTGTTGATAGTGTAGAGAAGGAAACCCACCACCTTAATTTATTATAGGCAGAGAATGGATATATCTTCAAACATTTTTATAAAATATCTCACCATGTGCTTATGATTTGAGTCTATAAGACCCAAACATTCCATGAGTAACCATTCATAGATTATGGGTGTCGAGAGACATATCCTCATAATTGATCCCTTTAAAGGCCTCATATATGTTATTTAGTAATTGCTCATTATTTTAAAGTAAAATATTCATGACAATGAGCAACTCAATTGGCCTCCAATTCAACCATATACTCTTCACCCTTTGCATATTCCTGAAGATAAGGACTATGAGAGAAATCTAGATATTTATAGGAGGGACTATATGAGCACTTACTTGTTCCTCAATGAGAGAAAAGATGCGGTGGGAGAAAAAAATTATTATGAGAAAATTTTAAATAAACTTGAGAACTAAATAACACATTCATGGTCATGGGAGTACCTTAAAAATGGGGTTTTATCATTTCCACCTCAAAGTGGGCATGCTCCTTAGCAAGATGAGTTTTAGTTGGCAACTCCCTAATAGGTTGAGTTATATGCATAAGTGCCTCTAGTAAATATTTTAAGATGGTTTATGATTAGTCGTATGAGTCTAATTTTAGACGTACAATCCACTGAGGCGTCAGGGGGGTGGGGGGTGGGGGGGATGAATTAGTGGTGGAAAAAAATCTAATTCAATTTCCAAACCCTTTCAAATACTTAAGCATTCAATACAATCATTCATAGAATTGAATAATGAACATAATGCAAGATCACATACAAAACATAATATCTATGTGGGAAACCCTCTTGGGGAATTAACTCCACTCTCAAGCCTACAAACATGATAACTACTATCATATAAGATTATCACAAACAAGATATTGATCAAGTCCTTTTGATCAAGAACCTTGGTCAAGCCCTTCTGACCTAAGGCCTTTAGTGAAACAATAGTTCCATAAGAAGCACCTACCCCTAAGATGATCAAGTTTTTTTGACCACCTATTTATTCAAATCCTTCTAACCTAAAACCTTGATCAAGTCCTTCTAATCTAAGGTCTTTAGTGAAACCCTATTTCACAAGGAGCAACTACCCCTAAAGAAGATCAAGTCCTTCAGACCTTCCTTGAAATGAACACTTCCACCTTAAAATTGATGTCTTCAACACTTTATGATGGACCATTGATTATCTAAAAACTACACAAACTCTCTTTCTAACTCATACAGGCCTCTCGCATAGGCATGCCACAATATCTCTCCTTCTTCACTGAAACAGTCCTCATATGCACACTTAGATCTCTTCTCAAAACTTCAAACTACAAGAACACTATATTTTTATTTAAAACATGACCTAAAAATCATACACATAGTCCTTAATCTTCTCTACTCATAAACCCAATAGCTGGACACTCTCACTCTCCTCTACTTTCCTTTGCTCTCCAACTTTCTCACATATAAGTCTCTACAAGTCTCACACCCAAGCCTAGAAAACATCTCATTTGGTTCCACAATTTATAGAGAAATCATGAATTAACAAGATCATAATATATATTTTTTGGCCAATAAACATGCCTTCTCCCTTAAGGCATCTCACATGGGTCAAACTTAAGCACAATCCACTTTTAAATAGGCCTAAGTCAATTTTAGGTCCTATAGAGACCCATTCATCTCTTTGACACTTATCTGAGAAAACTAAGAACATAAGAACACTTTCCAAATTAATGGAACCATTCCACATGATATATAGGTCCTCCTTAAGTGATAACATCCATCACAATACCCTTCTTCTTAAGCACAAATTGCTTAAACAATATTCTCTATACATAGTCATTATGAATAAATACACAGTTGACTTGTAAACCTTTGTTCATATTGCATACAATTATTCAATCCTTCATAATTCACATATATCATCCTCATGGACTATAAAACACTCCCCAATATCCACTTCATCAAGATATATCGAAACAACATTAAAACAAGCTCAAACAATCTTCTTAGGTCACTTACAATCCATGCATGAACACACAGACAAATTTAGAACTCAATATATTTGTCTACACACACTTCTAGAACTTCAAATCCATATTTATATATGATATTTGGAGTCCTCTACATATTTTATTTTTACTACACTATCAAATTATACTTGGACCAAAATTTATTGCCTAAAAACTAGACATTATTCTTTTCCTTTGCAAATTCAAATATTTAAATGTCGACAGTGATGATTAAACTTTGAATATTATACTCACATCTCATGTCCTCTCTGTTGAGATAAAATATGCACCATAAATCTTATTTTATCTTTAAAACATAGGTTCCAATACTCAAATGTCAAACCGCATTCACTTTGACCTCATCTCATGCAATCTTATAATGTTGACTCCATGTACTCCATCGATCTCTTTGAGATTGTCCTCGCTTTAGCAATGCTAGACAACTATCACTTTGACCTCTTGGCTTTAATGCATACCATTCATCTCTATCTATACAATTTATTGATCACCATTGATCCTTGGAAGAAGCTTGATCTTTATCTCTTCTCAGTGTTAAACATCATGCACCTATCCTCATTTTTTTGCTTCCTAACTTCTTAAAACAAATGCACTCCATTGATCTTGCTCTAAATTTAATATGTGAAAATCTAACAAGTATGGGAACCTTACTTATCTTCTTAGAAGACCAACTTTGCATAGTCATATCTTTTTTTGTGCTTACATGAATAGTTATTATCTATGAATAGTTATTGGGAATTAATTGTTAGTATGTGGGGATGTAAGATAACACGATGTGTGTATTACTTCCCCGAGAGTGGCTCAAGAATAAAAGGCTAGCCAGACCTTTGGCTCCATCATTACTCTACTAAGTAAAGATATGAATTGATGCTGGTATGAATGTGTGTCATATCACTCTATGATGTATCACTATCTAAATCATATTGGCCAACTGAACAAGTGGGTATGAATGTGTGTCATATCACTCTATGACGTATCACTATCTAAATCCTATTGGCCAAATGAACAAGTGTCCATACTGCTTATGTTGTGTAGGGATATGCTATATATCTGATACTATCTATTATGTACTAACTGTATCTAGATGTGGATATTCTATAAAATGTAACTTTATTAGTCGTGTAACTAAAACTATGTGTTGTGAATAAGGCTCATCTATCTGTAATCATATACCCTATGGCCTCTATTGTGATGTGTATGACTGAGCCATAGATCAAGCTAGACCTAAAACCTATGATAAGGGCTCATTTAACCTTAATCATAATGGGTTACTACATGAGATAGGGCCCAAAAAATCTGGCCATAGTGAATATTTCTCAGGAGCAGTACTATGTGATGTGGGTTCATTTAATCTTAACCATAGCAGATTGCTATATGAGATAGGGATCAAAAAATCTTGTCATAGTGAATATTTCTCATGAGTAGTACTGTGTTATGGTGCCTATGACTCTGTTGGATATGTATATGGAATTTCAATATGTACTCCTCAGACTACACTACTATATGTAGGCTACTCTCACTGTACTAGTTTCCAAACTTTCTGAATAGGTGGAATAAGAGATCTCCCATGAGGCTCTATCCTAGAACTCACATTTCTCTCATGATGAGTGACCGATGATTCCTATGAAGGAATGTCTTGGGATGACTTAGTCATGGGTGAATGAGGTTTATGGTTCCACGATCAAGGAGATCTTAGTGCCCCCTGTGTGAATGTTATGATACCATTATCAACACATCTAGTAATTCAATCTCTGAGTCCATAACAATCATTATCTCTATGTCCATGGATACGATGATAGTTATAAAAAAGGTTGATGTGTTTATCTATGTAATAGATGTGGATATCATCAATGAGTAGAAGGCAATGTGATTAAACTCCTATCTAATAGTGCTGATAATATGGCAGATGGCCTATCCTACTCTAAATCAAATTTTTGTGGTGCTTTGATGTTATTCTCTATAGTGCATACTATAGGTTGTACTCTGGAGACTAGTTCTTTGTTCTTAATTGATTGCTTTTCTATTTGTGGTCTCTTATCTTGTTTAGGACATGGTGGATGTTGTGTGCTAGGATCTATAGATATCGACACTACTATGAAATCTAGAGTAATCTGATCAACTGAATCTACCTCAATCCATCCCAATTTCTTTTCCAAAGCTAGAATTGTATAGCATGAGTGCCTAAAAGTAGACTTTGTTTGATATAGTAGATGATTGAGGAGAGGTTGACAAAGCCTCTTAATAAAGATATGTTAAATCTCTAAATCCATTGGTTTGTATATCAATCTTAACATGTGATTCTTGAATTGTAAGATATAATCACTAACTAACTCTAAAGTATTATGATGTAAAGTTGCAAGTTTCTCATATGTAACATGAGGGCCCATGTTTGCTATGTAATGTCTGAGAAATGGCTCCTCTAAGTCATCATATATGTGTAAGGAACCAATGGGTAGTAGATGAAATAATTAATTATGTGCTTCCCCCACTAATGTCTACTGGAATAATTTCAGTAGAATCAAAAGACTCGCATGAGATAGAAAATCCTTTCAAAAGGCTTGAAGGTGTACAAATGGATCTCTAATTCCATCAAAGTGAAGCAATGATGGTATCTAGAAATGTTTAGGCAATGAAGATTTTATGAATGTCTTCAGAATTGGATTACCATGTATATCATTGGCATCCATCCAAGACTTATAAGCCTTGTTTTCCAAGGTAAGGAGATGTACTTATTGTTTTAATTCACCAACTACATGCATCAAAGAGAGAATCTTCTGGGATGGTACATTAGCATCTTGAAGTGGTTCATTTAATCATTGAATTTGATTGTTTGTTTTAGCCATGGGAATGCTACATTTATAAATTGGATCATAAAGAGGGGATGTGCTCACTTGAACCTTGGGAGTAATGGTAACTTGGACCTTACTAGAGGGATGTGGGCTACCATTCTCTTTAGGTGAAGAGTGAGAACTGGGTTCTACTATAGTGAGGGGTGGTTTGGGAGATTCATTTGTATCTTTATGTTTTAATGAATCACATTCTAATTGAGTAAAAGATTGTAATTAGCATTAATATGTGCATTATTTGAAATAGAATCATTGGTAGAAGTAGAAACAACATATGGTAATACATTATGTTTGAGAGGAAGAGTGAGAGAAGAGTTAGAAACATGAAATGCATATTCTTCTTCACTATGTGCATAATAATCATCATTGTTTCATGCATTGTCATTATTGAAATATTGTTCATAATCACTCCTATTTCCATATTCATTTGCATATTCACTATCATACTCGTTATCACTTTCAATGTAACTAGGGAGAGGTGTAAGAGAATAATTTAATTCTTTTCTAATATGCAATAAAGTATCATTTGAAATTGGAATATCATGTGCATCTATATTATCCATGCATGGAGTACATGTATTATTTTCATGAGAAGTAAGAGAAAGAGATTTCTCATGTAGATCTTCTTTGGACACAGTAGAGTTAGAAATATGAGATGTATTATTTGAACTATGCAGTGGTAATTTGATTCTATTGCATTTATATTGTTGTAATTAGAACATAGAAGTAGCAAAAGAGAGAGAGATTAGGTTCATATGGAAGAAAATTATCACCAATAAGAGGTTCACTTGGAAGTGCATGACTATTTTTTTCATTTGGTGTATTGTGCATTGGAGACTGAGGTGAAAAGTATATTTCCCATTTATCAAAATTATTTTCTTTAGAAGAGGGAATAAAAGAGATAGGTTTGAGAGAAGAAGATGCATCTATTTGTGCTTCACTATCAATTTCACGTATATCATCATATTTCTCATTACAAAAATAGTAATTATCTTCATTGTAAATGAAATAATTTTCCACATTTTTAGCTAATGTGCAATTTTGCAAATTTGTCCATTCATTGTCATAATTATGAGAAAATTTTAAAAATTGATCTATGAGATGAGAGGGAAGAAGTGCCTTAGTGGTCATTTTATTTTTTTCACCAAAGAGAATATTAAAAAGTACTATTAAGCTTAATAAATATGAACATAGAGATTTTGAAAATACTTTTGACTATCCAAACAATTTACAAAAATTTCAAAGTATTTTTTTAAAAATTGTGAGGAAAACTTGGAGTTTGAGGACCTAGTTTTGAAATCTAGGGTTTTGGGCTAGGGTTTTAATTTTTTTGAAAATTATGCAATAATTTTAAATTCTAAAAATGATTTTGAATAGGATAAATGCATTAAAAAATTTAAAAAAAATCAGAAATTTGAAATTTAAATTTTTGCATTTAAAAACTAGTAATTTAGAAATTTAGAAATTACTTTTGATAAAGTAAACAATTTTCAAAAATTCTAAAATATTTTTCTAAAATTTGCAAGGAAGGTTTGGGGTTTGAGGACCTAGTTTGGAAATCTAAGGTTTTGGGCTAGGGTTTTAGAATTTTTAAAAATTATGCAATAATTTTAAATTGTAAAAATAATTTTGATTAAGATAAATGCCCAAAAATTTATACAAAAATTAGAATTTTGAAATTTATTTTTTTCACAAAATAAGAAGGAAAAATCGTAAGGGTATCTAGGGTTTTATATTTATTTGAAATAAGTCAAGTTCACCAAATATTTTATTATTTTTGGGAAACTAATGTTTAGTTTCTAAATAATAAAGGGCCTGAAGTAAGGGGAAGATATAATTTAATATGGTAAAATATATATTTCTATCAAGTAAATTACATGAGAAAGAAAAGTAAATTTATCTAAAAATGGATTTAAATGAATGATTTAAGCACTAAAAATTGAGATGTAGGACTGGGACACTATCTAGAATATGGAATTGGCCATCATTTTATGATTGGAAAGGACCATTGAAAGTAGATAGTAGTGGCATCGATTCTATAGTCCACATCTACTGATTTTGCCCTGAGAATTTGAGATTACTAGGTTTTATTCACTAGATCAATATGAGCCTATGTACCAAATTTCGAAGGTTGGAAGTCAACAAAGCTTGTTGAAGGTCTATTTTAATATCTAAAACCCTGTATTCATCGACACACATGCAAACAACAAATGCATCAAAAGCAAAAAGAGGAAAAACTAGGTTAGAAAAAGAATGATCACACAATCTAGAACCCCTATTGTCCTGATCACTACCTACATTAAGCCTCAAGCTAGGTTCTCAGACCTAATGTAGTTCTCCCTTAAAGAACATGCATAATCAATGTGCATGATAGATGCAAGAATTACTTTCACCTAGGCCCTTCCTTGATCAAACATGCAAGTCTATATGTGATGCAAAATGTTGAGCTATACTAGTGACTGATTTTTATTAAATCTTTTATGCCAAAGTAGTAAGTGCTAGATATAAAATGCCTTGTGAATTATTTTATATAGGAGACTCTTTATTTCTAATTTGAGATCTTTATTTTCATTTGATCGACATTGGAAAACTTAAGGATGAAGCTAAGAAAGGGGTTAAGACTCATTAAGCGAAAGAAACTGATCATTGGAACTCAAAATGTCCCTAGACAAGAGCACTAAAAATGGACACTAGTGGCACTGGTGCTATAGTCCAACCCCAGCACTCCTATCTTACAGTTTTGAGACCTAGGGGGATGAAAAGAGGATAGAAAAATTGACCTGGTTGAAGTGGAATGACTATTTGAAAGGTTTGAAAAGCCCAAGAATAGGTAAAATTGTGACTTAAGAATAAAACAAGACCAAAATGAATAAAACAAAGGACATGGCCAAATGTGAACAAAGCTCATATTCTCTAGTTCGAGTCTCCTATGAGAGGACTGTGAAAAGACATGATATGTGTGGTTTCTTGACCAATTTAGGGTGTATACATATTCTAATTATATTTTATTCACTGATGGAATCAACGCATGCAAACATTAGCTCATCTATATTTAATCTATTTCATGGGTTAATCTCACTTTCTCTTGTCAAGAGTCCATCCTTCTCTTTCATCCCAGTATGTCCTCTCAAGGGGGCATCATGGGTCATTTCATTCCCAACTTCTTCTTGACAATTATTTTATTTGAAAATATATTACATCATTTGAATGTCTCACTACAAATTATCAAATAGGGGCAAAATATAGACATCCAATTCCTAACACCATTGTGTTGAAATTGTCAATCTACTCAAAATTTTAAAAAATACACAATTTGGACTAAAATCACTTAAACATATCAAATGATTCAAGATTTTCATATACAAATGTTGATTTAGACTAATGTATCCCTAAATGGGGAAATGCATTTTATATGATTATTAACTTTGATTAAATTATTTTGAGTTAAAGTGATGAAAATGCATTTTGGTGCTTTGGATCACTCTTTTTTTCTAATTCAAAAGCACATGACACATGCATGTGTTAATTTGTGTCGACAATGTCCTAAATAGGATGATGGTATATACACAACTAACATCACATTCTAATTCCTCCTAAGTCAAATTGCAATCCAGTAATATGACTTTCTAACTAGTTTGATTAATGAAGTGTACCAATTTCTAAAGAATTGAACTAAAATTGATTAATATTACTTAAGTAAATTAAACTAAATTATGAGCTTAAGTAAGAATTATATGAAAGTTATTAAATATTTATTTATTGAGAATTGATTTCTATTAACTACATCATCAAGTGAGGACATTTTTGGGGTGGCATTCATAAGCCATAAATGCAACAACTATTAATATTATGGCTTCTTATGCCTCTTTAATGCCCCTTTCTCCCAAATCATTATAATAATATTTATAGATTTTATTAACATAATTAGATTAATTCATGGCCACACATCTTGATGTTGAGATGGAAGGTCATACATGAACCTGATCAATTTGAAAAATCTATAGATAGGAGGCCTCTCGCCCACATTTTTAAGCTTAATTAGTGTAAACTTATAATGTAGGATTCTCTCCACAACTTTTTTTGTGTTGATTATTGTGTTTTATTTGCAATAGGATAGTTTCATTTGATAGGCATAGCATTGGTAATCATATCATGAGCCTTGATTATACCTTGTGTTCTTAAGATGGTGGAGGATTTCCTTACACCATTATTGAATACTTGAGAACTAAATCAAAGGGAAAAACATGCTTAGAGTTGCATTTGGATGGTGGGATGCTCATGGGAAGGTAAATGGTATTTTTTTCTTTCAGTTGATATTTATTGTCATTTTCACAGCTTGTTGAATAGGTTGGCCTAGATTGTTAGTTCATGCATTTTTTTATTTTTTATGACTAATATTTGATCTAACATTCTTTATAATCTATCTTTACATATTTCTTCCTTTGGTTCTTCTCAAAAAAATTGTGAGGGGAATCTGATCTAGTTTCAATAGTTTTAGAATGTCATGTTAAATGATAGTCTATGGAAGTAGTGTGACTTTTGATCTGGGAAGTTATCTTTCATTAATTATCTTATTTGGTATCATTGATTATAACCATCAATGAGCAAATTAGTATTATATTTGGTACCACTGATTATAACTATCTTTGGGCAAATCAAAATTACAATGTTGTTTTCTAATTATAACTGTCTATGAGCAAATTAGGTACAACTCCTTTTTATCATGCATTATTGTATCACCTGATCATTACTATTATCATTTGCCTTGTCATTTTCCTTTATTTGTGAACTTGTTGTGATCTAGTCAATTTTTCATCACCTTTTGTGTTGGTGAAATTACTATGACTTGAGGTCCTAATGGGATTCTTTAGGTTGTGCTCAATTCATGTCGAGATCGGCTCAGTTCCCCATTTTCATTATACTCTCACCATCTTGCAAGAATTTTTAAGTTGGCACGCTCCCATCATGTCATGAGCACTCTTTGCAAAACCCTCACCATTTTGTGAGTTGGACCATTCTATGTCTTTTAATCCTCAATCAAGTTGAGATACTTAGAAAAGTAGAAAAAAATTCATAAAACATTCAAAACTCAAAAAACATTTTGTTTTGTGTGCATGTTTATTTGGTTGTTGTTTGTGTGATATTTTGAGTTACCATTTGGTCTTGTTCTTTGTTTTATTTTTCTAAGTACATCTTGATAAACCACATGGATCTTGATTATTCATATCTCAATCTCATGTTATTAATTTTTTCTTGCTTTATTTTTAAACATTTTTATTCCTTCTTGAATCTTGATTTTAAATTAGTTTTATTTATGTTTTGTTTTTATTTTTGTCTTTGTTTTTGTTTAAATGTCAATGGTTGTAACTTTAGTCTTGGTAATTTCTTATCATTATCTTTAGTTATAAACATTCACATTTGAATCAGATCTGCACAGGTGAAATGCCATGTCATTATAAGTTCCTCATACTTATGATGTCTAATTTAATTTTTCTATAGCAAGCATTATGTGCTTTGGACTCAAGTCTCAATCTCGTTGCAGTTCTGATGAACAACACTTAAAAACACTGATGAAATTAGGTATCTATGGCTTATCTTGTACCTAACTCTATGCTTAGACATGCATTTCTTGGCATACATCATGAGTCTAATTAAATTATTGGTTAATTTTATTCATCACTCATTCCATTCTCTCCCACTTTTGGGTGAACTACATTGGCTTAAAGTCCATTTGGACTATGTAGGAAACACTTGGATACATGACATATCTCAGATTAGCTCATCCATCTTTATGCTTATTTTAATCTCTTTCATCACTTTATGCATCCTCATATGCCTGGTTTTATTGGCTTTTCCATCCATTACACCACCACATCTATGTTTGCACCTACTCATTGTTAATCTATGTAATAGGTTATATCCTTGAGCTATTTCTTGCCAATTTTCCCTACAGGGGCACAACATTTGAACCAATCATTGAATCAAATTAGTCTTATTGGGGCAAACCATTCTTTATCAGTGATCAAAATCAACCCTACTAGGGTAAAATTGCTTTCTCATGATCAAATTCACTCTAAGGGAGCTCATTATTATTTCTTATATCTTTGGAGACATGTTCTCCTTTTCTTCTAATTCCAAGCTTTATGAAGCTTTGCCCTTGTTTTGACAATGTTTTAGTGTGCAACTTGTCTCAGAATTGATCGTTCCATAAGTGCACAGCTTGCACCCTAGCTTTGAGTGTGTTCAAAGTGTGTCACTAATACTTTGGATTGTATCCTTCCCATTCCTTGGGTCCTTGGTGCCATTTTTCTCTAATTATATTTTGATCATTGATGAAATCAATGATTACATGCATTAGTTCATCTATATTTAATTTTTTTCATGGGATAATCTCACATTCCCTCTCTTTTTGAGAGTCCATCATTCTCTTTCATCCTTTTATGTCCTCTTTAGGGGGCATTATGGCTCATTTCATTCCAATTTCTTCTTAACAACTCTTTTTTTTAAATATGTTGCTTCGTTGAATGTCTCGTTATGTCTTTTCAAACAGGGGGTAAAATTTAGACATCCAATTCCTAACACAATTGTGTTTAAATTGTCAATCTTACTCAAAATTTGTGAAAACACATAAATTGAGCCAAAATCACTTAAATGCGCTAAATAGTTTTTTATTTTTTCATATACAAGTATTGATTTAGGCTAATGTATCTCTAAATAGAGGCAATGCATTTTATGTGATTATTAACTTTGTTCAAGTCATTTCAAGTCAAAATGATGAAAATGCATTTTTGTGCTTTGTATCACTTATATTTTAATTCAGAAGCACATGACATATGCATGTGTTATTTCATGTCGACAACATCCTAAATAGGATGACAATCCCTACACAACTATCACCACCTTTTAATTACTCTTGAATCAAATTATAGCCTAATAATATAACTTTCTAACCATTTTTATTAATTATGCATCAATTTTCAAAAAATTGCAATAAAATTGATTAATCTTATTTAGGCAAACTAAACCAAATTATAAGCTTAAGTAAGAATTCTATGAAAATCGTGATTACAAACAAGATAGGGGTTTCAGGATGGCTGGGAGTGGAGGAGGTAACGGCGAAGGAAGAAACGGCGGCCCATCGACAGGCCCCAGGCAGGAGGTTGATACACCTGGGGCAAATTCTCATGGCCAAGACAGTTTTTATACCAACGAGTGCTCCAGACTAAGTAAAGTGAATGGATGTTTATTGAGGAGCCAGGATCGACCTGTCTTGGTTATTCCACAGGAGGCAGTTCAAGAAGACGTTGAGTACCTGTCATCACACACCTTGATTAGCAAATTTTTGGGCATTAGGATTCCGTTGGCGGCATTAGAAGCATGGATTCGGTGCTCTTGGGTCATTGAAGGAGATTTTGACCTCATGTTGGCTGGAAATGGCTATTTTCTGGTAAGTTTTTCTTCTGTATCTGACAGAAATCATATTTTTGAAGGAGTCCCCTACTTCTATGAGCGGGTGGGCCTGTTTCTTAAACCCTGGCATATGGGTTTCAATTCAGCGGATGAAGTTCCAGCCTGTTTCCCAGTCTGGGTGCGTCTTCCCCGGCTTCCATTGGAATTTTGGAGGGAGGATATTCTCAGGCAGATTGGGGCTATGCTGGGTAAGCCAACGGCTATTGCACACCAGTCACTAGATAAGAATCATCTTGTATGCATGAATTTATGTAGACATGGACCTAAATAACCCTCTACCAGACTCCCTAGAAATTTGTATGGGCTCTTTGTCATGGATACAACATCTTGACTATGAATCAATTCCCTTCAGGTGTCGAATTTGTCACGTATATGGCCACTTACACAGGCAATGCCCTTTGGCAGCCAAAGCTAAAGAAATTGGGTCAGATTCCTTCTTGGCAAATACTGTTGTTGCTGGAAAGGAAAATGGGCGCAGGACTCTGTCTGTAAACACTAAATCCCTTCCTGATAAACTAGGCAAAGGGAAAAATGCAATTAACTCAAACATGGCGCAAGGGTCAGAAGACCAATTTCAGGTGGGGGTGGACGGCTTCACACCAGTAAAAAAGAGAGCAAGAGGCCGGGGTCCAAGGCGTGGAAGTGATGATAGACAGGCTGACCTGGGGTTTAATAGATTTGAGGCCTTAGATTGTATGGCCATAAAAGATGGTATCCCGATGGAGGAACAAGGGGAAGATATGGAGCAACCTCACCAATTATCCAAATTTAATGGCATCCTAAATTTGTAGACTCGTGCGCCTCTCGTATGTTCTCAGCAACAGGAGGGCAGAATGCCTGAAGCTCAGGATGAGCTGTCGGAGAAGGATGTGAGATGGGTGGACTTGCTCAAGGAAGGGGAAGCTGGAAAAAAAGATAAAGGAAACAACAGTGCTCTTGGTCTTGTGCAGAAACAATTCAAGAAAGTCACTTCGGCTGCTCCCTCCAAAGCTGGGAGAAGGAAAGACCAAGATAGACTAAAAATTACTGGTGACTTGCTGGTGGAAGCTAGGGTTGTCAAAACCTTGGACGAAAATTTTCCCCACCCCACCCAATGATAGTTTTATCATGGAATGTAAGGGGTTTGAATAGCTCCCCTAGACAAAAAGCTATGCGTAACCTGGTATGTGACAATTCTCTGGATATTTTTTGTATTCAGGAGACTAAATTGGCAGTTGAAGCATTTTTTGCTTGTATGTTAAATATCTGGCCTAGAGGTCAGTGGCAATGTATTGGTGCTTGTGGTAGTGTTGGGGGTTTAGCTTTGGGGTGGGACCCTAGAAAAATCCTACCGATTCATTGGCTCTCTAGCATATCAGCCTTAACAGTGATGGCTTCCTCTCTTGAAACTGGGGAACAGCTCCTGATCACCAATGTGTATGCACCTACGGATATTGTTGGGTAATTGCAGCTATGGGAGCACATCCACTACATCCGTAAATGCCATCCATTCCTGCCTTGGATCGTAGCTAGTGACTTTAATGTTGTGTTAAGTCTAGAAGAGAAAAGAGGTGATCTGAATCGGCTTGGTCCCTCCGATGAATGTCATCACCACAATGTTGAAGTGCTGCACCTGTCTGATGTTAGACCTTCAAATGGGCTTTTCACTTGGAGCAACTAAAGAACAGGTAACGCTGCCATTTTCGAACGCCTTGATAGATTTTTAGTTTCCTATTTCTGGGAATCTAGCACTTTTTCTCTTAATTCTGAAATTTTGAACTGGAGGGGTTCTGATCACTGGCCTATCAAGCTGTCCATTGGATACATTGAGAGGCCCAAAAAGCCTCCATTCAAGTTTCAGATGATGTGGCTTAGAGACACTCGCTCCATGATCTCATGGCCCAGTGGTGGAGACAGGGAGGTCCCGCCTTTGGGACAGCTATGTTTTCCTTTCTTAAAAAACTCCAATATGTTAAAAGGAAGTTGCAGGGATGGAATAGAACTTGTTTTGGAAATCTACAATGCAGGAAAAAGAAGGCCCAAGAATAGCTTGATGATATAACCAGACAAATCAGAGATTGGGGGCTTTCGGAGGACCTTCGAATTGAGGAAGCTAGAGCTGCCAACGCTTTAGCGGAGTGGGAACTTCAGGAAGAAATCTACTGGAAGTAGAAGTCTCGCAATGATTGGCTCCAAGAGGGAGACAAGAACATGGCCTTTTTCCATAAGTCTGTGCAGGCACGACGCAATGGAAATTTTATAACTTCTCTTGTCACTCAAGATGGCTCATGCTTAACCTCTTCCCAAGCTATTAGCAAAGAAGCTATCTGGTACTTTTCTAAACTTTTTACTAGTGATCCTATGCCTAATGAAGGGGCAGAAAATATTGTTTTATCATGCATTCCTTCATTGATAAATGAGGGAATGAATGATTGCCTTTTGAGGCCAATTGTTTTGACTGAAGTGGAGGAGGTTGTTTTCAGTATGAAGAGAGGCAAAGCCCCTGGTCCTGACGGATTCTCGGCTGAATTCTTTCAAGACTTTTGGGATATTATAAAATAGGATTTAATGGATGTGATACAGGAATCGTACTCCAGCAAAGAAATGCTCAGAGCATTGAATGCCACATTCCTAGCTCTTGTCCAAAGAAAGAACAGGCTAATAAGTTGGAGATGTATAGGCCTACAGTGCTTTGTAATGTCATTTACAAAATCATCTCTAAAATTATAGCGCAAAGGTTGAAAGGGCTCCTCCCTGACCTTATTTTGGAGGAGCAAGGAGGCTTTGTGGCAGGGAAATAGATTTTGGATGGAGTGGTGATTGCAGCAAAAGCTATTCACTCTATGAGTACTTCTCAGGAGAAGGCCATGTTTATCAAGCTTGACCTTGCCAAAGCCTATGACAGAGTTAGCTGGAGATTTCTAAGCAGAATCCTCTTAGCTTTTGTTTTCCATCAGGATTGGATTAGCTGGGTGTTCAGCTGTATCACGACGCCTTCCTTCTTGGTCCTTATAAATGGTGCTCCTTCGGAGCTTTTTGGTGCCTTGAGAGGCCTTCGCCAAGGAGAATGGCTTTCAACTTACTTGTTCATTATTATGGCTGAAGGGCTTGGGCGGCTTCTCAAATTTTGGGTATCTTAGAACATCCTACAAGGCTGGAAATGGGGTCATGGGATCAGCACTCTGACTCATCTCCAATTTGTAGATGATACTATTTTAGCTGGTAAAGCTCAGATCCGAGAAGTGGAAGCTTTTCGTTACACCCTTGACAACTATTTAGAGGCTTTGAGATGAAAGATCAATGATCACAAGTCCTCCATCTTCTTCTTCAACACGCCAGAGTCTATTCAGAGAAGGATTGCTGCCATTCTGAGGTTCCAAATTCAAACACTTCCTATGATTTATTTAGGCATTCTTATTGTAGTGGGGCGGCAGCCCAGACATTTTTGGCAGAATGTTTTGGACAAGCTAAGAATGAAAATGGGTCATTGGACCCACAGATGGCTCTCCACGGCTAGGCGTGTGATTCTTCTGCAATCTGTTATTTAGGCATTGCCCATTTATCGATGCATGATTCAAACTACTCTAGTCTATTTCCTCAAAGAATATGATGCTCTCTCTAGAAGATTTCTATGGAGCGGGAATCTCCAAGTTACTAAATGGAGCCTAATCAATTGGGAAACAGTCTGCAGACCAAAGCTGAGTGGCGGCCTTGGATTGCGCTCTGCTATCTTGGGCAGCCAAGTTATACTGGAGGTGGTGCTCTAATCAATCTACTCTTTGGGCCAGGATCTTAACTGCTAAGTACTTTCTGGGCACAGCGCCTCATGACGTATCCAGATTTCCTCTTGAGGGTAGAGGTTCGATGGTGTGGAGTACCCTTAAGATGGGAGCCCATTTAGTGAAACAGAGCCTTTTTTGGGTGTGCAATAGTGGTACGAAAGCATTGTTTTGGGAAGACTCTTGGAATGGTGCTCCACCCCTTTTAGTTTCTCATCCTCACTTACAGCCTCTTACTGAACTCTTTCTCTCCACCGGATGGAACACTGTGATGCATTATAAGGAGGCTGTCAGCTTGGGCTTGGCTATTGGGTATAGATGGAAAAACTCCTCCAATTGGCCTCCGAGATGATCAGCTGCGAATAGAAGAGAGCTTGGCCAAATCCTTGAGTCCAGAGGGTGCAATTCTGTCCAAGGAAGTGATGTTCTTGCCTGGGGAGGAGATACTACAGGTCAGTATTCTGTTTTGTCAGGATACTCTATATTGATCAAGCAAATTTTCAATGATGTCCAGTTTTATGGGGGGAAAAAGTATGGAGCTAGATTTCTTGGCCCAAATGCAACTTTTTTTTGTGGCTTCTTACTCACAACAAATGCCTCACCTGGGATAACTTAGTTAAGCGTGGCTTTCAGGGGCCATCTATCTGTGTTTTTTGCTATAATAGTGAAGAGACAGGGGCGCATTTATTCTTTCAATGCCCCTTTGCTAAACAGGTCTGGCACCTGTGGTGGGATGCCTGGGGCGCCCCCTGCCACCATGTTCATTCATTGTGTGAGTTTTGGAATAATCACAGACCTATTTTTGTTCGGAGTTCTTTGCTTCAAAATGCCTGGTCTATCGACCCTTCTTTTATTCTATGGAACCTGTGGTTAGAGAGAAATAGGAGAATCTTCAGGGGAGCACACTTAGCCTTGGGTCCGCTGTGGTCTACTATCCTAAACTCACTGCAAGAGACGTTGGCTGCCAAGTGTATGAATGGCACGGCCTTGGATGCTGAGGAGGACGGGCTGTTCCAACGCTTGGGTCTCGCTCCAAGCCCCTGCCGTGACTTGGCGTTTGGTGGAGGTGCACTGATAAGGAATCAACTGAAGTTGCGTCCTGTCAATAGAGCAGGCCGCTGGACTCTCCCAGAGCCTGGAGTTGTCAAAGTCAATACGGATGGATCCTCACGGGGGAACCCAGGCGAGGTCGGCATTGTTGGTATTGGTCGGGATTGCTCTGGGAGCATCAAATTTCTTTTTTCAATCTACAAAGGCTGCCATACAAACAATTTAATGGAAGCCATGGCGATTTTGGAGGCTGTGAAATTCTGTTGCCAACATCGCTGCTATAATATCATCTGCAAATCGGATTCACAAGTGGTGATTAATTTGCTGAATACCGGTAGTGCAGGTAAAGTGGATTGGCATCTTAATCTTATTGTTCATCAGATTAGGCATTTAAGTACTTCTTTGAATTCTATTGCCTTCAAACACATTCCACGTGAGTGGAATGGTGCTGCTGATCGTCTTGCCAAATGGGCTTCGAAGAATGGTCCCACTTGGAATATTACTGATCCGGGAATGCTCCCAGCTAGTATGTATCAGAATTTGGTTTCCCTAGTGAACCAAGAGAATGAGTTGTAAATCTGGTCTTTTCAGTTACTTAATAAATTTTTACCCCTTTTAGTTCAACAAGAATTCTATGAAAATTATTGAATATTAATTTATTGAAAATTGATTCCTATTAATCGCATCATTAAGTAAGGTCATTTTTGGGGTGGCATTCATAAATCATAAATGCAACAAATATCAAGTTTATACTTTCCCATGCCTCTTTAGTTCCCTATCCTCTCAAATAATTATGAGGATATTTATGGATTTTATTTATATAATTGAATTAATTCATGACCACAAATCTTGATCTTGATATGACCGGTTATAGATGATCCTAATCAATTTTAAAAATCTATAAATAGAAGATTTCTCAGTCATATTTTTAAGTTTAAATTGTGTAATTTTATAATGCATAATTCTCTTCACAATATTTGTTTGTGTAGATTATTATGTTTTATTTATAATAAGATAGCTTCGTTGATAGGCATAGATTGATTTCACATTATGAGCCTAGATTATACTTGGTGATCTTGAGATGGTGGAAGAGCTTGCCTTGCATCATTGTTGAAGATTTTAGCACCAAATCAAGGAAAAAAACATGCTTGAAACCACATTTAGATGGTAAGATGTTCATAAAAAAGTATTTGGTATTTGTTTTCTTTCATTTGATCTTTATTATCATTTAAACATCATGTTCAAAAAGATTGGTCTAAATTGTTAATTTTTATGCATTTTTTGTGTTTTTAATAACTAATACTTAATCTAATCATCTTTGTAATCCATCTCTAAAATTTAGATTAAGATTATTTAATATGTTTATAAACATTTTTCAATATAATTAAAATTATTTACAATGTTTATATAAAATTAAAACTATTTATAATATTTACAAATAAATGTATTGCTTTTTTTCCACCAATGCTGAAATTTCAGCTTAATTTTAAACATAAATTAGAATTTTGTTGAGGTTTTGTAAATGTCTTGCTTTTTTTTTAATGTAATATATTTATTGGATCTATAGTCACTAGGGCTGAAATTTCATATAAATCTTGACCATAAATTAAAAAAAAAAATTAGGCACCTCTTCTCAGGGCTGTTATACAAATTTTAATATTATTAATGTTTATCTTCTCATAAATTTTAATAAATAATATGGTTTAATAATTTTTGAGCTTCTTGGGTTTCTCCGAAATTGTATCGGCCACGTACGGTCTAATGTATTATCACCCCCGCCGCGCCCCCCACCGCAGAAAAAAAAATTGAGAGGAAAGATGGCCTATCAATTTTCAGGCTTGATTACCTCTTTCCCTTATTTTGTTTTATTTTTTTAATTCTAAATAGTAGACATTTATGATGTAAATGTGAATTAAATACCAATGCCATGGGATAAGATTTCACATTTGTTAACCTAATAAGTTATAAGATTAGAATTTCAAATAGAAGTGCGTTACTTACCACAAAGGAAACTTGGAGCTAAAATCTTGGATAAAACACGGGTGTAATCACTAATCAGTGGTCTTGTATTTACTCATGGAGGCCAAGAATATTTCTCAACGTCCATCCAATCGAATAAGCTGCCGCTGCAGCAATCCCTCCATTGAACACAGCCATTAACACAGATGTAACATATTTATGTCCTGAGATTTTGGCTTTGGCGAGGCCAAGGAAAATGAGCGCTAACGCAGCAAGCGCACACGCTCCTCCAAATTTTACTTTTTCGTTGTCTGTGAATGGAATGAGAATGAGAAACGAAAGAAAAGGCGTGCATCCAAACGCTAAGAATGTCACAAATGTCACTAGTCCATTTTTCAATGCGCTATCTCCCTCTCCCGGAGGCAATATTCCCTTCTGGGCAATCAGTTTTTGGTCCACTACTATGTCCTTGTACTTTGAAAAAATCTCTACAACCTGAAAACACATTAAAAATAAATAAATAACTATGGTTTTGGGCTTTTGCCATTCGTAATGTGTAAAGTTTTTGAAAACACTGAAAAAAAAAATTTATCATCGTTTAAGATCACATTCCATTATTTAAGATTTAGAAGAAAACATGAACATGATCCAAAACGTCGATAAATGTTTGGAATAAAAGATGAATATATCAGAAACTTTTATAAAAACAATCTTCAGTGTTAGCATTTTATGCTTTTGCAGTCCATAATATGTGTAAATTTGCAGTCCATGATATGTGTAAAGAAGTTTTTGGAAACACTAAAACATATACTTATCGATGTTTTAAATCACATCCTATTATCTAAGATATAGAAATTAAGAAAAATAGTCCAAAAAAAAGTTGATAAATCAATGATTTAGATCACATCCTGTTATCTACGATATAGAAATTAAAAACATGATCAAAAAAGTTGATAAACGTTTGAAAGAAAAGAGAACATGATCAGAAATATCGATCATAAAATTCTTCAGTGTTTCCAAAAGGTAGAAGTTGAAGAGCGAGGTTGCTTAGTATTATGAAAAAATCGGTAGTTCACTTACCATATTTGCATCTTGGGGGGTCATTCCAATATACTGATAAGCGGATACGAGTTGTACGAGTTGAGGAGGCAGATTGTTGCGTACATCCCACTCGGCCACCATTCTCTCGCTCACAGCCAAATCTCTCTCTGTCGTAGTCGACAGAAAATCCCCAAATCCCATAGATATTCCATCCGCTACCAGATTCGAAAACCCCAAAACCAATATTTCCACTGCATCACATAAAAACAATATATGCTAAAACCTAGACGAATAGGTTAGGATAAAATATATAAAGTTCAAATGAGTAGAAAAGATAACCAAGTAATCAGCCGTTTCGGTTTAATGAAATGAGAGAGACTAAAGAGTCTATCCCACTGGGAAGTTCAAAAATCAACAGTAGTCGAGTTATATATAGGTGGGCATGCAAGGTGAGTTTGGTAATTTCAGAAATCGACAGTAGAAGATTTATATATAGGTGAACATGCAAGATGAGTTGAACTCAAATGAGTAGAAACAGTAACTAACAGAGGGGTTTCACGCTGGATGTTACTGTTTCTATAATTTTGGATAAAGCAGTCTCATGTATCATCATAAGTTTAAAAACTGCTTATAAAATATCTTCATTTTAAAAAATAAGGAGCAACTATTGTTTGAGAAGATGCTTTTGAGAGATAGAAAGCAGTAGGGGGGTCAAGATTTGCATGGCTGCTTCTAATTTTTTGGTTGTCAATTGTACATTTGTATCTAATCAAATTTATTCTTTTTTTTCAAACAATTTTTTTTAGTAAAATACTCCTCATTTTCCTCAGCAACATGTATTGCACAAAATTTTAAAAATTATAAGACCTCTAATAGAGAAAAAGACTCCTATAATTTCTCAGCAGTGCCCCTTAAAAATAATTCACTAGCCCCAACATAAGACCTCTACCTTAGAGAAAAAGACTCCTATAATTTCTCAGCAGTACCCCTTAAAAATAATTAGCTAGCCCGAGCATAGGACCTCTACCTAAGTAAATAGTCATTTTGGTTTAATGAAATGAGAAAGACTAAAGTGTCTATCTTGTTGGTAGGTTCAGAAATAGACAGCAATCGATTTATATATAAGTGGGCATGCAAGGTAAGTTGAACTTAAATGAGTAAAAAGAGTAACCAAGTAAATAGTCATTTTGGTTTAATAAAATGAGAGACACTAAAGAGTATCCTGCTGGTAGGTTCAGAAATTCACAGCAGACAATTTATATATATATATATGGACGTGCAAGATGAATTGAACTCAAATGAATAGAAACAGTAACCAAGAAAATAGTCGTTTCTGTTTAATGAAATGAGAGAGACTAAAGAGTCTATCCTTGGTAGGTTCAGAAATCAATGGCAGTCAATTTGTTTATAGGTGGATGTAGATGTAACATTTTACACATGCAAGATGAGTTGGGTGGGAATCTGCAGTATAAAATAGTAGGTCACAAGTTCAAAGCTTTTGGCCAATAAGTTAATCTCAATAGATTATAGTAAGCAATGCTACTTTTGTAAGAGCCCTGTGGCTCAGTTGTAAGTAGGGGAAAGGTCCCAATAGTTGTGCATGTTCCAATTGCTGAATAAGGTTTTTGTTAACATGTGTTCCATTAACGCAACATATTGGTGTATATAAATATTAAAGTGCACCAGAAACTGAACATGTAGTATCTAATATTTGGTCTAACATTTATTCTATAAAATTAAAAGTAACCAATCACATCTTGATAATTAAGAGTTAAACATTGATACTCTAATGCACAGCTATTGGTACTCCAAAGGTTAAGTTTTGGTCATAAGTTTAAAAAATGCATTTTATAACCTTTCATGATAAAATCAATTATATCATAAAATGTATAATGTGTTAGACCTTGAAACTTTAGTTATAAGTAGTTGAGGTGACATATTAAAACAAGTAAAAATTCTGAAATCTAATGTGATGTTATGACACCTTAATTCACTGTCCAAAATTAAAATGCAGACTTTTCCCCAAAATGAGCTTATTGAAATCTGGTCACAAATTTCAATCAAAATTAACTTCCCAATAAATTTCTCACCAAAGAGATGACTCATAACCATTCATTTACCCGACCCAAAAAAACAAAACAGAAAATAAATAAGTAAATAAATGTTAAATAACCTACTTCAAAAAGGCTTATAAAGAAAGATTTAGGAAATTTACCTGATGATAAATTAGCACCCGAAATGGCAGCGACCAGAGAGAAGGAAGTGACAATGGCATCCAGACCAGCATAAACGATGCTCTTTGCATACTCTCCTCCCCATGGCGGCTGGGGTCTTTTCTCCTCAGTCCCACCTGTCTCTCCATCTCCATCCACCAAAGGCTCTGTCAATGTATCCCTTCTCTCTTTCATATCCACCACCATTGCCATTTTATGATTATGTGTCTGCGTCCCAACGCAACCTTTGATTTCCTTGTATAGGAAAGGACCAAAAAAAAATTATAAACAATCTGATTGATGACACACGTGGCAATGCACAGAGATGATATTTTTCAACGGACTTGCGTGGCTTTGCCTGTTTTCTACACATCTATCAGCGTAAGAAGCTTCCAATCGCCACATGTAAAATTATAACTGACAGCACGCCCTCCAAAAGACCTTGTGTATCTTCACTTGAATGTTGGGTGGAAATCAAATATTTCGGATCTTAATCCGTCTTAGAGAATTTATTCCGTTAAATGTTTTTCCAACTCTTGGTTTCGATGGATTTTTATGACTCCTTTCACTTAACTCTTTCCTTTTTTTTTAAGAAATGGTTTTAGTTATGTTTACGAGACTCAATGGTCTATGAGATTATTGATTATGGATTTTTCAAATTATTGAAAGATTTTAGAAACTCAAGATATTTTTTAAAATATTATTTCTCTTTTTGTTGATTTGGGTTAGCATCTCCTCCAACATTTTGTTTCTTATTATTTTAAATATATATCTACCATAGAATCAATTCTTAACGATTCTATTTATTTATTTCGTGTGTATATATACCAAAAGCATTTAAAGATGGAGTGCTGCTACATTTTGATTGTTCTTATAGTGTAAAAAATACAAACTCTCACACTCCATTGTTCCTTACAAATCGTCCATCTTCCTATCTCATATTGGAGTCTATAAGAGCTATTCGTCAATTGAACAATATGATTTTTTCCTTCCATCTAATTTTAGCCCCTATATATGCTTTTTTAATTATGCTCATGTGTCAGGTTGAACACTAAAATACTGTGTTTTCTTTTCTTGCATGTCCCCTTCCTCCTCATTACTGTTTTCAATTTTTCATTAACATAAATTTTTATGTTTTTGTTATAGTTTGGACATTCGGTTGAGTTGATACCCTATATACTCATCCACTTGTGGTTATACTTCATCCAACTGTCCTTCCTCACATGTAGATATTCTCCTCTTGTCGCCCTAGGCCTTTTATCAATCTTCATGTTTTATATTTTTTTCAATTAATATAATATCTTGATCATAACAATTGTCTCTATAGGAAGAGTACCTATTTCAGCACTTAAATGATATCAATTACACTGAGTCCTTAATTCTGATTTTTTTGTGATTAGATGCTTTTGAATTTTTTTTATTTGCCTCTATTTCAAACTTGTTGTTCTACCAGTGCACACCTCGCAGCCATATAAAACCACTCGTTTGACAAATAAACCAAATAAGACCCTAGTGTTCTTCCAATCTCATAACTCAACATTCCTACATATGTTTTGAAATGCATAGATATCTCTCTAGCCACCTTTCATTCTTTGCATCCTACAAGTATCCCATCTAATCTTTCTCTAAAAGTCTAGGCTAAGATACTTGTATTTCAACACCAATTAAAGATACCCTTCTATAAGCCAAAAATTAGGGTGTTCATCATTCATTTTCAATGAGAAAATCAAAATTTTGGTTTTATCAATGTTTACATGCATCCTTACTTCTTTACTAAAGTGTTGTAGAGCTTGAAGATGGCCTCTTAAATATCACATTGTCTCTACCATTAGAATTAGGTCATCAATGTAAATCAAAAGTTTCACCACATAATTGGCCAAGTGGACCTGTTCCCTTTAGAATTTGTTTATCCAATCTTATAGCTTATCAATGTATTTCCAAATTGAAGTTGGGGATGCAATACAACTTTGTTTTATGCCTATATCACTCTTGAAACATTTAAACAACCTTTATTGCATTTTAATTTTAACCTCGAATTGTTCATATAATCTTTGAAATGTTTCCTTGTAGTGCATTGGGACCCCTAATTTATCCATTCTACTCCATAGTTTGCTCATTGGTACTGTGTCAAATATCCTTTTGAAGTCTCCAAAGAAATAATATGTAGATCTCCTTTTTTATCCTACACATTTTCCACTAGGTGTCTAAGTGTGACACATTGATCAATAATAAAGTGTTTGGACATAAAAATTGCTTTCCCCTTTGCCCTCTTTCCTTTTATCTCTACCCAATTACTAATTATGTTTTTTATTAATCAGAAATACAATGCAACCTTGTTTGACACTTATATCACTCAGAGACATAGTGTTCCCATAGTCCATGAGTCAAGAAGTAAGTTATTGTTGTAAAATTATGTGAGAAATTTAAACATAGACATTTCACATCACACTCCATGAACCATCATCAGGGTAAGACAATATTAAGATAAGATTATATAAATGGATTTTTATTTATAGATGATAATAATGAAGTGTTATGGAGTCAAGTAGTTCAGTAGTAAATTAATAAAAAGCTAATAATAAAACAAGAAAAGATTCAGCAATGTAACTACATTAAAAGTAAGATGATATGATCAGGGAGCTAATGAATTTGTTTATTAAAGTATTAAGTGGTTAAAAACTAAAAGTTAAAGCTAAAATAAAGGAAACACCTAAATCTAACATGGAATTTATGGAACACATTATTCTGGTAAGTTGATTAAAAAAATAGAAAATAACCACTAAGAAAATTCACACATCAAGATCAGATATTAACATTTTGGTTAATAGAGAGAAAGGATTGGTAAAATGAGAAAAGAAATGAAAAGAAATACAAAAATTGGATGAAAAAAAAATCGGGGAAGAAGTAAAAAAAAATATAAGATGACCAATGAACATAGAAGACACCAACAAAAGGGAAACAAATAAAAAAGGAATAAGTTCTAAAAAAAATCATCATTTTTTGAGTAAGTTGATGATCAGCCCCAAAGATTGGTTTAATCCTAGGCCAACATACCTATTTAGATTGTTGTCATATTTTTTATTTTTGATCGCTTATCTTAGATGATGTTTGAATAAATGGTCCTCTATAGATAACACTTTGGTATCCTTAATGCAATTATCATGATGAGTTTTGAATGAATTTTCTAGTAAAGATGATTTCATCAATATTTATTTATCAATATCATCCACATGCTCATTCACCCTCATGTTGATGGAGCAACCTTTTTCTCCAATATTTGACAACCTATAAGATCAATCAATTTTATACACTCCACTTCTAAGATTTGGTTCTTAATTGTCTTTGGATGAATTGAACAACCTACGAAGTTTTTTGTGATGGAGAAATGTAGTGTCAATGTTCTTACTATTTATATTTTTTATAATTTTATTATAGATGTCTTCAACATATAAAAGGAAATTCATAGGTGTATTAGGGGTGTTAGCTAAAATTATAGATGTGATAAGAGTATGCTCCATTGATTTTAAGGCCCTCACAATCTACTTCCCTTTATAACCATTCATTTTAAAAACTTCAGTCAAATCATTGATTTCATCCTAAGGTGTTTGACATCGTAAATTCTCAAAGCTCTAGTGGCAAGGGATTTCAGGACACCCACTTTTTCAGAATGATGAAGGCGATAATTTATGTGTAGTTATAAAATAGTGTGGGTTGAATTTCTAAAAACCTTTTGGGAGAAGGAATCATTAAGTTTTCTATAGAGGAAGACATCTAGGAAGGGAAGCTTACCATTAGATTCCAATTTTTTAGTAAACTTGATGGTATCAATAATGTTATTTAAGTGGCTATGGAAGTATTCTAATTTATCTAACCCATGTGGACAAAAAACATGAGTGTGTTCTATGTATATTTTCTACCATTTGAGTTTCAATGACAAAGAGTTTAGATCTACATTTTTGAAATACTCCATAAACAAATTGGAAATAATGGGAGAAAAAGGGGAATCCATGACAACATCTTCAGTTTGTTCATAAAATACCCCCAAGAAATAAAATAATATGGACTTCAAAAAAAGAGATGTAAGATAAGTAGTCTTCTCATCAATGCGACTACCTATAACTCTGATTTTGTTGTCAATAGGGATCTTGGTGAAAGGAGACAATATAAAAGCTAACTAAAATATACTCACTACAGACTCTCTTATCTTTTATAAAATCAATAAAGTTTGAGGAGTATTTGATAAAATGAAATGTTTACCTACTAATGGTTTGAGTTCATTTTCCAAGAAGAAGGCTAAGGCATATGTGGTGAGTAGGTGGTGTTAATGATAGGTCTAATAGGTAAGCCTTCTTTGTCAATTTCATGGGTGTAATAGATTAGAGGAGTGATATATTTCTTAGGATGGATTCATTTTTTATTATTTTCATCTAAATAATATTGATTAATGGCTTTCCTAACAATACTAGAGATTTTGGAAACCGGGTTAGAAGTTAACACCTTATAGTTACCATTATTTTTTAAGTGGTCAAATATCTTTATGTTGTAATCACTCTTGATTAAAACTACTCTTGCATTCCCATTGTCAAGGTTGGTGATAAAAATGTTTTCATTTAAATTGAGTTTTTCATGGCAAACCATTCTCAACTAGAGATTTTAGATATTGGGGGTTTGTCTTTTCTCAAAACCATAACACAATCTTGTCTTATCTCCTTTGTTGAATCAATAAGCAATAATTTTAACATGTGCATAAGTTATCTTATATGAGCCCATATATACAAGGCCTTATCAATGCATTTTAGAAAGAATAGAATAAGATATTAAGAACAAAATAATAGAGGATCCACATCAAATCTAACATTAGAAGTCAAACCTAGAGCCACACATCAAATCCTTCATACTTGTGACATTTTTATTTTATCTTGGTATTTTACCATTTACCTTATGCCAAAGGAGAGCATTGTACTGAAGTAGTTTCATTATCACTTCTAAGGAAGAAGAGGTTCAAAACCCTCACTCTAGTTATTTCATCTACACAATCAAAAAATTATGTGGAGGTTTTATTTTGTATATGCGGGATATATAGTTTGTAATATTTTCTTGGTATTGATTCAAATCCTCTAATTTTTATTATTTTTGGAATCTAAAGCTATGTCAATTAGGATATTGATCTTTTTTTCACATTCTACCTAGTAAAATTGTAAAGAAAAGACATAGGTATAACTAGAAGGAAACAATTCACATTTGATAGAAAAACTATCATTTGAACCCTATCAAGGTGCAAAGAAAAAACAAGGAGATATGCATCACCATAAATTTATTTCCATGGTTGGGTCTATTTAGGAAGTACCCACATAGTTCATAGGTATGTCTAGAAGCATTCCACAATTTCTAGATTCCAGTAACATATTGCATAAAATTAGTTTGTAGTGTCAAATTATAGAATAGAAAATAGATGTGATCTTTGCTTATTTTTTTGTCATTTACATTTATTATCTTAATTTCATTATGGAACTTGGATTTTTTTCTATTCATGTCCTACTAGATAAACTTAAATCTGAGCTTTTCAATCATATATGCTTAAATTTATTTAATTAAAACTAGTTTATTATTTATTTTGAATAAAACCAGAATTAGGGTAAACATCAACTTGTATTACAAAAATAAAACATATAAGATAGGCTAATTAAAATCCATCAGCATTTTCATCTTGAAAAAACACTCAAGTACTATGTTACATGATCAAGAGCAAAATAGTTAATAAAATAGAGGATCCAACCCTTCCACTTTTAAAAAGAAAAATCAACTAACAAACTTAGATTTTTTATGAGCTTCAATTAAACACCAGATTATTAGTAATGGATATTAATAGAAATATATTCATTTTCAGAAAAATTTCCAAATATATATGTAACTTGTAAGGGGTTCAATATTTAAATCTGTATAATAGTTGATGGCAATTGCAATTATTTTCATAATATTAATAAGCAAAATAAAACGTCAAGAGTCAATG
This sequence comes from Torreya grandis, assembly GCA_037957365.1. Classification (NCBI taxonomy): domain Eukaryota; kingdom Viridiplantae; phylum Streptophyta; class Pinopsida; order Cupressales; family Taxaceae; genus Torreya; species Torreya grandis. Next base: position 3,068,854 of record JARHVA010001498.1, on the reverse strand, counting down.
TCTCATACAAATTTTCTTTGCACAATCTAAAACTTAATAACTTTTAGAATGAGATTGCATACATGCTATAATAAAAGTTTACAACGCAATCCATCTTCAAAACCTTTACAAAATGTAGCATCAACAAATACACAAGCTTTATACCTTTCTATCTCCATTTATTCTCATAGAGAGTACATGAGGGTATTACTCACCTCCCAACTAGATAATATTATCATAAAAATCTACCCTTATCAACCCATAAGCTCAAGGGAGTAAAACCACTTTTGAACATTGATATAGGAAATTAAAAATAGGTAAATGCAAAGGTTTTCACTAGATAGGTGGCTGTATAGAAGAGTCGATTTCCATGCCAAAATACTTACATTTAAAGTAGAAGATTCATAGTGAAAATCATAAAACAATGGGGGAGAAGAGGAATGGGGTTCAAAACCAAATTTGTGTATTATCTCCTTTTAATAATTCTCTAAAATTTCATATATATTGAATTTATACTTTAAATGAGTTAGGGAGACAACAATCATCACAACTCCTTGGGCTATCTCTAGTTCCAAAAATTAGGGAAGCTAGCAAGTAGTTACGCATGGTCATAATCTAAACATAGTTCCCTCATTCCTACCCTTGAACATAAGAACTTAAAGGCACTCAAACATGCATTTATAAAAATCAATTAATATTGGGTAAATTTTAATAAAATGTTCTCAATAAAAATTGCAAGCAGAGAAACACAATTATTTTTTTTAAATATAAATCCAAAAAAAGTAAAATAGCATAATATTTTCTCAAAATTAACAAAAATATAAAAGACAAATATAATTTTGTAAGTCTAAATTTTATTTATATATATACACTTCCAAATAAAGAACAAAGTTAAACATAAATAAATGCATTGAATATTATATGGTGTCCTATAACTTGTGTATAAATTTTCCTCTTCTTCCTTGCTCTTACTATGCCCTCCTCCTCTTCCTTGCTCTTACTATGCCCTCCTCCTCTTCCTAAAAACAACAAAAACTCAAAATTACAAGTATAAACTAAGAATAAAATTAGGAATGGTTTTTTCCCCTAACTTTCAATAAGAAGTGGATATGTGTTCACTCTCATAGGTTGAATTGTAACAATTCCATTATAAGAGCACCTTAGGATCCTCATCTAGGGAAACTAATGCTTGGGAGATGGTCCTAATAACATTAATCAAACTGCCCATGAATTTCCACATTAAAATATGAAAAGGTTAATTTTTAAAATATTATGATTCTTATTTAAGATTAAGATCCAAATTTCACATTACAATCATCATTTATGCTTTGGGAATGAAGGGACATATGAGAAAGGAAGTGATGAAGAATAAAGTTGCAAAAAATATGGGTATCCTATAATATAAGGTAAAGAAGGTCTTAGCCACATTGGAGTATGTATATGAATACTCGTTGTGGACACAATAAGGATTAAGATATATCATATGATTCTATCCACATAGTTTCTTGTCACCATCTTATTTTTGTCATTTGTTTATGTACAGTCAAATTACCTTACAAAAATGTTCAACAGTTTAAGATACACATAAAATAAAGATGCACATGATAAACTATGACATAACAATTAGTTTGTATCATATATAGAAAACATGCTTATACCCACATACAAAATATATGAAAAAACTAAACATTTTACAACTATAATCACAACATTTATAATCATAATAATCATATGTTACCAAAATGTACCAGATATTAATTTTGTAATCAAATTGTTAAATCCAATATATAATTATATTGATACTAAAATAATACATATAGTCAAAATATAAATGAATGTGTATTATAAACCATATAATAATCAATAATAATAATAATAATAATACATAAATTACATTTTATAAAATTATTATAATAATAAAATGAAGAACCAATTATGATGAAAATAAAAGTATCTAACCACCATCTCCCATAATAAAGATTGGTCAAAATAATCAGATAGGATTATGGTTAACAAAATTCAAATTTGGAATTATAGTTTGAATTAATTTATGAAAATATTTTACATAATTTATTAATTTTTATTCTTAAATTTCCATGGACTAAGCTTGCAAAGTGAGACTTCCTTTATTTTAAAATTGAAGGCATTTTTTTTTCAATGAATGAAATCTCCACATAGATGATGGTTATGAAGGAGATATCAATATAGTAATACCAAAATATGGTTAGAAATTTTCATGCATTCCTTTAACAATAGATTACCATGTGGATAACGGTGACCTTGGCATTAAAAATGAACCATGAGATCAAAAAAAATTTAGTAAAACATTGACAATGAAATGGAAACAAGCAAGTTAGAATCACCAGACTTTGTTTAGGGCCAATTTAGAAACATGTTTTTATGCATCCTTTATTGGGAGAAGAAAATGAATAAGTAAAGTTGTGTAGGAGATTTTTTGGATATTCTTGCATTATGTATTTAGTTGTTAGCTATATATAATTTTTCCTATCCTCCACGATTTGTAAACTATCCTCTACAATTTGTAAAAGGATAAAAGATGAATAGTCTCCTCTTTTGGCACCAAAGTACGAGAAGAATGTGAATATTTAAGGATTGTAAATGACTATAAATATGTATGCTTGTATGAAGAATATGATGAATCTTTGTTGAGATCAATATAGACTATTTTGGTTATAGTTACCTATTATATTTGTTATTTTGTTCCTTGTGTGCACAATCATGTTTAATATATGGTTTAATCATGTTTCAGTTATTCCTAATGTTCTATGAACAATTAATGAAGTATTTGTTAATCCTCATTTATATCAAATTCATGATAATACATCTCTGCTAATGTTTCTATCTTCCTTATTAAATATGAATTATGTGTACTATCTTGCCCACTTGAATAAGACTTAGTTATCCTCATCCTTAGCATGTTCTATTGTATCAGGAACCTCTGCTAATAATGGTGTGGTGTGTAATGAAATTACTTAGATGTTTGCACATAATAATTATATATCACACAGAATAAGCAAAGATAAGAGATCACACAACAATAATTGATAGTAGAGCAGAATGTTGGATAATATAGCAAAGCTAATTCGAGGGAGTAACCTCCAAAACAATGCAATAAGAGTAAAATACTTAATATATGATCAAATACTAACCACTACCTCATATATATAGTCTACTTAACCATGATTATTTCATACGCTGACCTAACTAAGAACATAGAGAAATGTAACAAAAATATAAAATAGGTATGTAAGCCACAAGTTAGCCACACATATCCCTAGACACACCAAAGGTTAAGGGTGTAGCATGCCCCTCCCCTTCAAAACAATGTTCCTCAATATTGAATCAACTCTAGATGTTGCTACACAAAGGATTCATCCTCCCAAGTGGCATCTTCACATGGCAAACTCTTCTATTTAATTAGGTACTCCTTAATTACTCTAGACCATAGATATTTAGTGTGTATTTGAAGGATTACCTCAGGATCAAGAATAACTCTCCCTTTCTCATCCAATTCTAGTAACTTAGTTTGAGTAGAAATTTGGTGTCCAATGACTTTATTCAAGCATGATACATAAAATAATGGATGTATATGAGTGGATGAAGGAAACTCTAACTTGTAGGCCACACTACCAATTTTATACAAGATCTAATAAGGCCCATAATACCTAGGGGACAACTTTTTATCCTTTTTTGTTGCTTCAAAGACATCTACTTATATGGATGCAAGAAAACAAAGACCTGATCACCAATGTCAAAATGCCTCTCACTCGTATGTTGATCTACCTACTGCTTCATGCGATTTTGAGCCATAGATTAATTGTCACACAAACTTGCAAGGATCTATTGATGGTTAATATGTTCCTCAACTGCATGAACCTTAGGATGGACCTTCAAGGTTGAATTGATGGATGGAGGGTGGTATCCATACAAGGTCATGAAGGGGGACATTTTGGAAGAACTATGAAAAGAAGTATTATACCACCATTCAATAAATGGAAATCAATGAACCCATTTATTATGTTTATCATAAATAAAACAATGAAGATATTCTTACAAACATTTATTGACTACCTCAGTTTTTCCATCTGATTGAGGATGATAGGATGAATTATGATCCAACTTGGTGCCCAAACATGCAAATAATTCAATCCAAAAATTACTAGTAAAAATGGGATCTCTATCATTGACAATGATCTTAGGAGTACCATGTAGTTTTTGAAATGTATTAAGAAAAGTAAAATATGTTGTACTAGAAACAAATAGTTGTGATAAAGAAAAAAAATTAGCATACTTACCTGAGACAATCCACAACAACCATGATAACATTTTGACCATCAGATCTTGATAACCTTGTAATGAAATCCATAGACACATCTTCCCAATGCTGGCTAGGGATGTATAAATGCTGAAAAAGACCTAAGGTTTTGATGGTTTCACCTTTATTTTGTTGAAAAATCATACATTCAGCCATATATTTCTAGACAGCCCCCTTGAGTTCTTCCCAAAAAAATCCTGCTTGTCTATGATAGGTTTTCAAAAATCATGAATGACCCCAAGTGGAGTTGCATGAAGTTCCTAAAGGATTTTTTGTTTGAGAAGATAATTATTTCATAGGTATAATATGTCTTTATACCATAATGCATTACTCTTCCATGCAAATTTTTCAAATCCACCCAAAGCTTGTTGAAGATTTTGAATCAAATTGTGGCTACCACTATCATTTTATCATTATGATCTTGCTTTCTCTATCCAATATTCCTACCAAATGGTCATGACACATAGGAATGCCTCAACTGATTCATCCCTCCTAGATAGTGCATCTACCAACACATTTTCTTTATCTCTTTTGTAGACTATTCCAAAATCATAGCCTAACATCTTAGTTACCCATTTCTATTGTTCTTCTGATGCCAACCATTGTTTCAAAAAATATTTGAGACTATCATGATCAGTATTTACCTGAAAGTGATGGCCCATCAAATACGGTCTTAATTTTTTGACTGCATGCAAAATTACGATCGTTTCCTTCCCATACATGAGCTTGAGCCAATTTTTACCCTTCAATTGGTGACTTTCAAATGCAAGTGGTTTTCCTTATTTTATAAGCACAACACCCATACCATATCCAAATGCATCACATTCAACCATAAAAGTCTTAGAAAACTTAGGAGTGGCCAACACTGGAGTGGTGCACATAGCTAATTTCAATTATTTAAATGCCTTGATAGCTATACCAATCTACTAAAAGGAGTCTTTCCTCAATAAAGAGGTGAGTGGGGCTACAATGTTACCATAATTTTTGACAAACCTTTGATAGTAACCCGTTAATCTCAAAAATCCTCTGAGTTGCTTGAGTGTCTTAAAAATTGGCCAATCCACCATTGCTTGAAATTTTTTAGGATCCACTTTCACTCTTTCATGTGAAACCATATGACCCAAATACTCATCCTCACAAGCTCCAAAAGTACATTTAAAAGGTTTGGCATACAACTGATGTTGTTATAGAATTGAGAGTACTTGTTTTACATGTTGCAAATGGTATTCCTAATTTTTTACTATAAATGAGGATATCATCAAAAAACACCAGAACAAATTTCCTTAAAAATAACATAAAAATAGTATTCATCAAACTCTAAAAGGTGTATGGTGCATTTGTTAGACCAAAAGGCATAACCATAAATTCATAATGGCCCTCATGAGTTCTAAAAGTTGTTTTGGGTATGTCTTCATCATAGATCTAGATTTAATGATACCCAAAAATTAGATCTAACTTGGTAAAATAAAGAGCACCATTCAATTCATCTATAAATTCATTAATGACATGAATAAGAAACTTATCTTTGATAGTGTAATTGTTGAGTTCTATGTAGTCAAGACACATCCACCAAGTTTCATATTTCTTTCTCGCCATGACAACTGGCAAAGAATATTTGCTTTGGTTGTGGTGAATGATTTCTAAATCCAACATCTCATGTACCATCTTTTCAATTTCACTTTTCTGGGCATAGGGATACCTGTATGGCCTGATTTTGGGTGGTGTACTACCAAGAATAATTTTGATGGCATGATCATGCATGAGATTGGGTGGAAGTCCTTTTGGCATATCACTAAAAATAATATAATGGGTGTCAATCACTTGTTGCAAATCAAGAGGTGTAGATGGTTGAGTTGGCTGGACTTCAATGGAAAATAAGTAAGCAACAAATATTTCAGCACCCTTTCAAATAATATTGGTCATTTTATGGGATTTAACAAGTTTTGGATCTTTAGCCCTTAATCCCATTATCTCAAATGTCCTTCCCTCATAATGAAAGTGCATGAATAATTCCTATAAATTCATCTCAATAGTGCCCAAATTGGTGAGCCATTATACTCCCAAAATAATTTTGGCTCGACCCATGGGAATAGCAAACATAGAAAAATCCAACAAGTAGTCTCCAATGGCCAGCTTAATACTATGACATTTTCTTGAATAGATGATAGTACCACCATCTGTGATCATGCCCTAAAACTCTAGAGTGGGATAAATGAAATAGTTCAAATGAGAAGCCAACTTACTTTTGATAAAATTTTGTGTGCTTCCAGAATCAATCAATACTAGTATGTTTCTTAAGGTAACCCACCACCTTATGAGTTGGGGGAGTAATAATACCTGAAAGGGCATGAAAAAAAATAGTAGGATGAGAATCTTCATATTCCTCCTTAGGTCCTTCTACATCCTCACTAATTTCTTCCTCATCATCTTCATTCTCATTGGCACTTTTGATGTAAAATAGTTTCTTTTCATCACTTTGATTCATTTGTTATCACAACCATAACACAACCCTTTGGGTCTCTTCTCCTCAATTTGTTAAGGTGTCAATATGGTGGGTTGAGGAAATGATGGTGCTAGAAAGGTGAGATCATGACTAGTAGTGAAAGTTTTCCATTTGACCATCTCTTTTTCTTCTACCATACGTTCCTTAGGATAGCTTATGATATAGATGATGGATTAAACATATGAACCTCTAATTGGATTTTATATTTGAGTTCACCCAAAAAATTATCAGCCAAATTTTTCTCAGTGATGTCTTCCACATGTAAGGATAGATTCTGAAATTGATGAATATAATCCTTCATAATTATGTTTGACGTAGTTTGGCTAACTAGCTAAAGTAGTTCTCAGAGACATTATTCTGATAATGAGCCAACAACTCATTAGTAAAAATAGACCATGTAATAATAGCACCATTATTTTTTTAATCACAAAACCAGTGATACCAAATGAACTGCTTAGGTTCTAGATACAGAGATGCCACTATCACCTTCTGAGAAATAAGAGTTTGTTGTAGATCAAATAAATTCTCAATTTGGGTAATCAATGTGAGAGGATCCTTACCATCAAAATTATGTATGTCCACTTTTGGCAACATCAATTTCACACTAGGATTGGAATTGTTAGTGTTGAGAGGAGGACTCAAATGATGAAGAGGAGGGTTAATTGACTATAAATAAGATGAAATGGCAGCCAATTTTGTAGTGATCTGAGGCAATTGAGTGTACACCCCATTAATCTCTCCACACATCCTTGAACCATTAGTTTCAACTACAACAAAGTCATCTTGTCATACCAAACTCTTTATGTTAACCTAAAGTTGAAAAATCAACAAATTTGAAGTTCCAAATTCCATGTCATCCTTAGGATTCTTAGGAGTTTCTCGCCCCCCTTTTTTTCCTTGAGTAGCAGGACTCACCATTCACAAACCCTAGGAGGTTTTTTTCCCTAAAAAAAAAGTTACCAAAATATGGTACCATTACGATCATCTCACTAAGATGAATCCAATGACTATTTTTGCACACTAGGATGAAAAATTTTGGCACCAAAAAAATGTATCAACATAATATACCATTACAATCATCTCATCAAGATGAATCCAAAAACAACAAATGTGAAAAGGGAAAAAAATTACAAATATTTTTTAAGCATTTCAAACAATATTGTGTTGACAAAAAAAATTAATTCTTCCCAAATTGCAAGTTATATTTTTTTGCTCCTTTTGCTTACAGAAGTCATACCTCACCATATCCAAAAAAATATCACAATAAACTTGCCCAAATCAAAGATATAATATCACTGGTAATGAAATTACTTAGATGCTCATGTAGAATAATTATATAGTTCACAAAATGAGCAAAGATAAGAGATCACACAGCAATAATTGATAGCAGAGTAGAATACTAGATAATATATCAAAGCCACTTCGAGGAGGCAACTTCCACAATAATGTAATAAGAGTAGAATACTTAATATATGATCAAAGACTAACCACTACCTCCTATATATAGTCTACTTAGCCATGGTTATTCCATAGGCTGACCTAACAAAGAATATAGAGAAATGTAACAAGAATATAAAAAAGGTATGCAATCCATAAGTTGGCCACTGAAATTCTAAAGGTTAAGGGCATAGCACGGTGAGCGTGAAAACACTCCTTCTGAAGGAAATTATACTAAGATGGTTATTGAGGTAGTGAGACATTGAAACATGGTTGGATCAAAAAGTATGGAACTTCATAGAAGAAGAATCTAAAAAGACTGGCCTTACCACAAGTAAAATTATTTAAGAGCACATCTATGAATAAATATATGAAATTTTATGGTGCAAATTACCTGAAATACTAACTAGCTAAAAATATTGGAATATTAAATCTTCAATCCCAAAATGAAAGAAACAATTACTTGGACTGAAGAGAAGATAGACTAGATACTGAAATTGGAAACCAAATGGATGAGAGCAATAGACTAGTGGGTTGCTACCACCATAGATGGATACATCATCAAATTTACAGTACAAAGATATATAGCATTTGAGATTGTGTAGGATTGTTTTGTCTGAGGAATTAGAGGCAATTTTTTGTGACAACTACCTCTCCTGAGAAAGATGTTGGTTGTGGATAAGACAATGGTGTCTACTCCAGCGAATATGGAGTAGTTACTTCAGGCATATGAAGGTGTGTGTGCATGATGGTGAATGATGGATAGATGAGTAAGTAAAGCTTGAACCTAAATCTAGAATGGAGACATGAGAAAAGAAGAGTTAGAAGAAAATCTTGGATTTAGAAAGGGAACTGTAACAAAAAAATAAATGAAATGAATAGAAGAATACCTAGGTAGTTATGAGTAAAGGTAAAAGTAATAATAGATTAGATGATGAACAAGTGAGAAGATGTGATGAGCAAGAGGACAAATAAAATATGAATAAAGATGATGATGAATGCCAGAAAATAGAGTAAGAGGATGAAGAAAGACATGAATATGAGACATGTAAAGAGGAAGGCGAGAATAGTTTAGAAGTAGAATAGATAGATGATAGATGTAGTGCATAGCTACAAGACAGGGTATTGTCATAAGAAGAATAATTACACAAAGAAATAGGACACAGTTGTAGGTTAAATGTAAGTTTAAGTGAAAAAGAAGAAAAATTTACAAGAAAGAACCATTCATTAACATAGCACACTTCCTTGCAGCCTAATCCTTTATATTCTAGTAGAAGTTTTCAGCTAGGCAGATAGGAAGGTGATAGTTGGGAAGGACCATTTTTAGAACATGTGACCTATTGGGGTACCTAAATTCATACAAGATCAATTATAAAGGATTTGAAGGCCATAGAATTAGTTGAAACTTAACAACAACAACAACAACAACAACAACAACAACAACGACAACAACAACAACAACAAATGAAGCACAAATAAATAAAGTGTGCACAATAATTCTTTTAGTGTGCAGAGTAGTACTTAGGCAAGATCACTTAGAACACAACCTTCTTTAATAAAATTTGTGCAAAAGACTCCATCCATACTAGTAAACATGATGACTCATCCATGAGGATTTATAAATTTATCCAATTATGATGGGTCCATGGATCATGAACAATACCTACTAACTTGCAAGATGAGATGGCAAGCTAAGGGTGTCACATATGAAGCTGTTCAAAAGTGTGAATTAGTAGGGGAACTATTTGGTAGAGCACTAGAGTTCATATACCAAATATACCTTTATTATGAAAGTCAAAAATATGTTGAGGACTGGCTCATCATAGAATTCAAGATCAAGAAATGCACCAGTCAGACTATGGAGGACCTAAAGGAGATACGATAAAAGTTAGGAGAATTGATCTATGACTATGACCATATATTATATGATGTGATGAATAAGATAAAATTTTCTTTGAAAAATAAAGACAAAGTTGCTTGGTTCATTCAAGGATTGCACTCCAAGATCAAGTTTCCATTGTGCAAACTCAATATGCTATGAAAGTAGATGCCAGAACTACTGTCCAGCATGTAGAATAGAATAAAGATTATGGAGAAGCCCTTGTTACCAATTCTAAAATTGAAAATACACTACAAGATTTTATGAAAATAATGGAGCAAAACCATGAGGCATATAAGCCTAAATTAAATATATGTTGTATGGAGTGTGGAAAACAAGGACATCATAGAAATGATTGTTTTAAAGTCAAGATAGAATTTTGTGAACTTTGTTGAGTAGTAGGGCACACCACCATGTAATGCCACCTTCTACAACAATATATCAAAAACCTATAGAATCCATATTGAAATTTATATAATTAATCTAATAATGATGAGAACTATCAGGATTTATAAGAGCTTAAATAAGGCATTACATTCACCATCACTACACAGCAAATGTCCTTGATGAAGCTAGTGATCTTAGGCCTAGAGGTAGATAAAGGTCATGAACCCAAATAGGTCCACAATGGATTTTGATTTCACCACAATATCAGCCTCAAGGTCTATTTGGATGGACCCTTATTTCAATGAGTTGGTCACCTTCATCCCCTCAATACCATTATGCAGTACCCTAGAGCTCACTCATAACGTAGTAGTAACAAAGAAGTTGGGCCCTAGTAACTGCACAACAACAATTTAGAATTGGAGATAATAATCAACATCCCCAGCATTGGAACACTGCATAGCAACAAAGAGGGTATCAAGGTGGATATCATTCCAATATAGGAGGAGCTCGAGGTGGATATAGAGGAGGATACTAGGGTGGTAAAGGGAATAACTATCAAAAAACTTACCTACAATGTTATATATGTGAAGAATATAATCATGTCCAACAAAATTTCCTAATGAATCCACAAAGGCAGTCATACTATACATACTACAGAATCTCTTATCAGCGTGACATAGAAGATTGTCCCCTCTTGGAGAAATAAAAAAAGGACAAGGTTGTTCTAAATGTGAATATGGTGAGTGCACAACCTAAAGAAAATGCATTTTTTAATGTTGATACATGACAACAAAACACAAACCAAGATTTTCCCCTACTCAAAATGCCACAAGATCAGGGGATTCAAAAATCTAAACAAAGATAAGTACTTAGATCTAGCTATAGAAAAGGGTCTCATGTACGAAGCTACACAGATGTTGAAAAGCATCAAACATCAAGACACCACTGAAGTGGATACTGCAAGAACAAATGCACAAATGTATGGCTAGATCATGTGCATCATGCCTTAGGATGGATTTATCATTGTGCTCATAGATATTTTGAAACTTTTAATTACACTATGCAATGATGATATCTCATAAAACATCACGAACCTACTACATAATCTACTAGAGTGTACATAGTGTGGGTAATAGAAGATGGTAAAATTGGTTTGGTATGTCAAAATAAAAAGTCTTAGGATTTTGATGCCTCTATTGACATTGATGTTTTTGGTTATGAGATTCTGAATGTTGTCTTTGATTTCGATAGCATAGTCAATATGATTCCTATGTCTACCTAAGAAGACATTGGATGAACAATTTTAAGTTACATCTTAGTAACTTTGAGTCCAGTTGATTATGGAAATGTTGAGCTTATTGGTAGATTAGAATATTTGGAGATCAAAGTTGTGGAATTGAAACTGCATGATGACTTTGAAGTCATCGACATGAAAATTGTATCAACACATTACCCTACACTCATAGGTAAGAAATGGGAATACGATGGTCAAATGATTATCAACATGGTGCAGAACCAATTAGAGGTGAACTAAAGTGACAAAGTGGTTGTCATTCTTCTTAATAGAGTTCACAATCCTTACATAATTATGGCTAAATTAGACTCTCCATATGTTATGCAAGAAACTAGTTGGATGAAAGTAAATTCTAAAGAAAACCCAAAAGGTTTGCACATAGATGAATGCAAATTTATGTACCAACATACCAAACCTTAAGTACAATCACTGATCATTTAGAAACTAAAGACACCAAAATAATGGAGGCCCAAACCAATAGCTATGTAAATGGTAGTAAACTAGTTTGTCATCGAAGAGTGTGCATCTATGTCTATAAAATATCCTACTCGATCATAAGTTGACTTCCTTTACCAAGTTGAAGATAACATGTAGGACTATATAGAGCTCACTAGGGTAGGCACATTACCATGAGAAATAACTTCATCCATTAGTGGTGACTCAAACACACATCTCCTCAATTGGGCCTAAGGTGATCATGAACTCCAATCAATGTGAATTGTCTTTACACATGAATGATAGCTTCTTATATACTATGCAACTAAGGACACAAATGACTTCATTTTTCACTTCTAAGTTCATATACAGACCATCATCTAGTGGCTATGTGCTTTAAATTATGCCCTAAAAAGAGTTGATACAACATGGTGCTTAACTCATTAGGGCAACTAGTTTGAGTGGGATGGTGCCTATGAGCTCATGATTGATAGATTCTAGCTACCATAGTTCATTCATATGAATTAGACATTTTTACAAGAAGGTGAGTGTCCTAAAATTCATATACATAAATGTATTGAAGTCTAGAATGAGGAACGTGTATACACTTGCTCCATTACCAGCAACATGGTATATGCACCAAGAGTGCAGAAGGGAAACGAAGCATTAGGCATAAGTGTAAATTAATTTTATAAAAACCTTTGTTTTTGAAGATGAAAATCCTCTAGTTCACAATGCACTTTAGAAACTCAAATACGTCTTATGCCATGGGTACACATAAGACTTAAGTACCACAACAAAATCCACTACACAAAAGAATGCAACATCTTATCTTAATACGGCATTACAAAGCTACAAAGCAACTAAAAATGAAGAACAATACCTGACACAACCATGTCACTACATACAAGATAAGGTAGAAGATAATGAGGATTTAAATTTTGATGGTGATCTGGATTTGAATGATTTATTTGACCCTGAGCGACCTGTAGAGCCATTCAAGAACACCAGCGCAGAACCCACTAAAGAAGATAAGCTGCATAGCATCCAAATTCTTAAATAATAAGGTAAAATCAAGCTTAAAAATATATTGATGAAGAAAAATGCAACATTTATCAATAACCTCTTAAAAATCATGTCACAAACATCAGCATAGAGGAGGTTCTGAAATTGGCAAACATCGGTGATTATTGGATAGAAGCTAAAATCTCTAAAGTTTTGTAACTTCTGAGGGATTATCAAGATGTCTTTCCCAAAAAATCAGTAGAGGTCCAAGGTTTTGATCCATCTCTTGGTGAGATTCATATTGAACTAAAGGAGTGTGCATGGCCTACAAAGAAGTGGCCATACAAGCTTAATTTGAATATGAAGCTAAAAGTAAAGGTTGAATTGGATATAATACAAGATGTACGAATCATCTATTCAATATAAAAGGAAGATTGGGTAAGTCCCATGGTAGTCAAGCCCAATAAAATAGGAGAACTTTGAGTATGTGGAGATAATTGCATTTTGAATGATGCCTGTGTCAACAAACCATTCCCAATTCCTTTCACAAATAAAAATTTGAAGTCTATCATAGGACATGAAGTTTATTCTTTCACAGATGGTTTCAGTGGATATCATCAGATACCAATTGTAGAAGAAGATAGAGCCAAAATAATATTTACAATAGAATGGGGTTCTTTTGCATACAAGGTCATGCCTTTTGTCCTTAAGAATGCACCTGCAATGTTTTCTCGTGTAGTGGTTACAGTATTCAAGGATTTCATTCATGACTTCTTAGAAGTTTACTTTGATTATTGGGAAGTCTTGTCCTTATTCAAAAAACATTTTTCTAAGCTGAATTTAATGTTGGAATGATGATGATCTTTGTGCATCACTTTGAATTTGAAAAAATGTTTATTTTTTACACCCTTTGGTGTTTTGCTTGGACATGTTATATGCCACGAAGACATTCTGGTAAATTAGGCAAAAATCATAGTAATCATGAGTATGCATCCACCTATTAGTTCCATTGAAGTATGCTCTTTTTTGGGGCATATAGGCTACTATCTCAAGTTTATCAAGGGCTAAACAACTATTTCATCTCTATTGGAATCCTTACTATGAAAGAATGTGAAGTTTATCTGGACTTCTGAGTGCCAAGAAGATTTCATCAAGCTAAAGCAAAGATTGGTTATTGTACCCTTACTTATTTTTCTAGACTAGATCAATCCTTTTCACATACATATAGATGATTCAAGTATAACAGTTGGTGTTGTGCTTGCACAGCCAAGATATGGTGGACTCGACCATCATATTCATTTTTCTAGATGGAAACTATATGATGTAGAGAAAAACTACACAACCACTAAACAAGAAGCATTGGCCATCATGTTTGCACTACAAAAATTCTAACATTATCTACTTGAGACATTATTTGAATTTTTTAATGATCATCAAGCCCTATGATACCTTATCAACAAGTCGATGCTAGGCAAATACATTTCTTGATGGTTGATATTGTTTCAAGAGTTTCAATTCTACATAAATGTAAAGCCAAGAAGAGAGAATGTAGGACTAGACCATCTTAGCTACATTCCAAATGGTGAAAAGCAAGAATAATTACAAGAAGACTTTCCTGATTCTCACCTCTTCCATATCTCTACAATTCCTAAAAATTTCAAATCCATTGCCAACTTCCTCAAATAAGGAGTCTTCCCTACACACTTTCAAGAGCATGATAAAAAGTAGTTTGTTACTAGAGCCTTCCCATATACCATCATCAATGGGATTTTGTATCATTTTTGGAAGGATGAAGTTCTATGCAAGGTTGTTATGTAACATGAATGACCTCAAATTTTAGAGGAAACTCATCAAGGATGCAACCAATTTTTTATATGAAAATATCATTACCAGGTTCAGATGCCCTATAAAGTTAGTTAGTGATAGAATAATGCACTTTTTGAATAACACCATAAAATATATGGCTGAGGAATTTATAATCTCTCATCACAAAATCACTGCATATAATCCACAAGCCAATAGCCAAGCTGAAGCTTCCAATAAAGTGCTAGGTAAAATGTTGACAAATATCTATGATGCCAAGTAGGATGACTAGGAAGATCACATTCCTATGATTTTATGGGCATATCACACACATTACAAAATGGCTATAGGATTTATGCCATTCAAGCTGGTATATGGTCTTGAATAAGTCATACTGATGGAATACTTAGTACCCACCCTGTGCGTTACCATGGTCATGCGACTCAGAGATCATGAGTCTCTTACTAACCAACTCCTTGAAATAAATCAGGTGGATGAGTTTAGATGAAAAGAATCCTAGATGGAAGAAGTGCATAAGCAAAGTTAGAAATCATGGCATGATAAGAAATTGTGCCAAAAATAATTTTACAAAGATCAGCCAGCCTTATTTTATGATAGTCATTTTGAAGCATTTTCAGGCAAGTTACAAATACGATGGAAAGGGCCCTACATTATACATGACCTAACATAGCAAATAAATGTAGTTTTAAGATATCTTCAAGGAACCATTTTACCAATATGGGTAAATGGATGTAGGCTTAATCGCTACCACCAATAGTTGATAGATTTCATTTTGAAACTGAGTGGGTGTTGAGTAACACCATGTAGATTAGGCTTTCCCTATTTTTGCATATTTTATGGGTGTTTAGTTTATGTTTTTTTTTTGTTTTTATATGATATCATCAACAAATTTTAGGAATTAAAATACTAGGCATTGCGTACACCAACTTTACACAAGAGAATCCACGTGTACCACCGAGAAAGTCAAAGAGGAGAGACTAAAAGAAATTAAGTTCAAGAAAGGTATGGAAACATCTCATCAACAAGATCTCCACCATATAATAGTCATCCACTTAAATTAAATACATGATATAAGCTTTGATGGATGATAATATTTAATAAATCATCAGCTCATCAACATCAGTTGTTTTTACATGTGTATGAACACCAAAGAGCATAATGGTGTAACTCTCCACATGTGCCAACAACTAACTACCATAATTTCTAGATTGGATCAGATTTGCCACATCAACCATGGCATTCAAGATGAGTGGATAGCTAAGCACAAGTTTGACACAAACTCCAATAGGCATGAATTATATAAAGCCTAAGTTCAAATATCAAGTCAGCATTTTATCCTTGTGCATATTTTTCCAAGATACCATTATCAAAAGCTGAGTTATTTTTCTTTCACAGAACACACAAAGTATTCTAATTTCATCACTTTACGTAGTTATGGATACCTCATAGCTAATCAAGGCTCTTATCAATGCTCAAAAAGAGGCCATGGGTGTTGACATGGTATTCAAGGAAATAAATTTTAGTGATTAAGAGCCGTTCAACTACCTCTACCAAGTTTAATAGAAGTTATTCTACCCCAATCCTATTGATGTTGCACAACTGCTCACCTTCACAACTCCCCATCGATTCTAGAATATAGATGTTAAGTGCCTACTATATATGCCTACCTTTGGTGACCTAAGAGAAATCATACAAGTTTTGCATAGATAATGGAATGATGTTAACATCTATTTGGGGTTAGACAAGACTATTGTCATCAATACACAAGCCATGGCTTGAGCTTTGGACATGCCTTCTCATGGAGATTCTTTTCTTCCATACAAGACAAAAATGCCTCCCATTTTTCAAAAATTTTGGGACCTATATGTGCAGAGCAACAAAGGGATTCTCATTGATGAAATACCAAATGAGCCAATGCATATCCTAATGGAATGAATCACTAGAATATTTTGATAAATGATCAAGTCTACCAATAAAATACCTAAAGGAGTTGTGCACATCACCCACCAAATGATCCATCATAATGAATAATTCAACTGGTCAAAGTATTTCATCCAAGAGTTACTCATGAACATTGAGAAGTACCACACCTCCATCAAGTAGACATTCCAATATCAATTCCTTATCTTACTTATCTACTTCATGCAATGGAAGTCACTAGAGGGAGAAGTACACCCTAAAACAAACTACTGGATGGCACCACAATTTTGTAATCTTGTTTGGATGCAGGACCATGGATCTCTTGCACATGAGGTTAAATTCAAATCCTAGTATGAAGAGTTCTTAGACCTCATCACCACACATCTCTGAGTGCCACCTAACATCATGTAGTACCTAGGTCAGCATGCCTCTATCACCCTACTACCCAAAGGTATTTTCATCACCATCCATCAGTTATCATGGTCACCCTTCCAATCACTCTACTTCTTCATGACAATAGATATGGCATAGGTGAAAGTGGCCCCAAAAAAATTATTTGCATCCAGACGTATGACCCCCTTGCAATCCATACTATCTAGAGTAGATGTTTCTATTACATAACAACTAGAAAAAATAACTAGATCACAACAATAGAAGGGAAAGTTCAAAGTAGACCCTCATTTAGCATCCCCTCCCCTAGAGAAAATGACACACACACCACAACTTAGAAGGATGCTCTGAAGGTGTTGTAGATTATGAGATCATATGACCTCATCCAAATGGGCACAAATGAGTAGGAAGTTTACCAGGTCATGATGGTAGACATGGTTGGAGATGACTATGAGGAAGAGGAAAAAAATCTTTTAGAAGGTGGTGCACATGGTTCAAGTGTGAAATTAGGATCCCCTTGAGCTATGGGTGGACCTCCCATCTTGCCCACCTTTCATCATTATTGACACAGTTTAAGAAGAAATGGAAAAATTCTAGTGTAGAATGGATTTTTTCTAGCCACAACCTGCACCAACATTCATAGTTGATAACATCTTTGCACCTCAGATATCCCACCTGAATAACTTATGCATAGGCCTCAAACAATATGGGAGGCCAAAGTATCCCCTATATTGGAAGAGCACACATTTGGATGATCTAACCTGGCACAAAAAGCACAACCTACCCCTATACCTATTGCACCACCACCTAGATGCAGATTGGTCATGATCGAGAGGAAGGTGCAATTTTCTAACTTAGAGGTGTGGCCAACTGATTCACCACCATCATTTTAGGCTCAAGATGTTGAAAAAATTACACCAGGGTAGCCAACAAAATAGGAGCAATAGGCTGCCAGGGAAGAAACAACTCATGCAGCTAAACGTCAATTGAGGAAGGAGGAAAATAAGAGAAAAAAAGAATTGAAACAATAACATGCCATGCAGTAAGCCAAATAAGTTGAGACCACACAAAAGGCCAAGGATACAGAGGTTGATATTCAGAAGGACATGGATGTGGCCAAGAAGGCACAAGAAGTAGCTGACATAGCCAAAAAAGCATAGGAAGAACAAGGAATAAACATAAGGAGGATGAACTTATTGCCAAACTAAAGGTAGAAGAATAAGAAAAGAAACAACATGATGTAGAGGCCCAAGCACAGCAGGCCATGGAAGCTGTCAGGAAAAAGGAGGAGGAAGATGAAGGCCTATGGTAATAATAAGCATATGTAGAAGTTCACGCACAAGCAAAAGTGTAGGCCCAAGCTGCACATGAAGAGGAAGAAAAGAAGAAGAAAGAAGAGGAAGAAAAAAATAAGAAAGAGGAATAAAAAAAGAAAAAAGAAGAGGAAGAGAAAAGGAAGAAAGAGGAAGAGGATGAGAAAAAGGAGGAAGAAGAGAAGAAAAATAAATGGGAGGAAAATGCAAAATACAAGATGGCTGAAAATGTTGCACAACAAACCAAGTTGGTAATAGAGGCCATAGTGCAGCAACAAGCACCAGCAACCACATAGGCAAGATCACAGTCGTTGGAGCTACCATTAGGAGGTGTCTAGCTTTGGGATGTTCCCATAGTAGGTGCTCAATGTACCACCTTCTCACTCCTAATAGATACCATGTCACATCCAAATCTTTCAGCATCTATAAACACATTGGTTTTACTCCCTGTCAAGTAGGAGGCCTCTTTGGATGTGTCTCAGCTACTCCTAAAGAAATAATTAGAGGGTGTAGTAGTTTTTTAGGAATCCATTGCATAAAAGGTTGCCTCCTTAGAGAAAAAAGGGATCAGTCGAAGGCAAAAAATATAGAGCTCAAGGCTCACCTTCATGAAGCAACAAAAATGATTGAAGATGCTTTCTCAGAGATGGCCACTCGAGCAATCAATGACCAAGTGATGTTCGACCAACACAAGCTTAAGATGTTAGTCATTAAGCTTATAAAGGACCGTTACGTAGCCCAGCAACTTCATGTATTAGGTACATTAGGCCAAGGAGTGAAGACTGAGCCAACTGCATTGATCACCTTGTTGGAGGAATACCAAAGCATGTTGGATATTGCATCCATCCAAGTACATCACAATGTATGAAGTCTCCTGGATTGGAATCAGCACCTCAACAAATCCTTAACCAGCTTTAGCAAAGACTTCACTACTACCGAAACTACCAAGATAACCATGAATAGTCAAACTAAGTCAGTGGATGAGAACGATAGGGCTCTTTAGGAATCATTGAATGCTAGGGACAATGTGCATGATTGAATTATCGACTAGAAGCATAAGCTTCAGCGTAGTTCATTCAAGGTCTCCAAGCCAAACACCATGCAGATATGTTGGAGCAAGTAAGTGAATAAATCCAGAAAAGGGTCACCAATACAAAGGCAACCATGAGTATCACTAATGACTTAGACCTAAAAAAATTTATCAGATATCATGTATTGGTGTGCATCTTGATATGCATGGTCTAGGAGGTGATGATGGACTAACATACTTATAAAAGTGACTTGGCTCCCTTCTGTAGTGAGGTGGTCTAGATTCTCAATGTTCTAATTTACAGGCCACCAATCCGTGCTCCAATAAGTCATCACGTAGCATAAGGTTGCATAGTCTAGGGCCAAGGATCCTGCTAGCCAATCCTCTTCCATAGAAATACCACCTCTTTCTAGTTAAGTACTGCACAAGGCGTAACATTTTGAAAATTTTATAAATAATTTTTGTATTGAGGATAATTAGTAAGACAAGTGGGGTCCAGATGGTTGAAAACACATAAAAGGCAACCACCTGGTTATGCCAGCCTATTGAAAACTTGAAAGGGTAGTAGGTTGATACGAAGGGAGGCTAAGTAGTGCATAAGAGGTGAAAACTAGAAATGATGTCTTGAGTGATTATTATGACTCTTACTAGTCTAACCATTTCTTTAGTTTTTGCCCTAAATGCACCATCAAATGATCCTACAACAATGTCTTGAGATGAGACAACATTTTAAGTCAGATAAAGTGTTGGGAGAAGAAAATGAATAAGTAAAGTTGCGCAAGATATTCTTTGGATAATCATGTGTTATGTATTCAATTATCGGCTATATGTATTTTATCCTATCCTCCATGATTTGTAAAAAGATAGAAGATGAACAATCTCCTCTTTTGGTGTCAAGTACAAGAAGAATGTGAACAGTCAGAGATTGTAAACAACTATAAATATGTATGCTTGTATGAAGAAGATGATGAATATTTTTTGAGATCAATATAGACTATTTTGGTTATGATTACCTATTGTATTTTTTATTTTGTTCCTTATGTGCACAATCATGTTTAATGTATGGTTTAACCATGTTTCAGTTATTTTGTATGCTTTATGAATGATTAATGAAGTACTGGTTAATCCTCATTCCTATCAAACGCACGATAATACATCTCTACTAATGTTTTTGTCTTCCTTGTTAAATATGAATTCTCTGCACTATCCTACATACTTGAATAAGACTTAGCTATCCTTGTCCTTAACATGTTTTGTTGTATCAAAACCTCTGCTAACATCCTCTTTCTCATGAATACATCCAAAGCCACTGAAATCTCCCCAACTTTCAAACAACATTGGTATTCATTTCATTTTAGTTGAGACCTTCAAACAACATTGGTATCCATTTCCCCTTAGTTGAGGAGTATTCTTCTTTGAAAAAATATTATTATTTGATATAATGTATCATTCTTCGAAGATTTTTAAGATCATTCTTGAATAAAAATTAAGTGTTTAAGACTTTGTTATTATTACAATACATTATTTGATATTGTATATCATTTTTCAAAAAAAATTAAGGCTGTTCTCTAATAATCAATAAGATTATTCACTATCATTGACTATTAATCAATTAAACCATTCACCAATAATAAATAAACCCATTTCAATCAAAATAATAATAATCATCAATATCATAATTTCATAAAACCCCTCTAAATATAGATTTTTAGATAATAAAATACATATTTATTATAAAACCATTAAACCTTCATCTTATCTATATACATAATTAAAATAAAATGAAATAAAAATTTCAATAACATTCACAAAACCTAACTATAAAACTACAAACTATAACAAAATTATTCCATAATACTGCAACCTGGGAGTCTCACACAAAAACTGCCATAACAATACAACATTTATAATCCCTTTTTACTGTTAATTCTACCACTATAA
Source organism: Torreya grandis (assembly GCA_037957365.1). Lineage (NCBI taxonomy): Eukaryota > Viridiplantae > Streptophyta > Pinopsida > Cupressales > Taxaceae > Torreya > Torreya grandis. Next base: position 3,047,181 of record JARHVA010001498.1, on the reverse strand, counting down.
ATCTTCGTATTAACTACAGGCAGGTCGCACATATAAACAACAATCTCATTGACCGAAATCAGTTGATTCCTTGTTGCGGTTCCGTTCTACATCTTCAGCAAACTTCCTGCTTCCTGCTCCCTCTGTTATGATTGAAATATTATCTGTAGTAAGGGCGAAACTGCTATCATCGGAGATGCGATCTGGCCAAACGAAAGGCGGTCTGAACGGAGGGACAAAAGGAGGAGGAATGTCCCTGCACAGTATCTGTTTCACCTGCCGTATGTTAGGTCTGTCCTTAGGATTTGGATTTGAACACTCCAGTCCCACCATCAGCAAGCACTTTATGTCCTCGTCGTTAACGTTGGCGGACAGACGACGGTCAGCTGCCTCCATGAGCTTATTCTCTCGGTGCAGTTGCCATACCCAACCCACCAAATCTGGCTCCTCTCCTCCAAATTTGGTTGGCCTCCCACAGGCCACTTCAAGTGCCACAGCGCCGAAACCAAACACATCCGACTCGACGGTGGCCCGCCCTGTGTGAAAACACTCGGGAGCAATGTAACCCATGGTTCCCGCTACGTCCGTCGGCGTATACGACGTCCGGTTGTGTTCAATCAACCGGGCGAGGCCGAAGTCGCCGAGACGGGCGTCGTAGTTGGAGTCGAGCATTATATTACTGGCTTTGAGATCGCGGTGGATGACCTGCTGCTCGCATTCCTGGTGACGGTAAAGCAGTGCCGAGGCCACGCCGCAGACGATCTTGTACCTCTGCTCCCAATCCGGACACCCTCTATATATATGCTTTTCCAGGCTACCGTTGGGCATGTACTCGTACACCATCGTCAGATCCCCCTTGTCGTGACACCACCCGAGGAGCGGCACCAGGTTTCGATGGCGGAGCCGGTTGATTATGCTGAACTCCAAGATAAATTCTTCTTTGCCTTGCTTCGAGTCTTTGAACATGCGCTTCACGGCAACCGCGGTTTCTTCCTTGGGCAGAAATGCTTTGTAGACGGATCCGAACCCGCCGCTCCCGAGCTGCAACTGATCACTGAAGTTGTGCGTGGCCTTCTTCAGGTCTTTGTATTTGAACTCCCGGGGACTTTCCGGGATGTTGTGAAGAGTGCCCATTAAATCAGCGGTTCTGCCTGAGAGTTTCGATACTTGATAAACACTGTGACAATTACGACTGCTGCTCCAACGAACAAGACCGCCGCAGCCACGGAAACCGCAATCAGTAATGCCGTGTCGGACGTGGAGGTGACGGGTTCGATCGACAGGCTCCATGAAAGGATACAGTTAAGCTCGGTGCTCTCGCCCGTGGAAGCGGAAAAGCCAAAGTAGACTTTTGAATCGAGAACGCCAGAGTAATTGACGGAAGCTGAGAGTACGGGCCGCAAAGGCATTTTGCGATGCGGCAACTTTGCAAGATAAACATCCAAGCTCCGTTCCAGTGTACTTTATCCACACGGTGAAGTTGTCGCCGCTCTTTAGATTCATCTGCAAATCATCCAGAGATTGAATTTTACTGGAATTTATGCTATTAACATTGATGCCTATGTGGTTACCGTCGGGGTCATTGGTGTCATCGCTCTTCTTGGTATCAAACTCAACTGCGACTATCTGATCACTCCTCAATCCGTCGATGGAGGAATTGAAGAGCCCCAACCACTGCCCGTGGCTCTGAGCAGGTATATCTTTGATATCCTTACTGGAAGATATGATAAACGCCATACCCTCCCCACCAGTTCCGTTGTCCATTCCTTTAATATTCATAACAAAAGTAGCGTTGAACGATCCAGCGCCGTCTTGCCTCCATAATCTGTATGGTGTATTGTATATGACTCTCCCGGATTTATTTGCTATGGAATATTGGGGATTTGACGTTTCATCTGTTACCCGCAAGCCTCCATGAGCTATGTTGGAATTGTTGAACACGGAACGGTCGTTATACGTTTCATTGAAATTGGGAAAACTGAAATTCCCAGAGACCGTTCGTCCCAGCAAAATATTGACCGCCATGTATAAGACTCCACGGAAACCCATTTAAACTTTTTTTAGCCAAACCAGTTTTGGAGCAGAAGACGCAGGGGAAATAATAATGTGTCTGCTTTTAAAACAGTCGGTAAATACCGCGGGAGAGAATAAATAACTTCCATTTTTTTCTTTAATATTTTTAGCGAGCTTCGGGCGAGTTTCCTAAATCGTTAGCAGCTTTGCGTGTACATATTGATAAGTTCCATACGTATGTGAAAATTAACATCTCAAAAGAAAACCAGAATTGATTATTCCTTCTCCTATTGACTTTCCTCTGCATTTAAGCTTCAACATTCAACCTCAGTCTCGTCATAAAATTGTTTTGAGTAAAGCCTGAAATTGTGGTGGTGAGGTTCCGGTATAACTTCCATGGCCAACCGATGAGAACCAACTACCATATCTTATCAGAGCTTCACCGACTATCGACTCATTCTAAGTTATTATTGTTGTTTTTTTAATTTTTTACAGGTCAGCGGAATCGAACAGGTGTGGTGTTGTTCTCAGCACAAACAAAAAAAACATAATACTAACAGTTGCCTGCCTCAAAGGTGTAAGGAACAAAACGAGTTTAACCAGCACGCATGCTGGCATCCAGCATCATTCATTCTGGGCCAACCATATTGCAGCCACGGTCAATCATGTCGACATGTCCATCGATAAATATAGCATGCAATAGCTAACATTCAAAGCACATGTGCAGTAGAGGTGGTTAAGTTGACACAATCCTAATGAGGAGGTCATGGAATTGAGACACAACAGTCATGATTGAAATAGTTGAAATACTTTTCGTCGACTGCCAAACTTACTTGTTTTTTAATTACAGTTACCCAAATTTTTATTTTCAAACTTCCTTTATATATATATATATATATATACATACAAGAGATATTTGCTTCTTTGAAGAATTTAAAGAAAGATACTCACAAATAATCAAACTTCAAAATGCAGATAATCAAACCTCAAGATGTTGAATGCATGTAGAAGGAGATAAGAGAGGTGTTAGAGGTGTTATATACCATTAATATATCTCATGTTGATGTTAATGAAGTTACTCCATGTGTAATTTGTTTTTGTGAATTTTAAGTGGGAGAAGATGCATGCCGAATAGTTTGTCACGAGTACCATATATTTCATCCCAGCTGGCCTCGGTCATGGCTAGAGTGGGAGAAAAATTATCCACTCTGCAAAACCTTTGTGTCTTGGCTATAGCCAACTAAAAGTGCTTCAACTATTTCGACTAAATCTCAACCCTACGACTTCCCAGTTATTATTATTTTGACTTGATTACCCCTGCTACCCATGCAATTTGAATGTTAATTAACATATGTTGTATTTCTCAACAGACGTGTTGACATGGTTGACCGTGATCGCGGTGTGGTGGACCTGAGACAAGTGATGCCAGCACGCACATAGTTTGTCTGTGTTGGTTAACCTCTGTCCAAGGAACATTGAAGGGATGTAGGTTATTATTTTTCTGAATTTGATCTTTTGGTTTCTTTTGCTGTCTAATTTTGAATTTGTTGTTTTGGTCTATTTTGTTTGATGTCAAGTTTTGGTGATTATTGACTTTGTCCCTAAGCCATGACTCATTATATGTTGATGCATGGAATGATCGTGCTTGGTCACTTTGTTGCTAGTTGCTTCTGCATCTTGTATTTGGTCTTTATCTGTCGATAATTGTAATTTTGATCCCTGTCACAATCATATGATATCACTTTATCATTGGGCTCTTGTTGTTGTCTCTTCTTCATTGACTCTCCAAAATACCAAGATCTTGACACGTGGATTGATCTTGGTAACACGATAACAAAGAGAGCTTTTAAAACTCCAAAACTAATTTAATGTGTGAAAAAAATTGTAGTTTTAACTATCATGTTTTTAGAATATTCTTAAATGAAATTCAATCCCAAAAAAAACATCAATTTAATGTAGGAAAAAAAAAAAAAAATTTAAAATAAGAAATTAAATTAAATATCAAATTTGTATATTTTTTAAAATCATAGATTTGTATTTAAAAAATATAATGAAAAGGTGTAAAAAAGAAATAACTGATATTTTTGGGGGGTTTTGGTGTCAACATCTATTAAGCAAAATAGTAATAAAAGTATATAAAATATATTTTTAATGAATAACATTGTATTATTTATTATTTATTGTTGATCACTTTTAATTTAGAAAATATCATTTTTTTGTTAGGTGACAATTTTTTATCAGAGCATGGATTAATTAGGGCATAATCAAGGGCCCAAATCCTTATGTATTTTATTAATCATTTAAATACTATTTGTATGTGAGATATTTTCAGATGTATACCAACTATTACCAATAATAGCCACCACTGACCTCGAGAGTAACCAACAATCATTAACGGCACTGAGAATACAACCAATGGCCATAACCAGCCTCATGACCTTCACTAAGATTTGAACCTAGGTGTAGTTTAAAACAACCCAACCATTTAACCAACTCACCCACATCTTACTGCCAAAAAAAATCACATTTTATTAAAATTAAGAGTTTAAATTAAAATATCTTTGTTAAACCCATATATATATATATATATATATATATATATATATATATATATATATATATATATATATATATATATATATATATATAAGTGATCATTTTTCATTATTTTATATGTAAATATACACATAAATGTAATCATTGTTAATTGTATAACAATAGTTGTCAGTTATTCTAAATTTATACTACTTATTTGAGAACATAAAAGAGGAAAATTTTCTTTCACATAAAAAATACTATTCTTAATGTGGAAAAATACACACACACACACACACACACACACACACACTTTGTATCGATTATAAAAGTAATAATATTTATCAAAAATATAATTTTTTACGAATATTGTTTGTGAGATGACTAATTTAAAGCAAAATGGAATTTCTAAAAGAAACAAGAAGACAATTTTATGAGGAATATATAGTTGATACACTTTAAAGTCTAAAGATGCACCCAATGTTTTGCTTTCTCCACTTCCATGATAAAACCATCCATAATATGTTTATCAAAATAATTAATTGTAAGTAAAATTTCGACCATCTAACTATAATCTATAATGACCTTTTCCAAATATTAGATAAGAGATGCACAAAATTCAATTATAGACAATATTTAAGAGTTTGAACCATTTAAATATTTTTCAAAATCTTGAATAAAAAGTAACAATGATAATGAAATAGAGAACATAAAAATCAAAATTAAATAAAATATCGAAAATAAACTCGAAAATAAAATTAGTGAAATAACCCAACACAAAGCATAAAAACTGCAATAGCTAATTAAAAAAGAACTAAAAAAAATTACAACATTCAAAATAAGACCTAGACAATCCATGAATGTTCTAAGTAAGGTAATTTCACCATTTCACTTCAAAAATATATATTTATATAAAAAATTAAAATTGTAAGTTTCAAATAAAATCACAACAAAGCATAAGCAATGTCATTTCACCACTCTGCCTTAGTTGTTAAATCACATTTTTATCAAATCAACAACAAAACTAATTTTGTACATTTTGATGTCATTTTAAACCTGGAATAAGAACCAACAAATGCCATTTAATGCTATAAAATTTGTTAAAACCCTAAATTAATTACTCTTCTAAAAATATATTAGGTCCAATAAAACTATATTTGTATGTTTAAATAGTGGCTGCATGCATAAGCCTATAAAATAGACAAGTCTAATCCTTACCAATTCAAACTAATTCTAATATACCTTCACATTCCAATTATGCAATTTTTACATTATAGTTTTATTATGTTTCTATTATATTTCTATGAAACTATCCCCAAAAAAAGTTATGCAACACTCTGTCTACATGTTGTAATTTGAACTGTCATTTCAATTATGTAGTCATTTTGCACAATATATTTCTAAAATGCCATGAAAATAAATACTAAAAATAGATCATTTAAAAATCTATCACCAAATTAACAAGTATAATAATATAAAATAACATTTCAGTTACTACTATAATTAAACTATGAATTTTTTTATGAAACTACGCATTAAAATTATAATTTTGTTATTGGCATATATTGACACAAAAAAGGTCCATTCAATGCTAATTTTATATGCCATGCTAATTTAAAATAACATATTTGGAACAAAATAATAGATAATGTTACCAACTTTGATTATCACAACCTTATGGAATCTATTTAAAAACACTGTGGACTCACAACATTACTTGTTCATTTCTTAAATGTTGGATTGTCAATCTCCATGAGCTATATTTAAAATACTAGTAATTTTATATTATTAAATAAATTTATTAACCTAATAAACAATTACATTCAATGGAGATTAATTATCCATACTGAAAGCGAAGCATTTTATCAAGCGACACCAAAAAAAATTAAAATTACAAGGTGGTGACAGATGTTTCTAGCTAGCAACTATTTTTTATTATTAAAAACTAAATATTTTAATTGCAACTTTGGTGTACTTGTTTGCTTATAACACTTTCAATATATTTAATTTATTCATGTCATTTCATGACTATCATATGACATTACTTTGTTCATTAAAAAAATTAACTTCAAAAGCTTCAGATATGACTTGTATGTCTAGATAATTATGGTTGAATGGTTTGTCATGGATATAACTTGGTCATCACTATATAGGCAAAATTTCCTCATCATTTTTATGGTTCAAAAATAATACAATAAGAAAAATTAACAAAAAGAAGAATATGTTATATCAACATGGAAAATGACAAAAAGAATGAGATTGTATTGTGCAATAAGCCCCTATGTTAGAATTAAAAAGGTTCATGTGTAAAATAACCTTGTTACACCCCATATATTTCAATGTTTAAAAGTTCAAATAAATTGGGACTTGTTAGTATCAAAAAATGGCTATTTCTAGATGACAACCATTAAGTTGGAACCATAGATAAACTATTACAATGATAGTTTGCATCCCAATTTAAAGTATTCCTCAATGTCCTCAATATTTATTTTGAAGTACCTAAAAACTATGAGTCTTTTACTCAATTAAAAAAGTGCCTTTCTTGCATCCCATGAAAACAATTTGACACCCCAATTAATAAGCATTAACCTATTTTGAAAATCATCTTGGTACAGAAAGACGAATCTCTAATGGCATAAAGTCCAAAAATAGATTAATTAGTATATGCATGAAATATCAAAACAAAAAGAAATATTAATTTCCAGACACATTCAGCAAGATTCAGATCAACACTAACTTCACCTAATATTTTTTTCATAGCGTTCCACTAGTGATTTCATGGCTACTATTAATAATACTCATACACCTCAAAGAAACAATCTAAAATTTTAGACTAATTAAACACACTCATAGTTCTACTTGCTCATTGTTTGAATTTTGGATTGCCAATCTCCATAAACTATATTTATAATACTAGTATTGTTATATTATTAAATATATTTATCAACTCAATGGATAATTCCATTTAATGGAGATTAATTTGGTACGCTAAAAGTGAGACATCTTATGAAGTGACATGGATAAGTTTTTAAAATTGTAAGGTGGCAACATGGATTTCTAGCTAGCGACTATTTTTTATTCCTAAAAACCAAATATTTTAATTGCAAATTTATCATACATGTTCACTTATAACACTTAAAATATTTGTATTTATGACATCTCAATTATTTTAATCACATAATTCCACACATGTCAAATCAGTTGTCATGATGTGTATCTTAATGGAGGTTAAAGTTTAATATTATTAATTCATTTCTAACTTTAATTTCGCTACTTCAAAAGATTTAGATATGATTGAAATGGCATTGTTGGCCAATTTTGGCCCACATATAAAGCTTTTTCATGTTTTGATGAAGTAGTAGATAAAAGGCTTAGAAAGGAGGTCTAGGATTGCATAGTGGAAAAGACCATGTAGGTTTTCATGGTGTCTGAGCAGTTTCAAGAGCGAGTCCAAAAGAGCCTACTAGGCTTAAAATCTTAGGTTGCACTTAGGAAATACTTTGAGTTTTTTTTTTGGCTAAGTGTTGGGGACCTTTTCGGGAAAATTATCCAAGGAAAAAATCCCATAGACTTATCTCTTTCAAGCTAAAAATTTGTAACAATTTTCCTGAAGACCTAATTATTTCAAGAAAATTGTCTGCATCAAAAGGCTAAGTTAAAATCTCAAAGGCAAATTCTTTCAAAAAAATTGTCCACAACATAAGTCCTGAAGACATTATTTATTTTAGGGAAAGTATCCCAAATAGAAATCCCAAGGAAAATAACTTGAGGACAAAATGACCAACATAAAGTCTAACAAAATGGTTTGACTTAGATAAATTATTCTAGCAGGGTGACATCCACACAAACATCAAAATCAAGTTACAAAGAAAACCATTTGAGTCCAAAAAGTGATGTTCATGCAAATGTCATTGATGGTCATGTGGATGTATTTGACATTCATAAAAAATTCAAAATAAACCTCATCGACTAACTCTATGGTATTCAAATTGTGGCAGGCATGTGAACATCAATAATGGTCTCACATATGTATTTGATGGTCACATAAACATCAAACATAAGACATATCAAAAATCCATTGTGTTTCAAATTTGATGGTCACCCAAATGTCAAATACGATCATACATATATCAAATGATAGGAGCATAGACATTGAATTTGAGCTTATGAAGTAGCTATTGGATTTAAAATAGTGGGTCCCAAAAGATCTAATGGTTGGCATCTAATCATACCAATAATATCAATGGCATGAGATCAAATCAAAAGGTCAAAGAACTTAGAGGCCACCATATGGTGTAAGTGCATAAAATGGGTAGATTGATAGCAAATCCTGAGTGCAAACATGAGACTACCAAGTGGTACCATCTTGGATAGAGTTGACAAGTCAAAGATATATCTGAGGGATGACATAAACTCATACCATAAAGATCAGATAATGAGATCAAAGTTCAATGAGTCAATGATCTGAGTCATAGTAGACAACCAATTAAATAGAGGTGAACCTAGGACTTTCGATGGAAGTTAACAAAGCCATTTTCAACCAAGGCAAACAAGTCTTGCAGGGGTCATTATTTCACCATTAGAGCTCGATCAAATGCCAAGTAATGGACATAGCCATGTAGTCAGGTATAAAGAACATAAAGGGACCACCATTAAATCTTAATATGGACCTCTGGCTCAAGGATTTGTGTCATGCAAGGTTTTTTTTGTGACTGTGTTTTCCTTTATTAAAATAAGGACCTATGTACATGATGATTTCTTAGTTTTTATGGATGATCAAAGGTAAAAATGGGTTTATTTAGACTTGATAGGATCAAAAGGGAGATTGGTTTTCCCATCTGTGGTGGACCTATGAACTTTGGGATGAGTTCGAGCATGATCTAGTTTGAACCAAAGCTAGCATTTCAAAGGGTGCCATGAAGGCATACATGTAAAACCCAATGTTTTCATCTCCAAGACCAACTACATGAAAGAGACCCTTCTCTCCACTTTTTCACACCATGACAAACAAGTTTGGAGCAGCTTAACACCAAGACAAAACTCTAATAGATTGATATGATGGTCCTCATTGCATTGAAGCTAGAACCCATCTTAGAATGCCCTGATCCCACTATTGCAACCATAAATAAGCATCAATAAATGAATAATGTAATTGTACAATAGATTGAAGTGACCTGGATCAATCAAAAAGCTTGAATGAGCATAAATACATAGGCAAATGTAACTATGATCCAAATGGAGTTATGCTCATTTGATTCCTTTTGTAATGCCAAAATATCTCTCTTTCTTTCCTTCTCTCTATAAATATAGCCTTTTAGCTATTATTGAAGATCCCTCAGGCTAATATGATTAGACTATGCCAAAAATTGTATTTTGCACCTCTTGGAGTAAAGAATACAAATTTTTTTAGTTGTTTTCTAATATGTGCTTAGTGTTTTGTATTTGTTTAATATACAAAAGTGGTTGTCATCTTCCATTTTTAGGTCCAAGTTCAACCTAAGTGCTAATAAAATTTTCTTGCAGGTCATCTAGCATGTCTTACTATTGATATCTCAAGCATAGAGTGGATTATTGACTGTAAATAATTTCTATCAAGCCTTACCCCCATTTCCCTCCAGCCTAAGTCTATCAATTCGACCTCTAGGTGGAACATTATTACTTGGAAACCATCATGGATACTACATTAGTTCTATTCATAGTCTATTAGTGTGATAATGAGTTCAATCGTGAGAGTGGGTCTTTAAACATTCAATGCATCACCACATGTTAAAATAGGTTTAACTTTATGAAAATCTCTTGACTCTTTTCACCCCATATTTTTTAGATCTTAGAAAGAGAGGTCCAAACTATAATATATGAGGAATTAGCCTCATTAAAAACCCTAGAGGTCTAGTTTAGATATAGGCATCCCATAGCCTTAGATCATTCCCATGTTAGTCCAAATATGAGTTAGACTTGAACAAATATAACCTCTATTGGGTGTTATCTAGATAGCTAACAATTCTAACATGCCTGATGGGACAAAGGTCCAAAAGAGATGGAAGATCTTAGTGTGTCTTTCCTCTGATCAGCTTTTGGAATCAAGTTAGCACTAATGGTGACTCCAATTAAAATTTTTTGGTTATGATCAGACCAAGTATGTCTCATTAGTCATCTCCTACATCTCATTTAATATATGAGGCTAATATGAACATATATGGTGAATATCCCTATTATCCACCTCCTTATTTGCACCCTCAATACAATCCTCATGATCCATATGACCCTAATCAGCCCTACCATGATCTACATATGCCTTATGATCAGCCACACTATGATCCTCAACAATAGTATGAGGATCTATATCCATCATACATATAAGAGTATTGCCTTGATCCTTCTTATGAACAGCAACTCCATCATAATATTGCTCCTTACCAACCCTATCATGAGCCATCATACTAGCACTTAAGCAGACTTTAGTGAGCCTTGAAAAGCATGCACTAGAGTTATACCCCCAAAAGTATTATGGCCAAGATATCTCTACTCACTAGATCCATTATGTGAGGGAGTCATTGTATCTAGTGAAAGAAGATTGGTCACCTATTGAGAGAGCAAATTAGAACAATCTCACAAGTGAGCTAATGGATGTAAGTAGTTACATTCAAATCACTAAAGATAAGCTAAAAAGTCTTGAGGAATAGTAGATCCAACCTCACCAACCTTATGTGTCTTCATATACACCACCTCATATTTCATATAGGCCACCCATCCTTCCCCAAGAGACCATTCCAAGTTTTTCATGTGTTCCTCAGACCTTCCCTCCTTGGAAGTCTATCCAAGAGAGTTGTCAAAGAAAGAAAGAAACTATTGTTGAACAAATTGTTGTTGAGATCCAGGATCCCTCCATTCTTCCTCAACAACCCCTCTAAATGTCCTTTAACTTTCTAAGCTAGAATCAAGTGGTGAAGTCAGGTGGTGGGAAAAGTGAGATAGAACCCTCTTGTGTTTCCTATCATGAAGCCACTAACCACCTTAAAGATCAGTTATTCCAAGAAACTATAGAGAGGCAAATCAAAGAGTTGGAGTTAAAAACAAGGAAGGAAGAGGAAAACCAAAATCAAAAGGTTAAATAAAGACCTCCAGCTTTCCCATCTTGGAGGTCTATCCAAAGATTTTCTCAAAACAAGGAGACTTTAGTTGTGAAGGTTGAAGAGTAGTTTGAAACGATTGAAGAGTATCAAGGAGACCATCAAGAAATGAATATCTAGTAGAATAAGGTACTCATTCTATTGTCCAACTTGACTTATTTTCCTTACAAAATTTCTTTCAAGAGTTAACCATTCCCAAGGTTCCAAGTTGTGGAAAGGTTACCTCCATTCCTAGACCCATCCATAAACCATCCATCATACCTCACACACTCTATCTCCAACTTATAATCCCCCATCATATTTTATCCTTCCCCTCATACCCATGATCCTATCTATCAACCTTCCACCTCAACCTTACTTTAAGAAGAGCCCATCTTGAGAAAAGCAAGTGAAGAGGAGCAAATCCAAACCATGGTTGATCATGAAGATGTCATAAGTGACTATGAGGAAGAGGTAACCATAGGAACTCCCCTTGGTGAAGATAAGGGAAATTTAACCTTTTTGAATGAGGAGAAACATATTGCAGACTTTTTGTAGCTGTCCATGAAGAATATGACCAAGACTTGAAGAAAGACATTAAAATGGAGTGTATTATCAAGGATGAAGGCCAGGACACTCCTCAAGAAGTTATAACCTAAAAGAGTCTCATGAGACCAAGGTGGAAGACATCATTCTTGGAGATGACTCAATAACTCTATCTAATTTTGAATCACCCTCAGATGCATTGGAGCATAAAGAACACCAACTTGATGGCCTCATACATCAAGAAGAGAAGATTGAAGAAGTAGTGGTTCTAGATGATAAGGAGGACAAAGATGATGGGAAGCTACGAATGAAGCTATTTAAATAGCTTGAAGATATTTGTCAAGTTGAGGATCAAGTACTTGAGAAGGTAGACAAAGAGTTTCACATGGAGGATAATGACCAATATTGGGTGGACTACGCAGAGCTCTTTGATGAGCTTGAACAACTTGTAGCTAAAAAGGAAGCCAATCTTATTAAGAGCACCATGGAAATCAAAGAGGTGTGCCTTGTTGAACCACCATTGGAGGTCATAGTTGAGGATCCATATGAAGAAATTGAGACTGTCTAGATGCACATAGCTAATATATTTGGAGTTGTTTGGTTCTTGATCATCATGTTAAATAAGTTGACAGATGCAATAAATAATAAGTAGGCATCAAGACCAAGAGTCAAGACGTTGCATGCCTCATTCAACCCCTCACCCCATGATGTAAGTGAATTTTAAATCTTTCCTTTTGATCCAAGAGGGAAGGTACATATAGTTTTAAGTTTTATATATTAGGATAGTTTTATTAAAATTCTTCTAAGGGTTGTCTCTGACACATTTGTTTATTGTCCTTGTTTTGTTTAGGATAGGTTCCCCTTCTATTTTATGCTTCCCTTCAATAAGTGATTTGGGCATTTTGTCTTGTTTTGTTCTTTTCTTGGTCTTTATTTATTTCAAAATACGTTAGAACAAGATTGGCAACCAGTGTTAGACTAGAAAAGAGACTCCATACCTAATGGACTGGACAAGGCAACATGGTCTGGGTCCTCTTGCATAGATAGGGCATGCAACCCCTATGAGTCACTAAAGATGTCCAATTTTGGCCCACATATAAATATTTTGCATGGTTTGATGAAGTAGTGGATCAAAGGTTTAGAAAGGAGGTCTAGGATTGTAGAGTGAAAAATACCATGTAGGTTTTCATGGTGTCTGAGCAGTTTCAATAACAAGTCCAAAAGAGCCTACTAGGCTTAAAAGCCTAGTTTACACTTGGGAAATATTTCAAGGTTTTTTTTTGGCTAAGTGTTGAGAACCTTTTCAAAAAATTGTCCAAGGCAAAGATCAAGCAAAATTATCTCTTTCGAGCAAAAGTTCTACAACAATTTTCTTGAAGACCTGATTATTTCAGTAAAATTATCTACATCAAAAGGCTAAGTTAAAGTCCTAAGGCAAATTCATTCAGACATTTTGTCCACAACATAAGTTCTAAAGACATTATTTCTTTTAGGGAAAGTGTCCCAAACAAAAAACCCAAGGAAAATAACCTGAGGACAACATGACCAACATAAAGTCTAAAAGAATGGTTTTTCTCATAGAAATTATTCCATCAATGTGACGTCTACACAAACATCAAAATCAAGCTATGGTAAAAAACCATTTGAGTTCAAAAAGTGATAGTCATGTGGATGTATTTGACGTTCATGTGAATGTCAATTTCAACTTCATCGACTAACTCTATGGTGTTCAAATTATGATGGGCACATGAATGTCAATGATGGTCTCACAGATGTATTTAATGGTCATGTGGACGTCAAACTTAAAAAATAGAAAAAATACATTGTGGTTTAAATTTGACAATCACATGGATGTCAAATATGGTCATACGAATGTTAAATGATGGAAGTGTGGACATCAAATTTGAGCTTGTAAAGTAGTTTTTGGATTTCAAACAATGGGTCCCAACAAATCTAATGGTTAGTGTCTAATCATACCAAGAAGATCAATGGCACATGAGAAAGTCAAAAGGTGAAGGAGCTTAGAGGCCACCACATAGCATAAGTGTATAAAGTGGGCAGACTAACAGTGGATCCTGAGTGCAAATGTAGGACTGCTAAGTGGTACTAGCTTGGATAGAGTTGATAGGTCAATGATAGATCTGAGGGATTTCATTAACTTGTACCATAAAGATCAAATGGTGTGAGCAAAGGTCAATGATTCAATGATTTGAGTCATAGTCAATAGCTAATTAAATGAGGTGAGCCCAAGACTTTCAATGTAAGTCAACAAAGCCATTTTTGACCAAGGCAAATAAGTCTTACAAGGGTCATCATTCTATCATTAGAGCTTGATCAAATGTGAAGGATCAGACATAGCCATACAGTCAAGTATAAAGAACATAAAAAGACAAAAATTAAAGCTTAATATGGACCTCTGGCTTGAGTGTTTGTTCATGTAAGGTTCATTCTATGACTATGTTTTCCTTTGTTATAAGAAGTACCTATGTACATGATGAGTTCTCAGTTTTTATGGATGCTCAAAGGCAACATGGGTCTATTTGGACCTAATAGGATCAAAAGGGAGATTGGTTTTTCCACTTATGGTAGACCTATGAACATGGGTATGAGTTTGAGCATGATCCATTTTGAACCAGAGCCAACATTTCAAAGGGTGCCATAAAGGTATACATGTAAACCCTAATGATTTCATCTCTAAGACAAACTACATGAAAAGGACCCTTCTCTCCACTATTGCACACCATGACAAACCAATTAGGAGCAATTTAACACTAGGACAAAACTCTAATAGATTGATCTGATGGTCGTAACTGCATTGATATCAAAACCCAACTCAGAATGACTTGATCCCACTATTGCAAACATAAGGAAGCATCAGTGAAGGAATAATATAACTATGCAATGGATTGAAATGACCTGGATCAATCATAAAGCTTGAATGAGCATAAATGTAGAGGTAGTTGTAATTGTGGTTCAATTAGAGTTTTGGTCATTTGATTCCTTTTTCAACACCAAAATCTCTCTTTTTTACTTTCCTTCTCTCTATAAATATAGCCTTTGAGCTACTGTTGAAGATCCCTTAGGCTGGTACGACTAGACTCTACTAGAAATTGTATTCTACACCTCTTGGAGTAATGAATAGAACATTTTTTAGTTGTTTTCTAATATGTGATTAGTGTTTCTCATTTGTTTGATATGAAAAAGTGGTTATCATCTTCCCTTTATAGGTCCAAGTTTAACCTAAGTTCTAATAAACTTTTCTTGCAAATTATCTAGCATGTCTTAATGTTGATGTCTCAGGTATAGAGTAAATTATTGATTGTAAGTTCTTGCAATCAAGCCTTACCCTCATTGCCCTCTAGCCTAAGTCTATCAATTCAACCTATAGGTGGAACATTATTGCTTATAAACCATTGTAGACACTACATTAGTTTTATTCATAGTCTATTAGTGTGCTAATGATTTCAATCTTGAAAGTGGGTCTTTGAACATTCAGTGCATCACCACATGTTAAAATAGGTTTTAGTTTATGCAAATATCGACTCTTTTCACCTCATTTTTTTTAGATCTTAGAAAGAGAGGTCCAAACTATCATATCTGAGGAACTAGCCTCATTAAAAACCCTAGAGTTTTGGTCTAAATATAGGCATCCTACAGCATTACATCATTCCCATGTTAGTCCAAGTATGGGTCAAACTTGAATAAATCTGACCTCTATTGGGTGCTCTATGGATAGCTAACATGCATCTTTTTGACATGATGATGAATATATAGTGTGATGATGATAATAAAAATGCCTTCAACATAATTAATAGTTACATCACTAGGATGGGCCCTTTTTAGTGTTGATTTTAGGTTTGGCAAGTACTTAGGATTGAGCAGTATCCATCTTATAAAAATATTATGTATTATATAATTTTATTTTAGTTTCTAAGTTTTGTAAATTTAAATATTTAATTTATATAACTTGAAATAATTAATATATTATATAGATCCCATTTTTCATTCCAATAAATTTTATGATTATGACATATGAGATTAAAGTGGTTAATTGGACCTTATATCACTAAATGTATTAATTTTCATTTTTTGAAATGTTTTATTATATATCTTAATTGAAAAATAAATAGATAGAGCACCGAGAAGATTTACAATAATAAAATGGAGAAATGGCGTGGGTTTTTTAAAATTCATGAGAGATGTTGTTAAGAAAGTTTAGGAACCTTTACTAGTTTAATAGTTTAATTAAAAAGTTATTTTTTTATTTTAAAATATTTTAAATGAATGCTTGCTTGATAAGGGGATTGGGATTGTTAAGCATTTAAATAAAAATTTGAATATTTTTTCTGAGGCCCATTGAATCTAGGTAAATCAAGTTTAATTTTAATGGGGTTGGGCCTCAAAAGGCAACCCAGGGTCAATTGGTTGTGGTAGAGCTTTTCAATAATCATGAGGGTCAGCCTCTTCTCCTTTTCTCCCTGGATATTGGTATGGAAACAAATAATTTAATATAAGTTTGCGCATTCCTAAAAGGCATATAAATTTCAATCTCACATGGTTGGTTGAATATTTTTGTGGAAGGAGATTCTTAATCAATGATATGAAGTTTCAAGTTGTTAAGGCTTGGAAAAATCAGTTCATTGTTAGCGAGGTCAAAAAATTGAGAGGTTAATTTGAGCATCTATAATTCTTCCACACTATGAGAAAAGGTAAATTCTGTAACAAATTGGGCAGCTAACCATGGGTTCAATCTCAAGTAAATTCATAAGGTAAGTCTTTACCTATGGGAACCACCTTTCCCTAAATATTTGAAAATGATAGTTGTAAATGATGCATCGCTTGGAGAGCTATATCCCTAAGTCCCCTTGTCTCCTTCGATCTTTCTTGTCCCCAAAATGATTTTTCATTCATTTTTTCTTAAGCCTTGATCTCCATGAAGGATACACTTATGCCAATAGATCAATGGGAATAGATGCCAGTCAATGACATCTCAAGCTTTCTTGAATTGAATGTGTTGGGATCTCAAAGGTTTTGACTCACTAGTTGGTTCCATCATATTTCTCTCAATTATGCAGGGTGAGTGGCAATGGATAAGGTAAAATGTCAAAAGGAAGAGAGGGATTCCCTTCCCAAAACTAGATCTGACAAGGTAATGGCTTCTCCGAAGGGCTAACAGGGGAAGCAATTTTTAGCCATTTTGCAGAGAGCATTGAAAATGAGATTAAGATCCCTTTGATGAAAATTTGGATGAAGAAGATGTGGAGGGTGAAGACCAACATTGATGAGGTTGAGAAAAATGATATTGAACAATCCTTAAAGACTCTTATGGTGGATCCAAAGAAGTCAGTGGGAATGCAAAATGTGTAGATGCTACGCAGGCTATTAGTTGATCCAACATCTTGTCAAATGTTGTGAGTTCATTTTCTCTACATAAAAAGCATGTGGTTCTAGAAACTTTAATCTATTCAAATGGTCTTGAATCAACCAACCACAGTCACCTTATTTTGGATGTGAAGATGAAGCTCAAAAAGAGCTTGGCCTTTCTTGCATCTCAACTTGGAACACAACTACCTAAGGATTGAATTTTTTCTCTGCCTTCTTACTATGCTAGTGAGGATGAGGAGCCTCAAAGCTATAATGTGGATATGGGGATAGAATTTGATGCAATGGTTGGTGTCAAGGTTGGGATGTTTGATGTTGCAAATGAGGTAATTGATCTAGAGTAATACGTGGTTTCTATTTTGAAAGTCTGAATCTTTTTTAATAGACTTTGTTCCTAAGTGTTGGTGGTCCGATGTAATTTGCCCAAGCATATTTAATCTTGTCAATGTATGGTGTTTTTGGATGTAATAGTCATGTGTTAGATTGTAGTAGATAATAAAATCTTAGTTTTAGAAGATATGTTTGCATACCAGTGAATGGATTGTGATGGTTTTTTGTTTGTTCCTAAGACTAGTGAGGTGGTTTGTGGTCTTTTTTTACTCAAATTTTATTGTTGATCCCCGATAATAAGTTAGTTCCTTGTTAACCTCATTGGTGGGTCTATATCATTTGGTCTTTTTCTTTTAATCCATTGAAGATATTTCCCCAAACAATTTTCTCATATATTTTCTACTTTAAAAAGGATTCCTAATTAACTCAATTTTATATATATATATATATATATATATATATATATATATATATATATATATATATATATATTCTAGATTTTTATTAAAATGTATTGTATAAATTTAAAAATATGGAGAAAATTTTAATCCCTTTTCAGAATTAATTGGAAATTTACTACTTCAAAATATACTTATATTGTTTCAATTTCATAAAACAATCTCAAATTAAAAATAAATGCCAAAATCCCTTCTATCAAATTGTACCCTTAACCTCCACTAAATGTATTAGATAAATATATGAGTAAATCCACCAAATGAATCATTCAAATATATTTTTTATTTAAATTATAGCAATCAGTTTATATCATTATAATTGTTATTTATGGTTTGTTCTTTGAATTTTTAAGCGTTGTTGAGGAGGTGCTATTCATGAATATGTTATTAATATTACAAATTATAGTCCTTGTCTTTTTATTTTGATTATTATCATTTTTCGTACAAAATTATAATAAAATAAATTACACTACACACTGAAGAAGTGCGTGGCCTTCTTCAGAACTTTCTATTTGAACTGCTGTGAAAATGAATATCTCAAAGGAAAACCAGATTTGATTATTTTCTATTGACTTTTCTCAGTCCAGTCATAAAATCGATTGAATAAAGCCTGAAATTGTGATGGTGAAGATCCCGTATAACTTCCATGGCCAAGCAATGAGGGCCAGCTGCCGTTTTTCTTTTATTTTTTTTTGGGAATTGATTCTAGGTTCCGGTATTTTAGTTTTTATAAATTAAAATATTTTATTTTTATAACTTGTAATAACTAATATATTATATAAATTCTATTTTCCATTTCAATAAATTTATGATGACATCATACGATATTAAAGTGGTTGGTTAGACCTTTTATCACTAAATGTATTATTTATTTATTTAAAAAAAAATTATCATCACTTTTAATTGGAAAATAAAGAGAGAGAGCACCATCAAGATTTACAATAATAAAATAGAGATGGAGCCGGGGGTTTCCTAAAATTTGTGAGAGATGTTGAGAAAGTTTAGGAACTTTTATTAGTTTAATAGTTTTATTATTAAAAATATATATATATATTAAAATATTTTAAATGAATGTTTGTTTAATAATTAAGTATGTAAAGAAAAATTTGAAGATTTTTTTTTAGAGGTTTTTTAAATTTGAGTAAATTAAATTTGATTTTGATGGGGTTTTATAATGCAATTTAGGGTTGGTTGGTTGTGGTGAAGTTTTTAGAAATCATGAGGGTTGATGTCTTCTCCTTTTCTCTCTAGATATTGGTACAGAAATAAATAATTTAGTAGAAGTTTGTGTGCTCTTAAAAAGCATCCATGATGCAATCTAGCATGGTTGGTCGAATTTTGTTATGTAAGGAGATTCTCAAATTATAATCAATGTTATGAAGACTAGGGTTGCTAAGGCTTAGAAAACCCAATTCGTTGGATAACAAGATTAACCAATTGAGAGGTTGGCTTGAGCATATAGAATTCCTACACAATAGGAGAGAAAGTAATTTGTAGTGCACTAGGCGAATGACCATGGGTTCAATCTAAAGGAAATTCAAAGGGTAAGTCTTTGCTTATGGGAACCACCTTTACCTAAGTATTTTAAAATGCTAGTTGTAAATGATGCATTGCTTGCAGAGTTGTATCCCTAACTCTTCTCACCTCATTCAACTTGCCTTTTCCCTAAAATGGTTGTGCATTCATTTTGCCTTAATCTCTAAGCTACGCGAAGGATACACTTGTGTCGATGGATCGAGGGGAATATATGTCAATCAATGACTTGTTATCTTAATCTTGCTTGAATTGAATGTGTTGGGCTCCTAAAGGTTTCAACTCGCTAATTGGTTACATCAAATTTCTCTCAACTCTATGGGGTGAGCAATGATGGATAAGGGAAAAGGTTTTAAGGAAGAGAGGTCTTCCCACCCCAAGACCAAAGCTAACAAGGAAGTTACTTTCTCTGATTAGCTAACAAGGGAAGCAGCTTCCAGCCACTTCGCAAAGAGAATTGATAATGATATTAAGAACCATTTGATGAGAATTTGTTTGAATAAGATGTGGAGTGCAAAGACCAAGATGGATGAAGTTGAAAAAATATATATTATAAAATTATTGAATGAACTTATGGTGAATGCAAAGTAGTCCATGTGCAAGCGAAATGTTTTCAATGTGGCAAAGGCTATCAGTGGAGTCAACATCTTATCAAATGTTATGGATTCCTTTTCTCTACATACAAAGCATTTGGATATGGGAACTTTAATCCATTCATTTGGTCTTGAATTATCCAACCCTAATCACCTTATTATGGGCATGATGATGAAGCTCCAAAAGAGCCTGACCTTTACTGCATCTCAGCTTGGAACTTAGCTGCCCAAAGATTGCCTTTTGTCTTTTCCTTCAATGCTTACAAGGATGAGGAGCCCCAAGGCCAGAATGTGGAGACATCATATGCAAGCATGATCTATGGGGGCCATGGTGGACACAAATGTTTGTCATTTATATATTATGATTTTGTTTGAGCATGACTTTAGCATAATATTCCCATTGGGGCATGACAAATGTATTTTATCCTATGCTTTATATCGATCATATATATCACATTAGTAGGCCATATTACTCACATGTTTTTTTTACTACATTATATTGACATTTGTGTGCTTAACATTATTTACATCTTGGCATTGCTTATTTTTTATATGCATTAATCACTTGATTATATCTTTCACATTGGTGTACATGACAAATATTTTTACTATGATGGACTTATAGCCACACATATTTCTTGTTGACATATATATATATATATATATATATATATATATATATATATATATATATATATATATATATATATATGCACTACATATATATATATATATATATATATATATATATATATATATATATATATATGCACTACATAACTCCAAATTCATATTCTATAATTTACATGTATGTTAATTTATAAACCATTAGCACCAATTGTTCATTCATTTCCATATCCTTATATCTTTTAGAATTTTGAATTGGATGAATGGCATCTTCCCCATGAACATCATTATCCTTATCTTATGAATCATGTAATATTTTTCCTTTCCACATAATCAAATATATTATATATCATTACTTTGCAATGTTATCATAAAAAAATTTGGTTTATATTATATATTTGGCTTAAAATATTACATTGACAAGTCATGATATTTAGTATTTTCTTGAGTGGATGTTATGCAGATTTACAAGTTACATGATACTACATTTCACACTATGTGCCTACATCTTAGATGGGAAATTTCATAGACTACATGTCCAAGATTGGGGGCATTGTAATTTAAACATATTTTTTGCACTATGATATCTATCATTGATTATTCTTTATCATATTGAGCTAGATAACATTGATTACTACATCTCTTATTATTATTTATATCTCATATCACATTAATATTTTACATTATTATTGTTGCATTGATTTTTGTGCCTAAATGCTTGCTTTTATATGCACATTTTACTTGTGTGTTTGTATTTACCTATATAAAATCATTTTTTGTCATGTCTTTTGATTCTCATCTTCTGAGCCATCTCACTAGCTTGTCTTGTCATTAACTTGGATGTGGGCACTAAAAATTTTGTGGTCCTAACTTGAGTGCACTCCATTACTTTACTATAATTTTAGCCATGATTTTTATTATGGATATTGTATTATAATTTTTCAAATCCTATGTTTCCATGGTTTCTAGTTTTAAATTATAAGTGTATACTAATTACATGTGTTGTCATTGTTTTATTTAGTCAAACTAGGGGTGTGCTTATGACATTTGGGGGCATAATAGTTATTTTCCATTTTAGTTTTCCAAATGTAGCATCATATCATATTTCACTGTGCTTGATATGATACTATCTTTCCCACATTATATTCCACTTTACATTATTTTTTATGTGATAGTTAGATGTTAATTCAAACATTAAAATATTCAAAACATTACTATCATGAAAAAATTAAAAATAAATATGTTATTAGGATTTTAACATGCTTTGGATAAATCATTTTTCATAACATATGAAGAATTTAACCTTTCTATTTTGAGATGAGTGGTTGTAGCATAGGTTTTCCATCCATCTCCTCAAAAGTGGGGCATATTTCAAAACATTGTGTGTGTGTGTGTGTGTGTGTGTGTGTGTGTGTGTGTGTGTGTGTGTGTGTGTGTGTGTGTGTGTGTGTGTGTGTGTGTGTGTGTGTGTGTGTGTGTGTGTGTGTCTGTATATGTATATATGTATGTGTGTGTGTATCTGTATATGTATATGTATATCTCTCTGTGTGTGTGTGTGTGTGTGTGTGTGTCTGTGTGTCTGTGTGTGTGTGTGTGTGTGTGTATTGGAAATGAACTAAGAAAATTTATCTAATTCCTTAATCAAGAAGTGAATTTGGCACTGGTAACTCTCAAATAAGGGTTTGAATATATTTCAAATATTCTATCAAATTCTATTTGGGCTTCTGAAAAATCCTAGGTAAGTGCTGGCTATATGTCAACGACTATCAAAATTCTTATTGGTGTGAAATTTGATCAAAATTATTGTTGGTATGAAATTTGATCAAAATTATTATTGGTGTGAAATTTGGTTTGATACCAATCAAGTGTATTCATCCATATGGTTTATTTTCAAAATTAAATCAAAACTAGAAACTTTTCAAAAAATAAAACATGTCATTAGAATTTTACTACCTATAGAATTTGATTTTTTTTTAATAAGTATATCAGCTATATAGTGTGGATGAAAGCTTACTATTATTTTTTGTTAAACCCTCTTCATCCTTCCCTAGGTAAGTGAAGGTGCATGTTTCAAATTATTTATATTTATACTCTTACACCTAAATTGAGGGAATAATGTAGACACCTAAATTGTTCACAAGACTCTTGTTCCTATAGTATAATCATAAAATTACCATATTTAGAAAAATTGTACATTTTATCTTATTTATAATAAATTCCCTTGTCCAAAAAGATCTAAACCAAGTCCACTGAGCTTTAAAATAATCTCAACATTTATCAAAAAAGCCTCCATTAACACATTTATATTATTACTTGCCCATTATCTAGCCTTACCTCTAAAACAAACCCCAACTCATCTCTAAGATAAACTTTTGTATTGTACAGGTCTATGTGAAACAAACTCAGGCACTATGTGGCTTTTTCCCCTCTGTATTTTTGGTTTTATTTACACTTTTATGTTGATAATTCACCTTAAACTATGTCTTTATAAATTTAGTTATCATGCCTAAGTTATCTTAGACTGGCCTATATATATAAGGCCTTATCATGAAATTTCATAAAGAATATAATAAGATAATGATAACAAGAGAATAGAGAATATGCATCAAATATAACATCAAACCTAAAGCCATGCATCAAATCCTTCATAATTGTGACATTTTTATGTTATCTTGGTTTCTTAACATTTCCATTTTTCCAAAGGAGGGTATCATATTGTATTGGTTGCATTATCACTTCTAAGTAAGAGGAAGTTCAAAATCCTCTCTCTAGTTATTTCATCCACACAATCACAAAACTATGTGGAGGTCTAATTTTGTGTATGCAGGATATGTAGTTTGAAATGCTTCATTGGTAGTTATTCAAAACTACTAAGTTTTTGTTTATTTTTTGAATGTGAAGATATGTCAATTACAATATTTTTCTATTATGCACATTCTACCCAATAATTTTGTAAATAAAAGACATAGGTATAACATGAAGGCGTTAGTGCATAGGTGATGTAAAAACTATCTTCTTAAACCTTAACAATATGAAAAAAATGATGAGGAGATAAGAATCACCATAATGTTACTTCCAATGTTTGGTCTATATAGTAAGTACCCAGGTAATGCATAGGTATGTTTAGAAGCATCCCACAATTTATAGATTTCAAGAGTAGATTGCATACAGTTAGTTTGCAGTCTCAGATTTATAGAACAAAAGATAGGTGTGATATTTCCTTATCCCTTTGTCATTACATTTCTTATCTTAGTTTCATTATGTCACTTGTATTTGTTTCTATTCCTATCCTGCTATAGATGTTAATTATGTACTTTCAATTTATTCCTTATTTTTGAATAAAACCATAAATAGGATAAACACCAACTTGCATTACAAAAATCAAACATCTGAGTTCCATTAATTAAATTATCCATCAACATGGTCATCTTAAAAAAACATCAAGGTACTAATTTACATAATCAAGAACAAAATAGTTAATAAAATAAAGATTCCAACACTTCCACTTTAAAAAGAAGATTTAACTAAGAAATTTAAATTTTTTTATGAACTTCAATGATACACCAATTTAATCGTAATGGATATTAATTATAATAATCTTTATATTTAAAAAAATAACCAAATTTACATTCAAAATACAATGGATCCAATCTCTACATCCATACAATAATGAATGGAAATTTCAATAATTTTCACAATAGTAATGTGCAAAATAAAACACCTAGAGTCAATATATTGTACAAATTTTCTTTGTAAAAACTAAAACTTAATAACAACTTGAAAAATGATATTGTACATAGGGTATAATAACTTTTTACAACACAATCCATCTTCAAAACATTTACGTAGTGTAGCCTCAAAAAATACACAAACTCTACACCATTCTATCTCCATTTATTCTCACAAAGAAAACATGACGGCATTACTCACCTACTAGCTAGATGATATTATCATAAAATTCTACCCTCGTCAATGACAAATCCCAAGGGATTAAAAACACTTTTAATCATTTCTGTAAGGAACTCAAAATAGCTAAATTCAAAGGTTTTCACTAGATAGGTGGTGCACATAACAATCAATTTACATGCCAAAACATTTACATTTAAAATATAAGACTCACAATGCAAATCACAAAATAATGGGGTATTAAGAAGAGGAATGGGATTCAAAACCAAATCTATGTATTATCTAATTTTAATAATTATCTAAACTTTCATATATATTAAATTTATACTTTAAATAATGTAGGGAGACAATAATCATCATAACTCCTTGGCCCCAGTCTTTAGCTCCAACAACTAGAGAAACCCAAAAATACCCATGTAGGGCCCTAAGCAAAATCTAGTTTCCCCATTACTACCCTTGAACATAAAAACCCAAAGGCACTCACGCATAGGTATAAAAATCAATCAAGCCAATGTAACTTTCAAAAAAAAAATCTCAATAGAAGTTACAAGAAGAGAAACATAACATAATATAAGTTCAACAAGGGGAAAATAACATAATACTTTCACATAAAAATGAAAAGATAGAAGACAAATATAATTTATAGAATTTCATAGGCCCAAATTGTGTGTGTGTGTGTGTGTGTGTGTGTGTGTGTGTGTGTGTGTGTGTGTGTGTGTGTGTGTGTGTGTGTGTGTGTGTGTGTGTGTGTGTGTGTGTGTGTGTATTACATACATAACTACATGCATACATACATACATATATCCTTTCAAATAAGAAATAAAACCAAAAAGCATTAAATGCATGGAATACTATCTAATATCCTCTAACTTATGCAAAACAAATCTTCCTCTTCTTTGTTAGGTATTTGTTGACGCAAGAAGGTGCACCCAATGGCAGGAAAACAAGTTCCTGCCCTTTCCTCGCAACATGGAAACTCCTCTCTCGCCTGTGGGACGGTGAAGTAGGAGAGGAGAGTCTCTAGATAAGGGTTAGCTCCCTTTGATGTATCATGTTTGTTTTAGCAAGTGCAAATACATACAGGTATATATATATATATATATATATATATATATATATATATATATAGGCTATATAAACTAGGGGGATGAAAAGGGAAGAAAGATACAGGAAAACAAACTACTCTAAGGAGGTGATACACCAAAACAAGATGACCTTCTCACACAAACTCTCAGAATCGGACAAAGGCAACAAAGATACACTCAGACTTGGCAAGAAGACCAGGGTGCAAGAAAATGGCAGGGAGGTTCTTATGAAAATACAAAAATAGGAACTCACCAAGATGCTGTGAAATACATACTATAAATGACTTCCTCTGTTCTGTATCTCCAAATGAAACTCTTCTTCTATCAGCTGTGGACAATGGCGCCTTGTGGATAACTGGTGTGTTGGTGCTGAACCTGTGAGAGCATCAAAAGACAATGACTAGACACAACTCAAACACTCAGAATCATACACAAAATATCCATCCAAGAAGAGGTAAAATCGTCTTTATAAATTCAGGTAGAAATTTTAGTAAGGCTGCACCTTACAAAAATTGTGAAAAAAGATGCCTACAAAAAAGACAAGTATCGAATATATATGAAAGTCCAAGAGGCTCATTTGGCGCTCTTTTGTTACAAGTGGCCTATTTCGCCTATTCATGAAAAGAAACAAGTCGCTCAAAATATTAATGAGCCATGTGCTTTGTTCTGCTCGAAGTCCGCATTTTTAATGTCAAAACGTGGTTTGTCCACCCATTAAATGTAAAATGAAGAAACCGATTACATTCTTTAACTGTTACATCTTCTCATGATCAATTCGAAGGAACTATTTCACCTACTGGAGTCACCTCCTCAAATTGGCACCGCTTGGACTTAACTATTTGCTCATTTTGTGTGCATCCTCTTGTCTTTTATTGAATTTGTCTCTATCTGGCTTGTTCGGCCCCTAGGGGTGAACTTTTCAGCAAGTTGCTACATTTTGGGCTCCTTGGCAATGCTTTCTCAATTGGAAACAAAGGCCATTCTATTCTACTAAATTTGACGCTCACCCAACCGTCAAGCTTTGAAAATCAACAAATATTCTATCCTCTTGAAATTGATAGCTTCTTGAGCGTCATCGCTTGAGATCCAACAGCTAAACGGTTCTGCTAATTTTAACGTCCATTGGGACGTCATCAGGGTCTTCAAAATGTCATTGGGTCCATTGCTGACTCAGCTGGGTCCAACACCACATGGCATCCGGGCACTTCCTTATTCCTTCACGGGCATCTTCCTTCGCTATTTTTCCCTTCGGCACCTTGACTATGGCTTTTCACTTGAATTTCCATGGACAAATTGTCCACGGGAATTCCGTCGGGGCTTTTTTGCATTGTTTTTTTTTTTAAGTGGCCTGAATTCCTTAGAAAGCTGATGAACCAATATTGAACCAGACTTGTTGAACTTAGGCTGAACCAAACAAAGAAACACTGGCATAAACTTGTGCACCTTGGAACAACTGCCTTCAAATGGTGAAGAAAGAAGGTGAACAATTTTGGCCTGTGAGTAAAAAATTGGTCAACAGATGGTGACTCACAGGGGAAGCATGCCTGCCATGCTTCGAATCCAACTACCTTGAAAATCCATTGGGCATGGAGTTAGATAGTAACTTGAGAACCAGCAACAGCTCTGCTAAAACTTAGAACCAGACACGCAGATCTACCTCTGTGAAAGGAAAACACACGCAAGACTAAGAAAACTATTACCTGTGCAACAACACTTAGGGAAAAATAGGAAAGAAAACAAGGGAAAATATGTACAAGCAAACCCAAACATTAGTGGCAATGCTTTAGATGTATCCCATTGACTGGGATACGCAGTTCTTCGCCGTCCAACCTAGAAAGTTGGAACGCATTATGCTTCTTGCACTGAGTAATCACGTAAGGACCGCTCTATAGGGCGTCAAATTTTTCATGTTTTTTGGGCCTAGCTCAATCTTTGTCCCATTTCAAGACAATGTCTCCTTCAGAAAAAACTCTTGACAAAGACTTCTTGTCAAAGTGCCTTTTTACTTGTTGGCGACTTGTCAGAGAAGCCATAGCTCGATCCCTTACCTCTTGGAGCTCCATTAGCTCACACAACCTAACCTCCATGCTGGTTCCTTCTTCTAGTTGCAGTTGGTGGGAGAAATCCAATGCTGGTAATTCAAGTGAGATGGGAAGCCTAGCTTCCCTTCCATACATGAGCATATATGGAGAATTTTCGATTGCTCTCTTTGGAGTAATTCAGTCGGCCCATAGAGCTATCTTTAGCTTGGCATGCCAAGTCCTCTGATTTTCTTCCATAGTCCTCTTTATAATTCTGATTAGATTTTTGTTGGTGGACTCAGCTAGCCCATTCCCCTGTGGATAATAGTTTGATGAAGTGCTGAGGTATATGCCATACTTCAGCGCCCATTCACTAGTTTTGATTCCCAGAAAAGCCAAGGCATTATCTAAGATTATGGTGGCTTGGACCCCAAATCTTGTTACCAGATCTTCATAAAACTCTAGGACTACGCTTTCATTCACCTCTTTCAAAGCAACGGCCTCCACCCACCTGGTGAAATAATCTGTGGCAGTCAACACCCACTTGTGCCTAGCACTGGAGGGAGGATTGATCATCCCTATAAAATCCAGGCCCCACTACATGAATGGTTGCTCAATTTGAATGGGCTATAGAGGCATGGTGGCCAATCACTATTTTCCATCAAAAAGTGCACACTTCTGGCACCTTCTTACCTAGGCATGGGTGTCCTTGAAAAGAGTAGGCCAAAAATAGCTAGCTCTCATTATCTTTGTTGTCGTAGCTCTAAGAGTGAAATGACCACCTGCTGGCCCATCATGAAACTCAGCCAATACTTTATCAGCCTGATTGGGGTCAATGCATCTTAGAAGAACCCCAGAGAGATCCTTCCTAAACAATACTTTGTCAACCAGAACATAAGGAAGGGACTGGAGTTTAAAATACCTTCTTCCGATCTTATCAAGACCCTATGGACACTCACCCGTGAGAAGGAAATGCTTCATGTCCAGTGTCCAATCCTTTATGATAGCTGGTTCTTCTGCAGTGGCTACATCATGGATTAGCAAATTGTTTTCCCCCTTTTGTTTGAAACCTGTAGCCAGCTACTCGCATAGGCCTCTGCCCCTCACCAGCTTGGTGATTTTAATGTTTACATCGTACTCCATCACTTTGGTGATCCATCCTATCCTTTTCTCATTTAAACCTCAATTGGTCAAGAAATCCTTGACACCAGGATGTGGGACCAAAAAATGAATCCTATTGTTAGACAACATATACCTAAATTCCTTCAGGCTTCGCACTGTTGCCAGGACTTTCTTTTCTACATATGTGTACCTGACTTCAAAGTCCTCTAACCCCTGGCTGAAGAAGGCGAGTGGTTGCTCGAGGTCATCACCATTTGCTTGGGTAAGCATGGTGGATATCACTTCTTCATTTTTGAATGTATAGAGGTTGAAGTCTTTACTGAAGTCAGGACTGATCAGAGCAGGCGCCTAGGCTAAAGCCTGCTTGATGGCTTCAAAGTTGTCCCTTCTTTGCGCTATCCACTTGAATTCTTCACCTTTTTTCAACATAGAGGTCAGGGGCTTAACTATCTCAGTGAAATTTAGAATGAATCTCTGAATAAAATTTATCCTGCCAAAGACACTCTACAGGCCTTTCTTGTGCTTTGGTAAGGACATCTCCAGAATGGAGCGAACTCTCTCAGGGTCAATGGACAAGCCCTCCTTGGACACGATGTGGCCAAGAAGTTTCCCCTCATAAATAGCAAACACGCATTTCTTTGGATTAAGGGAGATGCCAAATTCGCTGCACCTCTCAAAAATCTACCTGAGGTGTTCTATGTGCTAGCTTGCCTCCTTGGAGAATGTCATTATATCATCAAGGTATACCAACACGTTGTTATTTATCAAGCCATCAAAAGCCATGTCCATGGCTCACTGAAAATTAGCACCAGCATTAGATAGCCTGAATGGCATCTTCTTGTAGGCAAACATTCCCCATTTGGTGGTGAAGGTTGTTTTGTACTGGTCACAACCTTGCACTAGAATCTGATTATACCCTGAATAGCCATCCAAGAAGGAGAAATGCTCGCTACCACTTACTTTCTAAAGAATCCATTCCATACTTGGAAGGGGATAATGATCCTTTAGAGAGACTTTATTAAGGTCCCTGAAGTCGACACACAGCCTGATCTTCCCATTTTTCTTTCTAACAGGAACAAGGTTGGTCAGCCATGAGGAATGTTTGATTGGAAATATAATTTCAAACTCAATCAATTTGGCCAATTCTCTTTGCATGAGGGGCTCAATTGTAGGATTGAAAGGCCTTTGTTTTTGTGTGACTAGCCTGGCACCTTCTTCTAATTCAATGGTGTGTTGGGCAAGTCTTGGGTCGAAGCCCTTCAAGTCACTATAATCTCATGCAAACACATCAGTGAACTCTTGACACAACAGAATAAAATCTTGCCTTTCTTGAAATGTGCAGACCTTGCCAAGCACCAGCAGCTTGTCCTTGAAGATTTCAACCCTTTCATAATTCTCCTCCTTGGTCATGATGTGTGCCATGTCATTTCTCACTTGGTCATCTCTGTTGAAAATGCTTTCAAGTGTGACCAGACCTTTAGGGAGTTTATTGTTCTTCAACTAAACAATCTGATTTCCAAATTGCTGTTGTAACTTCACCTGGTTGTGTATTGTGAACTCAGCTTCTTCCTGTAGGAAGAAAGCTATCAGCTGGTCACTTTTGAAAACTTGCCAATTTGCAATGTTGTCTGGGACAGAGGGTCAAACTACCACTTTTAAATGGCGCAAACCACAATCTCAGCTTATTTCCTTTGAAACGTCAAACTGAGCACCAATTGCTGCCAACCTGTCTGCATGTTTGTTCTGCTCCCTGGGAATCAAGGCAATGTTGAAGGCAAGGAAATCTTCCATCAAGTCCCAGAACCTATGCTTGTAAGACTTCAGCAAGGAGTTCTCTATTAGATTCTGGCACTTTACCTGATCACAATCAGCTCACTATCCCCCAAGATCTGCAACTCCTTAATCCCTCTTCTTCTTGCCCATTCTAGCCCATGGATTAAAGACTCATATTCTGCAACATTACTTGTGCAACAGAAATAGAATCGAAAGGCTGAAAAGTACCTTTCCTTTGAAGGGGAGACTAGCATCACCCCACCTCTAGTGCCCAGCCTACTTCTAGAACCATCAAAATATAGTTGCCATAGCCCAAGGTCCTCTTGTTTTGCCTTCATCAAATTCGGCATGAAGGCACCTTCTTCGTGCATGCAATAGACTCTAAGGTCTGTCTCCTCTATAAACTTGTATGGATCATGTTCGAAGTTATCATTTCCCCACTCATCCAAGAGTAGGTCTGTGACTCCTTCAAAAGCAGAGGACGGAGCTTGGTCTATCTAGGACTCTTTCAGGTCAATGATTGTGTAACTGACATTCACTACCTTGGGAGTGTATGGTTCTAGATGGTCTTTGTAGAGTGGCTCAGACTCGATTTTCACCTTGGTCCCATACTTGGTTCTGAAAACTAGATATGACCAATTCACTGCTAGATAGCCACCTATTTTGGATGTGAAGTCCCTGGATAGGCACATTGTGAAAAATGGATGAACATCTGCTACTACAATATCATGGGGAATTGAGAAGGTTGGGCAAGCATGCAATGTCAAGTCTAAACCCTTCAAAATTTTGACTATTTTTGTAGGTGTCCCATCTAGCTATAGGACTCCCCTTTTCATTTCTTCATACTTTAATCCCATCTTATCAACAATGCACTTAGGCATTACTGATGTATTGGCCCCGCTATCAATTATGCAGTTGTGTACCAAGAAGTCCCTAATGATCAAGGATACATAGAAAGGGGGAGTCTTCTCTTCCTTCTTTACCTACTCTGGAGTGGAAGGCTGTCCATTTGTCATAAAGACATTATCAACGTTTGCTAGAATAGCTTGTTGATCTAGCTCATGCAATTATTTATTCAATACGTGCTTCTGTCCTGGAAGAGACAATGAATCCCATAAAGAGATGCTCACATGCAACTTCTTCATATGGTCCACTATATTGACCTAGGGATTGCTTCCCTTCATGTTTTCTTTTGGGCTGATCCCAACTGGAGCTGTAGGCTGAGGCGCTGAAGGTGCAAACAGCTGTTTGAAAATTAGGGCCTTTTAGAATGAGTGTGATGGAGGAGGTGCTGTTGTCGCTTGAGTGGTAGCCTGCACTTCTCCTACTACTCTTCTCTTAAATCTTGTGTTGGTTGCAACATAATCAGCCTGATTGTTTATAGTGCCCCCATGATTGATTGCACAAAACTCACCTTCTAGGTGATTCATAAGAGCAGAATCCAGCTGACCCTGATTACTACTCATGTTGGGTTGAGCTGGAGCCTCAAAAAACTAGGAATGAGCATCAGCCTGATTCTCTATATTCTAGAAATAATTCACCATCTCGTTTGTGTGAACAGCCTATTCTTGACCATATCCCATGGTCGAACAGCTAGGCTACTCTTGTACAAGATTATTCTGAATAGGCACTATGACCTTAGATGATGAGGAGGGACCAGCGTTGTAATTTTGAAATGGCCTGGTTGTAGTGAGCTACCCCTGACCTTGATTATAATTCTAAAAAGGGGGTTTAGGGGCTTGACCATAATTTTAGTACCCTAGATTCGGTCTGTTGCCTTGAGCTTGCTACCTTTTAATGGCAACAAGTTCATTGGACATGATCTGCAACATACTCTTAACCTCATGAAGCTCACTTGATGGAATAGCAGCTAGTTTTTCAATGGCAGGTAGAGGAGCCAATGTGGGAGCAATGGTCTAAGCTGGGGGCAACATGTCTGGGAAAAGTGGCATGTGAGGCCTATGGGCAATCTTCCCAGCCTAAACTAAGTAATTTTTAACTGCTATGGCAACGTCATAAGTGGCAAGCAATATATGCCCTTCCATAGATTGTATCATCACTGCAATGTCACTATTTAATGCTTTCAAATAGTATAAGAAAGCGTAGCTGGGAGTCAGCCTTACCAAGATGGGAATTCTATCCCAAGTCTTTTGAAACCGTGTGTTGAAGTCTTGCATATACTCGTGCGGAGATCTCTTTATGGTTGTCAGCTGCTCAGCAAGTGAGAGGTCATCACTTTTTTCCCCAAAATTATCTATCAACTGAACACCCAATTCATTCCAAGAATGTATTGAGTTCACAAGCAAGGTCCTGTACCAGTCAAGGGCTTTGCCTTTCAGAGACAATGCTAGCAATCTGATGGCAATGTTTTCTTCTGTTACATTGTGGAAAATGCAGAGGTTAGCAATATTCTTAATATGCTCAATGACTATAATGGACCCCATTCCATCGAAAGAAGGCACATTTTTTAGAGTTGTTCCTAGGATTGGGTCATATTGTGGGAGATTCAAGGGGCTCTCACCACAAAAAGCTATGAATGGCAAAGCCATGACTGGGACTGCCTGTAACTGAGGTTCTATTGTTTCTGTGTCTCTTATAACAAGCCTAGAAGGATTGCTTGTTGGATAAGGATGAGTTCTCTCAAATCATAGTCTTTTAACAGAATTGAAAGGTAATTCAATGAATTCAAAAGGAACCCCTCTTGAAGCAGACCTTGTGGTGACTTTAAGCATAGAAAGTTAAACAACTGGTCTTAATTAGAGAACTAAAGCTCTTACCAGTGGAGTTGCAAGATGCTGAAAAACCTAAAATTTGCTGTGACAGGACTAGCATCAATCTTGAAACCTTTCTGAGTTATCAAACTGTGTGTCCCACTGGGTGTGCCAAAATTGTTGACGCAAGAAAGTGCACCCAATGGTAGGAAAACAAGTTCCTAACCTTTCCTTGCAACATGGAAACTCCTCTCTCACATGTGGGATGGTGAAGCAGGAGAGGAGAGTCTCTAGATAAGGGCTAGCTCCATTTGATGTATCATGTTTGTTTCAGCAAGTGCAAATACATACAGGTGTATATATATATAGGCTATATAAACTGGGGGATGAAAAGGGAAGAAAGATACAGGAAAAAAAACTAATCTAAGGAGGTGATACACAAAAACAAGATGACCTTCTCACACCCACTCTCAGAATTGGACAAAGACAACAAAGATACACTCAGACTTGGCAAGAAGACCAGGCTGCAAGAAAATGGCAGGGAGGTTCTTATGAAAACACAGAAATAAGGACTCACCAAGATGCTACGAAATACATATTGTTAATGACTTCCTCTATTCTATATCTTCAAATGAAAATCTTCTCCTATCAGCTACAAAAAATGGCACCTTGTGGATACCTGGTGTGTTGGTGCTGAACCTATGAGAGCATCAAAAGACAATGACTAGACACAACTCAAACACTCAGAATCATACACAGAATATCCATCCAAGAAGAGGTAAAACTGTCTTTATAAATTCAGGTAGAAATTTTAACAAGGCTGTGCCTTACAAAAATTAAGAAAAAAGATGCCTACAAAAAAGACAAGTATCGAATATATATGAAAGTCCAAGAGGCTCATTTGGCACTCTTTTGTTACAAGTGGCCTATTTCGCCTGTTCATGAAAAGAAACAAGCCGCTCAAAATATTAATGAGTCATGTGCTTTGTTCTACTTGAAGTCTGCATTTTTAATGTCAAAACGCAGTTTGTCCACCCATTGAATGTAAAATGAAGAAACCAGTTACATTCTTTAACTATTGCGTCTTCTCATGATCAATTCAAAGGAACTATTTCACCTACTGGAGTCACCTCCTCAAATTGGTGTCACTTGGACTTAACTATTTACTTGTTCTGTGTGCATCCTCTTGTCTTTTATTAAATTTGTCTCTATCTAGATTTTTTGGCCCCTAGGGGCAAACTTTTCAGCAGGTTGCTACATTCTGGGCTCCTTAGCAATGCTTTCTCAATTGGAAACAAAGGCCATTCTATTCTGCTAAATTTGATGCTCACCCAGCCATCAAGATTTGAAAATCAATAGATATTCCATCCTTTTGAAATTGATAGCTTCTCGATTGTCATCGCTTGAGATCCAACAGCTAAACCGTTCTGCGAATATTGACATCCACCGGGACGTCATCGGGCTCTTCAAAATGTCATCGGGTCCATTGCTGACTCAATCGGGTCCAATGCCACATGGCATCTGGGCACTTCCTTATTCCTTCATGGGCATCTTCCTTCGCTATTTTTCTCTTTGGCACCTTGACTATGGCTTTCTACTTGAATTTTTGCGGACAAATTGTCCGCAGGAATTATGTCAGGGCTTTTTTGCATTATTTTTTTTTTTAAAGCAGCCTGAATTCCTTAGAAAGCCGATGAACCAATATTGAACCAGACTTGTTGAACTTAGGCTGAACCAAATAGAGAAACCCTGGCATAAACTTGTGCACCCTGGAACAACTACCTTCGAATGGTGAAGAAAGAAGGTGAACAATTTTGGCCTGTGAGTAAAAAATTGGTCAACAGTATTTGAAGAGCTTATACGTAGATTTAACACATGCAAATATATTTGAATCCAAACACAAAGAGTAATATTCAAACATACAATATATTATTCCACTCAATAATATTCTTACACTACAGTTTATAATTGAACCATTACACAAATATATAGGAAAGTATTTCATATATTCTAGGAATCTCACTAACTACTCAATCCTCTAGAATATCTTGCAATATCCTATGATAGTGAGTTGGGTGATTCACTCCAAACTCATGTATAATACTATTATAAAAAAACTCCTAATATATGTTATTGTTACATAACAATAATATATATTAATTAACTTAACATAAGTAAATAATATTTACCATATGGTAAATAACAAACCACTAATTAATCCAATGTAAATACTAATTTACCAAATGGTAAATCACCATGTAAATATTAAACTTTCCTAACATTCTCCCCCTTAGTTTTTACATGGTAGCAAAAAACTATCACACTTTTTTTGCAGTTTGTTTGCCTTTGCTCACTCATGATCTTGGCACACAACTTGAACTGAAGGTAGAAGAAGGAACACATCAGTGTCTTATCAACCATGCACTATCAGGAACACATATGACCAAACTAGTATGGGAACACATATATGAACCATCTACTTATCAATCATTCATTATATGGAACACATCTGAACTATTCAGTGTGGGAATGAAATCATAAACTATCTGTATAACATTAGATGATTTTACAAAGGTTTACCACAAACTGATGTATGAACAAAAACACATTTGATTGTGCAACCTCTACAAGACTCATGATGTTTCTTATATTTTGTGCTTTCATTTTTTCACTATATATTTACATTAATGGACTAGATTAATATTTACTCATAAGTGAATAGGAATTTACCTCTATTCTTATTTTTCACACCATATTGAAAAGAAAAAAAACTAAAATCCACACGACACAACTAAAAAAATAAAATGTCACTAAAGCAAAAGTGGCCCCATCACTAGTGGCTAATGAGAGGCATAGAAAGCCTCCTTCTTTTATTTCCTCTAACCTCCAATAGGTCATTGCTTAATCAACAATTTAGTCATTAAGGCTCAATAGTTTCCACATTAAGTGTACTTCCCCCCTCAATGTGAAATATAGAGGATGTCAAGGTTGCCAAAAAATGCATCCTTTTATAAACATATTTTTTTGACTCATAACAACATGACTCAATACACTTTACTGATGGAAAAAAAAACTTTTAACTTACAACTCATTTTTTATTTTGATTCCTTGGTAGCACACGACTTAATAAAACTATGATATTTACATACTTGACAAACTTTATTTGAACAAAATAGAATACTATTCAAAACACTATCTTAACTCAAATAATAAATAAAAAGAGACTCAATAGGATGACTACTTAAACTCACAACACTTGAATCATTTGAGTTTTTACACATATATATTAAAAAAATAGACCTTTGACTTGAAAATTGTATGTTTATAAAACCTAGACTAAAGGCTTTAAACATCACAAAATTGACTCACTAAGATCTCATATGCTCAATTTAGACTAAAGACCAAACTATAATGAAATGAATGCTTACTATGATCGATGTCAGCTTTGAATTTCAAGTGTTAAAATGACTGGTCAATACACGTCACTGAGTTTGAAGCTTAGTATAGGGCATTGGATCATGGTTGTCTAGATTTAAATATTCATAGTGTTTAAATCTAAGTACACTTGGGATATAGGTTTATAATAAGAAAAAGTCACCAACTTATAAACCAATGGCTATAGCAAGGGTAGAATGTAATATTGATTTTATCTACTCCTTAAGGGAAAAATCTCAACACAAACGATCACCAGAGAGTATAGACTCAAAACAAAAATACCAAAGCAATGTATGAATTAAAATTGATAGTGACTATGTAAATTGTGTGAATCATTATAGTATTTGGCTTTGAGAGATCCCATGTACTGAATACTACAACTTTAAAATAATTTAAGCTAGATATGGCGTGTGAATGATTGTAACATTGGCATTTGAACACTTAAATAGATACCCCAATATTATGCATAGGATTAATCAACCAACAAAGCAAACCTTTCTTCTTTATACCAATTTTATAAGCCCTTCAAACTACTAGACAATTTCAAGCTTTGGTGAGTATCTAGCCTATGCTTTGAACATGACCTAGATAGGTCAAATATGCATGAGGTGATGCTTTGAATCCTTCCACAAGAGTACACATAATTCTAAAACATATTTTATAGCAGGCAGATCATTGTTGTCATTATTTGAGGCAATACAACAAAGCTAAAAATACAATTGATGTTATGACTTGAATGGTGAAGAATCGAACAATATAAATATAAAAGTTCACTTTGGAATAATCATAGACTAAAAAAAACTTATATAAATTTAATCTTAGCTTTTACTAAGAATTATAATATCATAATAGGGCAAATAAGCAAACCTATGGTGTGCCTTATAAACCATTTATTCTTCCATGGTAGATATTAACCCTACTCTAATACCAATGTTAGGTATTTGAATAGCTTATACATAGATTTAACACATGCAAATATATTTGAATCTAAACACACAAAGTAATATTCAAACATACAATATATTATTCCACTCAATAATATTCTTCTACTACATTTTATAACCAGACCACTACACAAATATATAGGAAAGTATTTTCTATCTTCTATGAATCTCATTAACTACTCAATCCTCTAAAATATCTCACAATCTCCTATAATAGTGAGTTGGGTGATTCACTCCAAATTCACA
Source organism: Torreya grandis (assembly GCA_037957365.1). Lineage (NCBI taxonomy): Eukaryota > Viridiplantae > Streptophyta > Pinopsida > Cupressales > Taxaceae > Torreya > Torreya grandis. The sequence goes on along the minus strand of JARHVA010001498.1, from coordinate 3,008,836 downwards.
TACAACACTATTATAACAAACTCTTAATATAAATTATTGTAACATAACAATAATATATTATTAACTAACTTACCATAAATATATAATAATTACCATACTATAAATAACAAACTACTAATTTACTCAATGTAAATACTAATTAATGAAATGGTAAATCACCATGTAAATAATAAATTTTCCTAACATTCCTTGCTCCTACTATGCTCTCCTTATCTTCCTCAAAACAAAGAAAGTTATAATTGCAAGTAGAAACTAAGAATAGAATTGGGAAGGGTCATTTCCCTAACTCAATGATAATTAGGCATGTGTCCACCCTTATGGGTTAAACTGCAACAACCCCATTATAAGAACACCTTAGTAGTCTCATTAATGCATCGAAGATGGCCCTAGGCACATTAATGAAAATTGCCATGAATTTCCACATTAAAATATGAGAGGGGTTGAGTTTTACAATATTTCTATTCTTATCCAAGCTTCGTATCCAAATTTCATGTTATAATCATCATTTATGTTTTGAAAATGATTCACATATGAGAAGGAAAGTGATGAAGATTATAGTTCCAAAATACATGGAGGTCCTATAATGTAAAATAGGCGTTAGGTACATTGTGGTATGTATATGGGTATTGAATGTGCCTATGATAAGGATTCAGATATATCATATGGTTCCATCCACATAGTAATCTCTTATCCCCATCCCATTTTTTCAACATGTTCATTTACATTCAAAGTACATACAAAAATGCTCAAGAGTCCAAGTCACATATATAATACAATTTAAAAAATAATAAAGATAAAGTGAAGATATAAATTATAAATCATGACATAGTAATTAGTTTGTATTATATATATCAAACATGCTTGTACCCACCTACAAAGTACATTTTAAAAAAATATAACTATAATCACAACAAATGTATAATTATAATAATTATATACTACCAAAGTGTACCAAATATTAATTTTGTAATCAAGATGGTTCATAATACTAAAATGATGCATATAACCAACATCCAAATGAAAATATGTCATACACTATATAATAATCAATAATAACATGCATAATTTGCATCCCATAAAATTATTATAGTAATAAAATGAAGAACCAATTGTAATAGAAATAAGTATCTAACCACCGTCTCCCAATATAGAGCTTGGTCAAAATAATCAAATAGGTGTAGGATTAAAAAAATTAAAACTAAGAACTATAGTTTGAATCAATTAATGAAAATATTTTATATAATTTATTTCTTTTTATTCTTGAATTTCCATGGCCTAAACCTATAAAGTGAGATTTCCTTTATTTGAAAATTGAAAGCATTTTTTTACCATTAAATGAAAGCCCTGTATAAATAGTGGTTATGAAGGATATCAAAATAGTAAAACCAAAATATGGTTAGAAATTTTCATGCTTTGATTATAATTACATGTGACTTCTTTCTTTTTTGAAAAGGTAAAAATATTTATTAAAATTAATTAAAGTACAAACATAAATCTACCACTTTAGGTAGGCCTATGAAGTAGATAGACAAGAGATAACAAAAGTATTAACTAAGTTAAATTCACATAAATCTTCAAGAATTAGTGGATTTTATTCTTAGTTTTCTCCTTACATAAATCTTGGCTAAAAGTGGACCATTTTATTCACCTCCAACTATTATGAAGTGTTCCTATCTTGATTAAAATCTAATGTATACTTAGTTGGTCTTTTACTGCCCTGTTTAGCTAGATAATCAACCAAAACATTGCTTTGTCTAGGCAAATAGACTAGGATGACATCCTTATATTATTACCATATGGATTTGATTTTAGTGATCATATTTATTATTCACTAGGCTTGTGATAAAAAATTAGCAATGAGATCCAAAAAACCTACAATAATTTGAGAATCTAATTCCACTATAATCGTGCGTGCCCCCTACTCCTAAGTATTGAGATAACATTGCCTAATAGCCAACCCTTATGCTTCAATATTAATAACCCTTCCTAGACCCTCTAACTCTAAATGTAGGATTTATTATGGCCAACATGCCTCCTTTTCATAGAAATGGGGAACCCCTCCTTTAAAAATTTAACAAACTAGCTTTGTCTAAAATAGGTCCTTGAAATATTATGTCATTACAATTTCCCCAAGCATTGTCAAGCCTTGTTTATTTTATGACTAAGGTAGGATTTTTATTTTAAGGATCTATCATGCTGACATTACAGGTCAACTTTTAAAAAAAAATACAGTGTCTTGTTCCTTTCCTAGAGTAGCAAACCTAATGCCCATCATGGCAAATTGAAATATTAACAATAATCAGATAGGTTATTAATGGATTATGCATTTTTAATTTTTACTTATTCTTTTTTATGGGTTTTATAAGAGAAAGTGGATGAATGGAGGGTACCAAATTATAAGTTGTCAAAGCATCTAGTCCTCTAGACCTCTCAAAGATGTTAGAGCCCAAGAGAGCCTGACCCACTCAAAGGGAGCCACATAACAAGTTGCCAGAATAGCCACTCCCCTAGGCCTATTATAGATGTTAGAGCTAGGGAGATCCTAGCTCAATCAAAGGGTGTCATGTAGTAATTTGTCAAAGTGGCTAGTCCCTCAGATATGTTAGAGCCCAAGAGAACCTAACCCACTCAAAGGACACCACGTCACAAGTTATCAGAGTGACCATTCCCCTAGACCTATCAAAGATTTCAGAGTTTGAGAGATCTCAACCCATTCAGAAGGTGCCATGTTACAAGTTATCAAATTGGCTAGTCCCTCAAACCTATCAGATATGTTGGAGCCCAAGAGAGCCCAGTCCTCTCAAAAAGTACCACATGGTAGGTTTTCAGAATGGCCAATCCGTTAGAGATGTTAGAGCTCTAGAGAGCCTAGCCCACTTAGAGATGCAACATAGCACATCCAAGCATGTGAACAAGTGACCACCTAAGGCCTCGAAATGGTCATAATGGAGTATGTATAGAGCCTAAGGACCAATGAAAGTATACCATGTGTCCCTAAGTGACACCTCACCCCTCCTAAAGGTATGACCTGAGATAAAAAGCTATGCTTAGGTGTCAACATATAACATAAGTTCTAATAAGAAAATGACATGTGGCATAAGGTAGGATTTAATAACTAGAAATTATTAAGGATATGTGACTGTGTGCCTACCACATGCTAAGCATTGACAAAATAGAAAGTTGGGCCCAAGCAGATGATTTTAAAATGTTGCATCACCATTGCTAAATTTGGTTGGTAGTGAAAGATTGTGAGCCCCGAATTTAACTTCAAATTCAGAAATAAAGAGATGAAATGTAGCCACCAACTCAAATTTGAATTCATGGCAAGTGTGCTTCCAAATGACATTAATACAAGGGGATAAATGTATGATTTTATAAATATCCTAAGGAAGTATATCTAATAGTTATCATTATATACCCTCTAATTAATTCAACTCCTTGCTTTCCAATTCTCATTGCATACCCCTGCATTTTCCCCCTACACTTAATACCTTTTTATTGGCCTCCATCTTGCTACAATGGTTGCATCCTCCTCAAACCCCAAGGCTGAGATTGAGTACTGATATACCTAATTCCTAAATGTCTTAACCCAATTCAAACACTATAATGACTTGTTTAAAATAATTAAACATCTACCTAGGGACTCAGGCTCTAATAATGATGAACAGACAAAGTTTGAATACACCATTTGGGTTTATAGGAAATATGATCTTTATAGGATTGTAGACAAACTAGAGGTGTTCCCTTATGCCAACCTATTTGGCAACCTAATTCTCACCGCCATTTGAGGATAGAATAGAGTCTATGACTAGGTTTGCTCACCCAAATCTCATCACTAGATCACTGACATATCTGGGAATGCCTGCAATGTTTATTACTCCCTCCCAGATTTTGCCTTCTCTTTTGATGTTTTAGTGGTGAAGACTTGGATGAAAACATTCCAAATATATGATGTCTTATAGGATTAGGATGATATAATAAATTTAAAGTGGGTCAATAAAGAGGACATCAATACATACACAGTCTACACCTTCTAAGAAGAGGTTTGGGTGGGTATGATTCTATTGAATTGATTGTTCAGGGCCCATGACTACCTATAAGTAAATAATAGTTCCCCTCCTCCATATGATCTTCACTTCCTCTAAAGTTCCAGACATGGGAGGGATGATCAATTTCAAGTTGATCAATGTCATAGTAGATGCCTGGGTAGGAGGTAATTTTTACATGATGAGATACCTCATAGATATAGTCTATAGGATGCTCAATTTCAAACCATCTACTTTTCCTACATGAGTTCTTAGGGGTTTGATGGTCCATGTAGTATTTTATCAACTATATAGCCACCAAAACTAGAACCACATTTAGGACATCTATGAGAACTTCTGCTTGGTGGCCTGCAACATTATCAAAGAGGCCCTAATGCCCCATTTATCACAAGAACTTAGGAACTCCATCACGACCATCGATGACTTTTGGTAATACAAAGAGGAAACCATGATTCAAATCATGAGAAATATCAAGCATCCCCTCTACTTGCCATACTTCATCCTAGATCACTTGGTAGAGCAGGAGATCACATACCAACTAGTACAGGGTATTTTTATCTTTTGCATAAATCGCTAGTAAAATTCCTACCACCACTCTCAATTTTCATTAAGAACCATGTTTACAAGGCTTTCCTTCCCCTCTAAAAAATGGTAATCAATCGGGACTCTTTCATCCTAGGGAGAGCTGAGCTCTAGCATTGTAACCCTAAAGGTATGATCAAGGCTCATCTGGAGAGGTGTTTGACCCACATCAATATAAAATATAAAAATCAATTAGAGGAAAACAATGTGTTTTACCTAAATGTTATGAATGACCAAGAGATGTTATCCTAAATTATAGCTTATAATAATAAAAAAGGAAAGAAAGTCTAGGCAGGCCCATATGTTCCCCCTCTAGATCTTACTTTCTTTGTAGAGGATCTAAATCCCACTCCTCCTACTATATCCAAGAGGTTTTTGTAAGGTATTCTACTAACTTATCCTCCACATACCCTAGCTCCAACCCCACCTCCTTAAGCAAATCATGTTCCTCATCCTCATGTTCCTTTTCATCCTCAAGCATCTCCTACTCCTCATGCTCTAGTTCCTCCTCTTCCTCCAACATCACCCCCTCTTCACACCTTGGATCTACCTCCACCACCTCTAATATATTTATTATCCTAACCCTAGCTGAGCCATACCTATGTTATTTATTAGTATGTAACCTAAGCATAAGTGACTCAACCTTCAGTACCTTAACCCTAGGTCATATTAACCCTAAGATTAGATATCACTAGTAATCTAGAGGTGAGCCCAAAATGAGTCTCCTAGTAGGCATTAGTGTAGGTTCCACCCATTACACCTCTCATTTCCTCCATCTCCCTTCCACCCCTCACTCTTGTCATCTTCTAGTTCTTAGTCCTTGCACCCCCAAGTTTTGCTCCCCTTCTATAAGCTCCCCAAGTGGTGCCTCCACTTTTCCCCATTGCATCCCCTCTATTTTTAACCTAGGTACCTTTAGTGTTATTCCTATTGAGAATCCTTACTTCCTCATTTCCCTCTACCCCATCCTTTCCATAACTTAAAACCTCCCAGGTGCCTTCATTGGGCATGCCTTCAATCTAGGTACCTACAGGCACATATTTTTTAGTGATCATAGCTACAAACATCAAAATGGTATCTCAAGTGCCTAGACCCATCCTGACACCCCCTTCGATCATCTCAGTCCCTCCCTTAGTGGTATTAAAACCTCCATAGTTATCCCCTATAGCTCCTACTATCCTTGTTAATCCTTTCATTGCAGCACCCTAAACTGCCCAAGTAAGAGACCCAAGAAGAGGCATAAGGAAACTCACCCTCAATCTTCCACTCAGAGACCTTCTACTTTAGCCCAACCTCTTTTATCAGCCTTAATGGTTCTTCCAGCCCTCTTCACAATGCCTCCATATATTACTCCCCAACCCCTTCTCTCCATTACCATAGGTACCCATGGATTTGGCTTCAACCATCCAATCTCTTCCCTTATATTTAACATCCCTATCTCAAGAATCATTTCCCCCAAGTGGGCATGACCCAAGAGTAATGGTGGGCATAGATGTTCCCATGAGCCTACCCTTTCATCCTTCCTCCCTTTGCTCCCATATCCCCTTCCCCTCCATTTATTTCCTCATTCACCCCTCCTACATCTTTCATATCCCATTCACATCATCCTCTATCCTTCACCACTATCTCTGCCACCCCTCCAACACTTCCTAGAACTTGGGGAATGATCCCAAGTTATAAGTACTAGAGATGATAGTCTAGGGTGACCTAGACATACAGAGGAGCTTCTACTGAGCCACATGAAGCATGAAAAGGAGTATAACATAAATTTCCATCTAGGAGGGTAACCCAGTGGTATGATAAACCCAATACAATTTGTTCTTCCTCACCAAGGTGAGGATTTCCACTAGGGAGTAAAAATATCATTAAGGATTCACTCTTTGTTCTCTAGGTAACTCATGATATGCTAGAGAAGCTATTCAAGGATATACAAAGCTATGTTTAGACACTATAATCCCAGGTGAAGAGTTCCTTCCCCACTTGGTTGATTGGGTAGGTCAAGGATTCCCTCTTACTACTCTTCTCAGTTTCAAGGAAGGTGGTGGAGACTATGGCAAAGACAAATGTTCTTATCCAATAGACTTAGGCTTACTTGGATAGGACCATGAAGATTGACAAGAATTGTAGGAATATATTGGTGGTGATTACCAAATGTATGTTCCTATAATTAAAACTAATGCCCACCTTACCCTTGGGGTTATATCAGACATATGCCAGGAACATGAAAGCAACTATGGAAGAATGGTTGGTTGTGGCTCATATTGTAATAGGACCCTTAGAAGAGGGTAGGAAAAAGTTATTGGCATAATTCAAAGAGGTCATTATCTTTGTGTTATTCCATCTAGATTGCACCGTGCCAGACAAGTGAGAATTTAGAGTCCTCCTAGGTCACTTGGACTAGTTCATGAGGGAGAAGGTCACCAAATCAAACTAGGAAGGGGCTTGGGTGGTTCTTGACCTATGAACACAATCCATGATGAGAATGAACCAGGTGTTCATGGAGGCTCCCTTCCAAGTGTACCAAAGGTTGGTGACTCAAACTAAGGTGATATTTAGGGATCCCCCTATGAATCTTGCTAAGCTAGACCAAGAGTTTAACTTTGTATTTATTGCACTAGAAGTTAAGGGTTGACTAAAATTTGCTTGAAAGTACTGTCAAATTATAGCTAGGATTTCACCTATTTTTTTCTTCATATATTCAAACTATAAATTTGACCTTGATTGATTATTATAACAGCACTTGCTCTTTTTCATAAATACATTTTGAGTTTTCTACTAAGGGCTTGTTTTGTGTTTTAATTATCTTTTATCTCCATTCTAAATGTTTTCTAACTCTAGATTAATTATATTAAAGCCTTTATATTAAATGTATGGTATGATTATGATGTGTTTATCTATTATAATCCTACTGTGAGTTCTCTCATTTCTATTTTTTACATTACTACTAATTTGTGTGTTGATCTACAATTTATAATTGGGGGTTTATGTGTAAATTACTATACACTTATAGTACTTATATTTAGTGAAGGTTCATAGTTGAGGCATACTCCTCTATTTCCTCAAACTCTTCCCATTGTGTGATAGGTAAAACTTTTGGTGAAACTTAGTCCATAGTGGTATAACTATGGCAAGGGCACTTAGTTCAATGGTAGATGCATTGATTTCATTCTAAATATGGAGGCTCTATTTTCTGCCTTACTCTCCCTTCTCTTTTTCTATTTGTTCTTGAAGACTAAACTACCCTTTCCCCTTGTGTTTAGAAAATAGAGGAGCACAATACAAGAATTTCAATAATAACTTTTGATAATTAGATTTGTATGTAAGAATCTCATATTTAAATTTTAGTGGTGGCACCACATCTCTTGGATACTATTCATATAAACTCTATATTGAATTCAAATACCCACAATCATGCCTTGGGCTGATCCCAAATCAGTCCTAAAATAGAGGATGAGAATCCATCATTTTTCCCACCTTCCTCTTTGAGAATGACCAATCTCATGAGCATTACTTGAACCGTATTTTGGACTGAATAATAGCTGGCTCTAGAATGAGGGCCAATTCATGTATTTTAAGCTTGTCATTGGTTTATTGGTTTGTTAAAATTGTATTTATTGATAATAACATGCTAACAACTATTTGAGTGTGAAACATCTTGGAGACTAGTCTGCATGTCACCAAAGCTAGGTCCCACTGCTATCAATTAGTGATTTCCCCTAATTTTCCATAAAAAATTAAGGCTAAATTGACCTATACCTACCATTATTCCAAAAAATTTGTCCTTACAACTTCTTCTAAATTTGCATCCCAAAATGGCCTAGTTGGTTGGATCTACTATTAACGTCATAAAGGTTATCCATGATTTACCTAGAAACCTTGAGAGGTAACTTCCCCATTTCACTCCTAGTGTGGGACAAACTATTGAAGACCACATAACTTACTATAAAAATTCCATGAGGCTCTTAAATTAAGAACACAAAGATGTGGTGTGCAGGCTTTTCCCCTTCATGTTGATGGACTCAGCATATGATTATTTACTTAACCTCCCTAAATACTCTATCCCCAATTTAGACCATTTCAATATTTCCTTCTTGCCCAATTTGGGAAACCCTAATGTCCTATACCAAAAACTTTCTTGTATTAAAAGGGATCCCAATGATCCTATCAAGAATTTTAATGCTAGGTTTCAAATTATGTACAGATGGGTCACCATGAATTATCAACCTAACCCCCAACTAGCACTTGAAATGTATAAGAATGCTTTGGACCCTTGGATGGCCATGTTTCTAAGGAGAGACCCAATCACAACAAACCTATCCTTGTATTATGTAGGAGCCATCAAGGTAGACAGGCAATTGAACCCCTAAGGCCATATGATGACCCACACTCATAATGTGATACCATAGATACTCGCATTTATATTTCTAACCAAAGTTAATTAGAATTCCCTAATACTTTAGCCACTCCTTATAATACATTAGCTCCCAGTGGGTCATCCCACTTCAAACCAAAAACTAGGTTTGCTTAACCTAGGGTGCCATGAGCTAATTTCTTAGACACTATACTAGGTAACATTGGTAGTAACTAACAAACCCAAACTATACCCTAGAATTCCATAAAGATAAATTTGGACACCATTCAGTGAATGTTATAAAAACTCAACAATGATTTCCTTAGGATAAAAAGGTAGGTGAGTAACTCTAATAAAAAGAGTTATGGAAAAACTTCACATATCAAAGACCAATCAAAAACTATAATCATCCTCATAATCCCCTAGAACCCTCACCTAATAGGTTGCCTAAAATAAATATCTTTGAGATATCCTTACCTAACTAGTGTTGAGTACATAACATGGCAGTGCATGGGGAACTAGATTTCATGGATTTTGATTCTGCTTTGATATCTTCTAAAAGGAAATGGAATATTATGAGGTAGCCCCCAATCACCCTAAACCATCCAACCTGGGTAAAGACACAAGCACTACTATGGTGGTGGAAACCATGGATTTCCCTAGCTAAGAAGAAAATGACTCAAAATAGGGTATTAGTGAGGTTCAACCATTTCAACAATTCCGAAGGAGCAACTATGACTTCAATAATAGGCAATAACAACAACCCTCACTACCTCAACTCTCCCTAATAATGGTGCAACCCCACCTGACCAAAATTCTATGAATGATCCCCCACCTTTGAGACTTCAAGAACCTAAAATACCTATAGACACCCTATTGGTTTAGATTAAATGTGGTTATAACATAGTTGAGGACATGAAAAAGATCAAATCCAACATTACACTTTATGAGCTTGCTCAAATTACTGAGTAACATGATCTCTTGCTACAATCTTTGACTCAAAAGCTAACCCCACCAGCCTATCTAAAACTAAGAGAAACACATACCAATGGGCTCATTCACAAGAATAAGATGGAGGTACCCCCTTTCCTATTAACCATTCGATGGTTTGGAAATAATATACATAACTTCCTAGTAAATTCAAGAGTGGATACCATTAGGCATATGTGATAAGTTTGGATTGGTCCTTATAAAGTCAAACAAAGTAGTGGTCTAGCTTGACAAGTTTGAAGTGAATGTGATAAGAGAATTTTCAAATGTCCACATATAGTTGCAGTCCAAGCCTAGGATTCAACACTTGATATACATACAAGTGGTGGACATTTTTGAAGCTTATGTTATGTTCCTTAGTATATATTGGTCCAAAACCCTAAATGGGTATATGGCCACAAATTTCTCTCATATGTGGTTACCATAGAGAGGAGTGACCAAAAAAATATAGGTAAATAGGGAACCTCATATGAAACACATCATAACTGAGTATAATTCCATTAACGATAAGGTAAACCTAGTTTCCTCATATGTAGGTATCTACATTCTAAGCACAAAGCTACTTAAAGACCAAGCTAATCAAAGGCCAAACTTACCCATCCCATGGTCTCTCTATATAAATGAACCTCACTCCAAACAAGGTACTGGGGCTAATGTTCTACTTATGGATGCCCTAGGAAGGAAAAAATTATCATCATGTAGGTTGTTTTTTCCTTACATAAACAATCTCGTGGAGTATGAAGCATTAATCCTAAGATTACAATTTGCATTGAAGTAAAAGGAAAATGAACTAAGAGTAATTAGTGACTCTAAACTAGTGGTCAACTAGATCAAAACTAAATTTCAATGCAATATATCATACCTCTTAAGGTATAATCACGGGGCTTGGAACCTAATCAATATTTTTAATGCATTTAATATCATCCATATCCCTCAAGAGGAAAACCAAGTAGTTAACTCACTTGCATCTATAGCAGCTAACTTAACTCCCCTAGATGACACTGAGTTGCAAGATTTCTTTGTATAACTCATCATATGTCCCTCTATCCCTGATAATGTGACAAAATTTTAGGTCTTTGAGGATGACTAGTAGACCATCCAATTTCTTAGTAATGAGTGAATATTTGAGACCCAAGTTATAGATGAGAAATACAAAGATAACATAGGGAATGAATTGGATAAAGATGGGGTTTTAAATATTAATGGGAATGATCTCATTGGAAATAACATTCATTGCTTTAGACCCAACCTTCCAAGCAAAAAAACTCAAGTTTGAGAACCAAAGGTGCTGAATCATCAACCTTGATCTTGTAAAAAACCCCTAGATGGTCAATATAGGTCCTGACTAGATGGATTATGAATTGGAATAGTTACATAAATTATTACTATGGTATAAAGATGTAATTTTCTAGGCATATGGAGACCTCAAAGTCTTTGACCCAAAGGAAATCACTCACACTCCCCTCAAACCCAATCAAAAACCATTTAGGCAAAGATAGAGGCCAATGAACCCAATCATGAAGCCCTTCATAAACAAGTCCATAAGTTACCTTTTGCAAGGATAATTTTATTGGTCTATCACTCCACTTGGGTGGCCAAACTAGTGCTTATATAGAATTAAAATGGATAAATTCACCTATGTGTAGACTTCCATAACTTAAATTGAGCCTTGCATAAACATAATTACCTAGTGCCTTCTCTTGACAAAGTAATCTATATGGTGAGTGGATCTCAAATGTTGTCCCTTTTAGATGAATTTTGGAGATATAAATAATTCTTGGTTAATTTTGAAGACAAGACTAAGACTACCTTCACCACTAAGTGTGGAAATTTTGATTATAAATGAATGCCCTTTATTTTGATCAATGTTGTCATAACTTTCCAAAGAGTGATGGACTTTGCTTTTGAAAGATTGATTAGCAAATTCATAATAATCTATATGGATGACCTAAGTGTGTTTTCAAAATATAGGTCAGATCGTGTGTACCATCTAGATAAAGTATTCAAAATATGCATAAGGTATGGCATTTCCATAAACCCAAAGAGGAGCATGTTTAGTGTCACTAAAGGTAAGCTTTTTCACCACATTATCACAAAACAAGGTATTGTTATTGATATCGAAAGGGTAGATGTGATTTATAATCTACATTTACTTAACAGTAAGAAATAACTAAAATCCTTCTTTGGGAAAATTAACTTCATGTGTAAGTTTATTTCCATATTTTTTTAAATATTAAAACCCTTAAATGTTATGTCAAAACTAGACATGAAATTAGAATACCAGGTCGAATCAAAGAATGCTTCTCAAGATGTCAAAGATACCATTATGCAAGTCCCAATTATCATCAGTTCAGACTATACCCAAGATTTCTATATATATCCCTTTGATTTAAAACACACCATTATTGCTTGCCTTGCCCAAATATTAGAGGAAGATGAGAACCCCATTGCTTTTATGAACACCAATATCAAAGATTTTAAGCTAAGATATTCTATCCTAGATAAGAAAGCCTATACCCTAGTCAAGGTGGTAAATAAATTTAGGTGATACATCCTTAAGAATAAAGTGCACTTAATTACCCTAGACCCAGTGATAAAGAAGATTCTAGGGTAGAATGAGTTGGGAAAATGAAGTGGCCAATGGATGACAAAAATCTCAAAGTAAAATTTAAAAATCAAACTAGCCAAACTAATTAGATGATAGGGCCTCATCTAGATAGTAACTAAGATAGATCCAAGTATAACTATGCATAAATTGGAGCAAGGGAGCGTGCTATAATCAAAATGGTATGCCCTACTCATGCATTTATTACTATATGGAAACACAACTATAGGACTCAACCATACACAGAAGAGGGCCCTATAGTTGAATGATGAATAATACATGTTGTATAAGGGAGTTCTCTTTAGAATGAACCACAAAGGAGTCTAACTCTCGTGTGTGTCATAAGAGGAGGTCAAGGAAATATTGGCAAGTTTATATGAAAAAATGGGAACTGATCATCTTGTGGAAAACACCATGACACATAAAATTCTTTGATTAGGATACTTCTAGCCCCCCCTATTCAAGGATGTTCATACCCATGTTCACTTTTTCCATCAATGCTAAACCTTTTCTAAAATGGAATCTCATGTGTCAGTGCCAATGTATCTCATCATGGATTCTACGCCATTTGTCTAATGGGGACTAGAATTCAATGGGGTCATCAACCCCAATTCATCAGTCAGCCATAAGTTTATCCTCATGGGTATATACTATTGAACAAGGTGGTTTGAGATAGTGGAAACTAAAATAAGCACTGTCATTGAAGTCATCAAATTCTTAGAAAACACCATAACCACCCATTTTTGGGTCCTAATCTCTTTGGTGTGTGATAATGACCCTACCTTCCAATTTATAGAATTCACAGAATGGACCTATGATAATGGAATCATGTTAAGGTTCTCATCCGATCACTACCCACAAGGGAGTATATTAGTGGAGTTCACCAATAAGAATTTAATAGATGCCATCAAGAAATCAACTAGAGAGAACCCCCAAAGATGGCATTTTTTGTTGAAGTACACTCTATGGGCAAATCACACTAGGTATAAACAAGCCCTCAATAGCTCTCCTTTCCTTCTAGTTTATGGATTGGAGCTGATCATGCTAGTCACACTCAAGTTTCCAACTTATAAATTCATTGAATAATTCATGGAACTATATGATAAGGTGAATTTTAGACTCCTAGACATAATTTAGTTAGAGGAAGCCTTAGATAGAGATATGTTAAGCTTAAATAAACATCAAGATATAGTCAAAATGTCGTTCAATAAGAGAGCTAAGATCAAGACTTCAAAATATCTAACTTAGTCCTAATGCGGAACAAGTCTCATAAGAATAAAGAATAGCATTTAAAATTTGATCCCCTATGTATTGGCCCATACCAAATAGTCAAAAAGCTGAGTCAAAATTCCTTCTGCCTTAAGGATCTTAAGGGAAACAACCTGCCACTGCTAGTAAATAGATAATTTTGAAAATAACATTTCTCAGTTGTCCCATCCAGTGTAGTTTCTATGTAATCAAGGCAAGGGTTGGTAATGTATATACTAGATAGGATATCTTTTATTGTGTGTTTAATTTTTTCATGTGTTTGCTTTGTATTTTATCTCTTTGGTTTGCATCTTGTTTGTGGTGTTTCTTTGATGTCTTTCCCTACTAGTAGATGCTCCAGGTAATGGTCAAATCTTAGGAAGAATGGTTGAGAAGCATGAAGTCCCAGGTTGAATCTTCAATCCACACAAGTCAAGTATGGTAATTGAATATTTTTTACATTCCACATATCGGAAGCTAATGATTCTAATTGAAATAAGTGGAATTCAGAACAACCCACATCCTAATAAAGCCATCAAGTTACACTTAAGGTAACATCTCATGAAAATACAAGACTATTCGAGCTCATCAAAGATAGGATGGGTATTCAATGCTCGCTCATCATCTTTTCACCCTTGTCTTGATCCCAAAACTTGAATGGATGAGACTAATAAAATAAAATATTTTCACAAGGAAGCTTGGAAAAAGATAAGAAAATCATGCAAAATCTAAATTTTGATTCTTCCTCAAAAAGGCAATATAGGCAACCTCCATCATAGGGTTTATGGCCTGGATATCAGTGGATCAAGGCCTTTAATGGGACTAGAGGTATATTTTTCATGGATATGGATTCCCATATAGTAGCTTATAAATTCTCGTGCCATATCCCTCCAAGCCATCAAATCATTAACACCCCTAAAGAAGCCTGGAATTATATCAAATAATTGAGAATCCCTTATTACACACACTAGTGGCCATATAAGGGATGAAATATTAGTATGCCACTAACTATTACTTGAATTTAGTGCCTTCTCATTTCTACTATGCATGAAGATCTCTCTACAATCTAGTTGGGATCTAAGTGCTTGATGTCACTTTTCTCACAGAAGTCACCATTTATTGTTACCAACATGACCCATTTTTGTAGAAATGGGGGACCCATCCTTTAAAAATTTATCAAAAATAGAGCTCCCAGGTCCATTCTTTTATTCTAACTGGCTTCATTTGAAACAAGTCCTTGAAATATGGTGTCGCCCCAATTTCCCTGAGTCATATCAAGCCTTGTTTATTTTATGACTAAGGTAGGCTTTTTATTTTAAGGATTTAGGGTGATAACATTGGAGATCAACTTTTAAAATAAGTTATCAAAGTCTTGTTCCTTTCCTAGATTAGCATACCCAATGCCTTTCATGACAAATCAAAATCTTAATGGCAGTCAAGTAGGTTATTAATGTGTTCTGCATCTTTTCATTTTACTTACTATTTTTTATTGGTTTTATAGGAGAAAATAGACAAATATAGGGTGCCACATTACAATTTTTCATAGCGGTCAGTCCCACAGACCTATCAGAGATGTCAGAGCCTGAAAGAACTCAGCCCACTCATAGGATGCCATGTAGTAAGTTATTAGAGTAGCTAATGCACTAGACTTGTTAGAGATGTCAAATCTAGAGAGAGCCCAACCTACTCATAGGGTACCATGTGGAAAGTTATCAATAGATCCAATCCCCTAGAATTATCAAAGATGTTAGAGCTTGGGAGAGCCTGACCCACTTAGAGAGTGCCACATTATAAGTTATCAAAGTGCTCAATCCCCCAAACCTGTCAAATGTGTTAGAGCTTGGGAGAGCCTGGACCACCCAAAGGGAACCAAGTCACAAGTTGTCAAAGTGACCAGTCCCCCAAACCTGACAAAGATATCAAATCCTAGGAGAGCCTGGCCCACTCAAAAGGCACCATATACAAGTCATCAAAGTATTTATTCCACTTGAACATGTTATATATTTTAGAGCCTAACCCACTTAGAGGATGTAATGTATCATAACTATGCATATGAACAAGTGGACACCTAAGGCCCCAACAAGGTCAAAATGAATTATACATGGATCCTAAGGACAAATCAAAGGATGCCATGTGTCCCTATGTAACATCTCACCCTTCCTAAAGGTGTGACATGAGGTAAGAATCTATTCTTAGGTGTCAACCATTAATAGAAGGGCCATTAAGAATATAGCATGTGGCATAAGGTAGGATTTAACCAAAAAGCCTCAAGGAGATATGACCACATGCTTACCATGTGTTGGGCATTAATAAAATATAAAGTTAGGATAATTGGACAATTTTAAAATGTTGCATCACCATTATTAAATTTGCTTGGTGATGAAGCATAGTGAGCCCCAAATTTAACTCCATATTGTGAAATAAAGAGAGGAAATCTAGCCACCATCTCAAATTTTAATTCATGACAAGTGAACTTCCAAATGACAATAATATAGGGGGATAAATATATTCTTTTATAAATATCTTAATGAAAACTTAGTAACATTTATCCTTATATATATTTTGATCAATTTAACTCGTTATTTTCCAATTCCTATCACATACCACTATGTTTCCCCTACATTCAATACCTTTATGTTGGCTTTCATCTTAATATAATGGTTGCATCCTCCTCCAACCCAAGGCCAAGCCTAAGTACTAATATATCATATTCCCAAAAGGCTTGGCCCAATTCAAATACTATAATGACTTGTTCAAAACAATCGAATAAGTACCTAGGGACTCAAGCTCCGATAATGTTGAACAAGTAGAGTTTGAAGACACCCTTTGGGATTAACAGAAATGTTGTCTTCATAAGGCCACATCAAAACCAGAAGTCTTCTCCTAAACTGACTTATTTTGTAACCTACCTCTCATCACCATCTAAGTATAGAATAGATTCCATAACTAGGTTTACTCACCCAAATCTTAACACTAGATTTCCAACATCTCCAAAAATGTCTATAAGGCATATTAATACCTCATAGATTTCATCTTCTCTTATGATATTGCATGGATGAAGACTTAGACAAAAAAACCATCCAAATATATGACATCCTAAGGATTCATTGAAAACTTGGATGCTAAGTGGGTCAGTAAGGAGGACATAAATACATACATAGTATACACCATTTGGGAAGAGGTCTAGGTGGGTATGATTCTGTTGAACTAATTATTCAAGTCCCATGACTCCTTACATGTTAATGAATTATCCCTGTCTCTCCTCTATATGATCCTCACTAGCTCTAAAGTTACAGACATGGGAGGTCAAAACACCTAAATTACATTTAGTGTCAAAATGCATTTAAAACCTATTGATAATTCTTTTTAATATAATTCATGACATTTCCCTCAAAATTCAAATAATTGAATAAATCAAATTAATTGATTGTGCACACTTTAAATCCTTATTTAAATATAAAATCTATATTTTACACCTCACCCAAGTTACAAGTTATCAAAGAGATCAATCCCCCATACCTATCAGATATATTAGAGCTCAGGAGAACCTATCCCACTCAAAGGGAACCACATCACAAGTTGTCAGATCAGCCAGTCCCCCAGACCTGATAGAGATATCAAATCTGGGGAGAGCTTGGCCCACTCAAAAGGCACCACATAGCAAGTTTTCAGAGTGATTAGTCACCTTGAACATGTTAGAGATTTTAGAGCCTAGAAGACCCTAACCCACTCAGAGGATGCAATGTATCATAACCATGCATATGAACAAGTGGCCACCTAAGGCCCCAAAATGGTCAAAATGAATTACAGAGGGAGCCTTAAGGACCAATCAAAGGATGTGTCTCTATGTGACATCTCACCCTTCCTAAAGGTGTGAAATGAGTTAAAAATATATACTTAGGTGTCAACCATTAATAGGAGGGTCATTAAGAAGATAAGATGTGGCATAAGGTAGGAGTTAACCAGAAAGCCTCAAGGAGATATGATCACATGCTTACTATGTTTTGGGTATTAATAAAATAGAAAGATGGGCCCAATTGGATAATTTTAAAACATCACATTGCCATTATTAAATTTTCTTGGTGACGAACCATTGCGAGCCCCAAATTTAACTCCATATTGGGAAATAAAGAGAGGAAATCTAGCCACCAGCTCAAATCTGAATTCATGACAATTGAACTTCCAAATTCCATTAATATAGGGGGATAAATATATGATTTTATAAATATCCTAAGGAAAAATTAGTAACATTTATCACTATATAACTTTTGATCAATTTAACTCCTTATTTTCTAATTCATGTCACATACCCCTATGTTTCCCCTACACTTAATACCTTTATATTGGCTTCTATCTTACTATATTGGTTGAATCCTCCTCAACCCCAAGGCCAAGCCTAATTAATAAGATATCTTATTCCTAAAAGGCTTGGCCCAATTCAAACACTATAATGACTTGTTCAAAATAATCGAATAGGTACCTAGGGACTCTAGCTCTGACAATGATGAACACGCAAAGTTTTAAGACACCCTTCAGGCTTAGAATAAATGTTGTCTTCATAGGGCCACATCAAAATAAGAAGTGTTCCCTTGCACTAACTTATTATACAACCTTCCTCTCATCACCATATGAGTACAGAATAGATTCCATAACTAGGTTTTCTCACCCAACTCTTAACACTAGATTGCCAACATCTCCAAAATTGTCTATAAGGCATATTACTACCTCCTTAGTTTCACCTTCTCTTATGATGTTGCAGCGATGAAGACTTAGACAAAAAAAATCCAAATATATGACATCCTAAGGATTTGCTGAAAAGCTAGATGTTAAGTGGGTCAGTAAGGAGGACATCAATATACACATAGTCTACACCAATTGGGAAGAGGTCTGGGTGGGTATGATTATGTTGAATTGATTGTTTAAGGCTAATGACTACTTATATGTTAATGAATTATGAGTGCCCCTCCTCTATATGATGCTCACTAGCTCTGAAGTTCTAGACATGGGAGGTGAAAACACCTAATTTACATTTAGTGTCAAAATTCACTTAAAGCCTATTAAGAATTATTTTTAATATAATTCATGACAATTCCCTCAAAATTCAAATAATTGAATAAATAAAATTAATCAATTGCGCACACTTTAAATCCTTATTTAAATATAAAATCCAATTTTTACACCTCACCCAAGTTACAAGTTATCAAAGTGATCAGTCCTCCAGACCTATCAGATGTGTTAGAGCTCAGGACAGCCTGGCCCACTCAAAGGGAAACACATCAAAAGTTGTTAGAGTGGCCAGTCCCCTAGACCTAATAGAGATATCAAATCTTGGGAGAGCCTAGCCCACTCATAAGGCACCATGTAGCAAGTTGTTAGAGTGGTTAGTCCCCTTAAACATGTTAGAGATTTTAGAGCCTAGAAGCACCTGACCCACTTAGAGGATACAATGTAGCATAACCATACATATAAACAAGTGGCCACCTAAGGCCCCAATATGGTCAAAATTAATTATAGATGGAGCCTAAGGACAAATCAAAGGATGCCATCTATCCTCATGTGACATCTCACCCTTCCTAAAGGTACAAAATGAGGTAAAAATCTATGCTTAGGTGTCAACCATTAATAGAAGGGCCATTAAAAAGATAACATGTGGCATAAGGTAGGAGTTAACCAGAAATCCTCAAGGAGATATGACCACATGCTTACCATGTGTTTGGCATTAATAAAATAGAAAGTTGGGCCCAATTGGACAATTTTAAAATGTTACATCACCATTATTAAATTTACTTGGCAACGAAGCATTGTGAACCCCAAATTTAACTCCATATTGGGAAATAAAAGCAGAAATCTAGCCACCAACTCAAATTTGAATTCATGACAACTAAACTACCAAATGACATTAATATAGGGGAATCAATATTTACTTTTATAAATATCCTAAGGAAAACTTAGTAACATTTATCACTATATACATTTTGATCAATTTAACTCCTTATTTTCCAATTCCTGTCACATACCCCTATGTTTCCCCCTACACTCAATACCTTTATATTGGCTTTCATCTTAATATAATGGTTGCTACCTCCTCAACCCCAAGGCCAAGCCTAAGTACTAAGATATTTTATTCCCAAAAGGCTTGGCCCAATTCAAATACTATAATGACTTATTCAAAACAATCGAACAGGTACCTAGTGACTCAACCTCTAATGATGATGAATAGGCAGAGTTTGAAGACACCCTTTAGGATTACAAGAAATGTTATCTTCATAGGGACACATCCAAACTAGAAGTGTTCCCCTACACTGACTTATTTTGCAACCTACCTCTCATCACCATCTAAGTATATAATAGATTCCATAACTAGGTTTGCTCACCCAACTCTTAACATTAAATTGCCAAAATCTCCAAAAATGTCTATAAGGCATATTACTAACTCCTAGATTTAACCTTCTCTTATGATGTTTCATGGATGAAGACTTGGACAAAAAACCATCCAAATATATGACATCTTAAGGATTCATTGAAAACCTAAATGCTAAGTGGGTCAGTAAGGAGGACATCAATACATACATAGTCTGCACCATTTAGGAAGAAGTATGGGTGGGTATGATTATGTTGAATTGATTGTTCAAGGCCCATGAATACTTACATGTTATTGAAATATGGGTGCCCCTCTTCTATATTATCCTCACTAGCTCTCAAGTTCTAGACATGGGAGGTGAAAACACCTAAATTACATTTAGTGTCGAAATGCACTTAAAACCTATTAATAATTATTTTTAATATAATTCATGACATTTCCCTCAAAATTCAAATAATTGAATAAATCAAATTAATTGATTGTATACATTTTAAATCATTATTTAAATATAAAATCCATATTTTACACCTCACCCACGTTACAAGTTATCAAAGTGATCAGTCCCCCAAACCTATTAGATATGTTAGAACTCAAGAGAGCCTATCCCACTCAAAGGGAACCACATCACAAGTTGTCAGAGCAGCCAATCCCCAAGACCTGATAGAGATATCAAATCTTGGTAACGCTTGGCCACTCAAAAGGCACCATGTAGCAAGTTGTCAAAGCAGTTAGTCACCTTGAACATGTTAGAGATTTTAGAACCTAGAAGAGCCTTACCCCCTTAGAGGATGCAATGTAGCATAACCATGCATATGAACAAATGGCCACCTAAGGCCCCAAAATGGTCAAAATGAGTTACAAATGGGCCCTAAGGACCAATCAAAGGATGTCATGTGTCCCTATGTGACATCTCACCCTTCCTAAAGGTGTGACATGAGGCAAAAATATATGCTTAGGTGTCAACCATTAATAGAAGGGCCATTAAGAAGATAAGATGTGGCATAAGGTAGGAGTTAACCAAAAATCCTCAAGGAGATATGATCACATGCTTACCATGTGTTGGGAATCAGTAAAATAGAAATCTAGGCCCAATTAGATAATTTTAAAATTTTGCATCTCCATTATTAAATTTTCTTGGTGACAAAGGATCATGAGCCCCAAATTTAACTCCATATTGGGAAATGAAGAGAGGAAATCTAGCCACCAGCTCAAATTTGAATTCATGACAACTGAACTACTAAATGCCATTAATACAGGGGATAAATATATGCTTTTATAAATATCCTTAGGAAAACTCAGTAACATTTATCACTGTATACCTTTTGATCAATTTAAATCCTTATTTTCCAATTCATGTCGCATACCTCTATGTTTCCCCCTAAACTCAATACCTTTATATTGGCTTCCATATTAATATAATGGCTGCATCCTCCTCAACCCCAAGGCAAAGCCTAAGTACTAAGATATCTTATTCCCAAAAGGCTTGGCCCAATTCAAACACTATAATGACTTGTTCAAAATAATTGAATAAGCACCTAGGGACTCAATCTGTGATAATGATGAATAGGCAGAGTTTGAAGACACCCTTCAGGCTTACAAGAAATGTTGTCTTCATAGGGCCACATAAAAACTAGAATTGCTCCCTTACACTAACTTATTCTACAACCTACCTCTCATCACCATCTGAGTACAGAATAGATTACATAACTAGGTTTGCTCACCCAACTCTTAACACTGGATTGCCAACATCTCCAAAAATGTCTATATGACATATTCCTACCTCCTAGATTTCACCTTATCTTATGATGTTTCATGGATGAATACTTAGACAAAAAACCATCCAAATGTATGACATCCTAAGCATTTGCTGAAAACCTGGATGCTAAGTGGGTCAGTAAGGAGGACATCAATACATACATAGTCTACACCATTTGGGAAGAGTTATAGGTGGGTGTGATTCTAATGAACTGATTGTTCAAGGCCCATGACTACTTGCATGTTAATGAAATATGGGTGCCCCTCCTCCATATGATCCTCACTAGCTCTGAAGTTCTAGACATGGGAGGTGAAAACACCTAAATTACATTTAGTGTCAAAATGTAATTAAAACTTATTAATAATTATTTTTAATATAATTCATGACATTTCCCTCAAAATTCAAATAATTAAATAAATCAAATTAATTTATTGTGCACACCTTAAATCCTTATTTAAATATAAAATCTAGATTTTACACCTCATCCAAGTTACAAGTTATCAAAGTGATCAATCCTCCATACCTATCAGATATGTTAGAGCTCAGGAGAGCCTAGCCCACTCAAAGGGAACCACATCACAAGTTGTTAGAGCGGCTAGTCCCCCAGACCTGATAGAGATGTCAAATCTTCGGAGAGCTTGGCCCACTTAGAAGGCACAACATAGCAAGTTTTCAGAGCGGTTAGTTACCTTGAACATGTTAGAGATTTTATAGCCTAAAAGAGCCTAACCCAC
Organism: Torreya grandis; assembly: GCA_037957365.1. Lineage (NCBI taxonomy): Eukaryota > Viridiplantae > Streptophyta > Pinopsida > Cupressales > Taxaceae > Torreya > Torreya grandis. The sequence goes on along the minus strand of JARHVA010001498.1, from coordinate 2,986,163 downwards.
TCAGAGGATGCAATGTATCATAACCATTCATATGAATAAGTGTCCACCTAAGGCCCAAAAATGGTCAAAATGAATTACAGATAGAGATTAAGGACCAATCAAAGGATGCCATGTGTCCCTATGTGATATCTCACCCTTCCTAAAGGTGTGACATGAGGTAAAAATCTATGCTTAGGTGTCAACCATTAACAGAAGGGCCATTAAGATGATAACATGTGGCATAAGGTAGGAGTTAACTAGAAAGCCTCAAGGAGATATGACCACATGCTTACCATGTGTTGGGAATTAATAAAATAGAAAGTTGGGCCCAATTGGACAATTTTAAAATGTTACATCACCATTATAGGACCAATCAAAGGATGCCATGTGTCCCTATGTGATATCTCACCCTTCCTAAAGGTGTGACATGAGGTAAAAATCTATGCTTAGGTGTCAACCATTAACATAAGGGCCATTAAGATGATAACATGTGGCATAAGGTAGGAGTTAACTAGAAAGCCTCAAGGAGATATGACCACATGCTTACCATGTGTTGGGAATTAATAAAATAGAAAGCTGGGCCCAATTGGACAATTTTAAAATGTTACGTCACCATTATTAAATATGCTTGGCGATGAAGGATCATGAGCCCCAAATTTAACTCCATATTGGGAAATGAAGAGAGGAAATCTAGCCACCAACTCAAATTTGAATTCATGACAAGTGAACTACCAAATGACATTAATACACGGGGATAAATATATGATTTTATAAATATCCTAAGGAAAACTCAGTAATATTTATCACTATATACCTTTTGATCAATTTAACTCCTTATTTTCCAATTCATGTCGCATACCCATATGTTTCCCCTACACTCAATACCTTTATATTGGCTTCCATCTTACTATAATGGTTGCATCCTTCTCAACCCCAAGGCCAAGCCTAAGTACTACGATATGTTATTCCTAAAAGGCGTGGCCCAATTCAAACACTATAATGACTTGTTCAAATGAATCAAAAAGGTACCTAGGGACTCGAGCTCTGACAATGATGAACAGGTAGAGTTTAAAGACACCCTTCAAGCTTACAAGAAATGTTATCTTCATAGGGCCACATCCAAACTAGAAGTGTTCCCATGCATTGACTTATTTTGTAACCTACCTCTCATCACCATCTATGTAAATAATAGATTCTGTAACTAGGTTTGCTCACCTAACTCTTAACACTAGATTTTTAACATCTCCAAAAATGTCTATAAGGCATATTACTACCTCCTAGATTTCACCTTCTCTTATGATGTTGCATTGATGAAGACATAGAAAAAAAACCATCCAAATATATGACATCCTAAGGATTCACTAAAAACCTGGATGCTAAGTGGGTCAATAAGGAGGACATCAATACATACATAGTCTACACCATTTGAGAAGAGGTCTAAGTGGGTATGATTCTATTGAACTAATTGTTCAAGGCCCATGACTACATACATGTTAATGAATTATGGGTGCTCTCCTCTATATGATCCTCACTAGCTCTAAATTTCTAGACATGGGAGGTGAAAACACCTAAATTACATTTAGTGTCAAAATGCACTTAAAACCTATTAATAATTATTTTTAATATAATTCATGACATTTCCCTCAAAATTCAAATAATTGAATAAATTAAATTAATCAATTATGCACACTTTAAATCCTTATTTAAATATAAAATCTAGATTTTACACCTCACCCAAGTTACAAGTTATCAAAGTGATCAGTCCCCCAGACCTGTCAGATATGTTAGAGCTTGAGAGAGCCTAGCCCACATCATAAGCTGTCAGAGCAATTAGTCCCCTAAACTTGATGAGATATCAAATCCTAGGAGAGCCTGGCCCACTCAAAAGGCACCACATAGCAGGTTGTCAAAGTGGTTAGTCCCCTCGAACATGTTAGATATTTTAGATCCTAGAAGAGCCTAACCCACTCAGAGGATGTAATGTACCAAAACCATACATATGAACAAGTGGCCACCTAAGGCCCCAAAATGGTCAAAATGAATTATAGATGGAGCCTAAGGACCAATCAAAGGATTCCATGTGTCCCTATGTGACATCTCACCCTTCTTAAAGGTGTGACATGAGGTAAAAATCTATGCTTAGGTGTCAATCATTAATAGAAGGGCCATTAAGAAGATAACATGTGGCATAAGGTAGGAGTTAACTAGAAAGCCTCAAGGAGATATGACCACATGCTTACCATGTGTTGGGTATTAATAAAATATAAATCTGGGCCCAATTAGAAAATTTTAAAATGTCGCATTGCCATTATTAAATTTGCTTGGTGACAAAGGATTGTGGGCCCTAAATTAACTTTGTATTAGGAAATGAAGAGAGGAAATCTAGCCACCAGTTCAAATTTGAATTCATGATAAGTGAACTACCAAATTCCATTAATACACAAGGATAAATATATTTTTTTATAAATATCCTAAGGAAAACTCAGTAACATTTATCACTATATACATTTTGATCAATTTAACTCCTTATTTTCTAATTCTTATTGCATACCCCTATGTTTCCCCCTACACTCAATACCTTTATATTGGCTTCCATCTTACTATAATGGTTGCATCCTCCTCAACCCCAAGGCCAAGCCTAAGTACTAAGATATCTTAATCCCAAAAGGCTTGGCCCAATTCAAACACTATAATGACTTGTTCAAAATAATCAAGCAAGTACCTAGGGACTTGAGATCTGACAATGATGAACATGAAGAGTTTGAAAATACCCTTTGATCTTACAAGAAATTTTATCTTCACAAGGCTACATCCAAACTATAAGTGTTCCCCTACACTAACTTATTCTACAACCTACCTCTCATCACCATCTGAGTACAGAATAGATTCCATAACTAGGTTTTCTCATGCAACTCTTAACACTAGGTTGCCAACATCTCCAAAAATGTCTATAAGGCATATTACTACCTCCTATATTTCACCTTCTCTTATGATGATGCACCGATGAAGACTTATAAAAAAAATCATCCAAATATATGACATCCTAAGGATTCACTGAAAACCTAGATGCTAAGTGGGTCAGTAAGGAAGACATCAATACATACATAGTATACACCATTCGAGAAGAGGTCTAGGTGGGTATGATTCTATTGAATTGATTATTCAAGGCCCATGACTACTTACATGTTAATAAATTATGGGTGCCCCTCCTCCATATGATCCTCACTAGCTCTGAAGTTTTAGACATGGGAGGTGAAAAAACCTAAATTATATTTAGTATCAAAATGCACTTAAAACCTATTAATAATTCTTTTTATTATAATTCATGACATTTCCCTCAAAATTCAAATAATTGAATAAATTAAATTAATCAATTGTGCACACTTTAAATTCTTATTTAAATATAAAATCCAAATTTTACACCTCATCCAACTCTTCCACCTTATTCTCCCTCACATGCTGACTCATCCCAACAAAACCCACAACTTTCTCAACCTCCTTTAAGTCATCCATGAGTTTTCAAGAATTTTGAGTCATTCTTATCGACTCAACTAACCATTTTCACACTTCTCTCGACCATATGAAATGGTCATCATCTTCATGGGCGAGGACTCATTAGCCACCATTGATTAATTGGATCATTAAATAAATTTAAATAATCTTTCACCATTGGATCTTCTTCTAGAAAACTATAAATAAGCTTGAAAACCATCAATTTCATCTATCTTAACTCTTCCTAATGATGGTTTATTCAATTCACAAGTGAATCTAATTGAATCAAAGTGAATGAAAGAATTCAAAAACTCTTTTTGCACTAAAATGTTTCCCATTCTCCTTTGAATTGGAAGAGTGAGAAACCATATTATTGAAGAGCAAGTCAAGTTTACATTGCAATGGAGGAAACTTGCATGCATATTTGAGGTATAAGTTTATGTTTACTATTTTCTTTGTTTGTTGCTCTATCTTAGGTTGAATTTAGCTTAGACTAAGATTGCATAATTAGTTGATTTCTTAGCATTTCAAGATTTAGTTCATGCATTTTAGCACACATGGTGGGACCTTCTCTCATCTTTTTCATCTCATATTCATCATAATTGTATTTAGAAAGCAATTTTAATTAATTTTTATTATTTTTCTAGTGCATATACATTTAATCTTGGTCTTGGAAGTTGTGTTTGAAGTTGCAGGTCATTTTTTAGTCTTTTTTGTTAAGTTGTGCATGTTTTCTATGTAACTATGAAATCATAGTAGTTAGTTACAATATCATCATTTTGAGTTGAAATATTGTCAATTTTGAAATCATCATTTTCAATTTTGAAATCATCATTTTTAGTTTTGAAATCATCATTTTGAGTTACAAATTCATCATTTTGGGTTGTGAAATCGGTGAGTATAGTTACAAAATTATTTTAGAATTATGAATTTATTGTGTATTTTCATGCATTATGTCTATTTCTATGTATAAATAGTAATAATTTCACTTTTCTATCTTTTTGCATAACTTCAAATTTGTCATAGAGAAGTATTTTTTATGTTTTTTTTTATTGTTTTTTTTTTATCCATTACAGGATGCCTTGTACCAAACCTAAACAAAACATTCCAACCATTTATTTATAGAATGCATGTCAAAGATAATTATCAAAAAAGCTAAATAAAAGACCAATTTCCTTTATTTTACTAACGATTTTAATTTCATTTTCAAAGTTTATAGTAATTACATCACATTTTGTTTCAATTTATCTATTTTTAATTATGGAAATTACATATGCTCTTCTTTTGGTGTCATATTGGTGACAATACTCAAGAATCAGAAATAATTCCATAATTTTCTATGTTACCCAAGTGGTGCCTGCATATGCTCTTTCCTTGACATCACATTGGTGATGATACTCAAAAATTAGAAATGGACACTTTTTTATACTTTTTTTATGAGCTCTATTGACTATGAATTTCACCACTACATAGTAGGCCAAACCCCATTTATTGGTGGGATATATAAATCAAGATCTAGTTCCAATTACCTAAGTGTTTGTGTGTTTTAAGTAAATGATGATGTAAGGAGTTTCATGCTCTAATACCCAGGGTTTCAACTTTCGCCTTGAAATAAAATAGCATTGATTGTTAACATATTGAGACCCCTACAGTTATGTTGGGCACTTTGGGATAAGACCCGATAGTGTACATCCACTTTATCTATTTATCTCACAGTTTTCCCCTTTAGATAATCTTGTTTAAACCTTATGCCTAGGAAAACCTCTTTTGTAATTAAGAGTACAAATGATTCAGTGACATTAGAAGGCCCAATAGTTGTTCATGACCCTTATCCTAATTTTTCACCTATAATGTGCAATTGTTTGATTGTTTATAAGTAGGACTTGTTTGTTGTTTCCTTATGATATACCATGTGATGAATCATCCTTTAGTAAAAAAAAAGTTCTTTTGAATCATTAATTTTACCATAAAACCTTAAACTCAAACTCAAAATTATTTACTTAGCAATCAAAATTTTCAATCACTTTGGTTCTTTTTGTAGTTTAGTGTAAAGTATTTCTTGTGTCAAGTCTTTTCCATAGAAAATGGCACCCATTGCAAGGTACATGGCTATGTTTAAAACAATTTTTTGATCAATTTGGTCATAAATCCAAATCCAAATAATCCTTGTCTTAACCTAGGGTTTTATACAACCAATTTTAAGTCAAACACATATTTGAATCCACATCAAATAAATCATCCAACAAACCCAAATCAAAGTTTCAATGACATTGCACACTCACTAATCAATCATCCAACAAATTCAAATCTGACTTTGAATATGTATTCATCCTCATTCATCAATCAATCAAATCCAAACTTGAATAGTTATTCAAGTTTACCAATGACTAATTCAACCCAAATATCAATCAATCAATTTCAAACTTGAATACTCATTCATTTTTACCCATAGATCAACATCCAAATTTTACTTTAGGGACAAAATCAAATCAATTTTTAGGCTTTTCTAGTCAAAATCCTTTGAATTCTTTTACAAATTCCATTCCACCCATAAATCAAATTCCACCAATTGCAAATCAAAATACGTTCATAGATCCATTTAGTTCCAACATTAACATCAATCTAAATCAAACCTTTGGTTCACCTTCATTACCACTTTCAAATATTTACTTGAACTAAAACCCATCCATGAATCAAACCCCAATTCAATCAAATCTAAATATATTACATCCAAATTAATCTTTCAACTCTTGCACCCATCAAAACCAACCTTTACACATTCATCAAAATTAACCATTTGATTTTACATCCAACCCATTCCCAAATGTAAATTTATCAACATCAAATCCAAAAAAAATCATAAATCCATCTACCTTTACAAATCCAAAAAATCCAAATACTTTATCCTTCAACACATATCCAACCAATCCATCCTTTCAATATCAAGCTACCTCTATATCCCACTTAATTACTAGGGAATACCAAAATGTTCCACATCAACATCATCCTATCATTAGTGACCCTATTTTCCAAAATGAACCAAGTCTCCCATCCACTTGTTATAGTTTTAATTCTAACATCCCTCATTACAATATCCAAGTGAATCCCATACTAGCACCACTACCATCTAGTGTCATTCCACCCTTAGAGATACAACAACTTCAAAACTCACAACCTGTCAAAAAAATTATTGTGCTTATAAAGTAAAAATTCACTTCTTTGGGTAAACCTTATGATGTACTATTTCAAAGATTGGTTGATAAAAACTTAATCATATTTTCAAACACCAAATACTTTGAACCAAATGTCCAAAAACTTGAGTGGTATAGACCTAACTAATATTGTGATTATCACAAATTTGAAATTCATTACGTAAACCATTGTATGAGACTAAAGCATTATATCGAAGATTTTATTAACAAAGGGTAAATCAAGGTAGATCTAAGTGTATACACTTCAAAAATCATATCTTGAGGATTTTCCAAGATGTCTTTCCAAAGCCTAATCAAGCCACACTAGTTCCAAGTCAAGGTTATAACCTTCCATCCATTTCTCAAGATCCCTTTTTTGACGCATACATTTTCAACCAATCCATAGTCAATCAACCTACCTTTGAAAACCATTGTTTACCATCTATTTTTTATAAATATCCCATCTTTATTCAAGATCCAATCTTTGACCAAAAACTATCTTTGATCAAGATCCCATTTTTTATCAAGATCCCACTAATGACAAAGATCCCATTTCTAACCAAAATCGTATCTTGGACAAAACCTCCTTCAACAGACATAGCCTATCACCCATTAGTCAAACACCCAAACCCTTATCACCTATTTAATCTCCCATCATCCCATAATATGTACCCCAAATGATAAAGGTACTTATAAACAAAACAATCCATGGGCAAAGGAATTGTCAAACATGTCCATTTTGAAGTAAACATTAGACCCCATATCATCAGATACAAACCATTTGAAAGTCAATGTAAAGATTTTAGTGATACTTTTGTGAATTCTAAGGGAACTTCATCCATAATTGAAATAGAATTTGTTCATAGTCTCTACGAGGACTGTACTTCCACCACTTCTTTCATCAACATCACCAATCTTGCCTTCTATTTTTTAAGCTAGTATCTTGCACCTATTGATTGGGACCAATGATCGTACTTGAAATTAACTTATTTCCATGATAATAAAATAATTATATATTTCCTAGCTAGTATCCTACCAAAAGAGCATCAAAAAACATTTGTGTATTCTAAGGAACAACAAATGTATCTCAATCAAAATAAATCCTATAGTCTAAATATAAAACTAACATCTCATAGTGAAAATATTTTTGAGCCACTATCTGATGATCAAAATATAAATTGTATTAAAAATCCAAATCAAAATATAAAAAATCAAAAATATGAGTCCCTTAATAAAAACTTCTTTGAGGTGCTATTGGACAATCTAAATCTAAATCTCAACCAAAAAAATCAAGAAGAATCCTTTGGTGAAAACCTTTCTATCTCATCAATGGATGATAAAATTAATATACCCTCTACATTAACACAGTTTCAAGATGGATCCCCATCACAAATTGAATATATCATTGATGTAACATTAAATTATCAAATTATCCAACTTATAGTTACTCCCAGTCTTACTAAATGTGAGATTGTTGGTCCTATTCACTACTTGAATCATGGCACATATACTTATCCCCAATATAATTCCAACCCTCCAAATCCTTCATGCACTCAACACACATCCTTCATCCACATACTTTTCACTTCACCCTATTTGGCAACACCTTTTATCATAGGGGCTATGATAGTACCCTGGTAAATTTGGAAGAAACCAACTTATAAATAAAATAAGTTATTGAAGACATTTATAAAGCACGTAATTGAAATATCGATAGGGGTCAGCATCATACATCTCAAACCCTTTTATAATTGAGATTCCAAAAATTGAAAAAAATTCAAAAAGAGAAAGAGAAATAAATTTGTCCAAAGGTAAAAACCATATCTATGGCATATTGGTTAAGTGCCATGATGAAAATTGGTTTTTGGCATCATGTGTAAAATAATAAATTGTCTATGAGTACCCTACACTTGGGGAAAAACTCATTTCATTTGAATACTATGTATTATAAATCATCCATCCATCATTACCCATCCTAAAACTATTTTAATCCCATCCTCCATCATCATATATTTATTCTAAACCATCCTTACTTATCCTAAGTTATCCTAAATCATGCTTACCCATCCTATGTCTATTTAAATCCATCCTACACTCATCCTTAACCACCATAAACCATCCTTAAACACCCTTACCTATCCAAACTCATCCTTATACATTTAATCCCAAACACATTGAAACCCATACTTATTAATCCAATATGTACCATCATAAAACCATCTTTATTCCCATTTTGACCTTCGTAAGGAAGTGGAAGTGGGCATGAACTAGGAGCAATGATAGGCACATGTGTTACCATAGGCCTCCCCTTTTATCCTTCATCCCTTTGCTCCCATGCCCCCTCCCCCTCCATTATTTTCCTCATTCACCCCTCTTGCTTCATCCATCTCCCCTTTGCCTCATCTTCTACCCTTCATTATCTATTCCACCCTTCCAACACCTCACAAAACTTGAGGAACACTCCTAAGGTCTCAAGCATTGGAGATGACATCCCAGGGTGACTAAAACATGCATTGAAGCTTCAATTGAGCCACGTGAAGCATGAAGAGGACTTTAATGTAGAATTTCATCAAGGAGGGGAACCTAGTGGTATGTCAAACCTAGTAGGATTTGTTCTCCCTCATCAAGGTGAGGACTTCCACTAGGGATGAAAAGATAGTTGAGGATCCACTCTTCAATCTCTAGGAAACTCCCAATATGTCAAATAAGTTATTCAAGGACATGAAAAGTGAGGCTCAAACACTAAAAGCCCAAGTGAAGATTTCTTTCTCCATTGGGATAACTGGGAAGGACAAGGACACCCTCTTACTAATCTTCTTAGTTTTGGGGAAGGTGGTGGAGAATATGGTAGAGACAAATGTGTTTATCTAATGGACTCAGGTTTACATGGAGATGATCATGAAGATTGATGGGAAGTGTAGGAAGATTCTGGTGGTGATTAACAAAGTTATGCTCTTAGAATTAAAACTAATTCCCACCTCAAACTTGGGGTTATATTAGATGTATGTTAGGAACATGAAGGTAGATATTGGTTGGATTTGGCTTGGACTATAATAGGATCCTTGGAAGAGGGAAGGATAAAGATATTGGCCTAATTCAAAGAGGTTAATATATTTATGTTATTCTATTTGGATGGCACCTTAATAGCTAGAGGATAATTTGGATTCCACTTGGGTCACTTGGAATAGGTCATGAGGGACAAGGTTGCCAAAGTAAATAGGGAAGGGTCCCAAATACTTCTTGAGATATCAACATAGTCCATTGTGAACATTAACCAAGTGTCTGGGGTTTAGGTGTCCATGGAATCTCCCTTCTAAGTGTACTGGGGACAAGTGAAATCTCATTTCTCTTTTTTATATTAATTCTAATTTGTGTGTTGATCTATAAGTTATCATTGGGGATTTATGTGTAAATTACTATAAACTTCTACTCCCTATATTTAGTGAGGGTTCATAGTTGAGGCATACTCCCCTATTTTTGAAGAGTCTTCCCATTATGTGTCCCTGAAGGTAAATTTTTTTGTGAAACTCATTCCATAGTGGTATAACTATGGTAAGGGCACTTAGTTTGATGGTTGATGCATTGATTTGATTCTAAATCTAGAGGTTCTCTTTTCTACCTTACTCTCCCCTCTCTTTTTGTGTTTATTCTCAAAGACTGAACTACCCTTTCCCCTTGTGTTTAGAAAATAGAGGATCATAATACATGAATTTAAATAATAAATTTTGACAATTAGACCTATATGCAAGAATATCATATTGAACTTTTGGTGGTGGCACCACATCTCTTAGAGAGGATTGATGTTGGCTCCATAGTGAAGCAAAATACCCATATTTGTGCCCCATGATGATCCCAAATCAATCCTAAAATGGAGGACTAAAGTCCATAATTATCCCCACCTTCCTCTTTGAGAATACCCAGTCTCATGGGCATTTCTTAGATTGGATTTTACACTGAACAACATGATCTTCCCTACAAAATCTCTTCTAAGAAAATTGATACCTACATCCCTCAGATTATCCTTATCAAAACCATTTGTATTTAAAATTCCCATCCTTGGGGAGGAGGTTTCCATGTTCCAAAATTTTTAGCCTTGGGATTCCTCTTTTTCTCTTGGAGTTTCTTGCACATATGATAAGCTCTTATAGTTTCTGAGACCTTGTTTATAAATTTTTTCCATACCAAATCTAATGATTTTTCCCTCTAAAATTTTCAAACATTTATTTCCAACCAAATGTGTCACCAAATTAAACTTGGACCTAAAGACCAACCCATTTGTATAGGGGTATGCTTGATTTTTTTGTGTTTCTAGGTTCCCTAGATTTTTTTAAGGTTCAATTTAAAATCTAATTGAATCTTAAAGAGATTTAGACATATATTTTAGATCTTGTCAAAAAATTCACATTGAAATAATAATTGATCAAGCGTTTTGTCATGATAATTACACATAATACATTTGGAGGGTCCATAAAAACCTCTCTTCATAAGGTCATAATAGGTTAGGAAGCTTTTGTGCATAACTTCCTAATAAGAATAAAAAATATCTTAGGACATCTTTTGGCATCCCATACTTTATCCCATGGGACATTTTGTTTGACTGTCATAGGAGAGATCAATAGACTGACCTAGACCTCTAAATTCCCAAGGCTATCCTATCCTCCTCTGCTTTCTTGAAAGAAATATTTGTTTGAGAATATGATTAATAAGAATATTTTGTTGATGAGGGACAATTATTGGATAATCTTCCAATCCCTTCCATTGAAAGAAAGTTAATTTCTAATTTTTATTATAATACATGTATGAATATGCCTTTATCCATCCTACATGTTTAAGGCATTTCTACAAAGGTAACAACTCTAGAAACTCTGAGGTTAATGGAGCATGTTGATCCCAAGAATTTGTCTAAAATTTTGATTTACCTCTAATCCCTATTTTCCAAAAATATATATATATATTACCAATTGTTCACCATCTTTTAGAACCTTCTAAATAATTGAGTCAGGGCCCTTCAACAAAATATGATCCACTTATTGATGAGTAGTTGATCCTAGATACTTACTAGTAATGACTCTACTAAAGTGAGTCTCCTTATTAGATATCCATCTCCAATAGAGCTTCCCAACTAGAGATTGATTATTGAAAAAAAAATTATGGAAACCAAGACCCCTTGCACTTTCGAATGACAAATTTTATCCCGACTAACAAGGGAACACTTATTACCCATCCTTGGACCATTCCATATAAAGGTTTTCATAATTGAGTCCAGTTGTCTAAGGACTCTGTTAGGGGTAGCTAATACAGAGAATCTGTAAATGTGTAGAGATTGAATTACTAATTGGATAAGAGACATTCTTCCCACAAAATTAAGCCATCAATGATTCTAATGACTCACTTTTATAAATAGCATATCAACTAAAATTTCCAATCAGCGACTCCTAATTGTTTGAAGTGAAAGGGAATGACCAATTATTTAGTTGGAATATTATCTTGAATGAAGTTTAAAATGGATATAATATGTTCTTGATTGTTTTGATCATTATTGAATAAAATCACCTTGGATTTGACTTCAATGATCCATTACCAGTATCCTCCATATAGGTGGTTAAAGTTGATTTGATCATTCTCTCCCAGAAAATAGTAGCTTCCCTGAATAACCCTATGTCATCCAAAAATTAAAGATGGGTTAACCTCTTTGTACCCAATTAGATGCCTGTTGAAATACCCTATTGCCTTTGCCTCTATAAAATTTTGACAAGACCTTCAGCTAAAATAACAAAAATAAATGGAGAAATAAGATCTTCTTGATGGATACCTCTAGAATTCAGGAAAGGAGTTGAAGGGGAGCCATTGGTAATAATAGAGGACACTATTGAAACATAACTCATAACCCACTCTCTCAACTCTGAGAGAATCCAAATTGTACAAGAATTTCATTCAAAAACTTTCAGGGAATGCGATCATAGGTCTTGGACATGTCTAACCTAATAAACATTCCTTTTTTCACCAAATGGACCATTGAGTGTATAGCTTCTTGAGCAAGTACAATGCCATCAAAAATTTGATGTCCCTGCATAAATCCTCCTTGTTAAAACTAAATTATGTTGTTCATAACCTTGTTGAGTCTTTCAATGATGAGCTTAGTTATTATCTTATAGATCACATTGAAAATCACAATCAAGCGACAATCTCCAAGATTGGAGACTTCTCCCTTCATAGGAATCAATGCCAAAAAAGTGTTATTTAAAGATCGAAGCATAGTTTTGTTTGAGCGAGATTATTCCACCACCTTAGTTAAATCCTCTTCTATGACATCCCATAAATCTTTATAAAATTAAATTAGAAAACTGTTGGGCACTAGAGATTTTCTAGATTTCATGTCAAATATTATTTTTTTCACTTCCTCCTTATCTCCTCGAGAGAAAAAGGTCTAGTTTTGTCCCTTTGAAATAATTTGGGGGGCACTTTCTAGTATCCCTTGTTATGTTTTCAAATTAGGGGAAATTGAAGTAGTAAACAAAGTTTGAAATAAATTGTTTTCTATTTATTACATCCCAAGGATAATATCCTTCACTTGACCATTTGAATCTTGTATCCCAATTAAAGTGTTGCTTTGCCTTCTTGCTCCAACAAGGACTTTATTCTTTCTCTTTATTTCCAATTAATTTATACTTGATGATATATAGCCTTTAATTCTATTCATATAAGTTCCTCAAAATATTTTCTCTTCTATGACTAGATTGGATCTAAAAAAATTTGATATCTCTTCCATTTTTGCTAACAAAGGATCCTGTTTGGTTAAAAAATCAGAGTTGTTTTTTCTTTTCCATAGCTTGAGCTAAATTTTGACATGATGGAATTATTTGAAAAAAACATACATTGCCATTCCATGAGAAGGATGTCCTTCCTCCCACCATAATGGGGTTTTTCTTTTATATCTTCTTATTCAATCCAGTATTTCTCTAATCAAAAACATCTTGGTTGAAAATTTTTAACTTCCTTTCTTTCCAAAAGAATCAGATAGTGATTAGACTCTATACGGTTGAAAATCTCCATTCTAAGAAAACAACTCATATAGGCTTCTTCATAAATCAAAAATATATCCAAATTGACTTACATGTTTGCCTCCCCTACTTGTTTGTTTGTCCAAGTATAAGGTAACCTTGTGTATTGGACATCAATTAGTTTGAGCTGGTTAATTTTAGACAACATGAATCTATCCCCTTGGTCTAGAGATGGGTTACCTCCTTATTGATCTCTAATCGACAATTTAGCATTAAAATCCCCTTCCACTATCCAATGGGTGTTCTTTTTTCCAGCTTGACAAGCTTGTAACATAGACCATCGATGTTGTTGTATTTCAAAATTTATGGCTCCATAAATTTTGGAAACTATCAAAAGTTCCCTGTTAGTCTTGCTTTTGAAGAGAGAGGTGAGGATACCTTGGCCAACAAAATGTTCCAAGGAATTTCATTTCATAGGATTCCACATAGTCACCACCCCTAATGTCCCTTCGGTTCCAACCACCATATGATCAAACTGTCTCCAAATCTATTTAGTAATTGTATATACTTTTTGAATGGTAGTCTTAATCTCTGAAAGAATAATATAATCAGAAGAGTTATTTTTTATTAAATTCTAAACAATAATTTGGTGAGATGCACTATTTAAAACCCTTATATTCCAAGATTTGATAATCATTAGAAAAATGAGTTCCACTATATATCTAACTACTAACTTTTAAATTCTAAGTTTTAATTATTATTTTTCAAACACTAAAATAACCTTAAAAAATTCAAACAAATAATCATTGATCAATAAAAAGATAAATAAATTAATTTTAAATATTTATTGTAATACGAATTTATTAAAATAAAATATACATATTACAAATTTTAACATGAAATAAAATTCTTAAAAAATACTGGTTAGTTAAAAAATATTATTTATACTAACTCATTCCTATGCTATATTGCCATCCCTATACTATATTGGCATGGTAGGGACTAATAAATTATGTGAATGAGAGGATCCAACAATTTGAAACGACAAGTTTCTAAAGCCTATCCCATCCCATGTTAGGTCTGTCTTTAGGATTTGGGTTTGAGCACGCCAGTCCCACCATCAGCAAGCACTTTATGCTGCTCCGACAAACAAGGAAAATGCAATGAGTGATGTTGTGTTGGGCATGGAGGTCACAGGTTCGATCGACAGGCCCCATGAAAGGATATAGTAAAGCTTTGTTCTCTTGCCTGTAGAAGCAGAAAAGCCAAAGTAGATTTCTGAATCGAGAATGCGGAAGAGATTGAAAAGATCAGAAAGTAAAGTACGGGCCACAAAGGCATATTGCGATCCGGCCTTTTTGTATTGTATCCACACGGTGAAGCTGTCGTCGCTCTTTAGATATCTGTGAATAATCCAGAGATTGAATTTTACTATAATATATGTTATTAGCATTAAGGCCTATGTGGTTACCGTCAAGGTCATTAGTGCTATCGCTGTTATTGGTATCGAACTCAACTGCGACCATCTGCTTACTGCTTTATCCGTCGATGGAGGAATTGAAAAGCCCCAACCTCTGCCCGTGGATCTGAGTAGGTATATCTTTGATAACCTTACTAGAAGATACGATAAACTCCATACCCTTCCCGCCAGTTCCAGTTATTATATTAATCTATTATCGTTTCAATAAAATTGATGATGACAACTTACAATTAGTAAATAAATAAAAGAAGAAGAAAAAGGAATACAATCAAGATATACGTCTCAGGAATTTTTATTTTTTTGTATTAAGATATTTTAGATAAAAATTTATAAAAATGGTACTAAAGGTGTTATGTAGAGAAGAAGTTTTCACTGGGGGAAACTTTTAGTGCGCCTTTTTATAAGTGTGAATTATTCAAATAAATAATATGTCAAAACATAGTAAATTGTATAATTTGAAATTATTTTAGATATATGTAAATCTTTGGATGTCATGTACTAAAAGTGTTTCATAGAAAACATTATATTTATAAAAATATAAATGTTTTAATAATATCTTGATTTTTATGTTGGTTTTTAGAATGGGAGAGGACACACAGAAAAGATAAAGAATTACATTTAAAGCAAAGTTTGTGACAAAAATGTAATGTTCTATTATTTCAGGATGAATTCATAAAGAAGGTGAAAATATTTATAATCTTTTCACGAGGTGGTTACGGGACTCAACTAACATTCTCATGAACTAACAAACACGTTAACAAGCTTATTTAATTAATTTACCAATAAAATATAAAGCAAATAAATAAACATAACCGTGGATCATAAATGACCCAACAAACTCTCCCTTGATCCAAAGGGGTATGAAAGATGAAATAACTGGAACAATGACTCTAAAGTCATCAAAGAAACTCTGAAGCAATTGTAACTAGTGTATTGTACATCCTAATACAGACCAAAATTAATTTTGCTCCATACAGAAGTCCATCTTGTGAGTTGTATCATAAAACGTTGATGAACATGATCAAACCCTACTCATCCCTAGTGATCATCGTACCATACTATAGTAGGACATGATCAAAGTATGTCCAACTACATTGATCCACATAAGACTCCACCCAAAAGCTCATCAAAGTGACCAACATATATTGTGTATGACACATCTCCCTATATCCAAAAAATATTGATGATCTTTATTCAACATTGTTGATGCTAACAACCTCTATCAATGTGTATTATCATTGATAACTAATCGAAGACCTACCAATGCTATATCTTCTCCCCTATCAAGCAAGAGGTGATAAGTTGTGCAACGAGAAAAATAAAATCAAATAATCATGTCTACTCCATGTCATGAATATTAATGATAGAAAGTTAAAAAGGGAACTGAAATAAGCATACTACTGCTACTGAAATTGTCATTCAAACATTTGACACAAACTTCAAGAGAATAACTAACTAGAGAAGAGGAATGATCCTCTAACCTCTAACAGCTCCTCCAACCTTCAGTGTGACACTTACACTTCACTAATTATAAGGACCATGATGAACCTATCAAGGACAAGATAATCATTAATAGCACAATCATGAGGTGACATTATAAAAATTTACATTTTGAAGGTGGCAATTTTTATTGAAAATGCACCTTTATATATCATTTTCCAATACATTAGTTGAAAAATAATATAATAAGGCTTCAAAACATAAAATTGACCATTTTGATGTGCATAGAATGTCCAAAAACCTATAAATCAACTAATCACATGACCACCTTGGCATAAAATAATGATTTGTCAAACAAAGAGTCATAGTAAAAGGTACTCATTGACGAACGTAATAATATTGCAACCAAAATGAAAGCTTTGTAGGTTTTGAATTCTTAACCTATCCTATTTCAAGTGATTGTGCCATATTTCTCTTGGATCATGCCATTTTGGTGCTACAGAGACCAAAAAAATTTGATTTTGATATTTTAGCAGCTTTGCAAGGGTTTGGAGGAATTACAAGACCACATAACAGGGTTGTGACAAGATTTGAGCCCTCTCATTTTATTTTAATTATTGTATCATTAGATACTAAAAATATGCATATTCAGGCCATACTTCTTTAGCACTTTTATCTCTAGGAGAATATCTAACTTTCAAAAAATAAAATCCATACAAAAGTAATAATTTTGGAAGAAGGTTTAACAACAAGATGTTGCACAGTCATCGTGCAAATAGAAATATTAAATATGTTGCTCTATTTTCATGGATCATATAAAAAACCCCTCATGCAAGTGTTTTGAACCCCATATAGTGTGGATTTAAAGCATTATAAACCATACATAGGTTGTATGAATGTTTGCAGATATTTAAACTAGAATGGATTTTTTAATAGTTGTATTAAATGGAAGAAATTTGAATTTGAATATATATAATTTTATATGTTGAGAATTGAAAGCTTTCAAATTCAAAAAATCATACCAAATTTTTCTCAAACTCCTAAAAACATTATTCAAATATCTTTAACCATGCCAGCGTCTATCGATTTGGTCCTCTTCAAACCTCTATGAGAAACCAAGCTTTCAAATTCCTTAAATCTTCAATCTTTTGTGAACAATCAATCACTCTGATACCACTATTGGCTCCAAGAAAAGGAGAGGACACACAGGGGAAAGATTAAAAATTATATTTTAAACAAAGTTTGTGACAAATATGTAATGTTGTATTATTTCAAGATGAATTTACAAATAACGTGAAAAGCTTTATAATCTTTTCATGAGGTGGTTACGAGACTCAACCAAATTTCCTATGTACCAATAAACCCTCTTATAATCTTATTTTATTAGTTTACTAAAAAAACATAAAGCAAATAAATAAACATAACTGTGGATCATAAATGACCCAACACTTTCTAAAATGTGTACGAGTGCTCAATATTTCTAACTATGAATTTTCATTGTATCTCTTAATGTCAAATAAACTATAATACTTGCATAGTTATAAATAATTGAATTCAAATTAAGATCTTATTAGTATGGAATCATCATCCAAAAATTTAAAAAACAAAGAGAGAAATATGGGCAAAGTGGGTGAGTGCACTCTTACTTAATGGGACTAATAAAATTGGGATAATAAGCATACAGATGCTTCTAACAAGTGTCAGAAACATATAGATGCTTCTCACACTAATTTAAAAACACAGGGGGGATGAGGAAAGAGAGACGGGGAGGGGGGGGAACGGGGGTGGGACACATAGGAAAAAGATTAAAAATTACATTTTTAAACAAAGTTTGTGAAAAATACATAATGTTGTATTGTTTCAAGATGAATTTACAAAGAAGGTAAAAAACTTTATAATATTTTCATGAGGTGGTCACGAGACTCAACTAATTTTCTCGTGAACTAACAAATCCTCTAACAAGCTTATTTAATTAGTTTACTAAAAAACATAAAGCAAATAAATAAACATAACTATGGATCATAAATGACCCAACACTTTCTAGAATGTATATGAGTGTTCAGTATTTCTAACTATGAATTTTCATTGTATCTCTTAATGTCAAATAAACTATAATACTTGCATAGTTATAAACAATTGAATTCAAATTAAGATCTTATTAGTACAAAAATCATCATCCAAATTTATTTTTTTTTAAGTGAGAAATATGGGCAAAGTGGGTGAGTGCACTCTTACTTAATGGGGCCAATAAAATTGGGATAATAAGCATACAAATGCTTCTAAAAAGTGTCATAAACACATAGATGCTTCTTACAGAAAGTTAAAAATAGAGGGGGGATGGGTTCGACTTTGAAATGTGTGTATGCATGCATAGTTTTAATATAAAGAAAGAATGCAAAGGCAAAGGCGGATATGAAATTTAGTATACTTGAATATTTATAATGGAAGCCAATGCACATGGAAATTTAGAAAAAAACTATATTCTTAATTTACATAGAATATTCGCTTAACTATTGCCTATGAGACCTTTTCCACTTTGCAATGCATCAATATCAAACATAAATATAAATAAGTACATGGTTCACAATTTCATGCAAATTTATCCAAATTGTAGGTCTTGAAACTTCTAATATTTTCCATTTTGTGTCTCTATTGGCTTAGGTCTTTATATATTTACACCAAATCCAAGAGAAGGATATATCCATGTGAATTAGTGTTGTTACAAGGAATCATATTTAAATTACCTCTCTTTCCTTATATTTCTAGTGATTGCTCATATTTAAATATTATATTTGAGTTGACCTAGTGGTGAAGAACTTGTATTCTTAGAAAAGATGTTATAATTTTAAATAATACATGGGATAAGATATGTGTGCCTCACATTTGAACTACAACCAATTTCCTCCTACAAACTAGGAGTATGAGGTGGTCTCAAATGTTGAAAATTACCTTAAACATTATAAATGAAACAACTAGCATTATGAACTTTTAAAAAAAAAAAAAAAAAAATCTTTTTCTTAAGTCAACCAATTTACCCAGATATCAAGTAGTCATTGTGTGGAAGCAAAAATATGTATCCCATTTGACAACCAAATTTGTATATTTTCATTTTTTTACATGGGCCATTTTAGAGAGTTTTCCCCAAAACCTCTTTTTGCCTGAAAATGTTTCACCCAAAATGCCCATATCAACAAAAAATGGGTTTCATCTTAAACCCCTTCAAGAAAAAGGGTTTTTCCCAAAAGGGGTTTAATATGAAACCACCTCTATATATAAATGGCATTGTGAATAAAGATAATTTTTTTTCTTCAGTGGTTATTTTTCCAAAGTTACAATCATATATAGTGATGGCGTATTTCTCATGCATAGATATACACTCATTTCTAGTGCATATTTCACATTGACACATGTCACAAATTGTTCAAATGTTTATTCCTTTCTTTTACTTTTGACACCTTGTTTATCATTGGTTTCTATATATATATATATATATATATATATATATATATATATATATATAATATTTTAAAAACCCAAATTCATGACATGAGCATGATTATACATCTAGTTTACATTATTGCCATATGTTATTTATCTCATTATTAATAGATAGAATACTTTTTTTTGTCTCACACATGCATTTCACTAGTATTCATGATTATTATGCAAAACATAAAACTTCACATCGATTAAGGTGTTAGACTTACCTCTATCTAGTAGCCTTAATAAAATAAGAGTATTTTATATGTAGGTGATAGTATGTACAAATGTTATCATTTTATGGCTCCTATATTTTTGAGTTATATGATCTTTACAAATTTCTTGCTAATGTATTTATATCTTACATTTGTGTACATGAATATGCTATTTATTAAGATACAATCACATTACATATACATGATTTAGACTACATTTCTTATTATATGTTCCATTGTTGTTATTACTTGTACATAGTAGATTAGATCTTTCATGTCTATTGTGTGTGGCCCTTGACCCTTGTATGAAAAATTAATTGAACATCTCTATGAGATCTTGTTTTGAATGTGTGACATTTGAACATGTCCATTTATTTTTGGTCATTGGCATTTGTGTAATAGTTGAACATGTCCCTTAACATTATTCATGTCTTTTTTTGTGGCATTTGGTCATGTTTGTGCAATCTTTCTTTATGTAAAATTTAAACGTGTTTCTTATCTGTAAACCTTGGCATTAGTTGTTTGACATTGTGCTTGTTGTATGGCATGCTTGTTGAGCTTATTAAGTTTAATAAGTGCCATGATCCATATCATGCACTAATTAATACATAAAAGTCTAAATTTACATTAAATTGATATGAGCTTCATTGACACATCTCTATAGTCCTTGCCTCATATGTTACATACAAAATTCAAATGATGCAAATATTACTATGCTAACATAATTTTGACATAAGCTACATTATTCGATGATTATATATTACTATGAATGTTTTAATTAGATTTTATTTTTAAATGAATGAATTTTAGGATCAATTCCCTTAACTCAAAATAAAGGCATTTCAATCAAATTTTCATACATGAGATAAGCCCCTTTAAGAGAAAAATCAATTTTAGCACAAAATAAAGATTTGAAAGTTTTAAAATAGTTCAAAATTTAATCATTGACACAAATTATTAGGGATATGCACTCATATTTCAGAAACAAAATACAAATTCACATAGTTTTGAGTTCATGGTATAGGTTTATGTACAAGGATCAAACACAATTTACATCTCCGTATAGTTACAAATTCTATATTTATCAATGTGGGTATGATACAGATTAATGCCATATTTTTCAATATTATTTTCTAAGATGTGTACATGGTAGGAGAAAGGATGTACTTCATTATATTTTCATCATGTATTTAAGAACAAAGTTCCAATTCAATCTATAAGTCATTTGTATTGGTTGATTAAGTTTAAGTGCATAATGTATAAATTAGAGGTTCAATTTCCACTAACATTATGTTAGCAAATCAATTATGGGTTTCAACTTTTTTCACCTATTGTGGTTACAAAGACCAGTTGGGTGAAACTGAGGTTTTTTCATCCCTCAATGGGTGTTATTTATTTTACATAAGTGAAAATTCAATTTGGAGCTTGATCAACCTCAAAATATCCATTAATTCAGCTAAGGAACCAAAATCTCTCCAATGTTTCAAAGAAGCATGTCAAGTGAAGTCACAAAAGCAACATTGGTTTCATTCATAAAAGTGTATTTCTCCCTTGCTCTCTTTTTAAGTTCAAGAAATTTATAAATTCAAACATTTTCAAATTTAAGATTTCTAAAATTTCAATTTTCAAAATAACAAAGTAATTAATTCATTTTTTTTTGTAGGGTTCGTCAAACTACAATGCCTTGCATGATTGGATTAACCACTCAAAGGCAAAGTGTGTCTTACACACTAAGGTATATATTTCCTTTAATCTAGAAATTTAATTTATAGACTAAATGGGGGGAAACTCTAAAGTTATAAATCAGTTACAAATACTTGATTATGATATTTTTGGCCCTCTTTCATATTAATTAACTTGTGCACTTAATCAGGAACTATTTTACCATCTCACCCTTTCCTAAGCACTTGTATGGACCTGTTTCTATCTCAAATTTTTATCTGAGTAATAAAAGCCAAGAATGGCCAATGGACTAAAAAATATATTACACCAACATATTATATAAAGTGAGGGTCAAATACATCTTTACTGTATGTCATCCAAAAATAATCCCAATACTTTTGAATGTAGTTTATTTACATTCCAACAATTATCGTAATCACTTTTGAATATAATTATTATTTCCATGTTTAGTTCAATACAAATATAATTTCATCTATCATATTTCAAGTTAATTTTGCCTCATGCTTGGAAGTATCTCGATCACAACATGAACAATACCCTTCTACCTTGGCTTCTAAATTCAATCTCTCCTTTATAAATATTCCCTGACACTCCTAATAATTCATCATTTATTTAATACCAAAATCATATTTATAATGCTATAATGTTATTCACTACTAATCTTACTCTTAGAATAGTATATGTATAAACCTTTATGATTGCCTAAAAATAGTGTGAAAACTCATTTACTATTCTCAAATTTATTTAATAAAACTTCTATGGAATTCATTCTAAAGGCTCACTACTCTTTGATGGTCCACTTTATAGATTCCTTAAAATAAGTTGGTCGATGTTAAAATTCCATGTTGTACACCTTATATTAATTAAATGATAATACGGTTTACACATGGCGGTACAATTTACATGATTAAAGTTAATAATTATGATCTAAATCTTGATTATAAACATATATTACTAAAATAATTAAACAACATACATTTATATTATTACTTTTTTCAAGAATGATATTATTGTCAATTTAAAAAATGTTGAAATGACATGCACATATATATTCTTTCCTACAAATCGATATTTTATATGCTACTTATAGTAGATAAATTTTATATAATTATTTAAATAATATAATTCAAAAATGTAAGTAGTGATGCATTTAATATCACCATCATATTATATATTTAATAAAAAAAACATGTGTGAACAACAGATCGATATTTTTTTAATAAATGTCCATTGATTTATAAACCAACCATCTGGACTACCATTGTCATCATTGTAGTTAGTGTGGTCCGTATTTATAAATTTATAATATTATAAGTACTTATGTCCTTGATTAGTTACTAAAACACTAATATTATGCATTGTTACAAACAAATATCACCAATGTTAGGCAAGTTAACTACACAATTCAACTAAGACAACTATTATGATTCATTTATTGGTTACAAATAAACATTGTAAACATTGGACAGCTTAATTATGAAAATATTTAAGAGTGATACTTCTTATTAAGTACATGTATACAAACTAGATTTGATTAATTCAATTCTATGTAACTCGATATAAAACATTCACTAACAATACTAATCATGTTGTAATTCTTATGCTTATGAAAAAATACTCAACCATAAATAATTTTTAATATAAAGACATACTAATCGCTACATGGCCCTTATTATTATTTTAAATATATAAATTAAAAAGTTTTGAATAGTTTATTTCATAATTTTATAGAAATAAAATTAAAAAATGATTTGTATTTTTTTCATTGGAAGATGAGATGTGAAGTGGCTTATTTTTTTCTTATTATTTATGATATTTTCCAATTCTAATAAAAGGAATTTTGAAATGTCTATATTTATCACCACTTTCTTGTATATTTAAAATTAAAATGACAACATAATCATGATGTTTATGTGATCTTTGTATTTAAGAGTTGACCAATGCACTTGACAAGCAGCAATAAATCCTCAACATCAATTGCCTAATTGGCCCCAACTTGTGTAAACAATTGCCTATTATTTTCCTCTTTCCACATTCATATTTATATTAAAAAGTAAATATTTACATATATGTGAACTCCCATGTTGTGCTTGAATTTTTTTGCCTATTTTAATATAATAATACTATTCACAGACCCATACTTTGTAACATTTCCTATTGGAATGCCCAACTTGTTGGTTGGACAATGATATGTCTTCATTTTCACCCTTATAGACAACTATGGAACTAAGAGTGAAAGGCTTAGAAACAAAAAATATCAGTAATTACATGACCCAACAGAGCAAACAATTAACAATTCTTGACATAATGTTCTTCATTTTCCTCTTCTCAATTTTTTGTAGATGTACTTTTGGCTATTCAAATCACAAACCAAAAAAATAAATAAAAACACTCTTATGAAGGGATAATAAAGACTGTATTTTGGAAGCCTAATAATTATAATTCATAATTAAATATAATATGGAAAACATAAGTCAAATAATGCATATGAGCACTTTAAAAACCTAAATCTATGAGGATGGCAAGCAAGGGTAGTGGGCAGGGTTTATAAGTCACAACTGTGTGACCCTAATTTGGATCAATAGATTAATTAAATTAAGATATAATTTTGTAATATAATTTAAATATTACAATAATATGTTCAAGCATACATTTGAATGTAAAATACTAAAATTAATTCTTTTAAGTTGACAAGTGGATATAGAGAGTACTAAAGACATCACAATACTTAGTTTTTTGGTTGATTATCTAACTGTGACTATATTCTAGAAGTGAAAATTAAGATAATATAGACATGTGATTTTTTTAGTTTTGAAATTGATTCGTTGTCTACGTTGGTTTGGTTTTGTAGGATCGGGTCAATATCATCCATTGATAAAAACCTATGGAAGTGAGGCACAATGACTATATGGTCACATGTGACTATCTTTGCTTTTTTAATGTTTACAATTCTAAACCTAATAATTTTTGGAATCATAATCACTAAGATGGGGAGTGAATCATTGTATTCAAAACATTCATTCAATTCCACTTAAGCATACATGAATAATTCATACAAACATGAACATCTAGCAAAGCATATGCAACCATACAAGATCATAAAACACATTACATATGTGGGAAGCCCTTAAGAGGGAGAAAACCCATTGATATATAAAAATGGACTATATAATTATAATACAAAAAATAATCTTTAGTGAATCAATAACTCCACATAGAGCACCAACCCCAACTAGTCAAGAACCCACTCAACTAAGCTTTTAACAAGCACCAACCTGCAAGGAGGCACCAACCCCCTAGATGACTCAGCACCAACTTATCCACCTAAAAAAATTTATTATCTTTATAAAACCTTGTTTTTCACACAACATATTATTATCACCTTATTTAGCTCTTCTCACTCTTCTATCCCTCTTAAACTATCTTCTAGGCTTCTTCAACTAGGTCTCTTCAAGATATATTAGGCCATATGACCTTGATATTCATATACAGTACCCATATTATATTTTCATGATAGTTTATATACACATATTATAAGGTATAAAATACCTCCTTCAGCTCTTAAATGTGTTATATACTTTTCTTGCACTCTCATACACTCTAACTAGTAAAATAGGCCTATTAGGCCTTGTTCTTATATAATCCTTTAGCTCATACATATTTTAGTTGGATATACACAATTTCACACTTATTTTACCCTTAAAATAGGTCTCATGACACATTTCATACATGAATAAATCATTATAATATGTCATCCTCAACTTATAAGGCCAAATTCAATGAGGCCGTCATTAGTACATATTACCCTTTGATCTCCTTGGAACACTTTCAAACTCCATAAACAGTAGGAAAACTTCATATACCACTAAAATATATCCTCATTAATATCGTCTTATGTCCATGCCACTTTTTATCTTCAACCATCACTTGAAGCACACCATTAGTATTGTTTACATTAGGCCTTCATACACATAGAAAGGTACATCTTGAACAACTACAGATAATACATTATTTAGACATATAACCACGAAAATAAATTGCATATATAGAACCTAAAAGACCTAAAAAACTTCACTATGATCATTATACTTCATCACATAGGTCAAAAACACTCTTGTAACTTGTTCACTCAGAATTGCTAGTTTTTCTCAAAGATGAGTCATGGTGACTCAGACCTCCAACACCTATATAGACATTTTCAATGAATTATTATGCATGTAGATTAATATATTACATATCCAAACCTTATTAAAATATAAATATCATATGTTATATTGTAAATTAATGGTCTTACAGAGTAATTTGTTGACCTCACTACACACAATCCTCACTGAGCCAGATAAGCCATTTTGGCTTCATCATTTTCACCATTATACCTAAATTTAAAGATTTATACAAAGAATTAATAGTAAATAAAATTCATAAAAAATATATCCATGCACTTTTTTTCATCACTATATCATTATAACACATTCTTAATCATCTTCTCACTGTTGCCTAGGGTTTTCACTATTTCCACCATTAGGCATGTTAGTGACTAGCTAACTTGGTAGACTAGTTTAGAAAACTTAAGGGATATAATATATCCATAAACCTTCATAGACATAAAATATGAGTCACAATCTTCATCTTCCATCCATTTTCATACTTTGACTTGGTCAACTCTGACTGCTACAGCAAATCTATGAGAAACTAACACTTTTTTATAGGGTCTACTCATATACCTGACAACTCAATCACACCTATAGGTGCCTGGGAAAGTTTAATACAACCTCAAATATCTCTTCTAAGCATATCAATCCATTTTGGGAAATTGTGATTAATATTTTCAACATTGAGTCCTTATTAGAGTTCTAAGAAGGTTTAAACATATTTCCATTCTTAACACTCATTCATAAAGCATAGCCTCTCAATCCAAAAAATAATACCTATAATTTTGAGTTAGGAAACTTCCCCATATACCATGAATATCCCAAGTTCCCATGCAAAGGTTTGATTATCTAACACAATAAAATCCTTCTCGAATAGAGAACCCTTCATTATATGCACTCAAGAGACCTCAAAGTACTTTTTATCACCTTAAATTTCAAACTTTGACCTAAAAATTAATGAATAAACCTAAGATAACCTATCACACATCTAAAAAATCTCACCTATGCATACTTTCCTTGAAAATTGGACCTCATGCCTCATTAGGCCATGATCTCACCACCTTGATTTTTACACATGGGTCTTCACACCTCATTAAGCCTTGAACTAACCTTCAAACCTCTTTTCAATCTCTCAATACTTCACTCACATGCTCATAAAACATCTCACATTCTCAAAAAATGTAAAACATCCTTCATATGCCTTGACAAAAGATCATGATGCCCCATTAGGCCAAGTAGGGTCTAGGAGTGGTCTAGATACAGACTTGGTCTAAAGGTCTTACCCATATAGGCTCACCCTAAGACTCTCATGAGTGTTTCAATACCTCACATACATGCTCAAAAATACTCATACAACCACTCATGCCTATGTGCACTCATATCACCAAGCAACCATGCTCATACCTTATTATAAGGTCTTTTCATGCCATAAATAGGCTTAGGTTACTCAAAGATATGTACCTTAATGAAACCATAAGGCATTAGTTGCCTTAAAATTATCTCTTTTTCCTTCAAACTATATTTCATGACAACATCCTTCAGTGACAACACTCCATCAATGTCCTTTGTCATATCAACACACTACCAACTAGGCACACTCTCTCAATGACATCAACATCATGCAAGATGTACCATTGACATCAATGATAATGCTCAACAATCTCTTCCTCTATCATTTATGGAAACCACTCTCAAAAAATTATCTCAAAAAGAAACTTTTACCTCATTCTGAGCTTTATACCCCTTTGACATAAATGAAAAAGTGATGTCTACAACTCCTTGCAACCAAAATACTCAAGACATGAGATTATGAGTTTACGAGTCATAATATAAACATGATCCCCCTATATCCATGCATACCTTCTTAGAAAAACTCACCTACTCTTAGACCTAATGAACCACCAGATTATCTCCCCTAAGTACTTGGCTTCTTGAATGATTGCTAGGGGCACGAATTACACCTAATTCATGTCTTAGGTGTTCAAAAGTTACCTTTAGAAGTGGTTTGGTCAAAATGTCTACAATCTGATCTTGTGTAGAAACATATTCAAGTCTGACACTTTGTTCACTTACCTTCTCTATTGTAAAATGATACCTAATGGGAGTGTGTTTATTCCTTGAGTGCATGATAGGGTTCTTTGAGATGCTTATGGCACTTATATTTTCATAATAGATAGGGCTAGGACCATCATACTCCACCTTGTATTATTTTAGGGTCTGTTTCATCCATAGGACCTGAGTGTAACATGAATCTATTGTAATATACTTAGCCTCACAAGTGGTTAATACTACTGATGGTTGCTTCTTGCTTATCTATGAAACTAGACACCCACTTAAGAATAAATCTCCTCCACTAGTACTCTTCCTATCATCTAGACTTCCTACCTAGTTTGCATCTATATAGGATGTCAAATTAAACTCCTTATTCCTTAGATACCATAACCCATACTCCATAGTCCACTTGAGATACATGACTGTCCTTTTTACTACTTCTAGATGATTTTCCTTTTGATCTACTTGAAACCTTCCCACAAGACCTACTGCTTGCATGATGTTAGGTCTAGAGATAGTGGTGTATATCAAACTTCCAATCATTGACCTATATGATGTTTGATTGACCTTTGAAAACTCATCTTCCTAGTTCAATTTACACCATGTCATCATAGGTGTACTAACTGCCTTGTAATCTTCCATCTCAAACTTCTTCAACATCTTTATTATCAACTCCTATAGTTTCCTCTTCATTCTTGAAGTCCAGATTCTCTAACGTATCCTTTGGCTATGAGTGTGATTTCTTTATCTCGTCAATCTTCACATTGGTGCGTTCCACTATATTCTATAATATCTTGTTATAACATCTATAGGTTGAGCTCATTGATGAGTATTCTAATAATATACCTTTATCAAATCTAGAATCAGACTTTCTTAAATTTTCATCATCTCTTTTGATGAAACATTTACTCCCAAACACTATAAAGTGTTCCACATTAGCATGTTTATCTTTCCACAATTCATAAGGAGTATTTTTTCCATTAGTCCTTATATATCCTCTATTTAAAATGTAGACTATAGTTATTACTACCTCTATAAACTCATTTAACATAGTTCTATCCATATCTTAAATTGTCTTATTCTTTCTTTCTACTACCCTATTTTATTGAGGTGTCTTAGTTGTTGAGAACTGTATCATTATTCCATGAACCTTACAAAAGTCACCAAACTCATTGGACCAAAAATCTCCTCCTTTGTTATATCTTAGACACTTTATCTTCCCATTCTTCTCATTCTCAACAAAAGCCATGAATGCCTTGAACTTGTTAATGGCTTCTAATTTTTCTTTCAAGAATGCTACCCAAGTCATTTTTATGTAGTCATTTATGAGTAACATGAAGTAGATATCTCCTTAAATGATTTTAATTCATGTAGGCCCATAGAGATTAGCGTGTATTAAAGCCAAGGGTCTTGTATTATAGTACTCATTAGACTTGAAATTTCTTCTAGTCTACTTACCATGTTGACATGCCTTACAAAGTATGTTTATAGGTTTGGTGATCTACGGCATGTTCTTCACAAACTTATTAGTGATTATTTTAACCATATTATAAAATTTTAGGTGACCTAACATTTTATGCCATAGCCAAATTTTATCCATCTTGCTCATAAATCATCTCTCCTTCTTGATCTCATTCAAGACATGTAGATTTTTCTCAGTCATCTTAACATTGGAAATTAGCCTTCCTGATTTGGTTCTCCTTATCTCACACCCTCTACCATGAAAGGTTAGTGTGTGTCCTTGATTACACATTTGACTTACACTAAGTAGGTTATGTTTCAAACCTTCCACATACAACACATTTTGTGTCTTTCTCTTCCCATTGTCTAAACTCAAGATACCCTTACCAAATATATTGGCAGTTATGTTGTCTCCAAACCTCACTATTTTTGCAACATTTTTATTCAATGAGATGAACTTATTTATGTCTCTTGTCATATGGCTTGATCAACCGCTATCTATATACCATTTCATTCCTTCATCTTGAATGTGAAAGGTAGTCTAAAATAGCATAGAATTCACTTTAGTCTTCTATTCCTCCTTAGCAAATAGTCCATCTTGACTCTTGAGCTCAATATGATCAGTCTTAACCTGATTTGACTTCCATACCAATGTTTGACCCTTCTCATGTGCTCTAGGAGATTCATATATCTTGTTGAATTTTGAGGGCCTTCTAGCTCTATTAGAATAGAATCTTGTAATGTGTCTCATATTATGACAACTATAGAAAACAATATTTGTGTACTTACCTCTTGAATGATCACTCTTTTTCCCATGGTCCCATGATAACTTATCCCTTATTAAATTGGGATGCCTTATTGGTATTTTCATGTTATTACTCTTGACTTATTTTGACTTCTCATGTTCTTTCTCAAATTTTCTCATCTTGTCTATGATCTGCTCATGCTCAACCTTCAAGTAATATAGTTGTATCTTCAACTGGTCATACTCAACTTCCTTTGATCTAAACCTTATATTAACACCTTGTTGGGTGAATATTTTGTCACTAGCTAATTAATGGGCAAAATAGGTGTTTTAACCACAGCATAAGGAGATTTATCAGCCAAATGTGCAGGTCGACCACATCAAAAGGGGACAAATCTCTCCTCTCATCAAGGGGAGGTTCCCTATAACTATAAGGCACTATATATTAATATATATAAGCTGAAAATAACACTCAGGGTAGGATAACGCAATCCATCTCTCTTTTTTCAGAGATGATGTTCGTAGATCAAAAGATAAATATTGGGTGATTGTTGGAGGTACTTCTCTTTTTTCAAAAGTAATACTTAGTCAACAGCTAAATTACTTCCTGGGTAGTAATTGTAACCATGAGAAACCCACAAAATCACAAAGTCTTTCATTGCTTCCCTCACTGAAACAAGGCATAGTAACAGAGTAGAATGAAGTGTAGCACAAAGTCTCCACTTCAACTACCAAAGAGTAAAAGATTACAAAGGATAATGGGGGTACAAAGTCATCCCAAGATCCTTTACATAGATACAGAAAAACAAACATGCTAAAGATAATTGTGGTAGCACAAAGTCTCTCCATAGTCAGCTTCAGGACACCTTCCTGATTACTTCCACTAGTTCTGCTTGTTAAATTAAATGGACAAGAATGCTTCTAAAAAATAGACATAAGAACAATTTCCTAAATAGCATAAGCTATTCCAACACAAAGTCTGAAAGGTCACTTGTTTTCTCATTTAAATAAAGAAATATAATTAACAATTTGAGCTCAAAGTCTCAGGAAATGCCTTTCAATTTGGGCAAAGTTTTGCTTCTATAACAGAGAGATCTCTCTTTGCATAAAATAAGAGATTACAATATATAGCAACCAAGAAAGACTTGGCACTTTTTTCATGGAATGGCCCATGCTGCATTTAATGCCTTGAATGCATTTTTAGTTCTATCAAGGGGCCATGCTGGAATAGGGCATCGATCTTAACTGTGGTGTGTCAATTCATCTCAAATGTCTCCTCTAAAGTATGGGTCACCTGGTCCTCTTCTTGATATTTGTGTAGCTATCTATTTTACCTTTACTTGATGGAGAAAAATAGGTTGCATCCTTGAGTGCTCATGCTCTCTGATGTCCACCTGATGAACTATTTCACCAATTAGAAATAACTCTCATGCAGATATTTCTAGTCTTTTTGCATCGTTCCCCTTTTCCTTCTTGTATTTTGTCTCTTCCTCATGATTTGAGCTCTTAGGCTATCTCTTCCCTTTCTGTTGGCTCTTTCAGCTTCTTCATCAGCTGTTCATTGAGTTTGTTCTCAGGTCCGCACCACATTTGAAAATAAATGGGCATTTTATTACCTTGAATTTGACATTTGTGGGGACATCATTGGTCACTAGTCATTTGAACCACTTTGAACCTTAAACCTTTTAACCATGAGAGTTCATTGGTTTAATGGTTCAATGGTTCAGGTAGTCCTATCAGTTCCTTGGTTCAATCAGTTGAACCATCTCTTCAAACTTATCTCTAGAATCTTTTGTTTCTTTCCTTCACTCAAAGCATCCTTGTGAATTTTGAACTTCTTAAACTGGTTGAACTCTTTAAACCATTTGAACCTATGAACCATTTTGGTTCAAAGTTCAACGGTTCAACAGGTCATTCTCTTTCTTTGAATCCTCTTATTCTCTAAGTCTTTTGAACTTTATTGAACCTTTGAACCTTGAACCATTTTGGTTCAAAGTTCAATAGTTCATTCTCTTTCTTTGAATCCTTTGAAGTTTTGAACTATTTTGATTCTTTTGAAATTTATTGAACTCGTTGAACCTTTGAACTTTGAACTCTTTTGGTTCAAGGTTCAATGGTTCAATGGTTCATTCTTTCTTCTTTGAAGTCTTCTTTTGTTTGAGTCTTTTGATCTTATTTAACTTTAAAACTTACCAATGTCTTTGAACTCGTTGAACTCTTCGAAGCGGTTGAACTTCTTTAAACTCATTGAGCACGTAACTCTTTTTGGACCTTTGAACGTGTTGAACCTTTGAACCTTGTTGAAGCAGGGTTCAATGGTTCGTTCCATTTGTTTGAAGCCTGCTAATAGACCTTTTGGTTAAACCTCCATGTTGAACCAACCTTGAAATTGCCTAAGTGTTTGGAAGTTGTTCCTTTATGAGAGCCTACCTATTGAAGTTGTTGAACCCATTGAACCTGCGAGTCCCTTGACTAAATATGCTTGAATAATTAAAGAACTTGAGCACTCAAAACATTTTTTGAGAAGGGAAGAGATAATGTTGGCTTGTAAGACCAAAATAGTTGATATTTTGTCCCCAAAAATAAGTGACAAATTTTGGGAACAACAGCTGGCTCCAATTGGGGAACTTCCATCGACTATAAAAATAATCGAAGGAAGTAGAATCCAGAATCTCCAGTGCCTTTAAGTATGCCATTGGCCTATGGAGTCATGCTACCCAAAAATAAAGGTGCCAAAAAGAAATGAAAATAAACAACACAAAACAAGCTAAAGACTATACAAAAATTATACATATGTACAAGCTAATCTTATCTGATACTTCAAGGATTGAAGTGCTTCAGATGCTGCCCACTATGAGATAGTGAAAATGGCATTTTGTCTTGATATATCAACAAGAAACTATTTTCTCCCTAGAAGCGATGATTGGCAAATGGACCTCTCCACCAGGTATCAAATTTTTTGTGCATTCTTTTTGGTTCTCTCCTCCTACCCCATAGTAAGAATTGATTTCCAATCTAAAAATCATGGATCCTTGTTCTCTTGTAGAAGAGTTACTTTTCCTGATTTTGATGTGCAACAGTATGGTCCATTACCATAATTCATTTTTATTTTGGTTCAATCCATTACATGATTTGATTATTAGCATCAAACACCTACCAATGATTGGAATTGTCAGGCACACTTGGTCGAAAGACCAGCTTGATAGTGTACTTATACTCTTCAAAGTCTTTGTGAGGAACCAGGAGCATCGTAGAGATAGCCAATGAATCTGCATGACTATGAAACTCTCTAGGCACTACAGATATATTGAAAGCATCAAAACTTTTAATATGATCCCATACCAGATTGCGGTAATAGTGTAATCTTTTGTTTTTGGTTTGACAAAGTTTCCTCACCTGATAAACCATTAGTTCAACATCTTCTTTGGCGTGAAGGAGTTTGACATTCCTGTCTTGGGTAGTCTTCAATCTAAGCAGCAGCGATTCATATTCAGCAATATTGTTGGTGTTGTTAAACTGCAACTTGTATGAAGAAGGAAAAATATCTCTTTGAGGAGATATCAACACAATCCCGGCTCTAGAGCTAGTAGAAGAATAGCTGCCATCAAATTCCAAAATCCATATGCCATTATCAGAAACTAATCTTTTTTTAGATTCCTCCTGGTCAGGGAGGGAGGATTCTTTTGCATCTGAACTTTGCTCTACCAATTCTCCTACTGTCCTATCTAAAATTTTTAGATTATCACCTACAGGAATTTCATCAGATGAAATAGGGACATCCTTTGCAGATAGGAAAAAGTTACCCCTTCTTGAAGACTCAAATAGAATTTGAGCTTCAGGGGCCGATGTTTGGGTGATAATATATTTTGCCTCCTTCTCAGGAAGTAGCCTCTACATGATGCCTTTGACCAAAATCCTTGCCTCGAATAGGTCCATGCTCAATTCTCCACCAATGTCCTTGCAAAAAATTTGCCCAAGAAGGATGTTGTATGAGGCTGGGATGTCGGCCACCAAGACTGTCATTTTAATCCTCTTTTTTGGAAATTCCACAAATGTAAATTGGGCATCCTTGATTTGTCTCAGCAAAGGTACTTATTTGTTTTCCATGGAGAACCATCTCCCAAAAGTCTTGTTCATCATGAGGCTAAGAGATTCAGCTACTTTGGCAGGCATGACATTGTTAGATGCACCTGAGTCTATGATGTAATTGTTTCGCTGATGTCCATTTATCAACAGGGAGACATAAAATGGTTATGTCTTCCCAAGGATAGCTGGAGGAGTAATGACAAGGTTATTCTGGGTGGATGTGGGAGTCACCTTTAGAATAGCTGGTCCTACAGGGATAGTTTTATTCTTTACACATTGAACCAACTTATCTAACTGTTCAGGGTTAGATTGTAGGAATTCAAATTCAGACATTTGAATTTTAGTTTTCTTGACATGCTCGATTATGTCAAATGTCTAAAACAAATTAGGAGCAGGGGAAGGTCATTCATCCTTCTCATTTTTTAGAGGGGTGGTACTAGTCTACAAATTTGAAGTAGAAGGTGCAGGAACATTTGGGGTACTTACTTTTTTAGTGATTACTGGGTCCTTTGATTGAAAAGGCAAAGTAGTCCCCCGTTTAGCAATTAAAATTGATGGTTGAGATCGCTCCTCTATTTTTTCCTTATCATCTTATTGGGCTGACTAGTTCTGGGCCTTGGTAAATACAACGTATGATCCATCAAATGCTTCTGACTTCTTCTTGGTAATTTAGAAAACCAATGTTGGAGTCGCTAGCTAATTCTTCTTCTCCCTCTATGAAGAGATTAGGGTCATCTTCTAGGTTCAACTCAGGTTGGAAAGAGAAATTTGATTCTATTTCAAGGTATCCAACTGCTGAGTTGGCTAGAGCTGATTCAATATCAAGTTTCCCTTGAGGGGGAGGAAGATGTTTTGGTTGTCCTTGATTCCTGGTAGCATTACCTTGGTATGAATTATTAGGTAATGTCATCCTTGGTATATCTCAGTATGAAGGAGGATCAGACATCCCTTGTGCCATTTGGATTTTTGAGAGCTATCAACTCATTTGCTAGCTTTTGCACCATTGAATCAGTGGTGCCTATAAATGAATATTCAGAAGATGAAAGAGATTTACCTCTCTTAGGATCTCTCCTTATCTTCCCCACCAAGATGAGATCATCTTCTACCTCAGTGGACAAATCTTGAGTTGTAGCAAGGTCTATGTGGCCAGCACATCTCAATAGAAAACTCACTTCAGGCAGTTGAGAGTTGATGAAGAATCATTTTAGATTCTCAGCTATTGGCTAAGCAATGGTAGGAATCCTATTCCTTGGCTTGTCAAACTTGGATATAAAATCTCTCATTGGTTCATGAGGCTCCTTCTTCATTTATGTGAGTTGAGCCAATAGGGCATGCGCATCTTCTATAGGCTTGAATATAGCTTCAAACTTGGCTTTGAGGGTGTTCCAATCAGTCATGGTCTGGGCCTGTAGATGATAAAACCAGTCTGTAGCAGCACCTTGTAAAGTCTCTACGAATAGACTGACTGTTATGTCTTCATACTCCACACCTATCACACTACATGCTATGGAGAAGGTAGCAATATGTTCATCAAGATGAACTCTCCCATCACCAAAGAATTTGGGGAAATTCTTCCTTGAACTGCGTGATAGTTCATGTAGAGGTGGAGTTAAATTGAGTGGGCCAAAAGAGTTACCCCAAGGGCCTTGACTTCCATTATTTGACTACTAAAGGGAGGGATAACAAATTTTTGAGGGGTATGTATTGAAAAAGCTCTGCTAATAGCAAAAATAGATGTTTTGCTTGGTAATAGAGACCTAACTTTTGTAGGAGGAAAACTCCTAGTTCATTGAAGGCGAGATGGTGAAGGAAACATATCAAAGTTACTTTGATGTAACAACTCGAATACAAGGTCAATAATACCTTTAGATCTCTAGCTTTGCATATACCATGGAGCTGCTAGAGTGTAAAGTAAAAATGGAAAAGAATTGGCACTACTTCAGCTTAAAGCTTGAGGCTTCAAACTGCACAATCTTTCCAGTTGGCGTGGAGCTGCCAGAGAATTGACTTTTGAAATGAAACACTCGATCTCTAGTGTCTCTGGTTTCATAGCTCAGAGTATATAATGGAAATGGATAAGGCTATAATGATAATGGATAAGACACAGGTGATGCTTCAATCTAAAGCTTGAGGCTTCAAATTGTGTAAAATTGTTGTGTCCCCAACAGAGTCACCAAAAATTACTAGGTGAATATTTTGTCACCAGCTAACTGATGGGAAAAATAGGTGTTTCAATCACAGCATAAGGAGATTTACTAGCCAAATTTGCAATTCAACCACATCAAAAGGGGACAAATCTCTCCTCTCATCAAGGGGAGGTTCCCTATAACTATAAGGCACTATATATTAGTATATATAAGCTGAAAATAACACTCAGGGTAGGATAACGCCATCCATCTCTCTTTTTTTAGAGATGATGTTTGTAGATAAAAGGAAAAATCTTGGGTGATTAATTGAGGTACTTCTCTTCTTTTAAAAGTAATACTCAGTCAATAGCTAGATTCTTTCTTGGGTAGTAATTGTAACCACGAGAAACCCACAAAAGCACAAAGTCTTTCATTACTTCCCTCACTAAAATAGGGCATAGTAACATAGTAAAATGAAGTGTAGCACAAAGTCTCCACCTCGACTACCAAAGAGTAAAATATTACAAAGGATAATGGGGGCACAAAGTCATCCCAAGATCATTTACACAGATACGAAAAAACAAACATGTTAAAGACAATTGTGGCAACACAAAGTCTCTCCATAGTCAGCTTCAGGACACCTTCATGATTACTTTCGCTAGTTCTGCTTATTAAATAAAATGGAAAAGAATGCTTCTAGGAAACAGACATAAGAACAATTTATTAAATAACGCAAGCTATTCTAGTGATAATTCTGAAAGGTCACTTGTTTTCTCATTCAAATAAATAAATATGATTAACAATCTGAGCTCAAAGTCTCAATAAATGCCTTTCAATTTAGGTAGAGTTTTACTTCTATAACAGAGAGATCTCCCTTTGTATAAAATAAGAGATTAAAATATATAGCAGCCAAGAAAGACTTGGTGCTTTGTTTCATGGAATGGCCCATGCTACATTCAATGCCTTGAATGCATTTTCAATTCTATCGAGGGGCCATGCTAAAATAGGGCATTAGTCTTAACTGTGGCATGTCAATTCATCTCAAATGTCTCCTCCAAAGTATGGACCACCTGGTCCTCTTCTTGATATTTGTGCAGCTATCCATTTCACCTTTACTCAATGGAAAAAAATAGGCCGCATCCTTGAGTGCTCGCGCTCTCTGATGTCCACTTGTTGGACTGTTTCACCAACTAGAAATAACTCCCACATAGATATTTTTGGCCTTTCTACATCATTCCCTCTTTCCTTGTTGTATTTTGTCTCTTCCTCATGATCTGAACTCTCGAGCTATCTCTTCCCTTTCTACTGGCTCTTTCAGCTTCTTCTTTAGCTGGTCATTGAGTTTATTCTCAGGTCTGTGCCACATTTGAAAATAAACAAACATTTTATTACCTTGAATTTGATGTCCATGGGATGTCATTGGTCACTGGTCACTTAAACCACTTTGAACCTTGAACCTTTGAACCATGAGAGTTCATTGGTTCAATGGTTCAATGGTTTAGGTGGTCCTATCAGCTCCTTGGTTCAATCAGTTGAACCATCTCTTCAAACTTATCTCTAGAATCTTCCATTTCCTTCCTTCACTCAAAGCTTCCTTGTGAATTTTGAACTTCTTGAATTGCATGAACTCTTTGAACCATTTCGGTTCAAAGTTCCACAGTTCATTCTCTTTCTTTGAATCCTTTTATTCTCTAAGTCTTTTGAACTTTATTGAACCTTTGAACCTTTGAACCTTGAACCATTTCAGTTCAAAGTTCAATGGTTCATTCTCTTTCTTTGAATCCTTTGAAGTTTCAAACTCTTTTGGTTCTTTTGAACTTTATTTAACTCATTGAACCTTTGAACTTTGAACTCTTTTGGTTCAATGGTTCAATCTTTCTTCTTTGAAGTCTTCTTTTGTTTGATTCTTTTGATCTTATTAAACTTTAGAACTTTTCAAAGTCTTCAAACTCATTGAACTCTTCGAAGCGGCTGAACTTCTTTGAACTTGTTGAGCAATTAACTCTTTTTGAAACTTTGAACTCATTGAACCTTTGAACCTTTCTGAAGCAGGGTTCAATGGTTCAATGGTTTGTTCCATTTTTTTGAAGCCTACCGATGTACCTTTTGGATGAACCTCGACATTGAACCAACCTTGAAATTGCCTAGGTGTTTGGAAGTTATTCCTCTATGAGAGCCCGCCTATTGAAGTTGTTGAACCCATTGAACCTATGAGTCCCTTGCCTAAAAATGCTTGAATAATTGAATAACTTGAGTGCTCAAAACATTTTTTGAGAAAGGAAGAGATAATTTTGGCCTGCATGACCAAAATAGTTGATATGTTGTCCCCAAAAACAAGTGACAGATTTTGGGAACAACACACCTTCTAAATGATTCTTGAGATCCTTGATAGTCTTATTTTGATGCTTCAAATCATCAAGGGCACTTATGAGCTCAGCTTCAAGGTCTACCTCAACTTCTCCTTCTTCACTATCATAGTAGACTTCTCATCGTATATGTTATCTTCTTCTTTTTGATCATTAGACATCTTGTGCTTATTAAGATCACCTTCAAGATATTAGACTTGATTTAAATGACCAAGATCTGATAGTAAATGTTGGAAGCACAATTATTGAGGGTTAGTTGAATCAATGTGTTTAAAACATTCATTCAATTCCACTTAAGCATACATGAACCATTCATACAAACATGAAAATCTAGCAAAGCATACGTAACCATATAAGATCATGAAACACATTATATATGTGGAAAACCCTTAAGGGGGAGAAAACCCATTGATATACACAAATGGAATATAGTCCTATAATATAAAAATTAATCTTTAGTGAATCACCAACTCCATATGGAGCACTAACCCTAACTAGTCAAACACCCACTCAACTAGGCTTTTAACAAGCACCAACCTATAAGGAGGCACCAACCCCCTAGATGACTTAATATCAACTTAGCCACCCAAAAATTTAAATAAAATTTATAAAATCTTGTTTCTCACACAAAATATGATGATAAACTT
The DNA here is from genome assembly GCA_037957365.1 of Torreya grandis. Lineage (NCBI taxonomy): Eukaryota > Viridiplantae > Streptophyta > Pinopsida > Cupressales > Taxaceae > Torreya > Torreya grandis. The sequence goes on along the minus strand of JARHVA010001498.1, from coordinate 2,946,568 downwards.
ATTTATCTCTTATCACTCTTGTATCTTTCTCAAACTATCTTCTAGGCTTCTTCACTCAACTAGGTCTCTTCAAGACAGATTAGGCCGTATGACCTTGATATTCATCTACAGTACTCATGTTATATCTTCATGATAGTTTATATACACCCATATAATTTTATAAAATACCTCCTTCATCTCTTCAATGTGTTATATCCTTTTCTTGCACTCTCATACACTCTAACTAATAAAATAGGCCTATTAGGCCTTGTTCTTATACAATCGTTCAGCTCATACACCTTGTGGTTGGTCATACACACTTGCACACTTATATTATCCTTAAAATAGGTCTCATGACACATTTCATACATTAATAAATCATTAAAATAGGTCACCCTCAACTTATAATACCAATACCTCTATAAGCCCTTAAGGAGACCTAATTCAATTAGGCCTTCATTAGTACACATTACCCTTTGATCTCCTTGGAACACTTTAAAAATCCAAAAATGGTATAAAAACTTCATATACCACTCAAATATATCCTATCTAATCTCATATTAGTTCCATGACACTTTTTATCTCCAACCACCACTTGAAGCACACCATTAGTACTATTTACATTAGGCTTTCATACACATAGAAAGGTCTGTCTTGAACAACTAAAGATAATACATTATTTATCCACACAAAAATGAAAATAAATCACATATAAAAAACCTAAAATACCTCAAAAAATTCATTAATATTATTATACTTCATCACATAGGGAAAAATTACTCAAAAACACTCTTGCAACTTTCTCACTCAGAACTGTCAATTTTCCTCAAAGACCAATCATGGTGACTCAGACCTCCAACACCTATATATACATTTTAAGTGAATTTTTATGCATGTATATTAACATATTACATATACCATATTCAAACATAAACATCATATGGTGGTCTAGTGTCAACTATTGGATTTACAGCCTAATTTGTTGACCTCACTACACATAGTGCTCTCTGAGCTAGACAAGTCATTTTGGCTTCACCATTATAACTAAATTAAAAACTTTATAAAAAGTATGAATAGTAAATATAATTCCAAAAAAACATTTCCATGTATTTGGTTTCATCACTATATCACGATAACACATTCTTAATCATCTTCTCACTACTGCTTAGGTTTTTCACTATTTCCACCATTAGGCCTATTAGTGACTGGCTAACTTGGATGACCCATTTAGAAAACTTTAGAGATATAACCTATCTATAAACCTTAATATACATAAAACATGAGTCTCAATCTTTATCCTCCATCTATTTTCATACTTTGACTTGGTCAACTCTGACTGCTATAATAAATCTCCAAGAAACTAGCACTTTCCTGGAGGGTCTACTCACACACTCGACAACTCAATCACACTTGGATGTGCCTAGGATAATTTAATACAAACTCCAATATCTTACCTGATCATATCAATCCATTATAGTCACTTTTGATCAATATTTTCAACATTGAGTCCGTATTAGGGTTCTGAAAGGGTTTAAACCTTTTTTCATTCTTAACAATCATTCATAAAGCATAGACCCTCAATCCAAAAACTATTACATATAGTTTGTATCTAGGACCCTTTCCCATATACCATGAATATCTCAAGTTCCCATGTAAAGGTTTGACAAGCTAACAAACACAATAAAATCCTTATCGAGTTGAGAACCCTTCATTATATGCACTCGAGAGACCTCAAAGCACTTTTTTTTACCTTAACCTTCAAATTTTGATCTAAAAATTCATGAATACACCTAGGATAACCTATCACACATCTAAAAATTATCACCTATGCATACTTGCCTTGGAAATTTAACCTAATGCCTCATTAGTCCATGTTCTCACCACCTTGCTTTTTACCCCTGAGTCTTCACACCTCATTAGGCCTTGAACTGACCTTCAAACCTATTTTCAATCTCTAAATACTTCACTAGCATGCTCACACAACATCTCACATTCTCAAATAATATCAAACATACTTCATATGCTTTGACAATAGATAATGATGCCTCATTAGGCCAAGCAGTGTCTTGGAGTGATCTAGATGCAGACTTGGTCTAAAGGTCTTACCCCTATAGGCTCACATCGAGACTCTCATGAGTGTTTTAATGTCTAATATACATACTCAAAAATCCTCATATAACCACTCATTCATGTGTGCACTCATCTCACCAAGACACCATGCCATACCTTCTTTTAAGGTCTTTTCATGCCATGACTAGGCTTACGTTACTCAAAGACATGTACCTTCATGAAAACATAAGGCACTAGTTGATTTCAAATTTTATATTTTGTTTTAAAATTCTCTTTCATGATGACAACCTTCAGTGATAACACTCCATCAATTCCCTTTGTCATATCAACACACTTCCAATTAGGCACACTCTCTCAATGACATCAACCTCATGTAAGATGTATCATTGATATCAATGACAATAATCCACAATAATGTGCATAGTTCTTTAAATAAGTCTCATTTGACTTAAAACCTTAATTTTACTCATGATGGATATAAACCTAAAAAATGGGGGAGTTGTAATGGGTTTAACTGACCCTAATCATCCCTACTTGATTATTAACCACTACCTACTATATGATACTCAAGGAGTAAAATCAATCCACATGTAGTTCTCCCATGTAATGTGATTATAAAATTATTCTCCATTGAGCTATATGTATGTAGCTAATGATTTGGATTATGTACTTGAAAAAAAAATCTTTGACTTGAATTCTAAGTGCTTCAAACTTGGCTTAAGGCTGCTCCTAGTGATAGGTTTATAAATTAGGAAGAATATGGTAGATTTGATCATTGTAAAATAGTGTATAGATGTTTGAAAGATAAGTGTCAAGTATTTTTGAATGGGACCATGATTTTCATATATATGAATCCAATTCAATAATTATTCACATCATCAACATGTTAGGTTGATGTGTTAACCCTGAGGATGTGTTTGATATTAGAAAATAGGTGTTATTGGGAGCAAGTCAATATTGATTGAAAATATTGACTGTATCAAGAAGAAATGGCATGTGTACATGTATACTAAACTAAGAGTCAGGAGATGTCTGTGTAGAATATTTAGTAGGTCTGAAATAGAAAGTGAGGTTCATGTATATGTATAACAACAAAATGGAAGGGTTGACTCATAAAATAGCTTACAAGTGTGAGATAATGATATATTTATACCTTGTTTGACTACTCAAGTCATGCATGGTAAATATGTGTCAATCTTGTCGTTGTTAAGTACCAAAGACAAAATTTTAGTATCAATAAATGTCCCACTTTTTATTCTAGTAATGGAATTGTTAGAGTAAAAGGATAAAATGAACCTAAGTGTGTACACCACATGTTGCCTTTTAGATATGGCTTCAATAGTATAGTTTTATCTATGTAAACATCCAATTAAAATGAAGTAGTCAATGTCTATATGTGAAATCTGAAATCCAAAAATTGAAAATTGAAAAAAAATAAGAGAAAAGGAGTACACCTATATGTGAGTAAAAAATTTTACCATGTAACTTGTTGGAAATAATATTTCTTTATTGAAGCATTGGAGAATTGTTCTTCCTTGTTGAAGCACGTGGATCTAGTTGGAGTAATGATGCCCAAAATTTGTGTAACTATGTAGGATCTCAAGTTAGGAAGGAAACATGATCCACCCCTTATGAATGCGGGGAAAAGTATGCAATGTTAACCCAAATAAATATTTAGGAAAAAGAGAGAACCATTAGGGTAGGTTCATCAAAAAATTAACTACATGGGTATATGATAAAACCATTAGGTTAAGTTCACTCAAATAAAATAAATCAACCACTATAGATGGCTTATATATGTAATTGTAATGTTTATCTCTAGTTTGATCACGTTTTATCCATATAAAAAAAAAATGCATGATTGAAATGGAATGAATAATGTTCATTCCCCCATAATGAATGTAATTTTTGATTGTGTAGTTTCACTCAATTTAGAATAGAATGCATGATCGAAATAGAATGTATAATATCCATGCCCCCATCATGATTATAGATGTGATAGGTGTGAAGAGGAATGACAATCATTTTTCATTCAATTTTATTGTGTTATTTTATATGTGCATGAACCAGTATCATGCCCCTTGAATCTATACCAATTGATATAAAATGATATGCATCTATATGTTGAATTTGAGAAATTGCATTTCAAATGTATGTGTAAGTGAAAACATGTAATTATTTTCTTGGAAGTTGTGGTGCATATTCCCATTCATATTCACCTAAGTGTGTATGAATTATTGTTCAAATCACCTGATAATTTGAATCAATGTGTTAATATATGTCATGTATTTTAACCATCTGAATCTCTAAAAAAAATTAATCCACTCTAAGTTTATGCCCATGGAGGCTTATGTCTTTATGAAAATCCCACTATAATTACCCCCTTTTGAAATAAGGGATGTATCATGTAAGTTATACATCTTCAAATAATATTTAACTGTATTATGTCATGTTTATAGATAAAATTGTGTAAAATCATTTGATTATGTCAAAATTATGTCATTATAGTAATATATGTATCAATAAAAGCATGTATGTAACATATGGAATGTAAGACATATAAGTGTCATTTATATATAAATGTATCAATGAAATACACATTAAAATTGTATTTTAATAATATAACACAATGATAGTGCATGATATAGATCATGGTACCCCTTAATTTAAGTAAGTTCAACAAGTGCAAGTGTTAGTATCACACATAAGGCCAAGGGCCACATATAAGGGACATAAAATGTCTCAACAAACAAGGCCAATGGCCACACACAAGGGGACATAAAAAATGTCATAAATAAGAGACATCAAGGATGGCACATCAAATAATGCCTAGGAGCCACACACAATAGTCACACATAAAGTAGTCTATCATGTAAAAGAGTAACAACATCAATGGAGTATAAATCAATGAACTAGTCTATACCATCCATACATGTATCACTATCACATCATAGTATAATAGAATATCATGTATCATTGTGTAAAAAATGAGTAACTAGTAAGGCATGTGTAAGTAATATAGTTATCTCAACATTGTACAAAGGTTATAGAAAGATATAACTTGTAATAGTGAAACATATGGAATATGATGACCCCAATATCAAGATGGCCACTAAGTAAAGGAAAAAATCAACATCTGCATATCCATATGTAACATGTATGTCAATCATAACTCTTATAGACCATGAAATGCATATATGTATGTAAATAATATTCCATCTACCAAGCATGATATAAATAACATATGTAAATAGTGTAATCTAGAAATCATGTCATGTTTATGTCTTGATTTTGGATTAATTAAGTATTTGATTGTATTTGTATTTTGTAATTATTTGATTTTTTTTACATTTTTAAAATATTTGATATTTTTAATATCAAAACAAATATCCTATAAATAGGAGGTTTATGGGGATTGTTTACATCAATTAGTGGAAGTTTCCATCATTGTGGATGGGAAAAATCAATTTTGGGTGGGTCAAGATTTGATAAGGAGTCATGTGGTATAATAGATCTATCATGATCACTACTCATAGGACTGAGAGTATGGTAAGTAACTCTAGATGGTTGAGGAATCTATGTTTTCCATTGTATAATAATATGTATCACTACCTATGTTTGCAGTTGAACACATTAAACTACATGCATTGCTAACTGAGTATGTAATGTAAGAGATAGTGTTCTATGTGGTCTCTGAGTAACTCTTTGATGTGATCTATGATGAATAGTTGATTTTATAGAGAGATCATGTATATGTTTAATAATTTACTTTGTAAGTTGACCCTGAATATGTATTTTGACCATATTTAAATAATTATCCTGAAAATGTTTATTGACTCTCTAAATAATGATTTTGAATAAGTGTATCAAACCTCTATAAATAATGATCTTAAATATATGTATTAAAAAATTATGGTGGTGGTGGGGGTGGAGGAGGAAATATCATTAACTATAATGAATACTCATACTATACACTTGGAATTATGCCCACTCTATTATAGTATATGTAATTTAGGCATCAATGTACCATAGAGGGAGTTTCATGGAGTCTCTACATCTATAAGCATCCAAACAAGATGTTCAAGACTCCATTACTTTGTGGGACTATAATTGGTGTGGATAATATGGCAAATCCCACCTAAAGAGGTAATACTATGTATCCAAAGGCATTGTGTCTATGTCTATAAAATCTTTTAACTACTTTTGATGTATCTTCTAAATATTTCCATGTGTTCCCAATGGATTAGAGAAGTGCCATCATGCAAACATTTTCACTTGAACCATTGTCAATCATAACACTATGTATAGGTTTTTCATCAATATAAATTTGTATGAACATTGCATAAAAATCTAAATCATTGTCAATTATCTCATTATCATTAAATGTGATCATGGGTAACTAAGGTGGAGTATCTCTAAGTGTACTAATGATAGTGTCTATTGGATGATCATAAGTTGTTGGTAGAGGATACATGTTGTATGCATGATGTACATCTAAAGTGTCCTTAGTTTTTGTTGACTCATGTTTAGGAAATTTTTATTTCCATTGTGTTGTGGTTAAGATTCTTCTATAAGAGTGCCCAAATTGAAAATGTTATCATCTATGAGATATTTTATCTTATGTCTTATCTTGAAAATTTTGTCTGTTAAAAGCCCTAAAAGTTGATGATAATCATAATATGCATTGTTGTCATTATTCCTTGGACTAGGCCTATTTTGATCAAGATCTTATGGAGGGAGAAGTGTTATAAGGTTACACTCGATCAACTTATTTAGTATCACATGAGGAGGTGATGGTAATTATGAAAAATTCCACTTTGGTATAACTATCAATTATAACTAGTTTGTATGTTCTGACATTTCATTGATTATAATCTTTGTCTCATTTGAGTTACCATTTTGTTTGACCTTATAATTTCATTTGCTTTGAAACTTCATTGTTAAAGTTGTCGTAGGATTTGATGTATACTTAAGTTTATTCAATTCCATTAACTTGACTTCTTTGTTCCTCATTGTATGGCATAACTCATCAAATGATTTGAATCTCTTGAATATAATTGACTCATGGAGAAGTGATAGCAAATTTACCTACCTATCTAATACTTTGATGAGGGAAATTAGGCCACACGTATTTCTCCCACCTAGTGTGATTTTGAAATTGATCTCATTTTCTATATATATGAAACTAAAAATGTGGCATTGGTACTTGAAAATGCTTACTTTGACTTAGATTTTGAGAGCTTCCAACTTGGCTTGTGGCTACTCCTAGTGATATTTTATAAATTGAGAAGAATAGGGTATATTTTATTGATGTAAAATAGTGTCTAGATGTATAACATATAAGTGTTAAGTCCCTTTTGAAACCTTGATTTATTTATATATGGATGTAATTATGTTTGAAGTAAAATGACTAAGAGGGGGAGGGGTGGTGAATTAGTATTAAAAAAAATTCAATCAATTACCCTTAAACTTTCATGAATCATTTGAAGTAACTTAGTGATCTAACAATGCATTAATAACTAATCACATGAGTAGCATGAAACAAGATAACACATCACATATGTGGGAAACCCTCATGGGGAATTAAACCCATTTAAATAAATATTGGACAAACTATCCTATAATACAATGTATCAAAGTTAGTTGAGCACCAACCCAACATGGAGCACCAACCCCAAATTTATCAAGCACCCACTCCACTTTAACAAGCACCCACTTGATATGATGATACAACCCCTTGGGACTAAGCACCAACTCCATCAGAGGACACTTTTGTAAGTTCCAACCTACAAGGTAGCTCAAAATACCTCTTGTTCAAGAACCACTCAACCAAGACCAATTCTATGATCAGTTCTTCAAGAAAGCTTCAACTCCCTCTTTGACCAAACACCAACTCAGCCAATCAACCTTCTTTCTTATAATCTTCCACTCAGCTCTATGTCTACTTTATCCACTATCATACATCAAGAACACATCTTTGATTTAACTTTGATAGCATTTCAAAATATAATTATCACTCCTTCAACTCTACTCCACTTGAATTCTCTCAAAACTGCCTCTAGGTTGCTTCACTCAATTGCACCTCTTCAAGACTGAATAGGTCATATGACCTTGATCTTAAAATATATAACATATGTATTATATTCATGATATGATTCTATTCTCTCTTTTGAGGTTTTACAACATGTTTTCCAACCTCCTTAATCTCATTGATTTATCAATCCATTCGCTTACTCTAAGCTTACACAAATAGGGCTAAAATGCTTTGTATATGTACTCATCTCTAGTTCATATATCACTTGGTCAACCACCACCCTTAACCCCTTAGGTAATAAATATAATAAGTCTTAGGACATCTCATAAACATGATTAAAATGAACTTGAGTTCTTTTTATTCTGTCATAACTCTATTAGGCCTCATTTCACTTTTAGGTCTTATGGAGACCTAATTACATTAGGTCTATCTTCTTAGCATCAAATATTGATCCTCTTGGGCATAGATGGATTTCTCAAACAATTAAAAACCATTCAGTAACTTATTCACTGACCTCTACTGACATATTCCATGTTTGGTTAGACAATTATCTTTCATTCATACCATGAAAGTTCCTTTAGGATAAACTACCTTATTAGGCTTGTGTGCCTCAAAATTTCATCTTGAAAGAATGAAGCTCAAACACACTTAATCCACTCTAATATAATAAAAAAATTAAATATATAGAGTCTACATAACCTTAGGGCCATTACCAAATGCATTATACACTCTCACTTAGATCTTAAGACTTCACGATCAACTCATCACAGCACTCACTCATAACTGTCATAATACTCAAAAACATAGTCATGGTGAGTTAGAAATCTAACACATATGTAGACACTTTAAATGAATTTTTATTCATGTAAATAATCTTATGATATATTAAGACCATAATTAGATATAAATATCATATGTTCAAATGGAAAATATTGGTCTTGCAGACTAATTTCTTGACCTTATATCACACAGCCTTATCTAAACCAGATAGGTCAACTTGTGAGAAACTTTTTCACCATAGTAACTAACCTAAAAAAATTATTCCAAGCATGAACATGACTTAAAATTCATAAAAACATCTCCATGCATTTCGTTTCATCATTCTACTATATAAACACACTCAAATTCATCTTCTCACTTTTGCCTGGGTTTTATATTGTTTATACCATTAGGTTTGTTTGCAACTATATAACATGGAAGACTAGTTTATCATATTTTAAGGATGAAACATATCTATAAACTATCATGGTCATGAAATATTAGTCTCTATCTTATTCTTCCATCTATTTTCTTTCCTTGACCAATGCAAGTTTTGATTGCTACAATAAATTCTTAACAAACAAGCTTGTATCTATGCATTTTCTCTCTCATCTGATTAACCACCACCACCTAGAGGTACATAGGAGAGTTTAATACATTATCAAATATTTTTTATAATAATTTGAGACCATTATAGGCTATTTTGAACAAGATCTTCCACATTGGGTTCTTATTAGGATTTTAGGGAGGTTTAACATAGATTTTGGTGTTAATGATTGTTCATAAAGGATGACCCCTTAAATCCAAAACCAATGCTTGGATATATTATCTAAGACCCTTACCCATATATCCTTAACAACTTAGGTTCCCATGAATAGGTTACATGTGCCAATGAACACTTGAAATTCATTTTTGGGTTGCATACCTTCAATCTATGCACTCGAAAGACCTCAAAACCACTTTCCATGCCTTTTCCTAGAAACCATGACCTCGTACTTCATGATCACTCCTAAAAAAACCTTAGTTACCTCTATCCATGATTTCCTTCATACATTCACCTTGAAATATTATCTTCATGCCTCATTAGGCTAGGTAGGACTAAAGAATGGTATAGGTGCAAACCAAGACTAAAGGACCTACCTTCAAATACTCACTTTTAAATACTTCTGAGTGCATCCACACCTTATTATCATTCTCACACAACCTCTCACATTAATAATTTCACTCACCTCATAATGCCACTATCTCATACCTTCACCATGCCATGACTAGGTTCAAGTTTCCAATGCACTTGACACCTTGACCTGTTCCTTCCATGCCATGACCTCAACAAAACATAAAACAAAAAAACATAATACATCACAAAACACTCATATCATTGCACCATTCTCTTTCTTATGAAAATAATCTTCCACATCCTCATACAAACCTAAAACCACATAACCAAGCTTCATATGACTTGACATGCCCATTGTCACATCACATGCATTTGTTCATTCATTTCACTATGTTTCCTTTGAATAAATCACCCTAAAAATCTTCATGTTATGACTATACCACATTATGCACATACATTCCTCTACACATACCTCTTCATATTATGACATCAATGACTTGCACAAACCTCTTCATACACTATGCTTCTTGTGCAGACATTAGTTGTCTTCAAACATCTTCCATGACCTATACCTTTCATGCTCAAAACACTCATGAAAATCATCATCCCTAAAACACTCCCTATTTCATGAATAACCTTACTCATGACAACTCTCATGATCACACTATTATATGCCTTGACATATCTCATACTTCCATCTATCCTTTATCACCTTTGACGTCAACCTTGATATTAACCTTGGCATTACTGACAATACAATCTTGACATGACACCAATGACCATTATGCCTTTACATGATGCACCCTTTTGACATCAATGAAAAAAAATGCCAACAAACTCCCCCTTTATTATTTATGGAAAACACATTGATGGAAAACATACTACAATCTAAAATCACTTCAAAATGGTACTTTTCCCATCTGCTCATTCTCCCCCTTTTGACATTAATGGCATAGGGTATTACACAAACTATCATCTAATCCTTGGACTTTAACTTCAACAAAAACATAATGTAATTCTTACAACTCACCGTAGTCTCATACCAATTGTTGTAGACAACTTCTAGAACACTTGAACTATACCTCAAGAAACCATGTTTATTATCATTGTCTTGACACTTCACAACATAGATATACAAATATCCCCATATCTCCATGATCTCCTCCTGAGTCACAAGATGGAAACTACTCTTAGAAACATTTTTTTAAGGCTACTTATCCCCATTCTAAACTTTATCCCTTTATGATCTCTCTACCCATTTTAGTAATAGGAGCATAGAGTTATGAAGCATCATACAAACATGCTCTCAGTCTTAGCCACATTCTTCATCTGATCTTCATGTTTTTTATATACCTTCTCTAACATAGACCATTCTTCATCTACTCTTGAAGGTAATGAATCATCTGATTAGCTCCCCCTTTGTCCTCACAGTTGGTGCTCATTATATGAGTCATCATCACTCACATAACATTCTCAACATCTTTCAAGCATATTGATAGCAATACCACTTCCCAACATAAATAAATTTATCAACTATTATAAACACAAAACAACATTTTGCTTATCAATCAACTACACAATATTTCATCATGCTTCCATCTCTATCAACAACATCTAACTTGTATTTATGATCATATTGGTCTTGTAGACCAATCCATGTTCCATATGTCTCTAGACACATTCCTATGCTCAGGGTTGCATTCCATATCATGACTCCTAATGAAATGATCTCCAAACTCAATGCTCATACTAATAAAAACTCCTTTCACCTTGTCATATACATACAAGCTACAAAGAAAACAACCCATACCTTATAATATAGATAACCTAAAATCCTATCAAGATGAATCCTTATTTGATTGCAACCTCATGATTTTACTGATAAAAGAGTGTCTCCATGAATACTAATGGAGTCACCTCTTTCCATAGGGATCTCAAAACTCCACAAACTCAAGATATTCTTAGATCTCCAAACTACTCTTATCAGCCATCTTGCAATCTGAGACTAATAGTCCCTCTTTAGAATCTACTTAGGCTTGACTAAAGCATTCGACTCATCCACCTCGTCATCCTTCTTCTCTTGGACTGACTTGTCAATACATGTAGATAACAAGTTTTCTTGATATTCCTTCACTTATTATCCTTGTTCTATCTTAGCAAATAATCCATTTTGACTCTTGGGCTCAATATGATCAGTCCTAACTTTCTTTGGCTTCCATACCAATGTTTGACCCTTATTATGCAATCTAGGAGCTTCATATACCTTGTTAAGTCTTTAGGGATTTCTGTTATGACATAATCTTGTAATGTGTCCCATATTGTGACAACTATAGCAAACAACATTATTGTACTTACATCTTGACTAATCACTCCTCTCATAATCCCATGATAACTCATCCATTGAGACCATTCTACAATCACTTTCTCTATGACCAAATTTATGACAAGTAAAACAATAACCCTTGAAATAATTGGAATACCTCATTGCATTGGGATACCTAATTGGTCTCTTCATGTTGACTTTCATGTTGGTACTCTTGACTTGTTGATGATTACTTTGAGTCTCATAATTGAGAGTTTATGCATAGGTCTTTGAGGTCTAACTTTCCTTGTTCTCCTTTTGGTATTATTTAAACCTAAGACCTATCTTTTCATGTAGATACCTTTGAATAATCAAAATATGACCAATAATTACAGTACTATTTTAAAATATTTGATGTATCTTCAACTTGACTTTTGCCTGGTCCAATTCTGCCTTCAAGGACTCCATTTCTATTCCAAACTTGATGCATTCTTACTCCTTGGTATTAAGACTTGTAGTGACAATTTCAATCTGATTTTATAAAAGTTTGATGATATCCTCATGTTTATTAGTGTTGTTCCTTAGTCTCTCTTCAAAGAGATTGATTTGATCCTCATAACTCTTAGCCAATGATCTTAGTTTTTATTCTTTTTTCTTTAAAACTTCAACTCCTCTAGAGCACCTACCAATTTTGCCTCAAGGTTTACTTCAGCTTCTTCTTCATCATCCATAACAATTTTCCTTTTTGAGCAAACCTCATTATTTTTTTCTATAGCCATGAATAAGGTTTCATTACTATCATGGTCATGACTATCATCATCACTATCAGATGTACAAGTGTCACTTACATCAGATGAGTTACTATCTTCTTTGGTTTAGAAACTTCTCTTATTCTTGAATGACCATTTCTTGTCTTCATACTTATTGAAACCCTTTTTGATCTTTTCAGACTCTTAGACCTTCTTATCATCATCATGATGTTCATCATATTATCCATCATGCTCATTTTTATCTTTATTAGGAAATTTATATGAAAAGTGACCAATCTTACCATAGTTAAAGCATTTGAATGGCAACTTGACCTTATACTTACCTGAACCTTTCCTTAGTTTTCTGACAAACATGGCTTCTATCCTGTCATCATCAATATCTATGTTGACATCATCCTTGGCCTTCTTACCTTGTGATTTTTTCTCAATTTTGAATGCAACTTCCTTCTTATAAGGTCTTTCATCATTTTTTCTCATTTCATAGGAAGCCAAAATGCCATAAAGCTCATCTATCTGTAGTATGTTAAGGTCTTTGATCTCTTCCATAGAAGATACTTTTGAATCAAACTTAGATGTTAGAGATCTCAATACCTTTTGTACTACTAGTTGGTTCTTCCAACTTCTCATAGGCCTCTGATGACATTTACCACTTTATCTACTCCCAATAGGTAAGATTCAATATTTTCATCTTCATTCTCAATATTTCAAACTACTTTCGATGAGTCTGCAACTTTTCCAACTTAACTTTGGTGTCTCCTTCATAAATGGTTTACAAATTTTCTCAAATCCCTTTGACTATGTCACAATGCATTACCTTTAAAAATTATACCTTTGAAAGACCACACAAGATGGCATTCATTGCCTTAATGTTGTTCTCGCTTGCTTTCTTGCCTACTATGTCAGTTGGTGGTATAGAAGGTGGAGTGAATCCATCAATGAAAGATTGTCATATGTCATCACCTAAATAGATTAGGTACATCTTCATTTTGATTCTCCAAAATGCATAGTTAGTCTCACTGAAGAGAGGAGCCTTATTGGTTGAGAAACATCCTTGTACTTGATGACTTGATATGTTTCTACTTCTAGGATCTCCTTCAATTTGTTTAGGCATGTTTCAAAGGACCAAGATCTAATAGCAACTGTTGGAAGCACAATAACTAAGGGGGGAGTTAATGAATCTTCAAAAACTTTCAATCAATTACCCTTAAACTTTCATGAATCATTTAAAGTAACTTAGTGATCTAATAATGCATTAAGAACCAATCACATGAGCATGAAACAAGATAACATATCACATATGTGGAAAATCCTCATGGGGAATAAAATCCATTGAAACAAAGATTAGATAAATTTTCCTATAAAACAATGTATCAAATTTAGTTGATCACCACCCCAACATAGAGCACCAACCCCAAATTTATCAATCACCCACTTTCTAAGAGGCTGCAACCCTCTATGACTAAGCACCAACTCAGTTAGAGGACACTTCTCCAAGCCCAAACCTACAAGGTAGATCCAAATCCCTCTTGACCAAGCACCCATTCAACCAAGACCAATTCTATAAGAACTAACCTATAAGGAAGCTTCAACTCCCTCTTTGACCAAGCACCAACTCAGCCAATCAACCTTATTTCTTATAATCTTCTACTCAACTCTCTATCTTCTCTATCCACTATCATATATTAGTAAAAAATATCTGATGTAACTCTGATAGCCTCTCAATAGGCAATGATCATTTATTCAATTCTACTCCACTTGATCTCTCTTAAAATTTCTTCTAGGCTTCTCCGCTCAACTAGCCCTCTTCAAGACTAATAGGTCATATGACCTTGATATTCAACTGCATAACATTTATATGATCTTCATGATATGCTTCTCTACTCATATTTTAGGGTTTAAAACATGTTTTCTAACCTCCTTAGGCTCATTTATTTATCAATCCATTCTCTTACTCTAAGCTTACATAAATAGGCCTAAAATGCCTTGTATATATACTCATCTCTTGTTCATATATCACTTGGTCAGCCACACACCCTTAAAATCTTAGGTCAACCATATAATAGGTCTTAGAACATATCTTAAACATGATTCAAATTAAATTGATTCCCTTTTAGTCTACCATAACTCTATTAGTTCTCATTTCACTTTTAGGTCTTATGGAGACCTAATTACATTAGGTCTATCTTCTTAGCGTCAAATCTTGATCCTCTTGGGCCTAGATGGATTTCTAAAATAACTAAAAACCATTCAGTCACTTATTTAATGACCTCTAATAACCTCCTCAATTCTTGGTTAGACAAGTATATTTCATTCATACCATGAAAGTTCATGTTTTCTCCAAATCTTGCACCCTAGAAGAGGGTATTCAGGCCTCCTCCAGATTTGGGCAATGTTACGACATTTCTAGGCATGTGGGTGTGCGTATAGGTGGAAATAACCTCTAGGTTTGAAGGCATACCTCCATGTATGTGTGTCTACAAAAAAACCACTATTTAAACTAGCTTGATGAAGGGAAAAGGGTTAGAAATGTAAAAGGGAAATCTGATCTAAAAATGGTGATGCACCAAAATTGTACTCCACATGAATGTCATACATGATTGCATGATACAACCTAATGCAAGCCTATTTCCAAGATATGAAAAGTTTTATCATAAATGTTTCAATGTAGAGGTGAGATGTATGAAATCACACAAGGTAAATAAATTGAAATATAACTTTTATAGTTTAGAAAAGTTTATACACATGCAAAATCTCGTACATTTGGATGCACTCTACATGACCTATTAGACTAAAAATCCTACTCAAAACATGAAGGACAAAGGACAAAAGGATGAAACAATCACTTTTTTTCACTCTATGTCTCTTACACACTCAGATAATTGTTTAGAACTTGAAATGAATAGACCTATGCTTGTTTGCTTGAAGTCAAGAAATTACAAAATAATTCAGCAGGGCTTCACTATACTTTTGTGGATGGCTTTTACATTATCCCAAGGGTTGTTTTTATATCAAAGATAAGAGAGAGAAGAGGAGGTCTTTGGCACCAGCAAGAGGAATCATTTCTATTGGAAGTCTCCATCTTCAGTTGTAATTGACTTTGTCAATGATGCTCATTAGGGCATCTTGATTGATCCATGTCACCCTCCTAAATGCCCTTGGCTTGCCCTCTTGGAGATTTTTTTTCAATGGTTGCTAAATATAATATATTTATGTGGAGATGGTGCCAAAAATTGGTTGTTGTTAATGGATCCCCCTGTTGGATATTTATTTTGGTGCCCAACTGCTTCTCCTTGGCTTGTCATGATGCATAATGGCTTGGAGAGAAGTTGTTTTTATTTTGTTTGGCTTTGTCTTTCCTTTTTGATTGGTCCTCAAGGAATGAATTAGATTGGTGATTTTGAGTCATTGATCAGTTGGGCATAGATGCATGTGGATCATCCTCCATCTATCTTTGACAATCTGACTCTACTCCAGTTCATGCCACATGGAAGCTTCTTATTGTCTTTATCTTTTCAGAAAGATTGTTTCAAACAAAATGTTTGAAATAATTCTTTCAAGTTTTCCCTAAATGTCTATTCAATAAATTTTTGAAGGACACTTTTACCAAGAAAGACCCTTCATATTTTTTGAAATACCCCTTTTGAAGGGTAAGAGACCTTCAAAACTTTAGAAATGTACTCTTCATAAGGATGGATTTGCCCTTCAAAAAAGTTGAACTACCTTCAGAAGAGTTGAACTGCCCTTTAGAAGAAATTAACTACCCTTCAGAAGAATGTAGTTCCCTTTAGAAACTTTGAAAGTGTTCTTTTAGAAGAGTTGAAACCTTCAGACTTCTTAAAATAGGCCTTTCTACAGGGAATGTGCCCTTCAAAAATGTTTAAGACTTTTACCATGGGAAATCCAAGAGGTATTATCAAGACCATTTTGGGTTTTATAAGCCCTACTAATTATTCACTTTGGACCTCTCATTGCTTATTACTTATAAAGCAATTTAATACTTGCTCCTTGGAAAACCCAAAGTCATGCATCATTGAAAACTCACAAAACATTGGAAGGAGTAATTTAGGTTCATAAACCCAAATTACTTTTACTCATGAAATTTTTATAAGTCGAGTCATTCAAAGAACTCGACTTGATCTTGAGGATTAATTCAGGTTTATGAGGGGCCAAGAGTTGACTTGGTTCTAGAAGGAGGGCCTGACATACACTAAAATGGAGCCAAAACACTTTAGCCTCCTTGACTTACAATTTTGGATGACCTATTCTTACAATTATTATTTGGCTCTCCTTGAAAATGGTTGAAAAAATTGTACTAAGGTGAAATTTGGTCAACACTCTTGGTGATTTCAATGGGAGGCATGCCTACTATGTTAAAGACCAGTCACCTAAATCCTTTCATTAGGCATGGAGTCATGCATATAGGCACTTCAAAGAGAACTTAACAATCTTTGGTTCAAAAACACACTAGCTGGGTCGATCACATACACAAGGTAAAGACACACAAAAGGAAGGAAAAAAAACACTTGTGCTACAAGCACCTAGGGAATACAATAGCAAACTAAAGGAAACACACCTAAACTTCTATTTATAGAAGAGACTTGAGATGAACACTTCCTCCTAGATCAAAAGGATAGCTTGAGACATTCATGGCTTCATGACATAGAGGAATGAGTGAGGCATGCAATATTTTGATTCTTGGCATCAATACCTCCAACCTCTTCATGGTGTTTAACAAGAACCAATCAGCTCTAAACAAGTTAGCCATAGAAATGAACTTCTCCTATAGCTCAAATAGGTTAGCCATAGAAATGAACTTCAATTGCATCTCAACAAATTCAATATTCTCACAAGATTCTTTAAATTTGACCTCCAATGGTGATGTAGCAATGCTTGCATTCTTGGTTTCCATGGGATTCTCAATGAGATTGGGCTTCTCATCAGTTGCAAGTTCTTCAAGCTCATTAAGGAGCTTGACATAGTCTACCCAATCTTGGTCATTGTCTTTCATGGGAAAAATTTCCTTCACCTTATCATGTATTTATCCCTCAACTTGGAAAAGGTTTTCAAGCTCTTGAAAGAGCTCCATTTGCTACCACCAATCATTTATGTGCTCCTTGACATCTTGGATCACCACCTCCCCTCTCCTTTCTTCTTAGAATATGATATGACCCAACTGATGTTCCTTATGTTCCAATGCATCTTGACTATCCTCCTCAAAAGTGCACTCCACTTCAAGCTTGAGATGCTCATCCACAATTTTAGGATTAGACATGGAGTCCTCTCTGATTACCTCTCTTTCCAATTCCAAGTTGCATTCCTTATGGATAGCTACAAAAGAGTCTTCAACATGCTTTTCTTCACTCAAGGAGATAGGGATGTCCTTTTCTTCATCAGAATGAGTCTCCATGGTGATTTCTTCTTTTGATGCTTCCCTTGAAAGAGTTTGTTCTTCAAGGAGAGGGATGGTGGAAGAGAGATATATAGGTCTATGGGTTGAGGATGGAGATGGAGATGGGTGAAACTTATTGAATGGGGAGGAGCAATAGGAAGTAGATTTCTTCATACAATCTATCATCATCCTCTTCATCTTCTTGAGGCTCTTCATAGATTTTGGAGATTCTTTTACAGCTACAACTTGTTCCATACCCTCTTGGTTTCCATACCCTTTTGGGTTTCCCATCTCTCTAATCGATCAACCCACCATTGAAAAGCTCTTATAGCCCTAGATAATCCTTCACCAATGACATATCGGTTCTCTTCTTCAACATACCCCCATATGTCCATTAACAACCCAACTAAAACCCTTAACAAATCCACAAAACCACCAAGAGCTCCATCATTACACTTATCTAGCACAGTCATATGCTCTTCCAATTATGTAAACCTTGGCATAATTGCCCACACATTTTGAGAATGAGAGGGGTAGTAAGCTTGGATAAAGTGGCTAGGTTAATTAATTTCTTCAAGGAAGGCTTTGAAAGCTCCATATTCTGCCTCCTAACTAATGTTGTTGCCTGACTCATCATGACAAGGCTGAGGTGAAGATGGGTCATATGGCTTGTCAACAATAGCATACTCATTTGAAAAGGGACTAGGTTGATTGTAGAGCTACCATGACTCATAAGTAGGATGGTATTCTTGATAGGAATACTAAGAAGGGTAGAAAGGGTCATGAAAGGGTTGATAGGCAAGTGTATGGTAAGGATTCTCCTCATAGCCATTCATATCAACTTCATAAGTCACATGAAAAGATAAGGACTGATCAAAATCTTCATCAATAGATACCTTGGATACTTAAAACCAAAAATTCATTTAAAATCACCATTGGTGTTTGTCTGGATGCTTCCAAAAGCATAAGAGGGAGAAGACACACCAACAACATTCCCACTATGTAGACCTAGTCCCACCGAGCGTGTCATAACTATTGTCTCCAAATCTTGCACCCTAAAAGAGAGTGTTCAGTTCTCCTCCAAATTTGGGCAATACTCAGACATTTCCAAGCATGTGGGTGTGCCTGTAGGTGGAAATGAACCTCTAGGTTTGAAGGTCTAGTTCCCTGTATATGTCTTTTCAAGATAATCTCTGCTAAACCATCTTGTTTAAAGGGAAAAGAATTAGAAATTTATAGAAAAGGAAATCCTATTCTAAGAGTGGTGATACACGAAAACTATTTTCCACATGAATGTCAGATTCTAGTGCACAATACAGCAAAAGCACAAACCATTACCAAATTCTAAAGATTATAACAACAATATTTCAATGTAGAGGTAAGATATGTAAAAAATGACATAAGGTAAATGAGCTAAAAGGAAAACTTTGCACATTCAAGATAGTAATACACAATTATAACTTAAATACACTTGGATACACACTGTGTGACTAGTTAGACTAAGAAATCTTGTTCAAGAATAAAGGATAAAGTGGGCATAAGGATGGAAAATCATCACATGCTTCCATTATACATCTCTTGCACACTCAGACCAAAAGCCTAGAAAAATCTTGAAGGAAATAGATTTATGCTAAATCCTTAAAGGAAAAACTTGAATCATTCCAAAAGGGCTTCGTTATACATTACTTGCTCTTTTATTCAATAGCCAAGGGGCTGTATATATAGTAAGAAAGAAGAGAGAGAGGAAAGCCTTTTGGCACCAAGGAGAGGAATCAATTCTGTTAGAAGTCATTATCTTTAGTTGTAACTCTCTTTGCCAATGATTCTCATTAGGGAACTCTGATTGATCCATGTCACCCTCCTGAATGCCCTTGGCTTTCCCTCTTGGAGATGCTTTTTCAACGGATTCTTAACATAATAGAGCTATGTGGAGATGGTACCAAAAATGGTTGCTTCTAATGGAGCCACCTATTGGAGATTTTTTCCAGCACCCAACTGCTTCTCCTTGGCTTCTTGTGATGGATAATGATGTGGAGAGAAGTTATTTTTATTTTTTTTGGCTTTGTCTTTCCTTTTTGATTGGTCCTCAAGGAATGACTCAAATTGGTGATTCTAAGTCATTGATCTATTTGGCATGAATGCCTATGGATCATCCTCCATCTATCTTTGACAAGCAAACTCTACTCCAACTCACACCATGTGGCAGCTTCTCATTGTCTTTATCTTTTTGGAAAGATTGTTTTGGACAAAATGTCTGAAACAATTCTTTCAAGTTTTCACTAAGTGTCCCTTCAAAAAAAATTGAAGGACACTTTTGTCAAGAAAGACCCTTCAGATTTGTGAAAATGCCCCTTTTGAATGGTAAGATAACTTTGAAACTTTGGAAATGTACCCTTCAAAAGGATGAAGTTGCCTTTCAGAAAAGTTGAATTGCCTTTCAAAAGAATTGAACTGCCCTTTAGAAGAATTGAGTACCCTTCAAAAAAGTTAAACTATCCTTCGAAAGAATTGAACTACCCTTCAGAAGAGTTGAACTATCCTTCAAAAGAATTGAACTTCCCTTTAGAAGAATGGATTGCCCATCAAAAACTTTGAAAGTGTTCCTTCAGAAACTTGAAACCTTTGGACTTATTGAAATGGGCCTTTCTAAAGGGAACGTGCCCTTCAAAAAAGTTTAAGACTTTTACCCTGGGAAATCTGAGAGGCATTATCAAGACCATTTTGGGTTTTCTAAGCCCTATTACTTACTCACTTCGGACCTCTCATTACTCACTACTTATAAAGTAATTTAAGACTTGCTCCTTGGAAAACTCAAAGTCATGCATCATTGAAAACATGTAAAGCATTGGAAGGAGTAATTCAGGTTTGTAAACCCAGATTACTTCTACTTATGAATTTTTTATAAGTTGAATTATTTAGAAAAATTGACTTGGTCTTGAGGAGTAACTCAGGTTTATGAAGGGCCAAGACTTGACTTGTGGAGAACCTGACTTACACTACAATGGAGCCAAAACACTTTAGCCTCCTTGACTTACAATTTTGGACCTCTAAAATGGCATGTTCTTGCAACTATAGTTTGGCTCTCCTTGAAAATGGTTGAACAAATTGTACTGAGGTGAGATTTGGTCAACATTCTTTGAAGTGCCTATATGCATGACTCCATGCCCAACAAAAGGATTTAGGTGATTGGTCTTTGACATAAGAGGCATGCCTCCCCTCAAAATCACCATGAATGTTGACCAAATTTCATCTCAATACAATTTTTTCAACCATTTTCAAGGAGATTTGAATAGCAATTGCAACAACAGGTCATTTCAGAGGTCCAAAATTGAAATTCAAGGAGGCTGAAATGTTTTGGCTCTATTATAGTGTAAGTCAAGCCCTCCTTCTAGCACCAAGTCAAGTCTTGTTCCCTCATAAACTTGAGTTAATCCTCAAGACCAAGTGAGGTTTTTTGAATGACTCAAATTATAAAAATTTCATGAGTAAAAGTAATCCAGGTTTACAAACCTGAATTACTCTTTCCAATGCTTTGTGAGTTTTCAATGATGCATGACTTCAATTTTTCCAAGGAGAAAGTCTTAAATTTTTTTATAAGTAGTAAGCAATGTAAGGTTCAAAGTGAGTAAGTAATAGGGCTTATAAAACCCAAAATGGTCTTGATAATGCCTCTCAAATATCCCAAGGTAAAAGTCTTAAACTTTTCTGAAGGGCATGTTCCCTTCAGAAAGGCCTGTTTCAAGAAGTCTGAAGGTTTCAAGTTTCTAAAGGGACACTTTCAAAGTTTCTAAATGGCACTTCATTCTTCCAAAGGGAAGTTCAATTCTTTCGAAGGACATTTTAACTCTTTCAAAGGGCATTTCAATTCTTTCGAAGGATAGTTCAGCTTTTTTGAAGGGTACTCCATTCTTCTAAAGGGTAGTTCAAATCTTTTGAAGGGTAGTTCAAATTTTTTGAAGGACAACTCCATCCTTCAAAATGGTACATTTACAAAGTTTTGATGGTCCTTTACCCTTCAAAAGGGGCATTTTCACAAATTTGAAGGGTCTTTCTCAACAAAAGTGTCCTTCAAAAAGTTTTTGAAGGGACACTTAGTGAAAACCTAAAAGAATTGTTTCAAACATTTTTGTCCAAAACAATCTTTCCAAAAAGACAAAGACAATGAGAAGTTATCACTTAATGTGAGCTAGAGCATAGTCAACTTGTCAAAGATTAGCTAGAGGATGATCCATGGGTATTCATGCCTAATATATCAATGACTCAAAATCACCAATCAAAGTCATTCCTTGAGGACCAATAAAAAGGAAAGACAGCCAAATAGAATAAAAACAAATTTCCATGCCATTGTGCATCATGACAAGCCAAGGAGAAGTAGTTGGGCACTGAAACAAATCTCCAATAGGTGGCTCCATTAGCAATAATTATTTTTGGCACCATCTTCACATAGCTCTATTCTATCAAGCAGGTGTTGAAAAAGCATATCCAAGAGGGCAAGCCAAGGGCATTCAGGAGGGTGATATGGATCAATCAGAGTTCCCTAATAAGCATCATTGGAAAATATAGTTGAAGTTGAATATAATGACTTTCAACAAAATTGATTCCTCTCCTTGGTGCCAAAAGGCTTCCCTCTCTCTCATCCTTCTTGTTATATATACAACCCCTTGGCTAGTGAATAAGAGAGCACACAGTATATGGTAAAGCCCTACTAGAATGATTCAAGTTTTGTCTTTAATCATTTAGCATAAATCTATTTCCTTCAATAATTTTTGGGGTTTTTGGTTTGGATTTGTAAGAGATGTATAGTGGTCGCATGTGATGATTTTCTATCGTTCTGCCCACTTTATCTTTCATACCTAAACAAGAGTTCTTAGTCTAAATGGTCACACAGTGTGTATCCAAGTGTATTTAATTTCTACATGTGTATTATTATTTGAATGTGCAAAGTTTTCCTTTAAACCCATTTACCTTGTGTCATTCTTTACATATCTCACCTCTGCGTTGAAATATTGTTGTTAGAATCTTTAGAGGTTGGGAACGGTTTTTTATTTTGATGTATTATGCATTAGAATCTAACATTCATGTGGAAAATAGTTTTGGTGTATCGCCACTCTTAGAATAAGATTTCCTTTTCTATAAATTTATAACTCTTTTCCCTTTAAACAAGTTGGTTTAGCAGAGATTGTCTTATAGAGACATATACAGGGAGCTATCCCTTCAAACCTAGAGGTTAATTTCCACCTATAGGCACACCCACATGCTTTTAAATGTCCCAATGTTGCCCAAATCTAGAGGAGGACTGAACACTCTCTTATAGGGTTTAATATTTGGAGACAACAATTCCTTTAGGATAAACTGCCCTATTAGGCTTGTGTGCATCAAAAGTCTATCTTGAAAGAATTAAAACAAAACACAATCCACTCAAATATGATTAACCAAGTACATAGATAGAGTCTACATGACCTCAGGTTCATTACCAAATTAATTATACACTATCATTCAAATCTTAAGACTTTAAGATCAACTCATCACAACACTCATTCAAAACTGTCAGAATACTCAAAAACACAATCATTGTGACTTAGACCTCCAACACCTGTGTATAAACTTTCAATCACCTAAGATGCATGTACATGATCTTATGAAATCTCTAGACCATTCTTAGATATAAATATTATATGATCAAATGGAAAATATTGGTCTTGTAGACCAATTTCTTGACCTTATATCACATAGTCTTATCTGAACTAGACAGGACAACTTGTGAGTAACTTTTTCACCATATTCACTAACCTCCAAAACTTATTCCAAGAATTAACATGATTTAAATTCATAAATAACATATCCATTCATTTATTTTCATCATTCTACCATGGAAACACACTCAAATTCATCTTCTCACTTCTACCTGGGTTTTATATTGTTTACAACATTAGGTTTGTCTATGACTAGCTAATTTGGAAGACCGGTTTAGCACACTTGAAAGAGGAAACCTATGTATAAAATATCATGGGCATAAAGTATGAGTCTCTATATTATTATTTCATCCATTTTCTTTCCTTGATCAATGTAACTTTTGACTACTACAACAAATTCTTCAAAAACAAGCCTGTATCTATGCATTTTCTCTCTCATCTAACTAACCACCACCACCTAGAGGTACTTAGGACAGTTTAATACATGATATAATAGTTTTTTAATGAATTTTATACCATTATGATTTGTTTTGAACAATATATTCCACATCAAGTCCTTATTAGGGTTTTAGGGAGGTTAAACACAGATTTTGGTGTTAACAATTGTTCATAAAAGACTACCCTTAAATGTTAAACCAATGCTTGGAGATCTTATCTATGACACTTTACCATCTCTCCTTAACATATTAGGTTCTCATTCATAGGTTACACATGCCAATGAACACTTGAAATTCCTTCTCAGGTTTGTATACCTTCAATCTGTGCACTCAAGAGACCTCAAAACCACTTTTTATGCCTTTTTCTACAAACCATGACCTCATACTTCATGATCACTCTTGAAATAAATTTAATTACCTATATCCATGATCTATTTATACATTAACCTTGAAATATAATCCTCATGCCTCATTAGTCTAGGCAGGGTTAAAGAATGGTCTAGGTACAGACCAAGACTAAAGGACCTACTTTCAAAGACTCACTTTAAAACACTTGTGAGTGCATCCATACCTTATTCTCATGCTCAAACAACCTTCACAACCTCTCACATGCCTAATTTCACGCACCTCATCATTCCACTAGCTCATACCTTCATCATGCCATGATTAGGTTCTAGCTTCCAATGCACTTGACACCTTGACTTGGTCCATCCATGTTATGACCTCAACAAAACATCAAACAAGCAAACATAATACATCACAACATACTCATATCACTACACCATTCTATTTTTGATGGAAATAATCTTCCATAGCCTCATACAGGCTTAAAATCACATGAATTAGTTTCATATGACTTGAAATGCTCATTGTCACATCACATACCTTTGTTCATTCATTTCACTATGCTTCCTTTACATGGCTCACCCTGAAATTATTCATGACATGACTATGTGACACTATGTACATATATTCCTTTACACATACCTCTTCATATCATGACATCAATGACTTGTACAAACCTCTTCATACACTATGCTTCTTATGAAGACATTAGCTGTCTTCAAACATCTTCCATACCATGTACCTTTCATGCTCACAACACTCATGACAATTCTCATCCCTGCAACATTCCCTCTTTCATGAATGACCTTACTCATGACAACTCTCATGATCACACTCTTATGTATCTTGACATATCTCATACTGCCATATGTCCTTAGTCACCTTTGACATCAACCTTGATATTAACCTTGACATCAATGACAATACAATCTTGACATGACATCAATGACCATTATGCCTTTACATGATGCACCTTTTTAACATCAATGACAATAACATGCCAACAAATTTGAATAATTCCTCATGCCACTAACTTGTTAGGCTAATGGTCTAACCCTAAGGATGGGTTTGATTTAATAAAATAGTCATTATTGGGAATGGGTGGTACCAACCAATTCAGGTCAGTATTGATTGGCAATATTTATTGTATCAAAAAAAATTGACATGTGTATAGGTAGAATGAACTGTGATCTTGAAAATATCTGTGCAATATATTTCACAGGTTTGAAATAGATAGTGAGGTTGATATAAGTGTATAAAATTAGAATGGAAAGGTTGACTCATAATATAACATGTAAGTGTGATAGGATGGTGGTTTAGGACCTTGTTTGAGTGATCAATTCATGCATGATAAATGTGCATCAATCTTGTCATTATCAAGTACTAAAAACTAGATTTTAGTATCTATAGCATCAAGTTTTGATTCAGGAGCATCCAAGGGTTCATGCAATCTTGTATCGACTAGAAATAAAGTGATTATATGCTTGTGTAATTTCTTTCATTTGTTTATTGTTTTGGCAAGGTTACATAATGACTAGTTCAGCTCATGAGGTTTACATGAGCTTACACACATTTATTTATGGGTACATTAGTGTACACATTTACTTGTGTATATTTTTTAGGAATGTCTAGGTGGTATTTATGTTATGATATAAGGGATATTTGTATGAATATACATGTGGTTAAAATTTTATGACCCAAGGAATTTTTGTAAAGAGGGGATGTTTATTTAATTGGGAAGAGAGAAAATTTGAAGGGGCAAGGAGAGAAGAAAATGACTAAGGAAAATATTCATTTTTGGGTCATAAAAACAAACAAGTATAGGAGGCAAACATTTTATTGATGGAAGTAAAACCAAAGGTAGATAAATAGTTTTTTGTGTAGAATGAACAGGAGCATGGGGGAAGAATACCAAGAGGTAGATGGATTGTACAAGTGTAAAATCCCCACTAGGATCTTCCTAGAATAACATGTATTTTTTTTAAACTTAATCAATGTATTATTTCATTATATTTAACCATGAGAATCTAATTAGTGATCTAGATAAATCACTTAAGGTAACTATAAAATAAGCATGTGACATATATCCATCACTGATCACTCTCATCATATGGAGCACATCATAACTGATTATAAAAAGTAATTACAAATTTTTAGTCATAGCTAGTACAAACATGTAGCCACTATTGTCATGGTAAAATAATTAAATAATTACATCTCATTATAATAATCTCTCAATAATAATAAATAAAATATAATGTAAAAGATACAAGTATCAACGAAGCATGATTTCCCTAAACTCTAGTATCTATGGCAATCTCAAGTGTCATCTCAAAAGAAGTATTATTGTGGGGAGGGAGATCATCATCTGAGTTCTTTTTCACACCAATCATAAACCATCGATCCCCTATACAATCCCCCATCAGAGAATGGTCCACCCTTCACAGATGAGTAGATAGTGATGATGTAGGAATCCAAAGAGACAAGCTAGTACCCGTGTGTTGTATGATTTCTAAGACCATGTAGTGTACCATAAATAAATATTTTCTAATATGATATCACACAAACATGTAAATAATACATATGAAATGGCAATGTCTAACTAACATTACTTTGGCCAAAGTTTTCAATAGTTATTGATCTCTAGGATCAGTCAAATTTATACACACCACTTGATTGGATTACCTTCATCTGACATTGATGATGCTATTAAGTTAGTGAATTCTATCTCACTACTTACTCAGTACCATTAATATGAGATTTTACTAAAAAATATAACCAATAGATTCATACAGATTACTTCCTACTAGCATGCATAAAATAGCTAAACATAGGAATAATCAAAATGCATACATTTAGTCCATCAAACATATGAATGAATCTCCACCAAATTATTTATCGCATAAATAATAATCACAATAAATATAGTTTATACCAACTAGGTATAATATATATTAGACTACATAATCAAATTTTTGTTAGTAGATACAATTACAGTACATTCTTTGACAAACAATAACATCACAATCTATCATTTCCATGTACACACTACTCAATTTCATCAACCAGTCATAATAAAGAAAGTAATAATTCTCATAAGAACATAATCTTTCATTTAAACAACATATTATATTTTAAGAAGGTTGTATTCATGTAATTATAGATTCCTAACCCTTGAGATTCTATGGATTATTTTTAGTAGTTAAGAATACTACATATATAAGCACACCTCTATATGCTTTATTTATAAGTACCTAAGTCTTCATAATGATGTTTTTCATATAAATGAGCACTTATACATCCATAACATGTACCATACATAAGTACTTAGATAATATACAAATACTATAGTTAGATATCATCAGTCATTTTATAATTCTCACCAGTGTATAACCATGAGCTTCAATAGTTCAATGGTTTAGTCTAATATGCTTTTCAAGTCCAATTAGGTATTATATTTTCTTACACATATTTTATTCCTTATGTTCAAGCTCATTGTTTTCAATAAGTGACATAATCACATTATTCAACCACCACATTGTCAGGTTTACATTTATCTAAGTGTATTGTATAAGAACCCATATTTGTATAGGATAATAATTAATAGCTTAAGAATTTTATGTGTCTTCTCAACATATAACTCAACTCTTATCATACATATTTTTGTCAATGGAATTAAATCTTAAAATAGTTCAATCACAAGATCAAATCTTCTAGCTTTATTGATGTATTTTAAGTATCTCCTCCCAACATGATTAATGAAAAGGAAGATTCTCTCAATCCTCTATGCTACATAATATATTAATCACCACACAATGGGGTTAATAACACATAATGTTCATTTGTTGCAGTTATAGTCAATTTAGATAATCGAATGATAATGTTACAAAAATATTAAATTGAATAACTCTCAACATCGGTTTCATAACTATAACTATATGAAGAGATACCAGATATTATACAGATGTAGAAAAATGAATAACACTTAGGTTTCAAAACATTAATTTTCACATCCACTAACTCTACATATAGTGAACAAGATCAAGTAGTGAGCTCTTAAGATGTTTTTTCTTTTGATTGGATGTTATAAATATGATGTTATTATCTGATAATAACATGTAACATCATGTCTATGATACAACTGTATATGAAGACTAAATACATCCAAGTACCAAGTTAGGAGCTATAAAACATTTATATGTTATTTTCATATTTATGTCCCATTCGATTTACATGGTCATCATAAACATGCAATGTTCACAAAATCCAAATTATTATACTGTGATCATATCAATCCAAGATTAAATATTTATACACTAAGTAGCTATAAATAGAGTGTTTTATCATGATTATAATGGTTATATCCATATTTACATGTACCAGATTTATAGCACGAGATAAATGGATCTTGAAACTTACATTCTATTTTATGCTTAATTTTTCACTAATGAGCAAAGTCTATATTGAATAACACTTGGATCGTCAAATCATTATTGCCATTATTACCTTACTTATTTGTCTGGGATATAATCTATTATGGATCATTATAATATTTAACTCCTATATAGATCACTAAATTGAATTTTGGTTGGTTGGGTATCCTAAATCATAGACTCATTTTACTATAATAAACACACAGATCTGTGACTTAATCATAGCGATACATCTTAATCAAAGATATGTATGGATTATTAGCAAGTATGAGATAACTACATGGTAATGGGACTATTAGTGTATGGGGTTATAAATTTGTATTCACACAAAATTGTATAATAATATATACAATTTTGACATTGGATTATATAGAATTAGATTATACTAAATGTTAATTATACATAATCTGGATTCATATAAGTTAGCATTTATTGAGACTATTGTTAATATTATCAATATAATTGACATTCAATGGTAATAATGAAAGGTTTATTCCCATATATAGTGTATAATTAGCATATATTCATAATGTTAATTATAAGGGATATTAAAGGTAACTGCACACACCACGTTGTCCATATATATGGGATTCCCAAATATGACATTAGGACTATCAAATACTTGGTGGACAAGTACTTATAATCTGTAATATGAAATATATATACAGATAAATACATTGGGACCATATAATGGGTTATAAATCAATGATATCCATAAATTACAGTAGTATATAATTGAAGGTCGACTTAATCACAAAATTCCTCCTATAAACTCACACAGTTTACCCTGCAACTCAGACACCAGTTATTACCAAAAAAAATTAAATTATGACAAAATAACCACCACTAACCTCTTGATGGCACCCAGTCAATACCATAAGTCCTCTTACATTGTCCTTCCTTCTCCTTCACTACGAGTTGTATTTCTGCTTTTCAATTCCTTCTCCTCCTCTTTTTTTCTCCCCTCTTTTATGCCGTATAGTTTTCATTTTATCTCCTTTCTGTTGTCATGCCAAAGCTTTTCTCTTTATTAAATGATTTTCTTCTTTTTTTAGCTTATGTTTTATTTTATTTTTCTAATTCTCCCAAAGCTACAATATCTTTGATTTAATTGTTTAATTAATTTTTTCCCCCTTTTTGGAAAGACTTTTATTTCCTAAATTATATAATTTTCAATTCTCTTTTGGTATATATGTATTTTTCTAAGTATAAAATAAAATTAGTTTATTTGTTTTATTTCCTATATGAGGCTATTTATATTTATTTTTTCTAATTAATTAATAATAATGTTGTAATATAGACAAATAATCAAAATGACTTTACCAATATAGGGTCAATAATATTCTTTTAAATCGAAATGGTAAATAACATATTACTATTCAAATCCAAATTATAACAATGTATTCATTTTTATCACTACACTATCTAGATTATCTATGTCATTTTAACATTTTTTAAGTCACATAATGATATTCTTGATATCATAAGGATAACTAGCTAATGTTTTCAACCATTACTAAGACAATCTAGTTAGTCTACATATGATAGTACCAACACAATTCATGTAAATTTATATTTTCAAAAATATTAACAATTACAAACATAATGACATGTCATAAATGCATAGTAATATTCACAATACAATCACACAAAATTAATTCTTGATCTTCAATAGATTGAGATAACACACAACTCATATGCATAAATAATTATCTAAATGCAAACAATCATAAAAAATGTATAAATGCTAACCATTCAAACTATGCATTTAATGAGTGATATTTAACATGGTGTGTGTAGGTTTCTAGCCATTCCTCTGTCATCCTTAAACACCTTCATCTATGTCACCCTCTTTTATTATGCTCTCCCTCTGTCATGTTCTGAAAGATGAATCTCTCATGCGTCTAACTCATGACAAGCAGGTAGTTAGTCCATACATCATGATATATATATATATATATATATATATATATATATATATATATATATATATATATATATATATATATATATATATATATATCATAAAATACTTTTGAAGTAACAAATCAATATGATCACAATATAAGGAATATACACTACAACTAACTCATAGCAATGCCATCATGAAATCAAAGTATCATAAAAATGTTTTATAATAGCATATGACTTACAGCTTATTCAAATAATAATCAAATCAAATTACCAACTATATAAAATCCATAGATAATCAAGTAAATTTTCTTAGTGATAAATTTTAATGTAGCAAGGAGGGTCTAAGTCATTTCCATGGAATATAATAAACTCATAAAAAAAAGTGTGAGTGTCGCATCAATTCTTATGAGGGTGTAGTGTTGAATCAATGATAAATAATACGATGTCTCTCAAATTCTAAATATGTGCTTATGTGTGTGCCAAGGGAGAGTGAGTGTTTAACCATACATCATAAAGGTAAAGGAAGTCCTTAAGTGAACCCCCTCTTTTCTTTTAACCCATTTGGTATTAGAGTAAGGTCTTTCTTTATGATCTTGAGTGTGTGATGCTCTTGTATGAGTTAGTTGTAGACTATGAAAAAAAGTTGCTTGATTTTTTGTCAAGTTATGAAAAAAAGTTTGCTTGAGTTTTTTTGTAAGTTATGAAAAAGAATTTTGCATGTGAGGGAGAGTAAGGTTTTTTTACATGTGAGAGAAATCCTGAAAGTGTTGAGGAAGTGTGAGAGGATCTTTTCTGAGTCTATTACAATTTTTGAAAGATAAACTTGTTGGTTGAGAAGAGATGGCACACCAAAGATTAATAGCACAAGGCTTTCAAGACTTAAAAAACATGTTGAGGGAAGTCCAAGAAAAATTGGATGTTTTGAAGAGAGGACAAGCTGGAAAATAAAATAGACTAGTAGAGGTCAAGGTGAAAGAGATAGGTAAGTCTCATTATGGTATTGATTTATTTTGTGGAAAAGGAAACTTAGATAAGCTCATGAAATGGATTGGTGAGTTAGATAATTTCTTTGAAGAGGAAATTATTTTAGATCTTATGAGGGTAAATATTGCATGCACTAATTTATGTGGAAGTGTAGCTGAAAATTGAAGAGTTCTCCAAAAGAGGAGAAAATAGAAATGAAATCAAAAAGTGAGTGCCTAGGAACATATTGTTTCCTAGTTGGTGGGTCATTTTGTACACCCACAAATGTAGACAAAATGGCTAAAATTTCTTAAGGCATTGAGTCTTGAGCATGAAGATGAAAATAAAATTACCATGAAAAGCAATATGAAAAGGAAGTTGTTAGGTGAGAAGTTTAAAAAAGTGAAGGTAGGGGATATTAAGGAAATTTAGAATGAACTTCTTTGATATTGTAAATATATGTAATGAATAAATAAGACTCGTAATATATTTCTTGTGAAAGAGTCTTACGAAAAATCTAAGAGATTTCAGGAGAGGTGGAGAGATAAAAGGTTGAAGATAATATTAACTTCTCATTTTGAGGATCATCCTCTCCTATTTATTTATACTCCCGTATTGTGAATGAGATATGAAATATAATATATGTTATGGTGTTATTTCTCTGCAAATATGAATTAATTAAGTTGAGACTTGATTAACTCTATTATCTAGTATCAGATCCATTTATGGTCCTGACCCTCTGAACCGTTAGAGTCTTCTTTGAATAATTTTTCCATATTTATTTAGGAAGACTATATTTTAAAAATTAGGAGAAGTAAATTGAAGTTGTATTCACAGATGGACCACTCACACAATAGTCATTTTTTATTGTGCATCATCAAGTAAGTTATTTCTGTTCATATACGTTTTATTTTCCATTTGAACGAATCAGCCAGATTTCTATGGAAGGATTTACGACTTTTGATATCCATGAGCCTTGATTTAATTCGGCCTACCTAACACAGCCTCAATAAATTAATTGATGCTCTAGCTATTTATCCATCCTTGTGTCTCTCCGAGTTCAACATGTCCGTAGTAGGTTTGAATATTTTCTATGTAGCAGGCATATATTTGTTATCAGCTTGAAATCTATAAAGCCATGGTTTTTGTTCGATATTTGTATAAGTTTGATCCATCATTAAAGCAAGTTATGAACAACATAGTGGCATAGTAGGTGGTCTTGGTGGAGCAAGAAATCTAGGTAGTGGTGTTTGCCAAGATTAAGGGTCTCAATCAATGTCCATGTGTGCCATATTTGTTATATTTTCAGCACAGCTGTCTCACATCAAGTCAAGTCCACATTTAATAAGGTTGGTCCAAGTTTTGTTGAGTGTTTAAAATGGTTTTTACTTTTAGTCTTTCACTTAGGTAAGTTTTTATGACAATTTATTTGGTCATTGTTTTTTAAAGCGTTGATTTAATATCATTATGATATATTTTAAAATGTCCATTGTCATTATTTAGTTGTGTCAAATGTTAAAAAAAAATAGTGTCAAAGTTTTTTTTATGTTTTGTATTTGTGTCAAGTTATGAATTAGAGTTAGAGTCAATTGTATATTTGTCAAATAGAATTTTTGTCATTGTCACATCAATTTTCAATTATAATTAGACGCATTTTTGCTTGAATGTGACATCTAGATTATGTGGATTTAAAATGGACAAAGTAAATAATATTGAAATATTTGAAGGCAAAGATTTTCATACCAGGCAAGTTAGAACACAATTGCATTTGATTGACAAAGACTTGTGGGAGATTATAAGTGGAAAAATACCAAAATTGACTAATGCAAATGAAGCCATCAAGTGCGAAATCAAAGATCGAAGAGCAATGGCAATTATAGGTCTAGGGTTATCTGATGCATACTTGCATCATATAAACCTATCAAAGACTTCAAATGTTATTTGGGAAACATTGAATAAGCTATTTAAATCACAAAAAGGAAGTGCAATAGTGACCTTGAAGTGGAAGTTATTTGGACTCAAATTGGAAGAAGGCAACGACATAGTTTAGCATATAAGTAAGTTTTGATCCATTCTAAATCAGCTAGCAGGGATAAAAGTAGATGTTTCTGATGATGATGTAAAAGTTATCTTACTAAATAGTATGTCAGCTAGTTATTCAAACATGGTTTTTACACTAAGAAAAGTAAATCCAAGCTTAGAAAATCTAATTTCTTCATTGATAGATAAATAAAATAAAAATATTGCCCTAGAGGAAAGTGTTATATATGTGAAAAATATAAACAAATCCATTTCTTAGCCAGAAAAACATAGATCTGAGAGTTCAAAGAAAAGGTTTCTTTGTCATTATTGTATAAAACCCAAACATGGTGTGAAATATTTTAGATAAAGAGCACAAGATCTCCTTGAAGGGAAACTTAAAAAGAAGGCTCTCATTTCTGAAAAAAGAGATGAAGAAAGTGATTGGGAAGTGAAAACTACTTTTTCAAATGAATCAATTGATAAAGAATCAATTGGTCAAAATAGTAATGAAGACTTTATGTACTAAAGAACTACACCAGAGGTTGGAAGAAAAAAGAGGATAGAGGACACTTGTACCTCTCATTAGCCACTAATGACAGGGTACTATTTTGCAGTAGTGGCACTTTCTTTTTTCAGCATGTTTTTTATAGTATGAAATAAGAACAAGAGTGTATCCCTGTTCATGTAATTTCCAAATGTAATCCCTTAAAAAGTGTGATAGTATAGGAGATTCAGACCATCAGTATGAAAAGCAAGAAATGTTCTTGATAAAAGTAGTTGGTAGGAGTGTTTCCACTAATTTTTTGATTGGTTTGGTTGATGTTCCCAAATTTAGTTGATTTTTGCATGGTTGGTGGTTGATGCATGTTCCCAGCATGGAGGAGGTTCCCATGATTGATAGTGTTCCCATTTTTTGGTTAATTAGTTCCCACAATCAAAGTGCAATGAAGTAACACATAGGAATTTCAAAACATGTGTATGTTGCTTAGACAGAGGATGGTGTTTCTCCCCTTGTTCATACTATGGGGGGCGGGCTGGGGCGGGGTGGGCGAGGGCGCGGGCCGGCGAGGGGAATATAAAGGAAATTTAGTATGAACTTTATTTATATTATAAATATATGCAATGAATAAATAAGACATGTAAGATATCTCTTGTGAAAGAGTCTTACAAAAAATCTGAGAGATTTCGGGAGAGATTGAGAGATAAAAAGTTGAGGATAATATTGCCTCCTCATTTTGAGGATCATCCTCTCTTGTTTATTTGTACTTCTTTATTATGAATGGGATATGAAATATAATATATGTTATGGTGTTATTTCTCTACAAATATGCATTAATTATGTTGAGACTTAATTAATTCCATTAGGGGAGAAGGTTGTCTTGAGAGACAATAAGAAGGTGAGGTTTCCATGTGAGTAACCAAAGTTTCTTTTCAAAAACAACAAGGAGAAATAAATTTTTGAGCAGCCTATAGAGGAATAAATCCTCATATAAGAGGATATGGAGGGAAGAAAAACTGTAGATAGCCATGATGAGTTATAGGTTTCTATGAAGGAAACAATAAAGAAGAATAAATTACAACTATAGAGCTTCAAAGAGCTGAATATACATCAATTAGAGAGTAGAAAGGAGAAAGCAATTGCCTAGAGATAATATTAAAAGGATAAGAAATGAATAAGATGGCAAAGAGTAGTTGATTTCTAAATCAATTAATAAAAGTGAAAAAGATGAAGAGAATGTTGAAGTGAAGGAACTACAGTAAATACTATTTGAGGTAAGCCAAGAAACAAAAAAATATTCCAGCCAATTCTTTGGGGTTACCCAAGATGTAGCATGTGTCAAAACAATCCACATTATGTAATATGGGCAATAGTTGAAATGGAGGTCTTTGAAGACCCCATACATGATGAGGGAGATGATAAATGAGTCATTTTGACTCTTGGGAAATCCACTAAATAGGAGCATTAGATGGGATAGTTTGGAGATCCCATGTTTTATTGAAGAGGGAGGAGATCATCTCTTGTTTGAAGAGGAGATGAATTTGATAGAGGTAATGTTTGATTCCCATAATTTTTTATTTGACCATGTTGTAGGTGCAAAATAATGTGCAACAAAAGGATAAAGTGATCCACTTGAGTTCACAAGTTTTGAAGAGTGAAGTAGGAAGAAGAGTCTTTCAACACTCTTATAAGTGAAGAAGCCACAAGCAAGATCAAGGTGGCAAGAGATGAGAGGTAACCATGAGAGAAGAGGAGCTGAAAATAACAAAGAGTAATAGAAGGAAGGATACAATAGTCAGTTGGAGAGTGAGTAGATAAATTCAAGAATGCTTTAGGAGGAGGTGGTTAGTTAGCAGTGGATTCCAGCCCACAAGGGAAAGTAAGATGCAAGTAAAATCATCTAGGTGGAGGTAGTTGAACAAATGTGGGTTTTAGTCCATAATAGGATGGAGAGAAAAGAGGATACTCCTTTGGTGGAGGAAGGCGGACTATGGTGGGTCTAACCCCAAAAAATAAAGATGAGTGAACAGAGGTAAGGAGAAGAGGACAAATTGGAGGCCAGTAAGAGAAAGGTGGAAATAGAATAAAAAGAGTGATAACAACTAAATTACTTTGTGTACTAGAAGAGAACACCATGGCCATTATGCTTCGTGGTCAAAAGAGTGGTTTTACCACTTATTCCATTTATATAATTAGGGAGTCATATTTTAAAAACCTCAAGTGTCTGATGAAAGAGCATCCAAGGGTTTGTGCAATCTTGCATCAACCAAAAATAGAGTGATTATGTGTTTGTATGATTTCTTTCATTTGTTTGTTGTTTTTGCATGGTTACACAATGACCAGTTCCATTCATGATGTTTACATGATCTTGCACACATTTATATTTTGGTACATTAGTACATACATTTATGTCTTTATATATTTATAAATGTCCATGTGACATGTATGTTATGACATGAGAAATCTTTATATGAATGTCCATGTAGTAGAAATGTTATGACCTAAGGATTTTTTGTAAAGAGGGGATGTATCTTTAGTTTGGAAGAGATATAATTCAAAGAGGTGGGGAGATAACAAAATAGTTGAGGAAGATATTCATTATTTTATCACAAAAATAGACAAGTACAAGTGTTAGATATTTGGCTGATGGAAGTCAAACCAACGGTAGCTAAATAGTTTTTTGGGGAAAATACAAATGAGAATGCAAATAGAGGTGCATATCAAGATGTGGATGGACTGTATAAGAGTCTAAATTATCTCCATGGAATGTAATAATCCCATAGAGGCTAGTGTGAGTGTGTACATCAATTCTTGTAAGGGCGTAGTGTTGAATCAATGAGAAAGAGTGTGTAGTGTCTCAATTTCTAAATATGTTCTCATGTGTGTGCTAAGGGAGAGTGAGTGTCTAACCAAGCATCACAAAGGTGAAGGTAGTCCTTAAGTAGACCCCTCTTTGTGCTTGCACTAGGTTTTGTTGGAGTAAATATTTGTGCCAGGGTCTCCAGTAAGGGTTCATTGCCAAGAAGAAATAACTATCAAAGGTGTTGAGCACAAGAAATTTAGCATTTGTATGATAATTTTTGAAACCCTCTTTGCCCTTAGTTTCTGTTGTCATGTTACTTGATCAATCAGGGGAAT
Organism: Torreya grandis; assembly: GCA_037957365.1. Taxonomy (NCBI): domain Eukaryota; kingdom Viridiplantae; phylum Streptophyta; class Pinopsida; order Cupressales; family Taxaceae; genus Torreya; species Torreya grandis. The sequence goes on along the minus strand of JARHVA010001498.1, from coordinate 2,908,704 downwards.
ATTTTGAGGGCCCTAATCTTTAAGGAATGCCTAAATACCCTAATCCCTTCCATTCTCCTGGAGACTATTGCTAGTATTAAATTACGTGAGACAAGTTGAATATGTCTTCCATTTTAGTTCAGTGATGGCTTTCTTCAAGCTTCATATCAAAAAAAAATGGGAGTGGAGAAGTGGATGAAAGGGTTCCTGGAAAGCACCCATGCCCGGACATACAACCAATTAAAAATTTAATAAATGAAGTGAAGGCTCTGGATTCTCCAACACTTGCATCCCTAGGGAATGTCCTTTTGGATTGATATGATGAGGTGCCAGAGCTATAAATTATGATGAATGTTTACAAGTGAGGGAAAGGAAAACTAGCAGCAATTTTTTGGTATGTATATTTTTGGGGAAGCAACCCTCTCTTGAAGAAATGATTCTTTGGATAAAATCAACTTGGAACAAGGTCTCTAGACCCTCTATTTCCACGTTAGCCAATGATTTATTCTTGGTTCAGTTCCAAATAGTGGAGGATCACAATTTTGTTTGGAACAATGGTCCTTAGTTGTTTCGTATGCGTGAATTTTTGGTGAGCCCTTGGACTTTTATTTTAATCCAAAAACTATTGTCATCATAAAAGTACTTGTTTGTATTCACTTATACAATCTTTCTTTGGTTATGAGAGACCCTAGATTGATCGAATGGTTGATTTAAAAAGTAGGTGATTTTTATCAAAATTGATGATCAGACGTTCTCTCCTCAAAATAGATTCGTTAGGTTTTATGCCATGATGGATCTTTCAAAGCCTATTTTTCCAACCATCAATATTTTGTCTTTAAAAGCTCTTGGGTTTAGTTTATTAATTTTGAGGGGCTATCATTCAGATTTTTTTAATGCAACTAGTTAGGACAAAGATTGGATGAGTGCCCTTTGAAGTTTCCATGGGCCTCAATTCTTTCAATTTCAAAAATTGATTAAGAAAGTTGGTTGCCTAAATTTAGAAGCTAGGAATAAAAAATAAGGGTGCTCTTCAATCGAGTGTAGAACACCACCTTCGCTTGGCCGCAAGGTATAAATTCTAGCTCATAAAATCCATGGGACCCATTGTACTGTATGTAGATTCCCCTAACCCCAGTTTGTCTAAGGATAGGCTACCTAAGAGGTGCCCTTTATAGCCTGTGGGTTTGAAGCAAATACCGAAAGTCACAGAATCATCTATTATTTCGTATAGTGGGGGAGTTGAGTTACAGATCATACAACACTTCCAACAAATTCAAGTAGTTTTAAGGAAGCTACGGAATTTGAGCAATACAGCAAGGTTCTTTTCCAAGTTTGGGAAGAAGTAGATTATCATAAAGAGGTTGAAGATAACTTAGGTTCCGCATAAGTTCACAACATATCACAGTCAAAATCCACAATCTCTAAAGCGAATTGTGGATCCACAGGGAGACATAGAGGATGAAGAGCACAAGTAGAAATACTATGTATGGATGCATTATACTCAGTTGATAAGGGTACTAGTGGACTACGGAAGCCCTTTTATCCCGTCAAGGAAGGAGGTTACTTGCATTTCCCACATGAGGCTTTGTAAGTTATTGGAGATGTTGTCTCCTAAGAATCATTTTATCTAAGTAAGGATTTTTTTTTTTATAAATTTAGTTCTTTAAATAATTTAGTTTTGTTTTTGTTGAATTTTTTTTTTTTTCTGACAATTTTTTTATTTTTTCATTGCATTCCTTTATAAATTCTTTTTTCTGATTCATATCTTTAATCAAAAATATTTTACTGTCAAAAATATATATAAAATCTAAACAATACAAATTTAATAAATAATACTATAAATTCAAAAACCTTAAATTATATCAATATAACAAACTGAAATATTACATATAACTTTAAAATACATATTATAAATCGAAATCACTACTTCTACAATTTTATAGATTTAAACATCAACATTTTATTTATGTAATGATCATTTTATTTTGAGCTAAGCTTTAAAAAAAAATCCATCTATACTTAAGATTTGTTTTCGCTTGGGCATTGGTAATAAACTAGACAACTTTACAAATAGTATATTAATATGGCATATTATATAGATATGCTTTAATTTTATACATGTTTAGTTGGCTATTCTCCCTAGTATTAGCTGATTTGGTTGCCTTCACATCACAATGCCTCTTTCAAAATCGTGTTGCAACATTAATAGACCTATTAGGACCACCTTCCAATGTTTCACACTGCAACCAAATATAAGCAATTTTCTTATTTCGTCGAATATTATAAATTTTGCATCTTCTATCATGTATATGTAGGCCTCATAATAAGAATGATTTAAAATGAATTGCAAATTGATGTTCATATTGAAGAAGACGGTTTTTTGGGGTTAAAATTATTGGTAATAATATTCTACTTATTTTCTAAATATTTAATAATTAAATTATACATAATATATTTTAAAAAATTATATATATTAATTATGGGATTGATAGGCCCACAACATAGAAACTTATTTGTTCATATCATCAATATCCAACTCATAAGAGTTGGGTAGCATTACAATAGTTATTTCTATAAACATAATTTTGTAAGTTTGAATTATTAATTTAATAATTACCATCAATTTTCGATCTTATAATTTATTTTTCGAGAAATAAACATGTTGATGGATGTAAAATTATATTTTTATTTCATTATACAAATCAGTTTTCAACAAATGCAATAAGAATCATCACTATGTGACACTTATTATTATTAACGCTGCCACTAGTATATACTAATTCATCCCATCCCACACCAACATTTAATTACTTAAGCTCTCTCAAACAATCAAGAACATTGATTTTGATGGCTAACATGTTTTACCAATTTTCAGATTCAATAAATATATTATATAAATTATACTTTAAAACAAACCATCTATTTAATTGTTCATTTTTAGAATAAAATTAATTCCACAATACTCTGTCGTATTACTACAAAAATAATCATAATTTTATAATATAACCTTGTCCAAACACATTTTTAAATTTTTCTAACACCCTTTCGATCCTCTGGCAGATGAGTTTTTTGGTCGGTCCATCAATTTGTGGAAAGAACAACGCAAGTACCATATTTTTGTCCTGTGTAACATCCAAGATGCATCGTAAAATAGGTTATGATGTAGGATGGCTTCCCATTATACAAAACACATCTCGGTGACAAAGAAAGGGAAACATGAAGACAACAAATACCTTTCTCAACTATTTACTTTATCTTTTGTGTGTGGTCTCTCAATCTTTTCTCTACCTACCTCATCTTTAAAAAAGCAATCACTGAGTTTGTGCAAGGGTATGACAACTATAGTCTAGGACTGATCTTAAACAACCTTCAAAATGTAATCAAGCGCTAACACCATGCACCGCATATGACCAGGGAATAACATGTTTTTCAAGATTTGTTCTTTATCTTTTCATTTTTTAATATAACAACCATTTAATTGTAATAGTATATTATTTATGTCCAAATTTTAAATTAAACTTTGCTGTAAATATAGTATTATGTGTTATGTTTTGTATTCTTTGTCTTTTCAAAGAATTTATACACTCAAAATATCAACTCCAGTAAAGAATGCCTATCAACAAATTATATACCCCAAACATTCAACAAATTATATACCTTAAACATTCAATGAGCTCTTGTTATTCGTAGATTTTAAATGGGTAGTTATTGTCTTACACATTTTATACAAACTTGGCCTCTCGTAGCCTTGCATAAACGTTTATACGAAGATGTGAAGACACGCCTCTTAAATATATCCACACTGATATGCTGAAAGAAAATATAAAATACCCATACTTCTATGTTGAAGCCAATATAAAATATTCAGAGTACGTAAAAGGGAAAGCACACAACCTCTATATCCACACTTTAATGTCGCATAATACATTGAGAGTGATAAAGTATGCTTTCCAATCTTTTTTTTTAAAGAGTTTAAAGAATGAAGTGGGTTGTTAGGTCTATGGGAAAGCTGGTAATACAGGCTTCACCATTGCAACCAGAAGAATTTAATAGACATAAATTAATCAAATATTTTACGTTTTCACAGTCCATAATATTACTTTTTTTTTTTTTTTAAAACTGTGTAAATTTTGACGGTAATATTTAGGATCCTTTCATCAAGAAATAAAATTAATGTAGAAGAGCAAGACCCAACAGTTCTTAAAAGCATAAATAAATAGCTATTGTAAGAAGTTTCTAAATTAAAATAAAATAACCATTGCTAAAAATTTCTAAATTAATTTTTTTTTGCAATGGCTATTTTATTTTAATTTAGAAACTTCTTAAACATAAACTAAGTTAAACAATAGTCATGATATGGCTTTAGTCATTGTTGCTCAAAGGAACAAGGGCACCATGCACAAAATCCTTGCAATGGTTGTAAAAGACAAATTTTTGGAAGAGGATAAAATAGGCAATGCAAGGATAAAAGCACACATTTAAAATAGATTTTGTGTGTAGAAATAGCTTTGGTTATTTGTAGTTTATATTTTTTTATGTGAGCACAACTCATTGTTACTAGTGAAATTTGATGAAGTTAAGAAATAAAAACAATGGTAAAGGCTCAATCCTTAAATGTCTTCATGATTTTAAGAATAAAAGTCCTTTTAAACTTTTCAAGTTCAATAATAAGCCGAAAGTGGCATCTTATTGAATGAGATGAAAGCATTAACTATACTGCTAGTTGCCCCCCAAGGTTCAAAATATTCCAAGAGGGATTGGTATGGTTTTATCTTTTTTAAATGTGAAGTATGTGTCAATATATCACTTGTGATAAAGACGAAAATTTGGAATAGAGTTGTTACCCTTAGCAAGGCACTAAAAAAAGGTCGAAAGCGATATAGATCGACAATTCACTCCCCGTCATCCTAAAATTTCAATCCCTAAATCAACACATGATGGCATTTATTAGCTTAAATTTGAAGGCCCATCAAACTACCATACATTTATATTAATGAAAATAATTATATTATATTATATACAGAATAATTATAATATAATATATAGTATATTGATAATAAATATCATATAATAATAATAATAATAATAATAATAATAATAATAATAATAATAATAATAATAATAATAATAATAAACTATATAATTGTAATATATGTTGCTCACCCACATGATGGTATTATATGGCAATTGGTAGAAACAAAATGTGACCATGCATAACTTTGCATGCAAAATGATGGATAGTGACAATAACTTTTTTTGGAGGCCTGCCAATCATGGCCCTAATAGAGGCATGCAAAATTATTGATTTCAACATAGTGTAGGTTATGTAATGGCTGCCATTGATGGAGACTTTGATAAGTGAAAATTACAAAATTAGTCCCTTAAAATTTATAGCTATTAAATGAGATAATGATAATGATGATTCATTGTCACTTCCAGGACATTGTAAAGACATTAAAAAAAGATTTTCTAATTATACAATTTCATTGGGGATTCCATTTCCATTCCAAGAATTTGAATTGGAAAACATGAAAGAGATGTTAAGTTTGAACAAGGAGATGATGATAGTGAATTTCATGTGGGAATTATCACATATGATTGAACTCAATAGAGAATAGTTATTAGAAATCCTTTTTAGTGGAGAGCAAATCTAATGGTATTGTAGCTCATCGAAATCTCAATTTTTCAAATTGTTTTTCTCATTATATGAAGAATTTATGTGTAGTGTTTGATTCTTTAAAAGCAGGGGCTTATGCAAGCAATGATGGATCATTTGTTTATTCATTTATATGCCCCTTCATGTGAACAGAAGATTGATATTATTACATGCTATAGTATATATAATATTATCATAATATTATAATATTACCTAAAAATGTTATATGTATGTCCACATGTCAATAGTCATATGCCTATTTTTTGTGACAATACAAATGCATGAATGCCATTAACTAGGAAATTTTGATGTCAATCAAAACAAATGTCATGCTGCAACATGAGTATTTTTCATCATTAGTAAATATATAAAATGTTTGAAAATGTGGAATTGATGACGATATCATTGATGTCAACGAATAAAATTTCACTTTGATCTTAGTGGTGGCCCTTAGGACCTAAATTTGATGGTCATATGTCGTAATTATATTTTTTTCCCGTAAAATACAATCAATTTTTTTAGGAGACCGTATTAGATGAAAGGTAAAATTTTAGGCAAAGCGTCAAAACCTATAAAGAATTGTAACAAATATATTTATTTTCTCATGATTTTGTTTACATTAACACTACGTTTGATTGTCTCATGTGCACTTTATATAATCTGTTTTTGCTTTTGTCTTTGAACATAACGATAGGAAAAGCTACGAATGCAATAGACATTAAATTTGACTATAGATTTCATCGCATTCACCTTGGGATTGTGTTTGATTGACTTGATTTATTTGTGTATAGATGAATGTTGTAGTAAAATAAAGGGCAAATAATCAAAGAATGACTACTAATCTAATATTAGAATATTATATATAATATCATAATATATTAACAATATTTATATAATATATTTGTAATTAATATTATATATAATACTATAATAAATAATTCTAAACACTATTTACGATGTAAAACATATTATTGTCTTACTCATTTTTTGAGGATTATATAGATTCTTAATGGTGTAAAGATCTATCACGCACCCAAATTTTATTAGAAATATCTAATTAGAGGTTAAAAATGGTAAATATTTGCTACGGAAAAAAATGAATTAGTAGATAAAGTGGAATCAAGTGCAATGGTAGAATAATGTGATTTTGGTGTTATGACAATAAGAACTTTGAAAATAGATGGCATTAAATGGTGATGAAATGCAAACCACCTACCTTTGTAGCATGTTGTGAGAAAAATAAATTGTATTACTAGTGAGATGTTGTAAGAGTAATTAACACCTAATGCAAATTAAAATTGTAGGTTTTTCAATGTTGCCAAACCAGTTTTTCAATGTTGCCAAACCACGTAGCCACTTGTGTTTGACAACTTTAATACAATAACAAAGGTGCACTAACTCGTTTGACACTTGTTCATTGCAATATATTTTGTGCAACACATATCTCCATTGTCTACTCGGGACCTACATTTCATTTTATGATGTAAATGGCTAAAATATTAAATTTGCAAAGCGACCATTGAGGCTTTTATCAAGCCAAAAAAAATTGCATGTTGGTATTGTTACTTCTTTAATGACATCACCAAGGATGTAATGTAGAAACAACTGTTGCAATCCATCATTTACATTTCATAGTAATTCATTGTTTGTTTATTGTCATGCTTACACTACAAATTTTGGATTTCATTGAAATATTCCACTTACCCTCAAATCTAGGGTTCCAATTGTCCCCCATATATATATATATATATATGTATATATATATATGTATATATATATATGTATATATATATATGTATATATATATGTATATATGTATGTATATATGTATGTATGTATATATGTATGTATGTATATATGTATGTATGTATATATGTATGTATGTATATGTATGTATGTATATATATGTATGTATATATATGTATATGTATATATATGTATATGTATATATATGTGTATATATATATATATGTATATGTATATATATATATATATATATATGTATATATATATGTATATATATATATATGTATATATATATATACCACATTCTATTTAGTTGTGAAACTAGTCTAGTTATAAGAGAAAGTCCAATGGAAGTGAGAGGCTTTTTTATCGATGATAATGTAAGTGACAAACATTTTTATTGCAATTTTACTTTTAAGAAAATGTTTTATTTATTTGCTTATTATTTCGCTGCCATAGTTGCTTTGGCATTGGACACTTGTCCAGAAACTGTTCTCCTCAGAAAAAGAAGGATTCATCTTGGTGGAAGGACTTGTCTCAAAAAAATTAAAAGTATTGACAACGGACGAAGAATGGGTTACTGACAGTGAGGATGCTTCTTTTTCGAATGATCCTTCTACTCCTGTTTCAAATTAGGACTTGGAAAGTCCCCCCCCCGCCCCCCCCACTCTGAAGAAGAATTGTTGGCAGATACAATCTCCCCTAGGAAGAAGGTGACCTTAGTTGATGCCTCTTCCATTCCAACCTCCTCTCTGGTGGTGAACCCATAAATTGTTTTACCCAACGCTGAAACTTTCAATGATACTTCATCAAAAACCAAATCCCAGCCCTATGTTCCAACTGTTAACTCCTCTCTAGTCCAATCGACTGATAATAAGGGTGGTCTATTGTCCAAAAAAAGAAAAAAGGAAAAAACCATAGACCCAACCCTCCTATATGTCCATTCGATCTAGGGTACCCCGTGTTGTAACTCAGAAGATGAGAAAAAGGGGCCAAGTCCCTCGGGTAAGTTTGGCGGAAGTTTCCTGAGAAGCATAGTAGTTCTTTGTTCGATTGTTGGCAGAAAATTCTGGTGGGTTTCTTTTTGCTCCCTGTTGTGTTGCCACAAGGAGAGGCATCCCATTTGAGTGTCATTGTTATATCTTTTGCTCCATTATATAAGGCTCTGGGACCTTTCAAAACCTATTTTTTAAACTTATCTAATAAAAAATATGATGTTTGTGGGCAGTCAGACCGAATCCACTTCTATGCCTAGAGACAATGCACAATACACACAGGGAATAATTTTTAGTTCAATTCAAACCAAATACTAGCTGGCTTTGTCAAAAACCATCCTAATAAAAAAACACCTCTCTTAACAAAATATTCTTCATCTTCTGCAATGGGAAAACAAAAATCTAAAACTTTGACTATTGTAATAACTCTTTTAATTTCTTTATGTTGTTTTAGTGTTGTAGGGTGATAAAGAGAGATGATGCAGTAAGAAGCAAGGCCTACCTATGGTTGTGATGGCTTAGTGTTATCGAGTTGTCAACTAGAGCTACAAATATTAACACTACTATCGAAAGAAAAAAATGCCCATAAATGGTTCCTTAGTTGAGGTTGGGAGTTCATCGAAGTCGAAGAGAAGGTTGTTCTTGTGTATGTTATACTCTTTTGCATAACTAGAAGGATTTCCATCCTTACTCCATTCAAAACTTGCATGTAAGCTTCATCTTTGTCTAGAATTTGACATATATATGCTCCTACATGCTCCAAAACAGGGGAGATGCCATCACATATGCTACATGTGATGATGAGGTATTTGTCTCCTAACAACCACTCTTTTTCTTGCAATGAGAAGTTTGTATTTCAAATGCCTCATTGTGGAGAATGGCATGGGTTTGATGTGAGATTTTGCAATGAAAGACCATGGATTCTTGCATGGCCTCAAAGCCAAAGATGATAATGTGGTACCTGCAACTTGCAATAATCTTATCTAATCGCCCCACACAATGTCTTGCTTTTGATGTGAGAATTTACAGTGAAAGACCATGAATTCTTGAAGGAGCTCAAAGCCAGAGACAAGAATGTGGTGCTTGCAACTTGCAATACTCTAATATGATCACCCCATGGTCATTAGTTGTCACCCGTTCAACCTCTTAAAATTTGACATTCACAATGACATGGCACTTGTTTTGACTCTTGCTTACCAATGTCACCAATGCCATTAATTAGAGGGGATAGATATGAGGTTTCTTTTAATTACTTGGATTTAACATATCTTGTAACGCCATCCACATGGCAAGAAAGGATGCATAGACTATCTTTTTTTTTAATATTTTTTTAGCCACTTGAGAGGAGATCGAATTTATGATTGATGTATTTCTTAACACTGGCATTGTAGTGCACCCTTCTTTAATGTGATGGAGGGATGGGTTGTTCACTCAGCGCCCTTAACTTGACACATGATTACATAGCTCAGATTGTTCTATCTAAATAATATTTGCAATATGTGCTCAACTTTATTATTTCGATCTTCCTTGCATTATTTATGTGATTACGCTTTGTAATAAAGACCTCGACCTTTCAAAAAAAAAGGGACTAACAAATACCCTAATTTCCCTAAGGAAATGGTTCCATCAATGTACTTCAGTGAATGAAAATTTTTAAAAAGTAATATTTTCCTGTTTTATTTTATTTTCAAAATAGTATATAGACTAAACAATGATGTTAAAACTTTAGGATATGGAAAAATATTTTTCTTGCACATTATTTGATGCAAAAATAATAGATGAAGGTGATTACAATAGATACCTATGCAATATGGACTAATAATATAAATCATTTTGTACGAGTTGAGATCATGGTTATGAAAAATAACATGTTTCAAATGGAGGAATGTTTGACAGGTTGTTTTAGCTTTACGGACAAAAACTATAATGAATTCAATAAGAGAGTAGGTGTTGAGTCTTGAGGAATATGTGCATGAAACGCATGAGAAATTGAGGAAGCAAGTGGGGGGAACTTGTGAACTTAGATTTATATTTAGAACATATAAGGAAAGATATGTACCCAATTGAGACCAAAAAATGAATTACAAAAAGATTGGCCCATCTAAGACCCTAAGAAATTTCTTAAATAATCACTATGATGAGGACAAAAGGTGGAGACATTTCCCCATTTTGTCAATGTGGCAGATTTGTACACATCATTGCAATAGTGATATTGAAAATGATGAGGCATTGGTAGTACATTCCTAAGAATGAAAGAGAGGAAATAAAAGAAATGTTGGATAAGTTTATTAGGACATAAGCTTGAAAATGAGGGTATAAAGATTAGTTGGTATGATAGAGAAGGCAAAGAGATAAAACATGGGACATTGATTGAGGTTGAACTTGGATGAGTTGGTCAACCATCTTTCCTTAGATAAAAAATTGTGACCACCATACTCACAATCAATTGTCTATGGTAGTTCCCTAGGAGAATAGGGGATCCTACATAATTAATTATTCAAGTTAAACAAGGAGGGGCAATCTCAGAGCTCCCGTCATTTCGTAGATCCAATTGGATCGACTTCTTCATATAGAGCAAAATTGTCATCTTGGGAAAGAAGAGGTGATTGTCCCCTTCAACAAACTAGTCAAATGAAACAGTGCAAATAAAATACATTTGTCCCTTCATTTGTTCAATGAAAATTTTAAGAAGGCGTAGAAGGAACGGTCATCCCTTCTCCTATTGGGTCATAGAAATCCATCGAGTAGAATCCATTCCCTCTCACATTAGATCATCAAAATCAGTCAAGTTGAAAAGCAGTGGTTGTCCCTTCTCCCACCAATTCATCCAAATCATTTGTGCTGGGAAGCGATAGTTGTCCCTTCTCCCAGCAATTCATCAAAACTAATCGGGCTTGAAAAGGGATAGTTATCCCTTCTCCCACTTGTTCACTATGTACAATAGGACAAAAATGGATGACCATCCCTTCTCATGTCATTTTAAAATTGAAGCAAAGCATTGAAGAAACAAGTTTTCTTTCTCTTTCCAGTTGGCTAAAGCAATTAGGACGAAGAATAGACAATTGTGCCTTCCCCTACTATTCAGATTTTTTTCCCCTAAAAAAATCGTAACTTCATATTAATTAAAATTAGAAATTATATTATGTAGATGCAACAACATTCCAAAGGAAAAAGAGGACAAATAAGAGAAGTAGATATTCCAACAACAGTATCCAACACAAAGGGGAGATCCTCCCAAGCAAAAACAAAAGAAACCCAAGCAAAGTTGGGTGAGAGACAACAAAGGCCCAACAGACAAGAAGGTCCCATTAAGGACCAAAGGCAAACAAGAAAGGAAAATAGAAGGCAAAAATATAAGAACTAAAAGCTAATGGGAGATATATCCCAAAGAATCTTCAGTCCTGCCTTCTTTTTAATCCCCTGCCACTTCCCTTGTAGTGGCTCCCTTAATACAAATTGTAGTTCAATATTCTGAGACTCTGGAGGATTGTCTAACCTCAGATGTTCTAAGGATGAGTGGGTTGTCAACTCCTTATCTAAGTCTGAATTCTTTGATTCGTGGACTCTCTTCACTCCCCCAAATGAAGTCTCATTTATTAAACTCTTCAAAGTGGAGTTTTGTTTTTCTCTATCCATGGTAGCAAGCTCGGATTCCTCCACCTGAATTTCTAAAACATCAATTTTTTTCTTTTTTGGCTCTGTTGAATGTTGATTTACCTTAGCATTAACTTCAACTTCTCCCTGTTTCTCTTGCTCCGCGTAACTCCAATTCTTAGTATTTGACTTCATTCCCTTTTTTAAAAAAGGGGGTCACGAGCTTGGGTATAGTTAACCTAAAGATGTCTTGGACGTTTACAAATATGTCACCGAAATGTAGTATTCTCATAATCTAATGTCTAGAAATGTTGAGATTCACCACAATTTAGAATCATTTGATCCGGTAGACATTTGCTAAGATCTATCTCCACACAAATGCGGGCATATGTACACAAACTTGTTGAAGTTTTCTCGGCATCACATCACGTTTTATATAGGTTCCCAATACATTTCCTATCTCTTTGAGAGTGAAGTAGAGATGTAAAGGTAAGTTAGGAAGCCAAACCCAAATTGGCATTTTGGTGATAGAGAGTATTTGGATCGAAATCTAGGAACCACAGAGTCATGCCCCATTGTTCCCCAAATCCATGGACCTTCTACCAAAACCCTCTGATATTCTCCATGTTCAAAAAAATGAACAATGAAAAAGCATTTGGAGTGGAGGGAGATCTCACATTCCTTCGTCCATGTCAAGTATATCCATTGATATACAGCGGAGGTTGTAAATCAAAGCCCATTAAATCTGCAAATGAATGCTTCATTTTCTAAAGTGTTTGTATTTGTGGCACTACCTCCCCCTTCCCGCCCCCCCAACAGTCTCTAAGAGTGGCATCTCCTCTGCGTGCTCTACAATATATTGTCATGATGTAGGTTGTCTTCATAGCACTTGATTTGGAAGTTGTGTTTTTAACCTCTTCTTTAAAAGACAATGGCTTGGAGGATTTACGCATTCTTGAGCCCACAACTCCTCCCTGCAATCTCCCCACTAAGTGGATAATAGAGTCCCTACCTAAATCATATACACCCAGTGGGAGGTGGCCCTGAATTTGTTTGCCAGCAAAAAGTAGACGTTTATCCTCAATGATCCCTACTGAGAGGGCTAATCTTCACTTTAGATCTATCACCAAATTTTTTGGATGGACCCAAAGACAGAGTTTTCCCATTTAGGGAACGGACCATAGTCTAAAAACCACCCTGTAAAAACATGTGAACTTGAAATCTCCCCTGTATAGCTGATTATGTTCCCAAATTTTGATCAGGGATATCATCAAACAGTTTCCCTGCAAGTTTTGTAGCTTGAAAATTAGCAAACACGGTCTTTGAGATGACAATTCTCTGCGATAATTTGTCAAACCAATTACTACTTAGATTTTGTTTCAAATGAAGGAACAATTGTCCCTTCTCTTGTCAATCTCACCCTAAAAACAACAATCTTCTACTAAATGAGAATTGGAGTAGGGTGAAGTAGGGTGAAGAAGAGGCAAATGTCCCTTCTCCCCTTGAATGGAAAATCGAAACAAGAGAAATAAGGGACAATTGTGCCCTCCTACCATATGAATAATTGAATCCACGTGGAGAAGGGGTGACCTGCGAACTTAAAAAAAGTCAAGAAACCCCAAAATTGCAATAAGTCAAACATGCCATAGTCATCTCTGCATAGGTGCCAAAATAAAAGTCATGACATATGTCGAGATGAAAGTTAGCATTGTTTCTCCATTACTGGAGGAGTGTGGATAGCAGGGCAAGGGAAAAGAATGGTGTCTAACTTGGTTTTCACACATGTCTAAGATGCGTCAATGTTGTACGACCACGTAGATCAACTTTCCTTCCTCTAAATCCATTTCAAATCATAAGATGTCTTCACATTGACAAGTATTTGTCCCAATACCCTTTTAAGGTCTAAGGTTGGTCATGTGTTGTCATGAAGTCGAAATAGTTTACATCTGTAGATATGAACACAATGTAAATGTTTACTAACTAAAACTCAATTTGAAGTTGTAGATCCTTTGTTAGAGTGTCAAAATAATTTCAGTAATAACATTTATTGTCAGTAGATATTGACAAAGATTACGCATATATTCAATGGTCTTGCTTATGTGAGGGTAGAGTGGAGGATTAAGGAGCAAGTAATTATGGTCTTGCAATACATTGATAAAGATCTTTTAAGTGAATATAAATCTGCATCAAAGCATATCTATATTAAATAAAGAAATCAAACCCTCTATCATCCAACTAAAACATAGACAAAACATGCAATAAATGGCTACATAGAGAACATTAATTGAATCGCATGGTGTAACAATAACAAATACTCTAGACCCCTCAGACAGGTGGGCATCGGTATTTATTATTTCATCAATTTAGAATACATCAACTTTACCCTTGCTTCTCGTTTCAGCAGTATAAAAGAAGTCTTTGCAAATGGAAGTTCATATCATTGAATAAAATCAACCTTATTTTGAGGGGAAAACAGATGTCATATAAATAAATATATTTTCCTCTTGCCAACAATTTCTACTCAAATTTTGAATCAATCTTTTCCTTCATAATTTTCCGTTTAAATATTTTTTCACACAATTTATCAAGTCCCAAAAGAAATTGCTGTTTTTTCTCCTTCTTCCTTTTCCATAGATTCTTCTTAAATAGCTTTAATAGAATATTTTATAATTTGACAAATTCATTGTTCTTGCATGTGTTTTTCCTCTTAAGTCTTGAAATATTTTTCATTTCTGTAGAATGTTTTTCCATGGACCAGCTAAGACTCAAACCTAGAACCTCCCATAAGCATGTTGAGATGTACCACTGAGCTACCACTCCCTTTGCAGTTCAGACTTCAAAGCATGGATTGTTCTTCCAACATAAAACACTTGTAACTTGATTACTGAGAAAAGATATCCTTTCACGTAGAATCCTTCCTTGGACACTCCTAAAGGAGGAGCATATCAATACAGGCTTCATTAATTTTGACAATTGAGCTAGTAAGTATCTATCCATAAACAGGGTAAAATGAAAACATCCAACCACGTGCCGTCATGAGGGCACAGACCCATGAAGGTAGGAATATGCTAGTCATGTCATTAAGCAATCAGGTTCTAAAAAATCTAATATAAGTAAGATTTAGAAAATACCTGAATCATGCCAATTTCAAGGACCATGTATTGAGTTCCTCACAAAAGCACAACAATTGAAAATTAAATAAAAACAAATTGCAGTAATGACAATTCTGTACCTTCTAAACATAATTGAGCGCATATTCCTGAAAATAATACACAAATAATAATGTAGAAATGATGCACAGAACAATAGGCTTTGAATTAGTCAGAAGCCGACAATAGACTGGTTACTCATCGTCTTTGTATGGATATTCTTCAGGAACTTGTTCTATAAGTTTCAACTTTAATTCATATGCATCATCTCCCCGAAGCATATCCCGAACCCACCTGACTTCGGTCTTCATAGATACCTGCAAAACAAATTGTATTATAGTAATCACTATGTTTCGTTTACGCAACTAATCAACTTTTGGGCATTACAATTTTCTTAACAAACTTTTGGTTCCAAATGAAGAACAGAAAGAAAAGAATTTCTTGGACTGCCCCATTCAGGGTTAGGAATACGTCCCTTTTTTTCATCTTTTCCATTACCTTTAACTCGTGATAAATAGCACACATCTCACTGGCACACAGAGAGGTGTACTTGGCTGAAATTGTAATGCAAATAGATAAAAGTACTAAGGCATTTGCTTCAATCATTAGAACATTTAATTCCACCATCTTGTAATGTGAAAAAAGAGATAGAAGACCAATTGCTGTCGTTCAAGGGCCTATTCCAGTATTATGCCATTATGCCCTCTCACGAGACAATTAACTCAGATTTCAGCTACTGAAATATATTCAAGGGACTATAAGCAACATTAAGAAAACCTTACTCCCATTAGTACAAGCAAGCAAAACTCCCTTCCACGCTTCCGTAATATTTATAAGAAAAAAGGACAAACACATAGGACTGTATACACTTCTGACAATAAAATAGGAACGCCATAAAGAACAAATTTCAGTCCAATTATTTACAAGATATTAAATGGAATACGTGGAGCAGCATTCTTCACCTGTTTCATTCTTAAATAAACAATCTGGACATCATTACATCAGACTCCAAGTATAAGACGTTCATAAATGCCAAGTTCACTACAGGTTCTTGTGCCTTTCAGGCTAACCAATGCCCCAGTCACCTTCAAGCCTTCTTGATGTTTGTATAGATATTTTTTTTGAAGATAGCTTTATTTACAGTAATATTCAAATGATATCCGGCATGTAGATAAAGCTCAATAAATTATTGAAAAAAGTCAGCTGTATCCATATTTTGAAAAATCTGAAATCGAATACCTATGGCACAATGTTTTCAAGTAGTGAAAAAGACTCTAAAGATCAATCAAGCAAAATACTAAATTGGCCAACACCTAAATTACAGACTCAAAAAGGTTTATTGTGCTAGACTGGCTTATACAAAAATGTTACAGATTATCCATCCTATTCTACCTTCATTCAACAGTAAAATAGTGAATACCACACATAGTAACATGTAATCGCTTACATAAAAGTATAACCAATATGATAGGTTTGGAACGAAAGGAGGACCTACATTAAGATCCATAATGTCGGATTATACGGTCACCTCTAAACCAATGTAAATGGATTATAGGGTATTCCTCCATCCCATGAGGAATATCACAGAGCACAGCCAATGACCAAACCAATCGACAAACAAGTCTCTCTTGACATTCATGCTCATTCCAGTAGGAGTCGGGTTCTCTATTTTTGGACTTAAATCAACTTTTTCATATCGGGTCACACACTAAACAGCAAAATACTGCCCAACTATATATTTATTCCCTAGGTTTAGATAGCCTTCTTTCTGCTAATATGCAGCTTTGCTTCAGCAATATTAGGAACCCTCCTAGTATGGTTTATCTCTGGCGAACTTTTCTGATTCTGATCTATACATAATATCTCTGCCCCATCCTCAAAATAGTTCTCAGAACTAGGAGGATCCGGATGTATTTTGTTCTACCTTTTAACAATGTATATTGAACTTTTATTTTAAAAATATATCTGGCCACCCACTGTAAGAGAATATCCCAGTGGCAGATATACCCCACACCCAGAGGAGAAGTACATCCCGCCTACAAATATACTATAGAACTGGGGTTGAAAAGAATAATATACAACTAGTGGGGTTACTACAAGCCCAGTGGAGAAGATAATATTCCGCCAAGAGATTTACTACACAACTTAGGGAGAAGAAATAACATCCCACTGATGGATTTACAACAGACATAAGGAAGAATAACTAAAATTACCCACTAGCAAACATACTACAGACCCAGGGGTGATCCAGATTTGATTGGAAATCCAGTAAACAACACACTAAATTCAAAATTACATAATTTTGATGTGCTACAAATATAATGAAACGAATCAAGGACTTGGACACAAGATTGCACTGTTAATGAAGCTTTATTGAAGCCAATAGTAATTTAAAAGAGGGTAGCAATTTCTGAGAAGAAATGTGAAGCTATAAGACTCTTTTTCTGATTTTTACATTCCAATGACAATTCCTTTATATCTATTTTTAGTTGGACTAGTCTAAAAACAGAATATGAAGTGATTCACCCTGATTCATGTAACAAGTGATCCCCTAAGAACTTGAGAGGTTTTTTCGTGACTCGAAACTCATAAAAATACAAAATTTGGTATCTTCTATATTTTGGTATTTTTTACATTTTCGTATTTTGCATTTTGGGGGCCCTTCGGAGTGAAATTTGCCCTCGGAATTTTGTTGATTTCCCTAAATGCCCTAAACTTATTTGTTTCTTGAGCGTTACGAAATATATCACAGTTTCAAATTCCAAGCAACGGTCAAGAAGATATGACCGACAAGGTGATGTACTAGTTTCTTAGTAGTCTGCCAAAAGATTTCCCCAAACTACCATCTAGATCTTTCGCCCCTCCTTGAGAAACAATGGACCCCATTGCTCCTAGTTACAAATTCCAATGGACATAAGAGCTTCTTAGTGCATAAGTGATTGTCTTTCACTAGAGTGGAGTGATCCATCCAAAATTCATTTTTGCTACTTGTGAAGATTTAGGAGCAAGGGTGCCATTAAACCAACATGTTTTTGTAGTGGATTTACAACGTTATCCAATGTACCCAAGACCAAACTTATTGAGCCTCATCTCCATCTCAATAGGTTTCTGAATTCCTTGGCCATCTCTTCCAAGACCTTGACTACTGTATCCCATCTTCTTCAACAATTTAAAAAATTAAATCCGATCCCTTTGGTAATTTTTTAAATTTCCAAATTAATCTAATAAATAATTGAAGTGTTGGAAACTAGAAGGGCTTACCAAGTACTAATATATTTCTATTTGGGAATCTTTTGTTGAATTCTTCCTAATCTGCAGATCTGCGCAATCTATCTGCAAATCGACCAACATTTCTTCTTTAGCAGCCAATTCTTCATGGAGTTTCTATACAGCTCGGTTGCACCTTTTGCCTTCCCGAAGCAATCCCTCAACAACTCGATTTCCTAAGTAGAGCAAATTCTTTTGCATTTCTATATTTTGTCTCATGACAAAACTGAGGTTATTCTGCAAATGTGGTTCTTATCCCTCTGTTGTTGATTTTCTTCCAAAAGTAACGGGTTCATTTTGAGACTTGAGGGCACATTCACATCTTGGTTTTGGTCAAAGAGTACAAATTTCTTTGCAGCAAACTAAGATATTTTCATTTTCATAGGAGTTGCCTCTAGAATTATGTAAGACTGATTTCCTAGGGTGATGGTGACAGCATGGGCTCCAAATTGATAGATGCCATATCATTCCACATAAAAGGACGGTTGAACAAAATGTCACACACTTCAAGAGGCACCATGTCATATAGCACTTCATCTCGAAATGGTTTGATTGCGAAGAGAATCTAGCACTATCATTTAACATGTATATATCTACTCTGATTCACCCAAGTGATTGTGTATGCTTGATGCTGAGGTGTCATTTACAAATTCAACCTTTTAATGACATGTTTTGAAATCAAGGTTTTCTAACTACCAGTGTCCACACTAAAATCAAGAGGAGATGTTCCCTTCACCCATGGTTGTAAGTGGAAGAGACACTCTGTGAATCTAGGAAATTGACTTGAGAAATGATGGTTAGTATGGTGTTAATTTCAAAATAAAAACAAAATGAAAGAAACACGCTAACTAGCATAACATCTCTAGGCCTAGACACTAAAGAGAGCTTAGTTAACAAATATGAATAAAACACACATCTAAAATGCAAAAGAAACCCTCTTTTACCTCCCTTGGATGCTCTGAAATGCTTGTTGTAGTGGCTTGCTTGGTTTGTGCTCATGAAGTCTTCTTCAAAGAAGGCTTGACTATCTCCTCTTCTCTTTGGCACCTTTGGCTTGTGGCTTGGCTTAGCTTGAAATCAATTTGACATGGTAACACTAATTACTTGAAGCTTTGTAATCAATTATGCATTATAACTTTACATAATCATGTCTTAAAATTCATGTGGTGAGGCCTCTTATTTATAAATTTTTTTAGAATGTCTAGAATCAACTTGAACCGTCCATCCTGAGATTGAGATGTGTGGTTAAGGATTAATTCAATTTTTGGAATTAAGTTTATAATTATCCTCATCATGACATTGGAAGAAAGGGCAATTAAGAAGCATGGAGGGCATCATGGAAGGCATTGATGAGGCATGGAGAGCATGCACCCTGATATTTGTGGCATTTATGACTTAGAGATGTTTTTCCAAGAAATGAGGTCCCCTGTTGATGTAGATATTCAATATTCATTTCTAAAAACAAATATTCAACAAGTTTCTATGGAATTCTTAATTAGGCCTTGATTTGGGTTAATTAGCTCTTAAGCATGTTTAAGCACTTTGTACACAAATTACCCAAATTGATCAAAATGCCTTGTTATTTGTCCAAAATTCGACTGGATTGGAATTGGAAGTCAATGTCAGATGCATTGGAATCGTTATCCCATTTAGGATGTTATCAACAGCAAATAACAAAGGCACGCATCTTGTGCAAGAGATTTGATAGAATAGAGCTATTCAGAGCACCTAGGTGCAAAATTGGCATTTTGACTCAAAATGCTCTGATCAAAGTTCGCTGGCTCATAAATTGCATTGCCCCATTTAGGAATACCCTAACCAGAATCAGCATTTGAATATATCAATTTCAACTCATTTAGCGTGTTTTAGTGTTTTTAAGACAAATTGTGCATTTTGGGTGGAAATTGGCCAAAACCCTAATTGGAGGTTATCGGTGGCCAGATTTAGGTGTCTACACACTACCTCCTCTAGCTCAAAAGATGACTTGTGTTGTGGAAATGATGGATCGACATGTATGAATTCCTTCCCCTGTTTTGGAATGTAATGTCCCATTTTCGAGATTAGAATAGTATTATTACTTACAATAAAAGGTATTCCTAAATATTTAAAATAATAATGTCTAAGGGACTTTATGTCGACCACCACTTTTTATTTTTTATTATGACTTAAAAGGGAGCTTTCGGAGCATGGGTTAACTTAACCCTTAATGAAGATAAGGCATGATCTTTTTAAAACTACTCTAGCTCTCCCTCCAAGTGGAGCACCCTTGTTTGGGAAGGGTTTGATAAAAAAGAAGAATATAAGAAAGGGAAAATGATCATTTGAGAGGTTACCATGTTGTTGCATAAAATTTATGAGTTTGAGCATGTTTGCTTGACTTGCTACCTTGGAAGACAAAACCCTTCTTTGGTAAGTGAAATTAAGGACGAAAACCCTTAATTTTACAACTGGGACAGCTTCACACAAGGGTTGTATTGAGCTTCAACATTCTAGTTTTTTCAGTATTTTCAGTTTTGGATGGGTGGCGACTTCACCCTAGGGTTTGGTGATTGTTTTTTAGGGTGGCGACTTGCTCCTGGAGGTTGGCGACTTGGGTTAGAGGCCATAATCAGACAACAATCATTGATTTCAAGTTTGAAGACCCCTTTTGCAAGGGCTGCGTTGGATTTACAGGTTTTGAAAATCCCGTTTAGGGCTGCATGGAGTTGATAATCAGGAAAAAACTTCATTTCCAGCCGGGTGACCCCCTTTTGGGGTGTAATTTGAGGTTTTGTAGGGCTATCACAAAACACATTGTAGAATATTGTAAAATATTATAATATGCATTCTCTATTTTTAATAATATTTTCTAGTTCTTTATACCGGAAAAAATAATTAAAAATCAAGTATTTATATTACTACAATTTTCAGAATTAATTGGCACCTATTGGGCATAGTTTTAAGGGTGTTGGAGCCCAAATTGTTCATTGGCAGCATTCAAAAAAAAATTGGCTAGGGTTTGAATATTTAATTCAGCAATTTGCAATTTTGATGCTTGGGTTTGCAAGTGAAATTTCAAAAATACAAAGTTGTGTTAGGATTTGCAGTGTTATTTCTTGGGTTTGTTGGAAAACTCAAATCTTTCTAATTCAACCCTAAAGGGGACATTATTGTAGTATCAAAGCCTTTTCTTGGCCAGTTGTGGGGTTTGAATTGTCTATAATGGATTGGCGACCTAAGTTTTTACATAAGGAGGAACACATAGATCCAATTCAAAGGTGGGGATAAAAATACAAACAGACAAAGAAAGGTACAATTTTGAGGCCACCAAAATCCTTGATGAGTATCAAAGGATGGAATCATCTTAAGTCTCTAGTCTCCTTCGATGAGTTCTTGAAGTTACACGAAACGATGTACCAAAGTAAAAGAGGGTTATGTGCTTACGTAAGAAGTTTGCAAAACGCAGAGGAGAATAATTCCCAAAGTGTGATGAGAAAAGAAAAAGAAATTTGGAAAGAGGAAAAGTCAAACCCTCAGAAGAATTCCAAGGAAGGAATCAAAAAACAAGAGAATTTAGACTTAAAAAATGTTAGTGAATAGCTCATGGCAGGATCCACCATGAAAAAGGGTAGTGGGATAAATGTTCCAGCCCAAGAGGAAGCGCCATTGACTACTTTCCCTAAGAGTTCAATGGAAAAGAAGGGCATAAATCACACATGTGAGGCAGAACTTAATGTTCCGCCATCCACAACAAAAGTGGATCCTAGAGTTGGAAGGAACCCAACTACTTTGCAAGCCAGCACATAAGATGCGATAAGGACCCAAAATAGGTGTGAGGATTGGCTAAGGAGAGTGAAGGAGACGAAATTGATAGCTATTCAAGTAAAACAACACTTAAAAGAATTTAAGGAGAAGGGTAAGCTATTTGATTATAGCACAAGGTATGAAAAAGAAAGTCATCCTTCATATTTGTTGTGTTACACCATGCCATTTTAGAAGATAAGGACCCAATATAGGTGTGAGGATTGGCTAAGGAGAGTGAAGGAGACAAAATTGATAGCTATTCAAGCAAAACAACACTGAAAAGAATTTAAGGAGAAGGGTAAGCTATTTGATTATAGCACAAGGTATGAAAAAGAAAGTCATCCTTCAGATTTGTTGTGTTACACCATGTCATTTTAGATTTCTTCTTATCACGAACAGCGTGCTAAAAAGGATAATAGGGTCAAGGATGCAACTTGCAACAAAGGGCATACGGATACTTTGATTCAAATTCCAAATTGCATTGACATATGGGACCCAAGTTATATATGGACACACTTGATAATGAAGTCCAACGTAATGAAAGCAATGCACAGTGACCTCTTTCACACATGTAAGGAGGAGGATGATATTCACAAGTTAGCTGAACATTAAAAAGAAAGGTTGACTGAGCTGGACATATTGACTGGAAATCCTCTACCAAAAGGCATCACTGTTTGTAATTTTGTTGTGACTGTGCACCATATAATGCCTTGCAATCATACAAGTACCATGTCAAGATAACTCTAGGATCAACAAAAAGGGGTCACACGAGATATCAATTGTTGATAGTGGCCAAGGCATGAAGGATACACATCTACCCACAATACTGCAATCACTCGGCTATAATTTCAGTTTAAGTTATGATGGGGACATTACAAAGAACATGCTAGCAAAGGAAAAGAGTTAAGAAGAGTATGAAACGGCAATAGGAGTCAATTGGCTTAAAGTCAAGGGCAAAATTGCGCTGAGAAAGAAAGTTGCAGCCAATAAGACAAAGCCATTCAAAGTTAGAGGCAAGTCTAATATGAGAAAAGAAGTTGAAGGACAAGAGCATGGAAGCATGCCAAGGGCACCTAAGTTGAAGGAGTGCAATGAAAAGAAGATTGCAGCTGAGTTTTCCATATATGACTGTCCTTCAAAGGACATGGAAAAGACACTAAAGATAGCATATACTAAGGCAGTTGAAGAAGTTTCTAAAAGAGCCAATATAGAAGAAGAAGAAAAGCTGAGAATTTCAGTCCAACAAGGGGTACCTGAATTCATTACAAGGGAGGAGAAAATGGGTATCCTAACTTCCATTTATACTTTATTTGCTGACTTGTGTATAAGTATGGTTGAAGATAAGGCTCTAAAGAAACGTGTAGAAGAAGAGAACAAAAAGCGATCATGTGTACTTAAAAAGAAGGATGGAGAAAATAGGAAGGAAGATGGTTGCAGCTGTGGAGAAACCATGACTTGTTATTTGAAAGGAATTAGAGATGAGGTAATTCTAAATCCCAAGGTGGGAGGTGTTGAAGATATCCCAACCAATCCTCATCCGGCAAGGGAAGGTAAACAAATTTGAGGACAACCAACGGTATGAAAGTGTTGTGAATTTGTTGCTTCTTACTATGTCATTGGGGGTGTGTTGTCTCATGGACAGCATATGATAAAGGATGACCATATGTCAAGTTTGATGTTCTTCTGTACATCATGGCAAGGCTGCGGTTATCATGTGCAGCAACATGAAGATGGGGATACAATGAAGAGCACTTTGAGGGGCAAGGGCCGCATGGATTCTTTCATTCCGGTTCTTAATTGCTTATACATTAAAGTTTGAGATTCGAGTGCTCTAGGGAGATACAAGAAGGGTAAGTTTTCAGAAGTGTTCAATGCTACTTTTGTAAATGAATTCTTAAACACATGCATTTAACTTGAAGGGAGGTCCATGAGAATCCCTAGGAAGTATGACGGGCACCCTAACACAATGATAAAGAATCAATACTCAAGACCCTTGTTGAAAATTGACCACCATCTCTCAAAGGTTGAGTGGAAATCAAGCTACAAGCAGATAATTGTTGAAATTTTGATCCAAGAAGGGTTGTGGTACACCCCTAGCTCACATAGCTGAGTTTGACGAAGAGCGTCATGTATGACAATGGCTGTACCAAACTTTTTAATGCTACCAGTAGCAGTACCAATCACTTCTACACTTGTATGACAACCATAAAGGTATTTTCAGTTGCATGGCGTAAAGGAGAACTCAAAGAAAATGAGTTTTCGCAAAAAAAATCATGATTCCAGGCTAAAGCGCTGCTCTCATTCATATTTCCAGTCAACCCAACATTCAGTATGCAATTGTTCAAGCAATCCTAATCACACACTCGAGTAATATTATGTTTATAGAGGTTGTTGAGTCAATTTCAGTCACTATAGGGTTGTTTCCAGCCCATAAATCACTCACTTCTGAATGTGCTAACGCAATTCGAGTATGTTGGCTGCCATCCTATGCCTTTTGCCATTGTTTGCAGCATAACCAGCCCCTTAACAAATTTTTTTGCAAACACACGAATGTTTTCAGTCTCAAGGTGGAAGAATGTTCCACTTAACATCAACAAGAGGTGGTTTGCAACTGTCATGGAGAAGTGCCCAGCCACTACAATGCTGATTATGAGAGAGAAAATACAACAATACAGCTACTGCCATGTTTGGGGCAGCAAGAATGGACCTTTGGAAGTCCATCACATGAATGGAAAGTACAAAGAAGATGCAAGCATGGGAGGAGAGTTGAACAACATGCCTATAAGGCATGGTGAAGCAGATAGAGTGATGTGGAGATCTTTTGTTTGCAATGGCATGTTTGTTCTATGTGCAGGTTTAGGAACAGCCTATATGAGTGTTGATAAAGAGACTCTTATGAATCAAAAAGTGCATAGTTCGCATATGCCCAAGGAGAATACAATGATAATGACATGTGAAAAACATGAGTGGGGGCAGCGGAATTTGTTTTCCACCTACGATAACAATATGGGACCCATTGGAACTCAAAGCTATGTTCATAAAGCAAGTATTCGGGGTTGCAAGTCTACAAGGATAAATTGGGATCTAGGTATTACAATGATAGTTATTTGGATGAGCTTGTATTTACTTGAGGACAAGCAAATTTGGGAAGGGTGGACTATAATGTCCCCTTTTCGAGATTACAATGATATTATTATTGACAAAAAAATATATCCCTAAATACTTAAAACAGTAATATGTTTAAGGGACTTTATGTCGGCCACCTCTTTTCTAATTTTGATTATGACTTAAAAAGGGGCTTTTGGAACATGGGTTAACTCTTAATGAAGATAAGGCATGATCTTTTTAAAACTACTCTAACTCTTCCTCCAAGTGGAGCATCCCTTTTTGGAAAGGGTTTGATGAAAATGAAAAGTATAAGGGGAATGATGATCATTTGAGAGGTTACCATGTTTTTGCATAAAATTTATGAGTTTCAGCATGCTTGCTTAACTTGCTACTTTGGAAGACGAAACCCTTCTTAGGTAAGTGAAATTAGGGACAAAAACCCTTAATTTCAAAACTAGGACAGCTTCACACAAGTGTTGTATTGAACTTCAACATTCTGATTTTTTCAATATTTTCAACTTTGGATGGGTGGCGACTTCACCCTAGGGTTTGGTGATTTCTTTTGAGGGTGGCGACTTGCTCCTAGAGGTTGGCGAATTGGGTTAGAGGCCCAAATAGGACAGCAATCATTGATTTTAGGTTTAAAGACCCTTTTGTAAGTGTTGTGTTGGATTTATAGGGTTTGAAGACCCCGTTTAGGGCTGCATGGAGTTGATAATCAGAAAAATTCTTCATTTCTAGTTGGGTGACCCCCTTTTGGAGTGTAATTTGAGGTTTTGTAGGGCTATCACAACCTGAAACACATTGTGGAATATTGTAAAATATTCTAATACATATTCTTTATTTTTAATAATATTTTCCAGCTCTTTATCCCAGAAAAAATCATTAAAAATCAGGGATTTATATTGCTGCAATTTTCAGAATTAATTGGCGCCTATTGGACATAGTTTTAAGGGTGTTGGAGCCCAAATTGTTCATTGGCAGCATTCAGAAAATTATTGGCTAGGGCTTAAATATTTAATTCAGCAATTTGCAACTTTTACGTTAGGGTTTCAAGTGAAATTTCAAAAATACATAAGTTGTGTTAGGGTTTGTGGTGTTATTTCTAGGGTTTGTTGGAAAACCCAAATCTTTCTAGTTCAGCCCTAAAGGGGACATTATAGGGAAGGGCAATGGCATTGATCCCAATGATAACAATGGTCCTGGACTCGAAGTGGCTTGGGAATCCAGTGGTGGGTTCTTGTAACTGAACAAATAGCACTTGCCTAGCACAACACTGTTTATTTGAGTGGTGCTTGCTCATGTGGGTATTCCACCACTTCCCCATGTCCTTATGTAGGATTTTGTCCTGTAAATTCTTCTTTGACTAAGGCTTCAACATAGGATGTTGGCCCTACTGCTTACTATCATATTTACTTGATCCTTTCCTTCTGTTTGAGCTTTTCTTCGATCTTAATTGCATAACAATA
Source organism: Torreya grandis (assembly GCA_037957365.1). Taxonomy (NCBI): domain Eukaryota; kingdom Viridiplantae; phylum Streptophyta; class Pinopsida; order Cupressales; family Taxaceae; genus Torreya; species Torreya grandis. The sequence continues at coordinate 2,881,958 of JARHVA010001498.1, read as the reverse complement.
GGCCTCTCCCAATGTTCTAATGTATGCAAACTCCATGTCCTCTTGGATGTAAAACTACAAACCACCACAATATTTGAGAATTCAACGTCACCCATTTTCGCATGTGCCAACTTGTGCCAACCAAGCATGAAATGCATTGATATAATTATGTACTATCTAGTCCCAAGCCTAGTGCAATTGATGCTTTTTGAATTGCTCATCATAATTCTTCATAAGGTAGTACTCTTCTCTAATGGTGTCTACAAATTCTGCCCAAATTTTAACCAAGCCGTCCGACTAGTCAAGTGATAACTCATCATCGTCTTCATCTTGAAGACAAAATAATATCCATCATTTTTTTGGCATGGATTGTGGCTTTTCATTGCCAGAAAAAAACATTTATAGAGAAATATGATTCCAATTGATCAAGCCATTTGTCTACTTCACCCGCATCAATTTTTCCTTCAATAAGAGGAATATCAAAATTTAATTGTGCCTTAAAGGGTGTTAAACCCCCAAATGTTTGATAACAAGGTGGACATTGCAGGGATGATGTGTGAAATTGTGCCATCTTCTCCCACTTTTTTTGTTCAAGGCCTTCGTCACACAATGATTTGAAAGGATCCCCCATCCCCTATTTTTCCATTTGAGATCGTTGGAGCGACAAGGAAGATAATTTGAAGAGTTGCATGTCGAGAGACTGTGCTTACTAGAGTCTAACCTCTTTTGTCATGACATACAAGAACGAAATGAACCATGTTGATACCACCAATATGGATTTGAATGGAAATCCGGTGGACAACATACTAAATTGTAGAAATTTAATGAATCGGAATAATAATAAACCAAATCAAGGAATTGGACACAAAATTGCACTATAAATGAAGCTTTATTGAAGCCAATAGTAATTTGAAAGTGACTACCAATCTCTAAGAAGAGATGTGGAACTCCAAACGTCTTTTTCTGATTTTTATATTTGGGTGGCAATCCCTTTATAATCTATTGTTAGCAAGAAATGAACAACCTGAAAATAGAATATGAAGTGATTCACCTTGGAATTTGAAATCATGTGAAGTGTTACCCCAAAAAGTTGAGAGGTTTTTTCGTGACTCGAAACTCATTAACATAAAAAATTTGGTATTTCATATATTTAGGGTTTTTTTTTACATTTTTGCAGCCCCATTTAGTGGAATTTTCCCAAGGAAACTTTTGAATGCCCTAAAAGGTGTGGTGCTTCCTTTAGAGCACCACAACTTGCTCATTGCTTGAGCTTTCTAATGCATATCACAGTTTTAAATACTTAGAAATTGTCAAGGAAATGTCCCCAACAAGTTATGTACTAGTTTGTCAATAGACTTCCAAAAGGCTTTGCCCCAAGTTGCCCCCTGGATGAAGGGGTAATATCCCACTAGCAGATTTACCACAAACCCAAAAGAGAAAATGAAATCCCACTAGTAGTTTTCTACAAACCCAAGTCAGAAAATATAATATCTTGCCAGCGGATGTACTACAAAATAGGGGAGGGATTAAAAAAGATTAAAATATAATATGAAAAAATAAATGGATATATATTGAAATTTGCAAAAATGAACGGGAGTGGAGGATAGTGTAGCGGGAGAAATTTCAAAAATGGGACGAGCTAGAAGGAGATCAAGAGGATGAAGCCCAGATTCAAATGGAGAGTAGGCAAAGATACCACAAGCATAGGCAAAAGATGGGCAGATTTACCAAAACAGTGAGATTTGGGCAAACAGAGGAAACATTGTGTTCAAGGACACTCGAGTGGAAGAGGTAGCAAAGGCGTCCCCTAAGTGCTGGAATGTTGAACCAGGGATAGCAGTTTGGGAAGGAGTTATGACCCTAGAATTGAAATCAGACACTGTTCATACTCAGGCAGAGATTTCAAGGTTAGCCTCTTGTAGTGAGAAGAGTAAAGCTTCTCGAGAACAACTCCATGGTCTTGAACTGTTAGAGAATGCAGTAAGCAGGGAGTATAGAGGACCAAAGGCGGCAAGCTTTTGGGTAAACAAAGTGGTTGGGAAGGAACCAATGGGGAGCACGGTGGAAACCCAAGAATTGACAGCCTTGGTGGAGGATGAGCTAGTATGTTTGTGTGTCCTTGATTCTATGTTAGATCGATCCTAGCTTAGATGGGCAAACTCCTTGCTTGGAAAATTCCAAGAAGGCCTAATATTAACATATTCAAAGATTGGGCTAAAAGGATATCATGTCCCCTTTCTCAAATAAAGTCAATATTTTAAGTTGTCTAAGTGACTTACTTTTTATTTTATTAAAAAAATATAATATTACTTTATTATTATTAGAAATGAAAGAAAAGAGTGATAAAAGGAAAAAATTGAATATAAAACTATAAAGAGGGGTGTTAGGTTCATGGAAGATCATCTTTTGCTTATCATCAATTACATTTTTGCAAGTTTGAGAATTTGCTTCAGCTTTCAGCGTTCAAGGATGAAAACCCTCTAGTGGATAAGGAGACTTAAGGACGAAAACCCTTTGGTCTTGTGAAGTGGTTCCATTTAGGAATTACAATTGTGCTTTCAAATCAAGATATCGTCAGAATTCAGCATTGGGAGAATCAACAAGCAGATTTATCATATTTCCAACTCCTTCCAAGGTTCGTGCTAGGGTTTCTGACCAGTCGTACTAGCTAGGGCAATAGCGATACATCCCTCCATTGCTGACATCATCATTTTCAGCCCTAAATCAATTCGTTGTGGTGATATCAGACCTAAACAAAATTGCTACAGTGACGTTGCAGCCGTACTAGGGTTTCAGACCTATCGTTTCAAACTTCTGGACATTGTTGGCAGCTAGGACATCGTTCTTCAGCCACCCATACAACATCTCCAGCCAGTCATACCTCCCATTCAATTATTTTTCAGCTTGTGATGTCATCATCAGCGAGCTTGGATGCCATTTCGAACCAACCAATTCATTTGTATGGTCAGTCGTACAAGCACAAGATCTACCCTTAGGGTTTATTGTTTGTAAATGCCTAGTGGGCATAAAAATGTAGGGTTATAATTATGAATTTTGCATGCATAATTTCTACTAAGGTTTCAACTAATATATTATTGTTTGTACTTTGCATTGCAATCTGATTTCAATAAAAAAATTGATCTCCATGAGCATTCAGTTACTTTAATTATTTCTATAAAATTTCGAGTTAAAAGGGATTTATCCTTAATTTTCAGAATTCAGGGTTTATTTAGAATCTCATATTTATTTTTAAAAAGGCTTTGCTGACAAATCCCATAATTCGTTCTTTCAACCGGAAGGGGGCATTACAATGGTATCAGAGCTAGTAATCTTGCTAGCCTATTGGGAAGAGTTAACATTTTGTAGATGTTATTTGATGCATACCCTATGAATTATGGAGTTAACAAATAAAGATGAGCTGGGAATAAAGCTTTACAAAGCATAGGAAAAACTTGAGCAGCCACCTCAGTCAAAAAATATTCTACTCAATATTTTGGAGGAAGTGGCAAACTATTTGTCCATGATAAGAAAGTCAGATTTTGAGTCTATGTTATGAACAGTGAATCCATCGATGACTCATTTGGCTAAGTCCAAGCTTTTGAGACACCCAGATCCAGATGTGAGACTTGTAATTATCAATTGTATTAGTGAAATTACAATAATAACTCCTGAAAAGCCGTACAACAAAAACACTATAAGGTAAATATTCCAGTTGATTGTGGAAAGCTTCTAAGGTATGGATAAAATCAAAAGTCCTTATTTTGCTGAGAGGGTTACAAATTTAGAAACTGTTGCAAAAATCAGAGCTTGTGTTCTAATGTTAAATCTTGAATGTCATGATCTTATTCTCCAAATGTTTGAACATTTATTTGCTACTGTTCATAAGAATCATGCAAAAAATATTGTTGCCTTAATGCAAACAATTATGAAATTGATTCTGAATGAGAGTGACAATATTTTCCAGCCATTCCTATCAATTTTATTGACTAATGTTAGAAAATATGTGTGGGAAGTTTCACCAGCAACGCGTGCAATGGCTAAAAGTGTTGTTGATCAATGTGAAGAAAAGTTGAAACCATAACAACATAAATGATAGCTACAGTGAAAAAAACTATCAGAAAGATAGCAACAAAAATGATCTTAGAAGACAAAAATTGCTTCTCATTCAAAGAACCTTGGGAGCCAAGCTATAGTTGTCTGGGCAAAGAACATGTAGAAGTGTTGCCAAATGAAGAACCAAAAAAGTGTTAGATACAACAGAGTCTCAAAGTGTCGAGGAAGCAGAAATTGATGAGAAATCAGGAACATCAAAGTTAGCTGAATTACAAAAGTTCAGCCAAGAGCAAACAAAGAAAGTAGAGCAAAAGGTTGACGAGCTACAACTGTTGATAACAAAAGAGAAAAAAAGAAAGTCAAAACCTCAAATGATTACTAAGGAAGAAATTAGGAAGCAAGAAGAACAGTCAAATTCAAAGCCACAAGGCATCATTGAGCAAGAACAGGAGGGATCCAACATGCAAGGGTAAACATCATTCGATAGTAGAAGATATTTTATTGATTTCTAATGATTGCATATATCAATGAAGTCAAGGAGGAAAAGGCACCACTAGCTGAATGCAAAGAGCCAAAGATGGAAATAGATGTGCCAATCCATGAGCTATCCAACGATCTTCCAAAAGGTGAGTCATAGTCGTATATGATTGAATTTCAAGATAGCCATGTTGATAAGCATGCAATTGAGGAGAATGTTCATCCTAACTCAGAAATTTTGAGTCACAAAGATGGAGGTGTTGAAGATATCTCATCAATTTCTAATTCGGCAAAAGAAGATGAACACTTTGGTTACAGCCCAAGGTATGTAAAGGATGGTCATATTTCAGATTTGATGCTTCATACTATGTCATTACAAGATTCTTGTCATCATGGAAAGCATTCTAAAAATGGTGATAGAGTCAAGGATACAACTTGTAGCATATGGCATATAGATTCTTTGATTCAAGTTCAAAATTATTTTTACATATGGGATCCCAGTGATCTTTTGAGATACAAGGAGGATAAAGGCTTTGATGAGATCAATATTACTATTTATAGTGAATTCTTGATCCCATGCATTTGAATAGAAAAGAAGTTCATAAGGAATCATGTAGAATATGTTGTGCATTCTAACAAAGTTGTGGAGGATCAATGCTCACAATTCATAGATAACTCCTTAGAGCCAAGTTCTACACTTGAAGACAAGATTATAGATGATGGCCTAATAGGGATGATCACAATGGAATGCTTGATGGCAGATGATGATAAGCAGAATGGGTGTCACTTTGATGTTCAACATTTTATGACTAAGCATGGCATGGTGCTTTTGGAATCAAGTTACATACAAGTTTGCCACCCTTGGATGTATGAAGGAGAATTCACGAAAGATGAGGTACTACAAGATGGCTTCACCATTCCTTGCATCACGAAGGCACAAAAAACTTGTCAACACTTGGGGTAGACACAAGGTGTGCAATGACTCTTATGACATGGGTTTAGGTGAGATATCTTATCGTGATGATATTTGGTCTACTTTGGATCAGCTTTGTATGGTGTTTGATTTTGCACTTCCAAGATTGCCCTAGAGCAAAGAGTACCATCAAGAGTTGAAGAATTGTGTTGGATATATCTTCCTATTGAGGAAGTTATAAGCACCACAAGAAGATCTTAAGGGGAAATTCACATCAATACTAGAGTAGCACAGCGTAAGGGTGGTGAACTCCAAACTTGGATATTTGTGCAAAAGATCACCAACAAGACATGAAGGAAATGCATGGTGATGGGATACTACCGTCAAGTGATAGAGAAAACATACCCAAGGCAGCTATGAACCAAATTGCCACCACCACCATTAATGATGTTGTCATCACCATTATCAGCCACCACATTACTTCAGTTGCATTCATTCAAGTGGATCTGCAATTTTGCAGTTGTTGTGCCAGTGTCATGTTGTTAGTTTTGATAATTTCAGATCATGAGCTATTGTTATCAATCATGAACAGCAGCAAGTTTGCACATTTTAAGGGGGTCTTATCGCTGGATGATGTGGGCAAAAGGTCTCAGCTGAAGGAAACAAACATGTCATCCATCATAGTTCTGATTCAGATGAAATTCCAGGTGGTTTGTGACTGTTGTAACTTGTTTCCAGACTATACACAGTCTGATTTGGACCATATTTTAGGAGGTACAACGATGAAGGTGCTTGTGGAATTTCATGCTTTAATCTTAGGACTCAGATCACCTTTGGATAAAGACATATATCACATTCAAGATTCAAATTTATCAATGGATGGCAACAGCACTTATTTGATAAAGATGTAATGGATTTAGTAAAAGAAGCAAATGCACTTATCAATACATTCAAATTATTCTTGATCAAATATAAAGCAAATGTTTGTATTGTTTCATCCTTGGCCAATAGCATTGTTGGTCTCCCAGATGGATGTATCAAGGTCTTAAGGGCAGTCAAAGAAACATACTGCATCACATGAGAAATTTAGAACGTGGAATTGCAAGTTCCCAATAATGAATTGGGATCTAGGTATTATGAAGACGGCCAATTGGGGAAATCCAAAGCAATTGAGCTTGCAGTTGCTTGAAAACAAGCAATTTTGGGGAAGGGCAAACTGTCATGTCCCCTCTTTCAAAAAGAGTAAAAAATAATGAAGTTAATATTTTAATTTGTCTAAGTGACTTACTTTTTATTTTATTAAAAAGTGACAACTTAATATTACTTTATTATTATTAGAAATAAAATAAAAATGTGAGAAAAGAAAAAAGTGAAAATAAAACTATAAAGAGGGTTGTTGGGTTCATGAGAGATCATATTTTGCCTATTATCAATTACACTTTTGCAAGTTTGAGCATCTACTTCAGCTTTCAGCATCTGAGGACGAAAACCCTTTGGTGCATAAGGAGACTTGAGGACGAAAACCCTCTGGTCTTGTAAGGTGGTTCCATTTAGGAACTACACTTGTGTTTTCAAATTCGGATACCGTCAGAATTCAGCATTGGGAGAATCATCAAATAGATTTATCATAATTCCAGCTCCTTCCAAGATTCATGCTAGGTTTTTTGCCCAGCCATACCAGCTAGGGCAGCAACCATACATCCCTCCATTGCTAACGTCATCATTTTCAAACCTAAATCAATTTGCTACAATGATATCATCCCTAAATAAGATTTCTAAAGTGATGCTACAGTACTAGGTTTTCAGACCTATTATTTCAGACTATTGGACATTGCTGGCAGCTAGGGCATCATTCATCAGCCATCCATATATCATCTCCATCTAGCCATACCTCTCATTCAGTCATTTTCAGCTTGTGACATCATCATCAGCGAGCTTGGATGCCATTTCTAGCCAACCAATTCATTTGTACAGTTAGTGGTAAAAGCACAGGGTCTACCCATAGGGTTTGTTGTTTGTAAATGCCAAGTGAGCATAAAAATCTATGGTTACGATTCTAAATTTTGCATGCATAATTTCGGGTAGGGTTTCAGCCAATATATTTTATTTTGTACTTTGCATTGCAATTTGATTTGAATAAAAATTCTGCTCTCCGTGGGCGTTCAATGACTTTAATATTTTCTATAAAATTCCAAGTTAAAAGGGATTTTTTCTTAATTTTCAGAATTCAAAGTTTATTTAGAACCTCAAATTTATTCTTAAAAAGGATTTGCTGACAAATCTCATAATTCGGTATTTCAACCGAAAGGGGACATTACAAAGGAGGAGGAAGCCCAAAGGATAGGTATAAATTTCATCCTTGATTAATGATTTTTTCCATATTTCTTTTTCAAATCAAGAGGACTGTTTAGTAGTGCTGCTCTAGGAGGTCCTTGGTTCTTAGGGAGATTTTGTTTGTCCCTTAAAAAATGGACTCCATGCATAGATCTTGATAAGATTAACTTCAATCAATCTCCAATTTAGGTAAAACTCCTTGGTCAGCCTTTAGAATTTTGGGATGATGAGGTTTTGAAGAAAATTGCACACTTGTTTGGTTAGCTTCTTGCTTTAGACTCAGCCACTAAATCTAGGTCAAGGCTGTTGTTTGCAACACTGTGTCAATGTGGATTTGGACAAGAATCTCCTGACATCTATCAAGCTGAAATCAAAATACAGTGACAGGGTTTAGCCATTGGAATATGAAAATCTGCCACCACTATCAAAGAGCTTGGGATTAAGGCAAGACTCTTCCTACCCTAAGTGGAGGAGAAAGGAGGATCTCTTCAACCCCAACGATTCCCAGGAAGTAGAGACAAATAGTAATACTACTAAGATAAGATGCAGATCCAAGGAATAATCAAAGATGGTGAGCCACGGGTTGTAACACCATTGGATAATAAAAAAGAAGAAACAAAGAACACAGATGAATATGGGCATTGGAGCACTAATGTTGAAAGAAACCTTGAGGAAAACAGAGGTTGCAATAAGGCAATAATGATAGAGACGCAGAAGGAGCTGAAATATCTTGAGGACAAAAAGATTGTGTAGGAGGAAGACCAAGAACAAGGTCATGATGAGAAGAACGAAGTGGAGACTCCATGTGGGAGGAGCAAGATGTTAATTTTGAAGAAGAGACGCATGCCTTGGAAGTCCAGGATCAAGGCCAAAAGAAAGTAGAGGAAAAGAAAAATCCCATCGCGTCTGAGAACCAAACTAAAGCCCAAACTCTGACTGAAATAGATGTTAGTAAGCTGTACACGCTTTTTGGGAAGGATCCACGTACAAGGAGTATGCTAGAACAATAATGGCAGAAAATGAGAAAGGTTTCATCCACGAGATTGGACAGGATAACGATGGATGGAATTTAGTGACGAACAAAAGATTCAAATCCAAGAGAATGATTTAGTCCAATGATAGAGTTTCTAGGAGTTCCAAATTGAAGGAACGGGCTTGATCGAGATCCAAATTCTCAAGGCATTGAAGAGCTTGAAGTACTGTGAGTTGTTTGTTGGCCAGATGCTGACCTGTTGCTGCCGAAAGGTTGATGTTTGAGCTGTAGGTTGGAAACCTTTGCTGATTGCTGTTTGTTCATTGATAGTCCTTTTATGATCTTCACTGTTATATCTTATGCTTTGTAAGAGGTTATGGGGGCCTCTCAAAACCCGTTTTTTACCCTAATCAAAAATAAATAAATGGATATATATTCTTGTAATAAAATATCAACATACCAGTTACAAAATGGGTGTACTCCTTTTACAGATTTCAACATGAAACAACTGTAATGACCATCTATCTAACCATGTGGAAATAAATGGCACTATACTTATATTTTCTGGTACGAAGTCTGGAAAGTACAACGCTCTAGAGACGTTTTTTGGTCGCCAAGAACAAATCCACCAGTAAAACCCTTTACTTGGTTAAAGAAAATGTCTCCAATAAGTGTGCAAGTCACGAGGAATAAGAAACATAGAAACTGATGCCAAAATGTCCACACTTTACCATGTATAAAGTCCAATATAGGTACTTGTCTAGCTGATTAGGTAGGCTTTCCTAGGGTGGCTGGTATAGGAAAAAATAGAAAAAGAATGACAAAATTCAATCTATTGCTGTGATGACATGGTAAATACGGTATGATGAAATAATGAAACTATAGCGTTCAATTTTGTTTTTAAGTTCATGTTATTATTTTGTAAATTTGTAATTTTGTTGGCACTATCCACAATAAAATGAAGAGATGGTCCCTTCACCCATAGTTGTAAGTGGAAGAGACAATTAGCCTCCTCTAACTCGAAAGGTGACTCGTGGTGTGACAAGGATGGATAGTTCTATATGACTTCTTTTCCCATGTCTAAAAAAGGTGGTGGCACCAGTCTCGATGTTGACGATGGTCCCATTTACAAATTGGCTCTGGAATCTGGTGGTGCGGTTTTTAACTCAACCAATAGTGTTTTTCTAGAACGACACCCTTCATTTGAGTGTCACTTGCTCTTGTAAGTATCACACCACTTCCCATGTCCTTCTATGGGCCTTTCTATGGTGAATCCTTCTTTGACTGAAGCTTCAACTGAGGGAGTTAGTGTGCCAAATTACGTATGCAATTCGGTGGACAACATACTAACTATGGAGTTTAATGTGTTATCCAAGTAAAACTGAAATTGACAGAACTAGAATTGAAAAAACATTATTGTAAATGAGAGTGTATACAAAAAGGGCAATCTCTATAGGAGAGAACTCGAACCAAAGGCTTTGACACCTCAAACAAAATAATACACAAATTTAAAATGAAAATTATGAAAAGTTATAACAAATAAATGATAAATTAAAAAATAATTAATTTTAAGCCTTTAAGGTTACCTTAATGATTTCCTCCATGCACTTCGCAAAGACCTCATCAAAAATGGTATTAACGGGGCCTTTCCCCTTCGGCCTTCCTAGCATAAGAAGACTCCACCCACCGATCACTCACCACCATCTGCTTAAGGGATGTTAGTGAAGCCACAATGCTCTGCAATGTGAAGAAGTTTGTGGCGAAGCGTGTGACTCTTGATTGCACAAGTTCCTTTCCATTGGTGTCCTCTCCCATCAATTGTAGCATCCAAGTGTGATTGTAGATGAACTTGATGATATTTCTTGCCTCATCAACCACACTCTTCACCCATGAGATCTTTCTTATGTTCTCAAGCAAAAAATCAATGCAATGGATTGCACAAAGGGTCCAAAAAAGTGTGGGGTGTCTCTCCTCAAGAAGTCTGTATGGTGCTACATATGCGGCCACGTTGTCTATCACAACTTGAACAACATTCTACACACCTACCTACATCATCACCTCATCCAACATGTCACATAAAGTGTTCACATTTTTTACTTGATGGAAGGCATCAATTGACTTTAAGAAGACCAATTGCCCACTTGAATCCACTAGAAAGTTAATCAATGTGCGGTTTTTTTCATTCATCTACCCATCAAATAAAATGGTGTACATTTTTATTTTTTTATTTTTTTTTGGTCTTCTAAAATGGCTTGCATATGTCTCACAGAATCCTACAACGGGCCACTCAAGTCATGAGTAGGAACCTTGAACCCCTTCTCGGCAATGGTCAATGCAGTAATCAACTTTTCCCAATATGAAGTTTTTCCCACATTGAAAGAAATGTTGTAGAACCAAAAATTTGTTGCAGCTATCCTCGCTTCATTTTGCGATTCTCTGTTCCAAGCAATACCTTCCAACGAAGGTTGTGACTCAGGGCTACTTCTAAGAACAAAAAAGAATCCGACCTATCATCAATGGATGATTCTCGTCCTCGACCCTGACATTCTGAAGTTGGAGCAATAGAATAGCCATCGATGTCACTATCATCTCTCGTTGTCCTCATATTCATTAGGAGTGCAAGTGTATCAGCTTTCCTCTTCTTTTCTCTTCTTTTCTCATTCACTGCAATGCAAACAACCAACACTCTTTGAGCCTCAGGTGGTGCTTGATTACACACTACCACATCACTCTGTGCCAACCATGCGATGTAGTTTTTCAAAGGAGAAACACCTCCATTCATATTCATCCGACAATAGTTACATATTACACAATTGCCCTCCATGCATTCACAATGCTTACAACTAGAGCCATCGAACTTAGGTTTGCTACGAATAGGGTCCGTTGAATCAAATGTCGATGTCAATGCCATTTTTAAACAGCAAACTTGAACCTTTTATATATATATATATATATATATATATATATATATATATATGTTTTAGTCTTTTAGAATTTAAATATAAATGCTAATGCTAATCAAAGGAAGTCAAAGTACAATCTAGAAATAAAATTTCAATGATCATGACTGAAATTTTCAAATTTCATATTAAAAATTAGAAAGATAATAAAATTTGAAAAAACATCTCTGGTTTGTTGTTTCTAACTCTCTATTGTATGCTATATTTTACAACTTGCAGGCTCTCAATGGAGTCGTGGACTATTCTCAATCTCAGTTGTCAATGAGTATTAATGGCAAATGGCAAAATTACAATGCAAATACTATAAAATTGTAGTCTGTGTTTTTCCTATTTAGCCTCTGCAAAGCAATCAATGAGTATATAGTAAAACCGCGGATTTCTCACGGTTTCAGGTTTTCTATATACTAAAAAACTCATACAGTATCACTAATTCACTATTTAGCTTGCAAATTTTGGGGCTCGCCTCAAATGATGCTAAAACACTGAGCAAAATGACATTCACACTCACAACATGCCATAAATAAAAGGAACTTAATAGTCGTAGGTAGTTTTTGACAGTTTGGAGCCAAACTTCCAAATCTCAACCATATCCAGGGGTCTCGATTCTCAGCCTAGTCACTGGACAATGAGCAAGTTGTTGTTAGTCACATTTTTACAATGTTAAAGACTTAAAGCGGTTTTACTTTTGTCTCCATGTCTTACAAACTCAAAAAACCTCGTATTAACTCAGAAAACCCAAAACCATGAGAAATCCACATATTTTAATGCATTGAAAATATTTTTTAATTGCCAAGATGAGGGTGATTTCTCGGCGATTTTCGTCGAGTAATCGCCGATATTACTCAGTGAAAATTGCCAAGAAATCATGGTATCTCATCTTATGAGAATTGCAACTTTTTCTTGGTTAGCAAACATCATGAGAAACGCAAAGAAACAACCGAGATTTGGAACTATGAGTAAAAGTGATGTTCTCTTTTTCCCTTTTTGGCTCTTTCTTGCTTTTTGCTTTGGCTTCCAGGTACTACACAACACTCCTTGTTCTGTTGAACACCGACTGCTTGTACCTCGGGGCATATATAAACATAATTCCTCTTACCCTATTCCTCTCGATGATTACATATTTGCTCGTCATGCATACCACCTAGACACCGAGAGACCTTGTAGATCCTACTCAGTCATTCCGAGAGACCCTAGTCTTTGTGCACCCTTTCAGGCCTCCCTGCATTCCGCCAAACCAACATGCACTTCCCCGAGCCCTCCTGGGACTTCCCACAACCTATGGGGCCCTTTTCAGGGCCTGTTTGGACCCTTTTTGGCACTCGGCGCCCTAGGCCGCTAGTTATAGTAGAACTAGCAGCCTAGGCCGCCCATTTTCCTATTGTCCAACGGCCTAGGCCTCAACTTGCCCAAAATATGTCCATTTTTTATCCTGTTCATTGCACAATGGCCAAAAATGGCTAGTTTTGGTCCTGCTCACCCTTGTGTTGCCTCATATCAGGTCTAGACATGCTTCTCACTCCCTCTCCTTCTAGAATTGATCATGGTCAGATAGCTCTTCATCTCTCTTGAGCTTCATTCCTTGATCCTCTTGACATCTTGACAGCTCTTCATCTCTCTTGAGTTGTTCTCGATCTCTTGGCAACTATTCACCTCTCTTGAGCTCCTCCACTACATGCTACATGGTTTTTCAACTCTCTTGAACTTTCCCCTTTGGAAATTCACAGATTCACCAGCTGATTCAACTTGGATTTACTCATTGCTCAATTGTTTTTGTTCATGTTGTATTTACTCATATGCTGCATCGATTAGCCTTGCACTTGATTTGTGCACCTGGATTGGCCCTCACACCTCCTGCTTGCTGTTTCACCTTCTCTCTTGGATTGTTGGCATTGGATTGGACAAAGCTCTACACTGCAGCTTGGTCTTCATCCAATCAAGATCAAACTTGGACTCTCGATTATTAGATTTATTGCATTGTTAATTAAGCATGATCTGAGGGCACCTTGCTTGCAAGGTGAAATCGTTCTTTTAGCTTAGTGTAGCATAGTGTATTTGCTAGGGTTAGAGATTACATGCTAGGGTTAGCTTCATTTCAACAAGCATTAGCATAGATTCTGAAGATTTTTTCACTCTCCTTGAAAACGTCTTTCAATTCGAAATCGTCTTTTATTGCTTATATTTGCATGCTTTTGAACCGTTTTCCTTGCTTGGTAGTGCTTACTTGTTTGAATAGCATAGCTCTCTTGCTTTAAATGCATTGTTTTCTCCCTTCAACTACTTGCAATATTGTGGTTAGATTAGTTAGAGATACCTGAATCCTTTGTGTGCTTGATCACGCTAGCCCTAACCTGGTTTGTAAGTCCGTCTTTGACTTAGTGCAAGCCAGCAAACCGGATAGATACCTTAGACCTCTAGTAGCTTCCTATGTCCTTCAGCCTATTAGGTGTTTGCTTTTACCCCCTCTGCCAAACCCTAGTAGCTCGTTGGGATTCTTGTAGCTACATTCGGCATAGAGTTCCTACCTGTTAATGAATCATGTGTATCATGGTCAAATGATGTAATTTTCGAGTTCAAGGAGTATCCCTGCATTTCCCTCACTCATGGGGTGTTGATGGCCCTAGGCTGCAGCATCTGGATTAACCCATACTAGAGTGGTATTTAGCTCTTTTATTGGACTGTGGCAGCCAAACATGGGTTTAGGGGCATACCATCATATCACTCGGCTTTATTGTAACACTCTGAAATTGTTCTAGTTTATACAAAGATATTTGAGGCTGACACGTTACGTCTGTTTTACTCTTGAGTGTTGTCAAACCTTACGATAAGTATCTCAAGGAAGAATTAGCAAGCAATGAAAACAGATGGCTTGCAATGACTAGGTAAAGATTTAAAATGCTGGCTTTGCTTCTTGTTTAAATAAAAGTTGCAAATAAAGATTTATAATAACATTATAAATACTAAGAATTTTGTATCAAATGTTTATCTTGCAACCTTTAAGTACTGAACTTGTTAATTCTAGACTGAACCATTTACCATTTCAAGTGCTCCTCGAATAACTCCACATAAAACATTGCAATAATAAAGGCCATGGCATGTCTCAGGTAACTCTACAAAGTCGACAAGAGGATTATCCTCGAGGATAAGACTGCATTCAGTACCATCTGCATCCCAGTTAGCCACACTTGCAGTAACACCAAGGAACATTTTGAAGCCGGCCTGTTAAAATCAAATTATCAGCAAAGATTGTGATTGCTCAAGGACAAAACAGAAATCATGGCATACATTTCAAGATATACAAGGTGAATCCAGAATATTAAGCCAATTTCTCAGTTTCATCACCATTTATGTTAATAATTAAGAAATAAATTTAACGAATGTAGAGAAGGAATGAAGAGAATACAGAAAACAGGTGAATCTAAAGTGCATAGCAACACTGAATCTACGAAACAGAATCCCAACAATTTCCAAGGTAAAAATCTAGAAACACATCATAGTTTGATTCAATAGGTAGTGAAGCTAAGTACTCAATCATTGTCTCTCAGAGATTTAAAAAATCAAAATGCAGTATGGCAACAATATACATAAGGGCATTATGATTGATGGAAGTTCATGGAAGGGTAGAAACGAGTATTTTCTTCTACCAACATATACAGCATATAAAACCAAGACAAATCCCCATAAAAGAGATGCAAACAATGAGGAACTACCAGCCTAAGCTAGGCCTTCAACGACCCAGTTCTGTGTTTGCAGAAAGTGCATTAAGTCTCTGTGGGAGACCATTTTGAGGATGTTTCAAGAGTTTTCTGAAGCTTTTTTACAGAAACATATCAAGGCCTTTGCAGAGCTGTTTTTATACTTTTAGTTTGTCTTGTTCCTAGGACATTTTTTATTACTCTCTTGTTCAGATTTCTTACAGTTTCCAAGTGGACTTCTAAAGCATTTGCAGGTTCGATCAAAGGTGATTCAAGTGAGCTTTTTGCAGGGTACATTGTGATCTGAGCATAGCCACACTGTTCTGCGCTCACATTTTGGTGGCTTCGGACACTCTGCACAGCTCCACACTATGCCATGCAGCAAACCAAATGGTGCCGACCCACATTGGCCTCAGCGCTGAGTTTCATGATATCAAACTCCTGCACCATCACCTAACACTTTGGCACCCATCTTCCTTTGATGCCCAACTCGACTGGAGCACCCCGAGTTGCTGCACAACCATGATTCATACCACACAAGTCAAGCTCAATGCCTAACCTTCCTGCCACATGGAAATTTTGTGCCATGTCAGGCCGCACTCCCAGGGCTCACACCATATCAGCAAACTCACTAGCACTGTGCATATCTAGAACTTGAACCAACACACCTACATGAAGGTGAATCAACCTACGTTGAAGAAGTGGAACTGTTTTGTAGCTGTCTTCAATTGTACCTACTTTCTTGTAATTGTATAAACATTCCTAATCGACCCCAAGATCGATAGCAATTATTTCACTCCATACATTTTGCATTCCAATCTAGGCAAATCAGTTCGGAAGTGTTTCCCCCTTTCTGATCATGGGAATCTTCATTCTCAACCTTTTGGGCCTTTGTACAAATATCTACCATACCCATTCATTTCCATTTGAATAGAAGAGCACTCTGCTATTTATTTACGTTTTGAATGTGTAATGGTTTATTGTTTTCAGTTTCTATTACATGTTCATAATATAACTCAATAGATTACTAGCTAGTTTGTTGTGTTGTCCTCCACGCCACCATCTAGGGCTCTGCAGTGCAGATCATTGGTACCAGAGGAAATACTTGAATCACTTCGACAAAAAGATTGTCATATTCATATGCTTGTAAACAATCATGCACAGCAACAAAAGGAAGGAACACAATCTAAATTTGTATCAGAATATCTAGAAGAACACCAGTGCAAGAGTAAGATAGTTGAACCCCAGAAGAAATCTTTTGATGACTCCCCATGTATCCAACAAGTCATTTGAGACACCCTTGAGGATCAGCGCACTGCACTCTTTGGCAAGTTGCACTAACTTATGATGTAGTTGGGTCCCTTGACTGCAAATTCTTCTACCATGCATGTTAGCATGTTGTTTATGTATCATGGCCCTTCCAAAGTCCAAGTCAATCTATACAACCATGTGTTTCAAGGCAAGATCGATACCACAACATTGGATGATTGGATTCAACAATTAGAGGTCTACTTCTCTGACGCTAAGATCACCCTCACCACACTGAATACGTCTACATCAGTCTTACACTAGTGGCAAGCTTACAACACCTAGCACAAACAAGACTGTGATTCTATTGAAACATGGGATAAGTTTGTCAGCGCTCTACGCGGAGAATACTACCCCCTCAAGCATTATGAGGATGATTATATTAAGTTTCAAAAGTGATACCAATGTAAGGATCAATCAATTCAAGACTACAAGAATGAGTTTCATGACTACCTTGCACGCATGCAAGAAAACACAATGGAGCAACATAAGGTGTTGAAGTACATCAATGGACTCTCTCCTTATATATACACCAAGATAAAAATTTTGACCCCCAATACATTTGGGCAAGCCTACCACAACACCACCAAAATTGAGGACGATGCCAAGATGAAGCAAAAGTTTTCCTCTTCAACCACTAACATGCATAAAAACATGCCCGTGCCAAATGCACCGAATGCTCTAGCACCAAAGCAAAATCCTTTGTGCCAAGGAGAATAGCTGAAACTAAGCCTCCGGCATAGCAGAAGGCACCAATGCCATTAGCACCAAACAAAGTCAAGAGGAAGCATGTGGAGAAGTGGTGCCAATAACACTACAAAAGCACCCATTGCAATTCCCAATGCCACGCCCAACAAACTTTGATTGTGGAATCTACATCAAGTCCCATGCAAGCAAAAAAACAATGATCAAATGCTACTTGCCACAATGCTAGTATCGCTACCATGGACACTTCAAAAGAACGAGAACGCTTCTTCCACACCAAGTGTTGGTTCAAGGGTCAGCCCCTTCATGTCATCATCGACAATGTGAACCAAAATAATATCGTTGTGCAAGATCCCTTGTACTACAAATCCATTTAGGAGAACGATGAGATTCAACGCCAAATTCAAGAGCTTATCAATCAAGATAAGATTAGGCCAAGCTCCTCTCCTTGCGGCATCTAAATATTGTTGCAATAATTGGTTGAGTTCTTGTTGTTGCAATGAACGCAAAACATCACATGTTGCCAATGTGTTTGCTTTGACAGTCATGTCTCTAGGCACGCCATGAGCAACCCGAACTTTTGCGCATAAGAAACGAGCTTGCAGCATTGTTTGGCAAATACCAAAGTGCCTTTGGTCTTTGGAAGAGACTCTAAGATGTTTAAGTTGCAATCATTGATTTTGACAGATCAGTGTTGTGGTTTAGCACTGTAATCTGTAGGAATCATCATGGTCATACACATATGACTGGTCGAGGAGGATGTCACGTACCTCCAATGATGCTACATATTGCATATGGGTTTCATTCCATAATCAAATGTGCAATGGACCTCAAATCGAGTTTTATGATGTCAAACTCTCGCAACATCACCTAACATTTGGGCACACATCTTCCCTTGATGCCCAACTCAGCTAGACCACCCTAAGTTGCCACATAACCACAAATTATACCGCACATGTCAAGGTCAATGCAAAACCTTTGCATCATATTAGGTCATGCTCCCAGGGCTCACACCACATCAACATACTCACCAACACCACGCATACCTGGAATTCAAACCGACATACCTACAGGAAGATGAATCATCCTTCATTGTAGAATGGAACTATTTTGTAACCATCTTCCCTTGATGCCCAACTCAGCTAGACCACCCGAAGTTGCCACGCAACCACGATTTATACCGCACATGTCAAGGTCAATACAAAACCTTTGCATCATATTAGGTCATGCTCCCAGGGTTCACACCACATCAACATACTCGCCAACACCACACATACCTGGAATTCAAACCGACATACCTATAGGAAGATGAATCATCCTTCATTGTAGAAATGGAACTATTTTGTAAACATCTTCTTTTGTATTCTAATTGAATCAACATTCCTATTTGACCCCAAGGTTAGTAACAACCTAAGTAACAAGGTTCAGTGAATTTTTTCAATGAAGTTTGAAATTCGCTGAGCTTTTGAGATGGCAGGAAAAATCGATAAAATTCATTAAGTTCATGATTGTGGGGGCAGGATAGGTCTAGCGTGGTGTTGACATGGCTCTTTTGGTGTCTCTCACAACATCCCCTTGTGGAAGAAAACATCGTGAAGGAGCTTTGCAGAATCCTTAGACAACAAAGGGTTACCGGGCATTAATGGGTAAGGCGCTGCATGCGGCGTTGACAAAGACGTCGAGGCTGTACCGAAGGGGGTTTTGCAGCAGGTTCTTATTCCCAACGGCACATGCATTCAGCTAAGGATGAAGTTTATGCACAATATATATTCCCTCGGTCGTATGGAGGACTCCCTTGCGGTTTTTTGTCGGCTTGAAAAACTTGTGGTCATTCTCTTTGGAAGTTGTACAATTTGACTACAATATCAGGTTGCAGTTGCTCATAAGGAACAATCTTAGGTGATGGAGATCTTTTGCAAGGGAGCAATTTTCTAGAGGCTCTATGTTTTTTGCAAGTACCTGCAACTATGCTTCCTATTTTTATTGCAAGTGCATCGAGCTTTAATGCACCGAACGCAGACATTAGTCAAGCGTTGATAGTGTCACTTAATTAGAAAAATACGATGATGGTTGTTAGGTTTGAAAATAAACATTTCAT
This sequence comes from Torreya grandis, assembly GCA_037957365.1. Lineage (NCBI taxonomy): Eukaryota > Viridiplantae > Streptophyta > Pinopsida > Cupressales > Taxaceae > Torreya > Torreya grandis. Next base: position 2,862,466 of record JARHVA010001498.1, on the reverse strand, counting down.
TGTACTTACTGTTTTTCTATTTTTATGTTTTTTTAATGTTATTTTATTTTTTTAATTTATATTTATATTACATTAAATTTCGTAAAATTTTATTTTATTACATGTATTTTTTAATTTATATATATATATATATATATATATATATATATATATATGTTATTTATTATAAAATTAAAAATTTACATATTTTTTAATTTTATATTTATAATATTATATTATTTATATTTTATATATTTATAATTTTTTATTACTTATATATTTATGTTTTTTAAAGGTTCAAATTTAATGGCGATTTTTTTTTCAAACTTTATCCATTGGCGAAATTGAACTGAATTTTATCCCCGTCGAACTCAAATTCGAACTCAAACCTTGTGACTTAGGTAACAACTATTTTACTTCATACATTTTGCATTCTCATCTAGGCAAATCAGTTAGGAAGTGTTTCCCCATTTTTTATCATGGGAATCTTCATTATCATACTTTTAGGCCTTTTTATGCATATGTATCATACCTATTCATTTCCATTTGAATATAGCAGCATTATTTTTCTATCTTTGTCTTCTAAATGTGAAATGGCTTGCTTTATTCAGTTTCTATTGCATGTTCATAATATAAGTCAATAGATTACTAGCTAGTTTGTTGGGTTGTCCTCCGTGTAACCATCTAGGGCTCCATAATGGACATCATTTCTATAAGGCATAGTCCATTTCACACATTTATTGGATTCCAACAAACTATGATCCTTGACATATCCTACCGCACACAATCTAGAACAGAGTCACGCTCACAGAAGAAAGAAGTGAACAAAACATAAAAGTTTATACAACACATCCAACAAATTCAACAATAGATTCAACAAATACCCACATGCCAACAACACAAGTACACAAAGCATCATGAATGACATCGCACACCCCATCACTTCAAGGTGGGTGATAAAATCTGAAGGTTCCACATAGAAAGATCAAGCTTTTGTGCTCTATTCCTTACATCATAATTCATGCAACTGGAGAAATTGTGGGACTCCAGTATTCATACTTAGGTGATAAAATCTGAATATAGGTCGCACATGGGCTTTACTCCTTACTTAGGTCTTCATCCAGTATTCAATGTAGGATTCCTTAAGCCATATTTTCCACCTTAGTTCTTCATCTAGTATTCAATGTAGGACTCCTTACGCCATATTTTCCACCTTGGCTTGAGCCAGCAGTAACCTAGCATCCTTCAAACTTGGATCCTGAACATTTGTAGACAGCACCAAATGACTAAATTATTGAAATCACAACGCCAATTTTTTGGAGGAATCAAGGTAGGAAAGCACATCAATCAAGTGGTACGACATTCAACAACCTCAAGTTTAGTTTCCACAATTTATTGAAGACCTGAGGGGAGCCATCGCTTTTGAATATAAAGTGAATGATCCGAGCATAGCCGTACCAATCTGTGTCTACTTTGGTAGATTTGAACATTCGGTGCAGCTCTACGTTGTGTTGCATGCCAAACCACATTGTGTGAACCCGAATAGACCTTGATGCCGAATTTCATGATGTCGAACGCACATGCCACCACCTAACACTTCAGCACCTATCTTCGCTTGACACCCAAATCAACTAAAGTACCCAAAATTTTCACGCAGCCATGATTCATATCACACATGTCAAGCTCAACAGCAAACCATTGTGCCGCATCAAACCTTTGTGTCACATGGAACCTTTGCACCATGTCAAACCTCGCTCCCAAGGCTCACCATGTCAGCAAACTCGCTAGCACCACAAACACATGGAAGTCAAACCAACACACCTATAGGAATGTGAACCATTATCCATTGCAATAGTGGAACCATTCTGTAACAGACTTCTTTTGTAATTACTTTCTTGTAATTGTATAAACATTTCTATTCAACCCCAAGATCAATAGCAAGAATTGCACACCATGCAATTTTGCATTCCAATCTAGGTAAATCAATTAGGAAGTGTTCCCCCCTTTCTAATCACAGGAATCTTCATTCTCAACCTTCTAGGCCATTGTATGCAAATGTAGTATACCTATTCATTTCCATTTGAATATAAGGGAAATATTATATTATCTCCTTGTCTTTTGACAGTGTAATGGTTTATTGTATTCGGCTTCTATTTTATGTTCATTACTTATAGATTACTAGCTAGTTTGTTGGGTTGACCTCCGTGCCACCATCCTAGGCCCTATGGTGCAGATCATATCGTCCAGCTTTTGGCATGCCTTTCTCGAACTCATATAGAACACAGAATAGATTTGAAGACCTCTGCATGACACATTTTTGAGTTCTGGAAGGACATCATTGTTTGTCTAGGACAATTTCAAAGGTATGTAAGACCTAAGGGTAATACTGTAGAACAAGGTTTAATGCATGATGTTCCTAGGGATCTTGGTCATGTATGTCATGATAAAGGTTTTACCATGGTTGGAATAAATGGCAAGTAACCGCCAGTTGGTCGGTTACTCGCCGGGAATTCCCCACGGCAAATAACCGCCGCTCAAAACCGCCCAAACCCCAAAAAAAATTAAAAAAAAAAACCAACGAGTAACCAGCGGTTACTCTCTAGTTTTGCGTCCCACAAAACCCACATGGGAAATGTAGCAAAACCACTGGGAAACCACATGTTTCCCCCAAAACACTCAAAAAACGCAAAAAATATGCGGAATCCAATCTTATAAAATGCAACACACCTCACGTTTCATTCACACAAGATTTCGAGCATTCAAGAGCGGATTGAGGAGAATTGAGCAAAGAGATTTCCAGGTTAGTGCATTTATTTTATTTTATTTTAATTTCCAACCATGTGAAGGAATTGTAATTTAATTAAAAACGTGTTTGATAAATATTTTTGATGCTTAGTATACAAATTTGATGCATTCCGTTTTAATTTCATGCATTCCATCAAATTTCATGCATTCCATTAAATTTTCGTGTTTAGTATTTACAATTTATGCCTAAAGTTTTTTAATTTTGATTTAAAATGTTTTTTAATCGTTGGCGTTATGGTTAGCTTCCGTGATATATCATTACAATTTATTTATTGTTGTTTTTAACAATAACCGTTATAGATTATAATTTGTTCTTTAAAATTTTAAATCATAAATGTATTTTAGTTTCTATTTTATAATTTATAATTATAATTTATTTATCGTATTTTAATTAATAATTTGTATTAAATATTTTTATTTTTTAATTTTTTTATGTTGTTTTTAACATGTTTGCGCTTTGCAGGTTATCCATTAGCAAACAATGGCATCCGGTAGTACATCAGGCTCAGATTCAGTCAGTGGTAGCCAATCGGCTCTCCCTAATGCTCGCACCGGTGCTTATTAGTATGCCACGCAGGTTGAAACATCAAAGACAATTTTAATTCGCAACTTTTGCTCGAAGATGTTAAGAGGCACTAGTCACATGAAGTACCATCTTTCATGCATTCCTTGTCGCAACGTCATGCCTTGTCCCAATGTCACTAAAGAGGCAAAACGAGAGATGATGGTTGAGCTTGCATCACTGGACGAAAAGAAACTAGAGAGGGCAAGGATGCAAACAGCGCTAACAGCGACCATTGGTGCCACATCAACAGATGAAGAAGCGACAGTGATGATAAAAATTGTGGGCTCTAGTTGTGGTCCACACAAGCGCCATGACACATCAGCACCGACTTCGACTGACACTCATTTTTTGTGCCTAGAAACACATCTAGGGCACAACCTTCACTCCAAGCTACAAGATGGAACAAGCATGTGCAAATTTTTGATAATTCAACAACCTTCCCTTCAACGTGGCGAGGAGCTCATACTGAAAATATTTGGATACAACAATAACATTTGCATGGAATGAGTAAAAGGCATCCTCTCCAAAAGACTTGAGTGGGAAGTTGTTCGAGAATGCAGTTGAATATGCAAAGGTGATTGTCGAAGATCAGAAGAGGTTGTGGCATAAATTTGGATGCACCATTCTTTTCGATGGATGGACGGATGGAAAGAACTGCACCCTCATCAACTTTTTGGCGTCTTCAAATGGTGAGCTAGTTTTTTTTAAGTCTACTGATGCATCAAGTAAAATAAAAAAATGCAAAAAATTTGAACTTGATTATAGAGGTCTTAGAGGTGGACATCAAGAATGTTGTCCAAATTATCATAGACAATGCAGCGACATATGTGGCGGTTGGGAGACTTCTTAGGAAGAGACATTCATCTCTCTTTTGGAAACCTTGTGCGGCCCATTGCCGTGACCTTCTTTTGGAGGGCAGGCAAACTTGATTAGGTCCGACCAGTTGTAGAAGCTAGAGAAATAACTAAATATATCTACAATCACCCTTGGGTTCTCAGCTTGATGAGAGAGCACAACAAGAGAAAAGAGCTTGTTCGAGTAGGGGTCATCAGATTTGCAGTGAACTTTCTTACCTTGCAAAGTATTTGCAGTTTGTTGACTCTTTTGAAGCAGATGTTTGTCTCTCAAGCATGAATGAAATCATCTTATTCAAGAAAGATGGAGTAAAGGTTTCGAAGACAGTTTTCAATGAGGCCTTCGAAACAAAAGCTACAAAGATCGTCAAGGTAACTTGAAATTGCAATTTAAATTTTAAGTTGTTTTCCTTGTTTTCAATTTTTTAAACTTAAAGTATTTATTTTATAATTTATCTACAAGTTTGTAACACTAACTTTAATTTGTTTGTAACTTTGTAGCTGTCGGAGCCTTTGGTAAGGGTTTTGCGATTGGTGGATGAAGAGCAAAATCCAATGGGTTATATTTATAAGGCCATGGATAGGGCCAAAGAGGCAATCCAAAATTATTATAAAGGGGATCGTGCCAAATTTGATCCCATTTAGGAGTTGATTGATCGAAGGTGGAATAATCAACTCCACCAACCCATCCATGCAGCAGGGTACTACCTTAACCCCAAGTTTTTCTACTCCAATGGCTTCACAAATGCTAGTAGAGAGGTTATGGAAGGGCTCTCAACATGCATTGAGAGTATGACACCTGACGTTGAAGTGAGGGACCTCATTATTGCAGAGTTGCAAAACTACGAGTAGGGAAGGGTAAAACTCTTTTCTTCAGCACTAGCTATCCGAGGGAGACACGCAGTCACCAAGTAATATAAAATGAAGTTTGTACCTTACCAATTACATATTTACAACTTTACAATTATTAATTTCTTACAAAATTTTGAATATCTAGTTTGCAGGGTCATGGTGGGAAGATTGACGTGGAAATACCCCAAATCTTCAAAGGTTAGCCCTCCGGATTTTATCTCAGCTTTGTAGTGCTTCTAGATGTGAGCGCAATTAGCGTTTGTTTGACTCCATTGATACAAAAAAGTGCAACAAGTTGAGCCAACAACGCCTCAATGACTTGGTTTTTGTGCAATACAACCTTTGACTTCGCACAAAGAAGTTGGATAATGCATCAGAGGAGCCTATTGATCCAGATGAGATCGATCCCTATAGCAATTGGATTGCACAGGAAAAAGAGGCCCCCATGTTCACAGAGGAGGAGATTGTTGATTTCGAGAGGCAAGCTATGGAGGGTGCAGCTGGAGCAGGAGTAAAGATTGGATTGGAAGACATCCTTGGAGATGAGGTTGAGGCAGAGGCAAAGGCAGAGATGGAACCACAAAGGCAGGTGTAGCCTTCTAGATAGAGCGATGCGGGGCAGCCGAGTGGGAGGACTAGAGTTTCGCTATGGAGGGTGCAGCTAGAGCAGGAGTAAAGATTGGATTGGAAGACATCCTTGGAGATGAGGTTGAGGCAGAGACAAAGGCAAAGGCAGAGATGGAGCCACAAAGGCAGGTGTAGCCTTCTAGACAGAGCGACGCAAGGCAGCCGAGTGGGAGGACTAGAGTTTCTCAGTCTCCCTTATTTTTCCAAATAGCAAAGAAGATAATTATAAATTATTGTAATTTGTAATTGTAGTCTTGTAGATTCTTGTCTAAAACTATAAATCTATAAGTATCATTGTAGTTTGTACTTTGTGACTTTGTTGTATTTGCATAAATATGCGATTTTGTACTTTCTTTGTATTCAAATCCAATAGAAAAGACTTTCTCAATGTTTTACAGACTCATTTCATCTATTTTGCTTCTATAATTTCTATAAAAAAATGTTTTTTTTATAAATTCAAGTATTTTTTGCATTTGTCGGTTATTCCCAGTTATTCGATCGAGCAAGTCAAATAACCGCCAATTACCCATTTTTGCCCCTTGGTGAGTACTTGCCCCAACCAGTTATGCGAACTATGGGTTTTACAGTGCCTTTCCTAACTGGTTGGGAGTATTTACGTCCGAAAAAAACATAGATCGTAGAAAGATATGCCAGAAACATAACCTTTCATCTGCTCCTGCTCATCTATCAATCATATGTGACTCTTCTTTGGTCTGAGTTTCTTATTTGCTAGGGAGTATTTTATGGATATTCTCAGCAAAACAGTGTTTAGACTTTAATGAATGCCCCCAATGTTGTTGGATACTCACACCATTGTTGCTAAGTGGGCAGATGTGTTTGACAAAACCTATCTTCCATGTTTTTCATTCTTGAAGACTTTGCCGTCATCTCACTCTTTTGTTCACCTAAAACATTGGACCCATAGTTATGGAGAACAAGATCCGAGGGGCAACACCTCTAAATGCTATTGACATAGTGCTTATCAATGACGTAGCAGCCAAAGAAAATGGAATTAGAGTGACTTCACCAGCAGTAACACTATATCTGGTGAGGATCCAAGAGGAGCATGAATAAAACATTTGAGGCAACCATGGTTAAGGGTGTATCTAAGCAGTAATTGAGAAGAATCACATAAGGTAAAGACAGCAAGAAACAGCTAATACAAAGAAGCAGTTTTACTTCAAGCAACTATCCATAAACTGAAAAGATAAGATACCTGAGGAAGACAACTATAATCAGCATCCACAGGCTTGCAGAAGACAAAACAATAAAGATTAACATATTTTCATAGAAGGACACAAGGCAAGGCCTCCTCCAGACTGCAAGTGCTAGAGTACATCGTTAAAACATTAAACATTGTAAGGTGGGCATGGGTAAAGCGCTATGTCAGGCTGGGTAGGTGATGGATTACTTGGAATGCGATAATAATCTTCAGAAATAAGAACTTGGAGAAAGTTGTGAAGCCATATCAACAAGATTATATCACTTAAGTCATCAATCCTTCCATATTTCACATTGTATTGCTTTCTATTATTCATGTACTTGTGCAAAATTATAGTGTTGCTTCTGATAAAAACTAATATAGAATCAGGGAAGATACTATACCTATGAGCATGTTGGAGGGTAGAAGAAATGTTAGCCGAGAAGCTGAGATGATCTTGAGAGAAGATCGCTATGCAGCAATGCAGTTGTAGATTGTTGAAGTACTAGGACATTAAAAATATTGTGGCTGGAAAGGAAAGTTGTTGAGAGATGGCGTAAGTTATGGCAGACTGGTCTAGACCTTTGTTGGCATCACAAAAAGTTTCCATTGCCTGGAAGTAGTGCAAGGGCAAGTAGAAACACTCTAAGAAGGATGCACTCTATTGAAAAGGATCATTCATCAGAGTTTTCAATAGACATTGTGAGAAGGGTAACATCAAATTCTGTTTTGGCAAAGAACTTGTTCGCCATCTTTTGTTGCTCATAAAAAAATAACAGTTTCTCTTATGTAAGATGCCATTGGGAGGCAGTTTAGTTGATATTATGAAGCTTATGTGACAAGTGAGAAAAATTTTGAATTTGAAATCTTTAGAGATATTTGTTAGTGCCTTCATAGCTTCAAAATGAATATCGAGTTGCTGTTTTTGTTGCTCGTAGGGCAAGATCTATTCCGGCAGTGTTGCACATGGAAGTAGCAGACCACCAGTGGAGTAATGAGAAAACTTTGAACTTTTCTAAAGTTTCAGTTTATTAAGGGATCTTTTAAAAGCCAATAAACTTACATTTATCCCGTGATTGCATGGACTAGTCATAAGATCAGGAAAGGAAAGCCTATTGCTTCAATAATGTGTTGAACAAAAGCAGTAAAGTTTTTGAAAAAGTTATGTCCCAACTCATATTGGTTGGAGTGTTTTATTTACATAGATGTGGTGTTTACTTTTCTTCTAAGATGAGATTATTGGGTGGTCTAAAAGCTTTAATAGTCATTTGAAATCTCAAAGAAGATGTAAAACATTGTATTGGTGTCAAGTTTTTGCAAACAGATACGTGATGGTCTAGAAAGGTAGAGGTAACATGATTTGTGTGGGTACTTCTTGTCATACAATGCTTACAGAACTGCCATGTAAAATTAGGGGGCACATGAGATCAGAATATTTCTGCACGAGATAAATCTTCAGGGGTGACACATTGATCACTGATGTACATAGTAGATGGGACAAGGTTCTAAAAACAGAAAAAGAAAAAATGGAATTACTTTTGTAGAATAACACATCAAGGGAGACTAAAAGATTATTCCCAAGCGAATTTACTGGGAAGAGATGTTGCCTTGGGTATTCTTCAGGCATTACATTTTGGTTTGGAGTTGGATGGCCAGGTAATATCCAAAAGTGGCCATGGTACAGTGAAAGGAAAGAGTCCAGTATTAATAAAGGAAAAACTTGTGACAGAAAATCTCTAAGGACAAGCAAAATATGCCATTGTAAGGTGAATTGATAGATGAAAGATGTCGATGGTCATGTTTTGATACAGATGGTTTATCAATTCTAAGAAGATGCTAGTTGGCTTTGCAGGTGATCCAGGTGGCAGCTCAACACACTGGCCTTCCCCCTGTGCACTAGCCCCAAACTATTTGTCTTCTACATTGCACAGGGCACCGCATGATCGATGGTATGCAGCCCCTGCAAGATGCAGGGAAACACCCAGCTGACGGTTGAACCAATCACACACAGGGAAAATGCAGTGAGTAGTTTTGTCACTACCAGCCACATCATGACACTTGTCACCTTTCGTTGAGACACTTCTTCAATGGCTTTTTGAATTCTTGAGACAAGTTGGTTCTCCTCTTACAAGCTCCTCAATTACACATCACACATCTATATGTAAATCTCCAAAGAAAGAGCATAGCAGAGAGGAGAGGTATTTATCTACAGTTAGTTTTTTCCACATCATAAAGTCAAAGGTATATTGTAGTCATCCCCCTGCTCCTTGAGCACAGCTACCGACATACAGCTTGGCATCATGGCCTTCCCAGATGCAACCCACTCTCACGTACAAGGAGCCCATGCACATCCCTTGAGGCACACCTCAATGTTGGAGTGCACATCCTTTGGCACCTGCAGACTATTAAATTACACACTGCCTTGATGTCTATCCAAGGCAGCATGTGATACGCAACTCTTTATACCAAGATGTAATATTATGCACCCTACTCATGTATAGGCTTTACATTAATGCACATGGTTAGATTTACATTATTTTCTCTTTGTTCTTCTACACTCTATTGTTCTTTGTTCTTGGTTAGATTATACATTCATTGTTCAGTTTTGTAATTATCCATGTACTAGAATTGTCATTATGAATTATTTGTGCTTATTAAACACCAAAGTTCCGGTAATTTAGAGCGTTTTCCCGCAGATTATTCCTGGGATCTGGACAGTTGAGTTGCATGAAATTGCAATAAATGACTTCTTAAGTAGTAGGTACAGAGTGTCAATATGAGGTGTAACAGAATCTATTGGTAGTGAGATTGATCAATTATTTCCAACAGGCTCTTTTGTAAATTATTGGAATTGAGGTGTAACAGAATCTGTAACTAATCCTTACAGATTAATAGCAGTGTTCTTGGCAACTATGGTTATGGAACAGTCAGTCACAAATTATTGGGAGTAATTGGAAGATAAATAAATAAAGCACAGATTTGGAGAGGATAAAGATCTTTCTGGCTCTGTATCTGACCACCCCACTGGATGGTAATAACAGTTCCATTCCTAGCAATCCATATGTTTATGTATTTACACCTTCATTAGTTTAACTTTTAGTTTAACTTTAAGGTATTTCCTGTAGTGAAAGCTAGAAAAAGTTATAAAAATATTAAACACAATGAAAGTGGTTGAATATAAAGGAGCATCTCACTTTGATGCAGACACAGAAAGGGGTCCAGTAAAGGACAACCTTCAACTCTGCGCTGCTTGAAAACACACTCAAACCAAGGTAAACAATTCAGACCACATACTTAGATCTTGAAGAACATTCTGTTTTTCATTGATTTGATAGTATTACAATGGTTGTATAATGCACACATAATAATCATGTGCCTTACAAGCTTATTCAAGCATAAACATGAAGAAGAACATACATTCTCCTTACACTCTGACTTCTCTCTTTCTCTCTACCCCTTGTTGATTCTCCACTCCTCTTACTTCGTTAGTTCCCTTTCTCTGACTCCCTCTAACATTTTCAGTGTCTCTTCAGTTCCCTTCAAATCCCAAAAACACCAAAGAACCAGTGTTTTTCATCCAAGAGCATTACTTTTGTTTTTAACTTCCACATAGGCGAAACTGCCACTTTATGCAAACAGGCTGTTTCGAAACCACATCTATATGCAAACTAGCAGTTACAAAACCACCACTTATGGTTGCAAAACTGCCGGGGCAGTTAGGTAACTACTGTTGATGCTTATGAAACCGCTGCTCAGTGCAGATTGGTGGTTTTATCAATGTGGAAAGTCTGCCAACTTCTAAAGGCCATAACTTTTGCATATGGACTCGAAATAAGATGATTTTTTTTGTTGGAATTGCATAACTTTTTGAGAGGAATCCAAATATGCAATCGAATTCAAGTTTAAGGAAGTTCTTGATGCCATTGCTGCCTCTACCCCACAACCTATCCATTTTAGCCCTTCAATGCACGCAGTCGCTTCTTGGATTGTATTGATGGTTGAGAGACTCAACCAACTTGCTTGGAACCATTTAGCTTCCTAAAACCAATACTTCCCTAATGTACTTAATGCCACTGAAGTGTCCCTGATGCTTCCCCCCATCAACTTCTCCATGCCGAATGCCAAACAAAACAATCAAAACTATGAAAACACACAACTACCATATTTTTGGGTGGTGCAAGATCGCCCTTCACCGCGGATGCTCCTGCATCAAACACCTAGGGTAATGAAAGTGTCAATGAGCTCCTGCTCATGAACCCGTTTTGAGTTTGTCTGTGGTTTTTCTATGTTTTGCAACTTCAAATGCATTCATCCAAGTTGCATCTTCAACTGCTCTATCATTGCATTTGACTAAGTACTCAAAGTGCTCGCTTCCTCTTGTCTTCTTTCCAATTCATATATCCAAAGTGGCATCCATCTCTTCTTTTGCCTTTTGTGGCAACTACTCTTCCAATCAATGGCTGAAAATCCATGCTTTCTCCTACCTCACTTGTTTGTTCGACCATATATGGCTACAAATCAACTACATTGAAGGTAGGTGAAATACCTACTCCATCCGACAACTCAATCTTATAAGCATTCGCTGAGAATTTCCTCAAAATCTTACAAGTTCCAATTTTCTTCCATTTGAGCTTGTTATATTCTCCCTTGGGAAACCTCTCCTTATGCAAATGCGCCAACACCAAAGTCCCCAACCTCAAAATTCATCTCTCTTCTCTTCTAATCAACATGTTGTTTGTATTTTCCAGCACTCTCTTCCAACGTTATTTTCACTTCCATATGCACATTGTGCATAGCTTATGTGTACTCTTCACTTTCCACACTCCTATTCATATCAACCATACTTATCAATTCACGCACACCTCTAGGGCTGCTCTCATACACAATTTGAAAAGGACCCGTGCATGTACTTTGATTGAATGAATCATTGTAAGCAAATTTAGCTTGTGCTAACATCAAATCCAACTATTTGGGCTTGTCACCAACCAAACATCTTAGCAAATTGCCAAGACTTTGATTCACAACATTCATTTTCCCATCCGTTTGAGGGTGATAAACTGAACTAAAGTCCAATCTTATGCCCAACTTGTGCTATAGCTACTCCAAAAGTGCCCAACAAATTTTGTATCCTTTTATGATACAATACTTCTTGGCAACCAATGCAATCTCACCACTTCCTTGAAGAACAAATTAGTAATATTGTTGGAATCACTAATCTTATTGCATGCTATAAAATGAACCATCTTAGAAGATCTATCGACAACAACAAAAATGGAGTCATTACTTCACTGCATTCTTGGCAGCCCAAGAACAAAATCCATGTTCAATGCATCCCAAGGTCTATCCGGAACAGGGAATGGTTGATGTAATCCAATATTCTGACTTTTGCCTTTAGCATGTTGGAAAACTCTACACCTTTACACAAACTTCTTCATGTCTGTGCTCATCTGTGGCCATAATATTTGTCACTCAGCTGCGCCAAAGTCTTATCGTGCCCAAAATGACTAGTAATACCTTTGTGATGTTTTTCTTTCAATAGGTTCTCTCTTATGGAACCTTGAGGTATGCACAACCTCCTTCCTTTAAACAACAACCTGTCTTGTATCATATACTCCAGCGATGGAGTTCTACACGTATTTGTTGGATTCATGCACACTGTCCATGCTTATTGGAAATCCAAGTCTTCTTCATACAAATATTCCATTGAGTCAAACCCAATGACCTCTACCTTGAGCTCATTCATGACAAGAGCTCACCTTCTCAAGGCATCCACAACTTTATTGGACTTCTCACTTCTATATCTCAAAATAAAAGAATAGCTTTGAAGAAACTCCACCTATTTCATGTCTTTGATTAAGTTTACCTTGGCTGTTTATGAATTGCAAAGTTTGATTATCCATGTACAAAACAAATTATTTTGGCAACAAGTAGTGTCACCACTTATTAAGAGCCTGTACCATTGCATAAAATTCTTTGTCATAGACCGAATACTTCATTTTTGCTTCATTCAACTTTTCACTAAAATAAGCAATAGACTTATCTTCTTGATTTAGCACCACTCCTATGGCTGTCCCACTTGCATCACAATCCACTTCATTTTTCCAAAATCTAGAAAGGCTAGCACTGGTTGTTCCATCACCCTTTTCTTCAAAACTTGAAAGTTATTCTTTATTACAATTGTCCATTAAAATTTTATCTTGTCTCCCTTCATAGTCTCCGTAATGGATGCACATATGCCACTGAAGCAACTGATGAATTTCCTATAGAAACTTTCCAACCCATAGAAACTTATTGCCTCAAACATATTCCTTGGTTAAGGCCACTCCACAATTGCTTTCACTTTCGGGGTCCATCTTTAACCCATCCTTTGAGATCACAAATCCCAAATATACTAGCTATCTCCTCTATCCTTCACTGGGCAAGTTTTGTTCAATTTTACAATGCAGTCTTCAAGATTTTTCCTATTTACGGTCCTAACAGTGGTATTAGAGCCACATGAAGGAGGATAGAAGACACGGTTGCAAGTCTAAGGATTGAAAACAAGGGGGAGAAAGAGAGAGCAAGCAATCTTTTGACAAGAGGCATGAAGGTCTAAGCATTTGCTTTTTATTTACAATTTTCAAAAATCAATTTTTTATGCTTGCACAACTCCAAAAATCCATCTTGTACGCCTCACACTTCCAATAATCCATTTTGTATGGCCAAAATCAAATTTGCACTTCCTGAAATCAACTTTAAAGCCTCTATTTACTGTATTGTATGACATTTGTTGCCCTAAAACAACAATTTTTGAAGTAGTACAGCTCAAAAATCAGAAAAGAATTATTTTTTTGTACTGCTATGACAAGTTTGTACAGCCTTAAACTCTTTCAAGCCCTTCCAAACTTGTCCAAACCTGATTTGTACGGATTTGAGCACTGTAAAATGGAATTGTACAGCCTTGTACGGCCCAAAACTCATGCTTGAGGGTTTGTATTGTTCAAAATCAGATCTGTATGGCATGTTGCTGCCCCAACACAACGTTTTGACTCTCTGATTGTTGATTGTACGGCCTTGGATCCTTTCAAAGCTGATGTGTACAGATTTCTGATCAAACAAAGCAAATCCTAGGCAGTGGTACGGCTTCATACAGCCATGAAGGCATGTTGAATAGTGATATGACACAATGAATAATTTGTGCCTGAACATTTGATTTTTCAAACATTATTGTATTAGAGTGGGCTCCACAAGAAAGAGAGATGCAATTTGCACATGCAAATGAATAGTTGAATGAATCAATGTTACATGTAAATATTTTTTCATTTGAAAATTCAGAAAAATATAGCTCAACAAGAATATCTTGCATTTATGCCTTGTAAATGCTCGTAACAGAGTTGGTTATGTTTGTTTCGTAAGTCCCTTACAAAAGGGGAGGTTCAAGGTTCAAAACCCTCCAAGTGTTATTTTGGTCAAAAAGTTAATTGGTTTTTATTTTTCAAAAGGAGAGTCTTTAAGAGAATATTCTTCTTTTAAAGTTGTGTGGTCTTTGTAAAAGGGAGATAGACATAAAGGTGTATTTGCGACTTATTGCAACTTTGCATCTAGCTGAGTTTTTGGCCAAAGGTAGTCATATAACCAGTTGTTTCCTTGGTTTTGGGACATTCCAGACACATTGTAGTAGTTATTTGTTTGATTTGAGATCTCCAAATATGAGTTTTATGACAAACATGTCTTAAAAATGAAGACACAAAATGGGTGCATTTTTGGTGGAATCCGACACCCTACTTTTTCTCGAAGGTTGCAAATGTACTTCATAACCATGAATGTAACACTATTTTCCGTCGCTTGTGCTATTGGAGATGATGCAATTGCACTTCAAGGTTTACAGGTCCCTATGAATCTGCTAGGCTAACAGAACCATCACCATGCCCATCTTATACAATCTGCTAGGTCTAAGATCAAGATATGTTATAGTGGCAATCTTGGATAGATGTGTATTTCTTTAAATCAATTTTGGTTTTTTTAGTTCTTTGATATCCTTAATGAGGAGCAAATAGAGTTGTTTGGATTGGTTTTTCATGGCATACTTTTCACCTCTCCCCTAATAGAGAGAGAAGATACTACATGGCCTTCGATCAGTCATCGATGGATGTATCGATGGCTTTCTGTATGAGACCTTATGTGGATCAATGTAGTTGAGAAAACCTTGAAAGTGTTCTACTACAGTACGATACAAGATGGTCAGAAGGGATGAGAAGGCCTTGATCATGTTCATCATTCATGTCACAACTTTTGAGGTATCCCCAGAATTTTGCATAAAACAACGAGCTTCTAAGAGAGAAATGACACTGGCGTAGGGTCAAAACTCGCAACGTATGTAGTGCTTTTGCGTGAAGCGATAGGCTTCTGGGGATGGAAGCAACATCGGTTGTTCGGTACCATGATATACAGTGTACCACCTTGCAGGTGCAACAAAGACTTTTGATGACTTCATAGTCATAGCTCCAGATCATCTTCTTTAAAATGAAGACACAAAGTGTTGTAACATCCAATGGGTGCATTTTCGATGGAATCCGACACTCTACTTTTTTTCGAAGATTGCAAATGTACTTCAAAACCATGAATGTAACACTATTTTCCGTCGCTTGTGCTATTGGAGATGATGCAGTTGCACTTTAAGGTTTACAAGTCCCTATGAATCTGCTAGGCTAATAGAACCATCACCACGCCCATCTAATGCAAACTGCTAGGTCTAAGATCGAGATAAGTTATAGTCACAATCTTGGATAGATAGATGTGTATTTATTTCAATCAATTTTGGTTTTTTTAGTTCTTTGATATCCTTGATGAGGAGCAGATAGAGTTGTTTGGATTGGTTTTTTCATGGCATACTTCTCACCTCTCGTCTGATAGAGAGGGAAGATACTACATGGCCTTCGATCAGTCATCGATGATTGTATCGACAGGTTTCTGTATGAGACCTTATGTGGATCGATGTAGTTGAGCAGACCTTGAAAGTGTTCTACTACAGTAAGATACAAGATGGTCAAAGGGGATGAGAAGGCCTTGATCATGTTCATCATTCATGTCACAACTTTTGAGGTATCCCCAAGATTTTGCATGAAACAGCGAGCTTCTGAGAGAGAGAAGCAACACTGGCGTAGGGTCAAAACTCACAAGGTATCGTAACACTTTTGCATGAAGCAACGGGCTTCTGGGGATGTAAGCAACATCGGTTGATCAGTACCATGATATACAGTGTACCACCTTGTAGGTGCAACAGAGACTTTTAATGACTTTATAGTGATCAGATTTTGGAAGTCCATAGATTTGAAATCACAAGTCCGTAGAAATCCCACATGAAGATGGATAATTGTCTGGTAAGATGATGCCCCGGCCACATGGGAGAAACCAGCGACTTTGCCGAGCCACATAGCTCGTGATCCATTTGCCACGTCCCAAAAACGTGAGAATAGACATGCCAAGTCAAAGCTCAAAATTTAGTTCTGAAAATTGTTCTAATTCAGAGTTTCAGTGGCAGGAACACTGTAGAGCTCGTTGAGAGCTTTCCGAAGCATTTTTCGGAACGTAAATCCGAATTCGAGAGCTCCTGTTATGGCCATTTGAAGATTGATCGAAAAAAATGTCACTTGCGACATTTGGCACGTGTTTCGAAGACATTTTGACATTTGGACCTATTGGAGGTCGACACTTGGCAAATGCTATGTTTGCAAAAAAATTGGTTTGATGACATGTCACGTCATCAACATGCCACGTGGCAGCGTGAGATAAGCTCATTGAGCAAGCTGGCGAGTTTGAAAGAAGGACCAAGTCCAACGGTGCATGTTTGGCATTTTGACCAACGTGCATGCTAACTAGGCACCTTGAGCCCACCAAAGAGGGCGTTGACAAATTCAAGGAGGCGCTTAAGCTATTTTAAGCCTTGTCTTATCCATTATTTGTTGCATGTGGGATAAAACAAGAGACAAATGCGCCCAAGAAGAAGTCAAGCGCACCAAAAAAAGGAGGGAAAAGATTTCAAACCCAGTCAAAGCGCCTAAAAGAAAGGGCCGGCGGTTTTGAACCCCTGACCTGCTGCCCAAAAGGGATAGGCCTTGACCACTTCAGCTGCGGAGGTCGAAGTGTTATATAAGGCACTAATTTTTATTTGAATCTATCGAATTTTGGACTGTGTTTTTATTTTTAAGAGGCCGAGACTTTGTAAAAGCTTTGGGAAAGCTTATGTAATGGATTTTTATCCATTTTTCAGCCATAATACACAGTATTAATACTATTTTTATCTAATTTGTATATTGGAGGAGTATATTTTAAGCCCATAGAGGAGATTTTTAGGACTTTTGAAGCAACTTTGCATGTGTGAAGACTTGTGAAATTCGAAGGTGCCGGGCTTGATTTCAGTCACGGTGAAGGTGAATTCTTGCATTGAGATATCGGCTTGCAGGAAAGTTGTTTATTGTTTCCAAGTGTTAAAAGTGCCCTTAATGAAAACAGTCCACGCCTTTGGAGAACCCGGAGATGCAGACATCAATTGTTGAGCCGAACTCCGTTATCACGTTTCGTGTTTTGGTCAATTGTCATTTTGATGCATGATTTTGTTTCAATTTGTTGATTTGATTTTAATTAATAAACGAACTCATTGACAATTATAACACAACGTTATTAAAAACTGGTTTATTTAGTAAATGTCTTTTGACAACTCCATTCCATCTCAACAACCGAGAACATTTTATGCCAAACATTTTGCAAGTTTTTTTGAGTTTTTCGAGAATTTGTTAAGTTTGAGAATTTTCAGTATTCGTACTTAAAACTTTACTTTGAGTTGAATCACTGTAGTTTACGGATCATATAGTCAGCTCCAGATCATCTTCTTTAATACCCCTTTGGATCAAGGGGGGTTTGTTGGATTTATGATTCAAAGTTCATTTTATGTTTGTGTGTTGATAATAGTGTTAGTACTATTATATATGTTAGTAAAAATAATGTTTTTAGTAAATAGGTGGTTAGTAAGTTAAAGGGGTTTGAACTCGTAAGTTAGTTATTTCTCGTCGGAAAACCACCCCCATGAAAGCTTATAAGCTTGGGCATTGTAAATATTCAATAATAAAAACTTTACCTTTGTGTGCAAGCTTTGTCCAATTTTATAATATAGTCTTCAATATTTTTCCTGTATGCGGTCCTAACACTAAAAACTCAACATACATTGTTCATTCACCAACACTTGATGACCCTTGAGCACTAACCTTTCCAGCCCAAATTTTTCTATCATTTCTTGAGAAACCAAATTATCCATGCTACCACTACAACAACCATTTTGCAACACTTACCTCTTGATTTGCAAGCAGTTTGGAATAGACTTTTCCTTTGCGCTAGTTGATTCACCTCCTTGGTTGGTTTTAACAACACTATTTTCAACAATAAAGCCTCTGCTTGTTCTGGATCTTCTGTGTGTGTTGGAGACCCAACAATCTCTTCATCCCCATGAGCTATATGGGTTGTGCCTTCAACTTTTTTGCTTCTGTTCTAAGGATCTTCTGCACACCCAAAAGCTCTATGTCCAGCATACTTATTGCACTTAAAACACTTACTTGTAAAGGCTTTTGTAGGGTCCTCTCCCTCTAGCAAAGTAGCCTCTTCCTCTTTTACTTGAATTCTGATTTTGAGAGTTGCTTCTCCATCATGGGTTTGTTGTCCTCTTCCATTACTACCTTGTCCTCTTCCTCTACCTCTAGAGTTTATTTGTTGTCTCCTTGACAACTTCTAAACCGCCTTCAATGCACATTGATAGGCTTCTTCCACGGTTCTCAGGTTCAACAAACTGAATTCATCTTGAATGGCAAAATGCGACCCATTCACATATCTTGCCACCTTCTCTAGATCATCCTCCAAATGTCCAGCTCTTATAATGAGTCTATAAAAATCATCGGTGTACTTTTTGATGCTAATCTCTTTTTGTCTCAAGTTCTGCAATTTCCTAAACAAACTCATGTGGTAATCGAAAGACAAGAATTTAGCCTTCAACTTTGTCACCATCCTATCTCAAGACTTTATTTTCTCCTTACCCTGACTTTGTCTCTCGGGTTGCACATGATCCCACCATAAAGAGGCATGATTCTTCAACTTTGTGCAAGCAAACTTCACCTTTTTGGGAGCCTCCATTGACTCATAGTCAAAGTACTTCTCCATCTCAGTTATCCAATCTACAAGCTCCTCAAGATTCAAATTTCCATTGTAGCAAGGTGTATCCAACTTTGGCTTGCTATTAAGCTTTGCTACAACTTTAAAAAATTTATTCTCTGCTTCATGTTCAATATCTTCCACTCCAAGTTCTTAAACTTCTACTTCATCATCACTCGCATCTTTAACATGAGCTCCCCTTCTTTATGTTGTCTCCATTGCTTCTAATCTTGCTTGAATTGCTCTCATCATCTCTGCTAGGTCTGCAACTCTAGGTTCTCTTGCTCTTGCACCTATTCCAATAGGGTTACCTTAGTTTCCATCACTTCACCCACTTGCAAGCTTCTTTTCACAACTTGTCACTTGACTCAGCTAGAGTCTTCACACACACACACACACATCCAACAAGGAAAAACCTTGCTCTGATACCAAATTGATGGAGATGCAAAAAGGGGTTGAATGAAGGGCAACCTTCAACTTTGTGTTGCTTTAAAACACACTCAAACCAAGGCACACAATTCAAAACACATACTCAAATCTTGACACGAAGAACATTTTGTTTTTCATTGATTTGAAAGCATTACAATAGTTGTATAATGCACATATACTACTCACATTCCTTAAAAGCTTATTCAAACATAAACATGAAAAAGAACATGCATTTACAAACTCTCATGCACTAGTTTACTCTTTACACTTTGATTTCGTTCTTTCTCTGCTCCTTGTTTCTCCACTCCTCTTACTTCATTGGTTTCCTTTCTCTGACTCCCTCTAACATTTTCAATGTCTCTTCAATGCCCTTCACATCCCAAAAATGCCCAAGAACCGAGCATTTTTCATCCAAGAGTGTTGCTTTTGTTTTTAACTTCCACGCGTGTGAAACCACCGCTATATGCAACCCAGCGGTTGCAAAACAGCAACTATATGCCAACTGGCGGTTGTGAAACTCCCAAGCCGGTTATATAACCACTATTGATACTTGTGAAACCACCACTCAATGCAGACCAGCAGTTTTGTCACTGTGCAAAATCTACCAACTTCCAAAGGCCATAATTTTTGCATATGGACTCGAAATGAAATTATTTTCATTTTTTTTTTAAAGTGCATAACCTTTCAAGAGTAATCCAAATATGCAATCACATTCAGGTTTTAGAAAGTTCTTGTTGCCCTTTCTACCTCTGCCCCACAACCTATCCATTTTAGCCCTTCAATGCACGCAGCCACTTCCCGGACTGTAACAATGATTGAGAGATTCAACCAACTTACTTGGAACCATTTAGCTCCTAAAATTGATCCTTCTTTGATGTACTTAATGCCACTTAAGTGTTTGAGTCTTGATGCTTTCCCCATCAGCTTCTCCATGCCAAATGTCAAACAAAACAATCAAAACTATGAAAACACACAACTACCATATTTTTGGATGATGCAAGATTGCCCTTCACCTTGGATGCTCTTGCATCACACTTGGAACATGATAGGGCTCTTGAGAAATGAAAGTTCGTTGACAAGTTAATGTGTTTTCATGAAGCCATGAGAGCTTGTATGTGATTTTCAAGAGATTGTATGAGCACATTAATGTAGGATTGTATCAATAAAATATGTATTCCTCCAATTGTATTTCTTTCTTATTCTTCATGTATTTTTGCAACCGTAATTGTTGCTCTTCACGCAAAGTAACAGCAACAAGACAACCACCAACATGACATGAGCAAAGAAATTGATTTTGTCATATGTAGATAGGGCAACCCATTCTCACTTCAAAAGGATAAAAGTTCTAAAACTGGAAATTTTGACACATATTTCAATGATGATAATAGATTTATAGAAATCGCAAACAAGCTGCAAAAAGGCTTCTGATTCTGTATTTTCACCAGAGGATGCCATTCGATAAAGGCGTATACAATTAGGATGCAAACCTGTGGAGTGACCAGAGTTGGAAAGTAGAATACTCTTGGAGGCTTGGTAAAGGAAATGCTTTCATTGTTCTTGAAATAGAGAATCCAATGCAGCAAATACAATTACATGATGCCTGGATCATCATAGGAACACTCGCATTCGATTATTGTGGGATGATTTCACTCCTAACCATGCTTCTCAATATGAAAATCACCTCTCAATCTCGTTTCCCAAAATGACCAAACACTTCCAAGCATGTATTGAAAAACTGGCCCGAACATTTGGTCTGATTTGATGCATCCTTAGGAGTTACTTAACCAAGCAGCTTCCAGAAAAAAGTTCAGGTATATAATGGTCGCTCAATTCACATACAAAAGGTATTATAACTCAATTTTCCTAAGTTTTATTTTAAGTGTATTTTACAAAAATGCTTGATTAAAGATTGCTTGCCAAAAAACACATACAAAAAAACCACAGCCTCAAAACCAGTCAGAGGGGAATCATTTAATGCAGAAAGTTAAAGGATAGAATAAGACAACTGGAACACCAGACAGTAGATGAGAAAAAAGAGGTCCGTGACAAGTGAACACAAACAAAAGGAAGAGTAAGTGTTCATCTATTCAGAAATAAACAAGGCCATCTAATAAATATGATGATAACATAAAGGAAAGTGAGTAACAACCTCCAAAGGACATGATAATGTTGGCTTAACCTATGGAGGCATAACAATTTAAGATAAACAAGTTGGGGAAAAGAAATGACAAGATTTCCAAGGGGGCCTGGCATCTTGAAGGACCTCTGAGAGGACATGGAGGTAAGTGCCCAACAAATTTCAAATTTGTTAATTTCCTTGTACAGCATAGAGAAGATTTTAAAATGTTTTTTCAGCCCACAATCAGGTACTTGACAACAATCTCCCAAAATCAACCTGTTGTCTGGAATGTTAAGGGAGGTTCGAGACCAGCTAGGACAGCTCTAATTAGATCCACTATTGCAGACTAGGCCTGGAATTTGATGGTTTGTGGGCAGCCATTTAAGTTTTTGGACCGTAAGTGTAAACTACAGTTCAAATTTATTCATACGTCGTTAACTTCTACAGTTGTTCTACTTTGCTGCATTTTGAGCTAGCAGTAGATTTGACATGTAAAATTCCATATAAACCATAGATTTAACTTGTAGTTATGTTTTATTGAATGCAATAAATTTAGAAAATTACCGCTAGTATCAATTTTAGAATAGTAGCTTTCTATAAGATTTAAAAGAATCTCTCCTCACCCTATATATCATTTTATCCACATTTTTCCCCAATTTCTAAATTGAAATCGATTCACGAGGATGGCACATTCAAAACCAGATTGAAAGCAAAAGGCTTCTTGAAAAAGGGGCATTCAATCGGAATCTCAGTAAGTACATTGAACTGATATGGAAAAGGTGGATCTCTGATTACAATAAATTGAACATATCTTCATCATTTCGGTTTCTTTGATAAGACTTTTGATATGGTACCTTTGATCCATTATACGTTCTTCAATAAAATCTGTCAAAGGGCTTATCATCTATCTATGCATTCACATGAAAGCAACTTTGTAATGGTCAATACAAAGTGAAATGCTATGTATGATTTGTCCTTAAATTGTCCCTTTAATGTTTTCGTTTTTTTTACAACCTTGATCATTGACGCATTTACCATTTTTTAAATCATAGGAGCATTTAGAATGGAGGATGCTACTGCAAAGTTTAGGAAGGACAAACTGAATATGTTATAAGGTATATGATTAATTAGAACTTATTACAAAAAAAGCTATTCGATAAAGATTCATAGCACATTAAAAAAATTGGCACTCTATAGTTTTGCTTAAAATGTGAAAAGAAAGGCACTAAAAAGCTAACTGACGTGAAATTTCCATTTGACAATTAGGGGTGGGCGTCAAATTCCAGGCCAATTTTAGGCCATCACCTTTATGTCCACTTACCACAAGTTAGAAAATTTCAAATTTTAGGCTGCAAATGTTGATGAGTAGCAGTTGACATGGAAGATTTTTTTATGACAAATGGTGAAGAACTCTACTTGCCTCCATTTGTAAGAGAGAAGGAAGAGAATCCAGTATCTTAAAGGTATTGGGTGGCAGTCATGTTTGTGGGCACTGTATGGAGATCTGGTTGGTTGAGTCAAGCCCTTTAGTTGCTATGAATAAGTGTCGTAGGATTTCTAGGGAGCATCTCATGTGTTATTAAAATGAGATATTCCTAATTAGGAGATTACCTGTCGTGAAGGGTTTGCTAGCTCAACATTGCCTTTGAACTGTTGTTGCATGTATTCAATCTAGTACCGATTATTCTCGAGTATTTCATTGTGTGCCCTAGAAAATGGTAACATCTCCTTTGTGAGGAGAAGATCTCTCAAAAGTGAAAACTTTGTGTAACTTTTATGTTTTGGATGAAGTAATATGTGATGCATGCAAAATAACCAAAACTATATAGCTGTGAAAGAAAACTTGTCCTGTTCAGTTTCTGATGCGTCACTTGATACAACATTGCTCAAAAAAATAGCAAAAGCAATGGAGAAAATTTTCATAAAAAAAAAAAAGCCCTTCTTTTAAATATGCAATATTATTAATTGTGGTATGTACTTTTGTCTAATAACAAAAAAAGGTTTTATCCAGGGCAAACTTCAACGCCGGCTAAATATGAATAATAGAAAACCACTGGGGGCTTACACAACAACTTCAGAAATAAAAAATTACAGTTTCCACAAACATGAAGACATAGAAAGATGCAGAAATTAACTGCTGAAATGAAATGATTACTTTCTAGTGAATCTGCCCATAACTGGCAACATGAGATTACATCATAATGGCCAGGACTTGAGGGTATATAAAATTCATATAAATGTTGGTAAGCGTATGCTTTCTTGTGTATCACATTGAAGGAATGCTAATGCAAAGTAGTTTATTTTGTTCGAGTAAGCAGACTAGAGAATTGAAATATTCAGTAACTACTTCATATAAATACATTAAAATAATTAAAATGTCAAAATAACTTTATGTCAGCATGTACTTAAATGTGATCAAGATACTTGTTAATGTTAGTGGCGGTTCAAAGTTAAGACAACATAAACATATAACCACTGTATAAAATATTAAAATGGCCAAGGCTTGACATAGACGTTGAGAAAGTGGTATCGTAGCCCATTTGGCCTTCGATATATATAGACTTTCAAAAAAAACGTTAATGAGGTATACAATCTAAAGGATAGATGCATGTAATTTTTTAATTCATTATGTTTTGTGTTTTTCTCCCTTTTTTCCCAAAAACTAAATATCTACTTCTGTATAGATTTTTTCGGTGATAAGGATTTTTAATTGTGTTTCTTTTCAATATACTCGTTATCCATAAACACACAGATATGTGCATATTTCTTCTTTTTTTTCACTGTTGATTTCCATTAATAAGTGTTCTTTTTCTCTATTTTTTCCATATTTCCTATTCACGTACCACAATTGCTAGTTTTATTAAAGGAGAAAGAACTGCTGAAATGTGGACTTATAAAATGTCAAAAGCTGGCATGTCATCATAGCAAAACCAGCAACAAAATACTAATATGAATTACAAACTTACCATATATTTTCCACTGAATACTCACTCTAAAAGTGGACTCAATGTCGGGATTAGTCTTTCAGTCAATGCAAGTTGATAGAGAAACAAAAATGTTAAAATTTACATGCAGAATGTTATACACCAGAGTTTCTCAGTCAAATAGTTACGAAAGTCCCTCCCTCCCTAATCAACTTCTATTGTGTTGAATTAAAATTTCCATATCAAGGCAGTTGTTCATAGACTACAATGCTTTCAGATATTTACTTTAAAAAAACTGTCATTTCATAAATTTTCCCCATGATGTTTTGCTAAACATACTAACATTTTATTAAACCTCTTCTATCTTTTTTTTTATGAACGTCGCTATTATGGCATGAAAGTATAGATTATAAGAACATATCACAAATCATTTAATTTGGTTCCTGATATGTTCTCTGTCAAGCTACATAATTAAAACAATTGAGCTATAACAAATATGTTCCATTCTGTCTTTAACAATTAAAAACTAAGGGTGCAGTGAAACCAGTTTCTACCCTGAAGAAGCTTCCTGAGAACCCCAATTAACAGATTAGTAGGCTGAAATGGAAGTGGTGCATTGCTGTTTATAAGTTAACAAATTATTCTGCATGAAAGCAGCATCTGAATAATCTGGAAGTTTTTTGTGATCTTAGGTGATTTATAATTTTATTCCTTCTCTTTGTTTTTCTGTTATCACAGAGGTCTCACAAAAAACTTAACAAAGCTATGTTGCAAAAGAGGCATCAAATGGCATTTGATTAAGTTACATGTCCCTGATAAGGGGGTGGGTAGAAGTGGGCCAAGTGGAAAGCAACTCACGTGATCCCCATGAGACCAACATGTCCCCTAATAAGGGGGTGGGGAGAAGTGGGCCAAGTGGAAAGCGACTCAAGTGACCCCACAAGACCTTAATTGGCTGAATATGTATTTTTATAGTTATGCTAAGTGCTACGCCCTTAACCTATAGCGTGTATTGGGATATGTGTGTCCAGCTTGTTGCTATCATAACCTTTAATTAAGTCATATGATCATTTATATAGCTTCATATTGTTAGTAGGCTCGGTTTTAGGTGTGTCCATAGCATAATTAGGGAATATATAGGAAGTAGTGGTTGATAGTTGATCATCATATTGTGAATTCTATTATTATTATAAGGTTGTGGAGATTGCCCCCTCTAAGTGACTTGGTCATATGCTTTATTATTTTGCTCTTATTTCAATCATATTGTGATCTATTGTCATGATTCTACTTTGGTGGTATAGTAATATCATTACAAGCTATATCGAAGCTTCAATTTGGGCAAAAGTGTGGTTGAAACCCTAATTTTGAATAATTGCCTATATCTTGCAAACAATTGCAATTTTTTCTACAGTTTTTTTACTTAAGTTGAAGATTCAAGAACCATTTAAGGAGGCTATAGTAAAATAAATTAGGGTTTGGTGATCAATTTTAAGCAATTTACTGCTATTTTAGGGTTTTTCTTAGATTCACTCTACAAGTCGCAATTCTAGGAATTTTCCAACTTTATTTACATTTTCGGAAAGCTCTCAAAAATCTAGTGTGGGTTTGTTCTTTAACTTTTTGGATTTGAGGCCGACCTAAGTCTAAAATAGATTGGTCAAAGTTTGGTCAAACGTAAAAATCAATTCTGCATTGTCGAACCTTTGTATGGCAAAACCGCACACTAAGGGTCGAGGAAAGTTTTGAAACTCCAGGAGAGTTCTGAAACTCAAGAAAAAACTCCTGACAAAGACAAGATGGAATCAAAAATGGGAATTAGTGGATCATTTATTCTGGGGTTTTCTTCAATATATCACAAAGTGAACCAAACTGAGTACATTGTGTAAAACATACAGTTTGATATGGCCAATAAAGGAGATGCGAACAAAATCAATCACTGATTGGATGAGCATAGGCAGAGACTAAATCAAATGTTGAATTTGCAATTGAATCCGCCAAATCAGCCACAATTCACTAATGCTTAGACCAACCTCTGTGGATCTTCTAGTCAACCCAATGCAAGCCCTAATACAACTTAGCGTCTCCATTCGGTTGTTTCTCTTTCGAGGCCACAGACCATGATGCCAAAAGTGAAAATGTGTAAGTTTGATGAAAAGGATCCGGTCACCTGGATCAACCAAATGGGGAATAGTTTTGATGTACATCAAATCCCATGTGAACAAAAAGTGGTAATGGCATCTTTATATTTGGAACCTAAGCAATTCATTTGGTATTGATGCCTTTGTGTTCAAAAAAAGAAGAGTCTCAATGTCAATTGGTCAATTTTTACCAATGAATTAGTGCATCACTATCGCAATAGTGTGACAAAGAATTACTTCAAACAGTTAGCAAAATTGCACAAGACAACATCTGTCAAGGATTATATTGAGTAGTCCCTGAATCTATCCTTGTGAGTGGAGATGTTCATGGATGAAAAATTGGATGGCTTGTTTCTTGGTGGGCTTAGGGATCACATCCAACACGAGGGTCGCATGTCTAATACAAGTTATGTATCTTAGGCTATTGTCATGGCACACAAATCAAAGGAAAGGGCAATAGTCACCAAAAAGCAACAATTCACAAGTATAAGAGATAGGAGCACTCCAGCATAGTCATTTTCTTAGGCTACCAAACTAACTCCTCAACAAATTGAAAAGGGTGGCACAAGGGTTATGTTATAACTATGATAGCAAGTACAATCGAGGACATAAGTGTGCAAAAAATAAATTATTCTACATTGAAGGTGCCAATGAAGAAGAAGAGGATGAAGAAGTAGCATGGGAAGTTGATGATGAGCTAGGGGAGAAATTGAAAAAAACCCAACCAACTATTTGTTGCCAAGTACTTTCAGGCATTAGCACTCCACAAATTCTCAAGGTAGTGGGTTTTTTGAAAAAATAGAAGGTGACAGTTTTGATTGACTTGGGCAGTACTCAACTTCATCAACAATAAATTGGTTGTACACTTGAACTATTTTTTCTATCTAACTCTAGAGTTTCAAGACATGATTGCAGATGGTGGCACAATTAGTTGTTTTAGAAAATGTAATAGTATTAAACTCTTTATGGAAGAATATTGACTGGATAGCCCTATGTTTTCCATTCCTATGGGTTGAGCAAACATTATATTGGGAATCCAATGGCTAACTACCTTGGGAATGATTGAGATGAGTTTCCAAGAGCTATTCATGTGTTCCCCTTTAGAGGGCAAAAAATTTGAACTGTGTGGGTCACATGCACAAAGTCCCCACAAATAGTGAGTTCTCATCAAACACAAAATATTCTATAAAAGAAAAAGCGGATGGGTTTGTAGTTCATTTGTTTTCAATAGAAGCACAACCACCGAAGAGGTCTACACCGCCAGATCTCCAGGATATTGTGGAGTAAGTAGCTTTCAAATATATGCCAAAAGAACTTCCTCCCAAAAGGGATCATGATCAAGCCATTCAACTAGTGTCAAGGTGCCAACCACCCAACACCGAGCCTTATAGGTGCCCATCTGTCCAAAAGAGTGAGATTGAAAAGATGGTACAGGAGATGCTAGAAGCAGGGATTATCTATCATAGTCAGAGCCCTTATTCCTCTCCAATGGTAATGGTGCACAAGAAGGATGACCCTTGGCATATATGTCATAACTATAGGGAACTCAACAAGTACACCATCAAAGATAAGTTTTGTATTCCTATGATTGAGGATTTGATAGATGAATTACATATTATTTATTTTACAAAACTCAATATTTGTTCTAGGTATCATTAAATTAAAATCAAAGATGAGGATATTCATAAGATAGCTTTCAAGACCAAGAGAGCCAATATGAATTTTTGGTGATATCTTTTGGTCTCACTAATGCACCATCTACATTTCAGAGTTTGATGAACTATGTTTTTTTGGTCATTTCTATAGAAATTTGTTTTGGTTTTATTTGAAGACATTTTAATATACAACAAAACATGGGAGGAAAACTTGCATCATGTGAATAAGGTTTTGGATCTTCTTGAACAACATCGGCTTTATGCCAAGCCTTCCAAATGTGTTTTTGGAGTCACAGAGGTCGAATATTAGGGCCACATTATTTCGCATAAAGACAACAAGGTGAATCCTCAAAAGATCAAGGCTATGGTAGAATGGAAAGTGCTTAAAACCCTAAAGAACCTCTGAGGTTTCTTGGGGCTCACAAGTTACTATCATTGTTTTGTAAAACATTATGGCAGTATAGCAAAACCACTCACAACTTTATTGAAGGAGGAATCCTTCCCTTGGAATGAGGCAACCCCCTGGGCATTTGAAAAGCTAAAGGGGCATGTGCACCACCCTAATTCTAACTACTCCAGATTTCTCCAAAACATTCATTGTGGAATGTGATGCTTCAGGATATGGCATGGGATCCGTACTCATATAAGAAAGACAGCCCATTGCATTTGAGAGTTGTCAACTCAAAGGTAACAACGAGCTAAAACCTATATATATGAGAAGGAAATGATGGCCATTCTTCATGCAGTAAAACAATGAAAACCGTATCTGATTAGAAGACACTTTAAAGTGAAGACAGATCATCATAGTCTAAAATACTTCTTGGAACATAGGTTTTCATTAGAGAACAACAAAAATGGGTCACTAATATGTTGGGATATGACTTTGAGATTGTATACAAGAAAAGAAAGGAGAATGTTGTGACTGATGCACAATCCAGGAAGGATGAATCCACAAAGGCAATGTTGTGCACTATGTCCATGTTACAAGCCAACCAAGTGGATATAGCAAGATCAAAGATGGAAAATGATGCTATTACAAAATATATTATTCAAAAGCTCCAACAAGATCCAAGCATGTCATATTTTTTTGCAGAAGGAGATGCTCTATAGTACAAGAATAGGTTGTTCCTATGCAAAAAAATCAACCCTTAAGCATAAGGTGTATACGAAACTTCATGATTCTCTAGTAGGTGGGCACTCGGGCTTCTTGAAAACTTATCATATAATGAAGCATGATTTCTTTTGAGAAGAGCTAAAAGGGGAAGTCAAAAAAAGTTGTGGCAGAATGTATAGTGTGTCAACAAAACAAATGAGAGAAAATTAAGACCCCAAGTCTGTTGAAACTTCTATATATTCCTAGCCAAAGGTGGGAGGAGAACTCCATGGATTACATCATAGGGCTGCAAAAATCTTAAGGGAAAATTGCCATCACGGTTGTTGTGGATAGACTCACCAAATATGCCCATTTTTGTGCATTATCACATCTATTTATAGCAAGTACAGTAGCAACAACATTTATGGATACAATTCAGAAGCTCCACGAAACCCCAAAGATCATAGTAAGTGATTGTAATCCTTTCTTTACCAATAATTTTCTATTGAAGTTATTCTCATATTTTGATATTGTTGACCAAATTTTGGTCCTTCAGGCCAAAATTGGGCACCCTTATTTGCAAAAAAAAATCGTCTAAGTCTATATTTTTGGCCATGTCCAGTACTTAGTTTTTCTTCGGAAGAAGTATTCTTTGTCAAGCTCCAACACATGTACAAGTCTAATTCTTTCGGAAGGATTGTTTTGGTTTTTTGCTAAGTGTTTATTCTTTCGGAAGTTTTGTCTTCGGGTTTTTGTCTTTAGGTTTTTGTTTAAGTGCCGAATTCTTTCGGACAATTTGTCCGAGACAGATTTTTCGAAGGGCAACTTGCAACTTTTCCGAAGGAATTGTTTCAGAGATTTTGTCCGAAACAACTTTCTCAAAGGGTATCTTTCTCGCAAGAAATGGTCCACTTCAACTTTTCCGAAGGATATGTTTCAACTTTTTCCGAAGGACTTTTTCAAGCTAAAGGACACTTTCAACTTTCCTGAAGGGACGTTTTCAAAACCCCGAAAGATTGTTTTCACGGAAAAGTGGACCATTTCAAAAAATCCGAAGGGTATTTTCCTTTCGGAAGAGAATTTTTTTGAAGGGTCACTTGCAAGAAGCCGAAGGGTATGTTTCCTTTCAAAACGGGTCTTTTTCACTTTTTCGAATGGTCATTTCAAAGAACTAAAAAGGGCCAAACACAAAGTCCGAAGGAATTCTTTCGGAGAAATTGTCCGAGGAATTGTTTCGGAAAACTTGAAAAGGTGTCAAAGTCCAATTCTTTCGGACATTTTGTCCGATACAAAGAAAACATGATTTCCTTCGATTTTTTTGTCCGTAAAAATTGTTTAAGGCATAAAGGACCAAGCGAAAAGCCAAAGGAAAAGAAAAAAGGAAACAAAAGACCCAAATAAATTCTTTCGGGACCTGTCGAGACAAAGTCTGAAGAAATACCCGAAAGGTGACCCGCAAAACATCAATTTCAGACTGCGAAAACTAGCCATTGGAATTTAAAAGAAAGGATCAGTGGAAACTTGAAGGTGAGAAAATGAAATAACAAATGGCAAAATATAACTGAGGCTTTGATTCAGTTGTAGCAAATATAAATAATGCTTTTGGCTCAGTTATAACTCATTGTAACTGATCCATTCGATGACATGGCATAGCTGGCCCACTTCTCTCCCATGCAAATGTAACTGATTCTTTTAGGATGACACATGTCCAAATGACCCTTGAACTTCCTTTCATTGCTCCACCTCTCAAAGGCTATATATATGCATTCTTTTGGCTTGTTCATGAACCTCCGTTGGTTATTGGAGAAACTCTGCCCAGATTTGTATTCGAAGAACTCTTGAAGAGATATACAAGTGTGATTGCCTCTTATATGCTGTAATATTGAGTAATGATTGAATCATTGTTGGTCTAGTCTAGTGAAAGATTATCTTTTCTAGCTTGTACTCTCGATGGTCTATCAATTTGCAAAAAGGAGACTGTTGCAGGTCTTTGCTAGTATTATTTTCTAAGTGTAGAGATATCTTAGAAGTGATTCATGACTGTATCTATCTTTGGATCATTCATTTCCTTCTTAAGGATCATATTCCTTCTCGAATCTAGCATATGAAATATTGATGTAGCAATGGTACCTGAGTTGTGAGTCATGTGCAAGAAAACACCTTGTTTTGTCTTTAAAGTAGTGGTTTCAGTCAATTGGGAGGATATCAAATATTGGTGCATCACAGTTTGTTTTCTTAGTTGTTTTCTTGAACTCTTTTCGTACACATTTGATAGATTAGAGAGAGCTTTAAAGCTGCATCAAGGGGAGCTAGCCCCTAATCTAGAAATTCATCTCAACAAAATTGTCACCCACAGCAAGAGAGATGATCCCATTTTACCATTTGGATGAAGAGAGCTGAGCATCTTCTCAAGGGTGCAAATCCAAGCGTCAAGAGATACCCAATTGGCTCTTAGCTCGTCTCATCATTTCCAATCTAATTGGCAAATTGAGGTAGTTGAAGTGCTTAGAGGGTCATCTTCATTGTTTTGCTTCAGATAAACAGGGGAGATGGGTTCAATGGTTAATACTAGCAAAATGGTATAATAACATTTCTTTCCATACCTCATCCAAAATATCTTCATTTTGGTACTATATGGGTACCATCCACCATGCATCACCTTATCTTTGAGGGTCCAACCAAAAGTTCGAGTAGTTGAAAAATACATTCAACACCAACAAGAGGTACTCTCTAGTCTCAAAGAGAACTTGGCAACAGTGCAGAACTGCATGAAACAGCAAGCTGACCATCATTGCAGTGAAAGACATTTTAAAGTCGGATATTGGGCTTTTGTGCAATTACAACCATATAAACAAATGTCCTTGAAACAATATAAAAAGAATAACAAGCTTTCACCTAAATATTATGACCCTTATCACATCATGCAGAAGATTGACAATGTAGCATACAAACTAGAGTTACCTCACTCAGCAAAAATACATCCAGTCTTCAATGTTTCCTACTTGAAGAAGGGGATTGGACAAAGAGTTTCAGCCTAGACAAAGTTTACAAAGCTGGATGAGAAGGGAAGAATCATTTTGGAACCTAAAGGTATAATCCAGACAAGCACTAAGAGGTTATGGATGAGGTTAATTACAAAATATCTAATCAAGTGGAAGAATCTAACCAGTAAACATGCCACAAGAGAGCAAAGATAACCCTCCAAGCACTTCTTGACTACCTTAGTTTGCCCATTAGATAGAGGATGATAAGATGGGCTAAACAAGAGAGATGGGTTCAATGGTTGATACTAGAAAAATGGTAGTATAACACTTCTTTTCATACCTCATCCAAAATGTCTCCATTTTGGCACTCTATGGGTACCATCCACCAAGCATCACATTATCTTTGAGGGTCCAGCCAAAGGTTCAAGCAGTTGAAGAACACTTTCAACACCAACAAGAAGTGCTCTCTAGTTTCCAAGAGAACTTGGCAATGGTGCAAAACTGCAAGACACAGCAAGCTGACCATCATCACAGTGAAAGATATTTTGAAGTCAGATATTGGGCTTTTGTGCATTTATAGCTATATAAGCAAATGTCCTTGAAACAACATAAAAAGGATAACAATCTTTCACCTAAGCATTATGACACTTATCAAGTCATGCAGAAGATTGACAATGTAGCATACAAACTGGAAGTACCTCACTCAGCAAAAATACATCCGACCTTCCATGTTTCCTACTTGAAGAAGGTCATTGGAAAAAGAGTTTTAGGCTAGACAAAGTTACTAGAGCTAGGTGAGGAATGAAGAATCATTTTGGAATCTAAGGGTATAATTCAAACACACACTAAGAGGTTGTGGACGAGGTTGATTACAAAATATCTAATCAAGTGGAAGAATCTAGCCAGTAAAGATGCAACATGGGAGGATTAAGTGTTCCTGCAGAAGAATTCAACGATCGTCAACATTGAGGACAACGTTTACTTGAAGGGGAGGGGCAAGCTACGAGCTTAACCTATAACGTGTATTGAGATATGTGTGGTTGTCTTGTGGCTATCATAACCTTTAATTAAGTCATATGATCATTTATATAGCTTCATACAGTTAGTAGGGTCAGCCTAAGGTGTGTCCATTGCATAATTAAGGTATATATATAGGAAGTAGTGGTTAGTAGTTGATCATCACGTTGCAAATTATATTATTATTGTAAGGTTGTGGAGGTTGCCTCTTCAAAGTGGCTTACTCATATGTTTCACTATTCTGCTCTTATTTCAATCATATTGTGATCTATTGTTGTGATTCTACTTTAGCGGTATAGTAATTTCATTACACTAAGGGTAACCCTAGCCCAGCAAGGGGCGGAGAAGCTCGTCGGGATGAGAAGGGTAGAGTTCTACAAGTTTATTATGAAGGCTATAGAATAGCAACTAACAATACAGCAGAGGTAAAAGCTCTCCATAGGGGCATCTTGTTGCTAAAAACAGAGTTGCATAACTTGATAAATGAAAGAGACTGTCTGCATGTCATAAATGCTGTCATGGAAGGAAAATGTGTCAAATGGCAGATTGATAAAGCCCTGACATAACATCTTAAAGCTGCTTCAATATTTCTACAACAAATCCCTCCTACATATTAGTAGTACCAGGAATAAGGTGAAGCATCACCTTGCTCGCACAGCGTCACCCTAGCATCACAAGATGGGGATCCAGATAATCTAATAATATTGGGCACACTCAATGGATCCTCATCTTCTAAATCTCAAAGATTATGAAATGAAAGGGTCACATTTAAACAAATAAAGATCCCCTTGGGAAGCAATCACCAACTGGCATAAGTTCATGTGCTAAGAGATCATTTTTAGTATACTCTGCAGTGAAACTGTCTGTTTCAACCCAGGCTGGTGAGGGTATTCGGACTTCTGCCTATCCATTCTTTTCATGCATGGTGGGGTGCGTTCTGTAGACAGCTAGCTTTCCTTTGAAAAATAGAGGTTTATTATTCCTGTGCAGGTAGTTATCTCCTGCAAACTATGTAAGATGATCTGGTTTCTGTAGTTCTATCTCTTGTGTTGTTATCTGGCTATGCTGCTAAGGAAAATTAACCAGTGAATAATGGAAAGTCTCTCTGTACATCATCTGGAGCGTGGAATCAGAGGGCTGCTAGAAATATGGCCTCTCAAAAGATTTTTCATGACTACAGAGGACATTCAAAAGCCTTACTGTGGATTGGTTGAGGAACTCAAGCTAAGAAAACTGAAACAAGAGGCAGTGAAGGTGGAAGAGGGCACCAATCAATACTGCAGCTTCCATCAATACTTGCGCAGAGACATTGAAACAAATTATCGAAGACCCTAAACTTCTGATTTGGGTGAATTATAATTTGCTGCGGGCTCTGTTAGATGAAAGACTTGACACCACCAGTTCTGTTGCACCTGTTATTTTGACAATGCAAGACCCAGGGCAATTTGTGCCTGCTTGAATCTGATGAAGATTGCCCATATGATTGGAACACAGTTGGTGCTGTTGAATTCAAGTAACACATTGGTAGTGCATGAAGATATCCAGCAAATGGACAGGGGGTCATTCATCTTAAGCTGGACAAACTGTGGACTCTGCAGAAGGCCATGGCAGTGCAGCTCCAGTATCTTTTTTTTTTTTGATAAAAGCTCAAATATATTGCATTATAAAAACCAATATTAACAACAGATATTAGAGTTCTGGCAGAAAGAAGGCATAGCCTGATATTTAAATACAGCTGTTTTGAGTGCAGCTCCGGTATCATTTTATTTTTGTCGAAAAATGGTTAAAAATCAGGTATTGAGAAGAAAAGGTCGAGTAGAAAAACAGCCATAAGAATGTTGTAGAAGGCATTCTTAGGTCAGAAGGAAAATACAAAAGCATCAGCTAGTAATGATTTTTCCTGGAAAACAAAGCCTTAGTACAAACAAACATAACTATTCTACTATAATCAGCTTATCAGCATTATCAGCTGTACGATACATCTGGATTAAAAAGAGAAGATAAGTACCAAGCCTACTCAATCGACTAATCCTTCCAACCGTCATTTTAATTTTCCAGAATACATAGACAAGTAATGAATTTGAGCGGCTGCAGTATCATGACTATGCTTCGGGCATTAGAAAGAGAGGGCCTGATTATCCCTGATGAGTGAGTGTCGCCACATTAAGTGAAGCTTATAAAAAGTGATGAAGCTGAAGAGAACCAAGCCCACTCTCCTGTGCAGCTTCCTCCAAGAGCAATTTTTGCCTTTTCTAGCACCCAATTTTGGTCTACTGGGCGTTGTTAGTACAACTATCACTATTCTCTCATTTTCCTGTTTATTTTTTCTGTTCTCCTGTAACTCTAGTTATACTAATGATATAAAGATATCGGTGTTAGGCCTATAACACCATAGCCTTGAGGGACTTGTAGATTCAATATTTTTTCTGAGTCCATTTTTTGATGGGAGGACCTCTACTGTTTTCTTTTGCAGTGTTTATACATATATAAGCTCTAGTGGAAGCATATGCAGTTGATCTGCCTGACTCAAGCTTGCCTTTTGGAGGAGATTTTTTGTGCAGATTGGGCTGGAAGGATCTGAATAAGGTTTACCTTAAGCCCTGTTTTTGTATAACACCTGCTTGGTTGTACGCATGGTATAATTTTTTATTTCTATATATTCTGGTGTGGGGCTGGTTAGAAGATGTTTTTGGTTTTGTTAGATTTGCACTGACTAGATGTTCATGAAATAAATTCTAGTCAGTTTTTGATGGATTGGAGGTCTCAGTTGAAGCTGTTTAGAGATATCAGGCAGCCCTGCATACTCATGTCAACTAATGGTCTTAACAAGTCAGACCCAGATGGCGTTTCTTGTTTTGAAAGGGCCCCAAACGTTTCAATTTTTCAATATGTGAGTTGCAGTCCATATATCTGTCTCATTTATGAGACGTTCTCTAAATAATGGCATGTAGAATGTAACAGTTGATAAGGTCTCCATATGTACTTGTGAAGCTATTTAATAAAATTGCATTAGCTTTTTAATAAAATAGCAGTAGCTTTTAATCTTTGTGAGACCTTGAATATGGTTGTCTTGCAGAATACTTGGATAAATGCCTTGTTTATCCAAGTCCTGCAATGTGCTTTCTCAAAGATTTTTCACAATCTGTGAGCTTTGAGCTGCACTCTTTTTCTAAAGACATAGTTCTGTATCTCCTTTTTTTGATAATTTACCAATCAAAAAACAAAACAAAAAAAATCACCTTTGCAATAACTTCTGTTGTTTCTTTGAAGTCAACACATCTTGCAACATTTGCTTTTGCTAAAAATTCATCAATAAGCCGAATGCCAATATTATAACCCCTGCAATGGAACATGTCAAAAATAAAGTAAATTTAGGCCTCCAATAATCTATTTCTGGACAGCTCTTTATGAACATTAGAAAACAAAGTTTACTAAACTGCAACTTCTAAAGTGCAACAATTTTTTCAAAAGTATACATGGAGGAAAAAGGATGGCAAAGAGAAGCAGTGGCAAAGAGGAAGATAAAATGGACAATTTTTTGAAATGCATTAACAGGAATTTACATAAATCCAAAGCACCCAAAATGAGCACAATGTAGTGATACTAGGAATCAGCTAAATGATACAAGAATGATGACTCTGCAAAGAACTAATTTGTTTGATAGAAGAATTTAAAGTGAGAGAAAACACATAAAGTATCACTCAGAAGATACATTTTTTACTCTCCCAGCGGACAAAACTGATTTCTGCCATCTGGCCATAAATTATAACCTGTGAACAAATCTTACCACTGGGCAAGGGTTTTCGAATGCAGATTTCAGTTTAGGCATCCTAATTATAGGCTTTCACCAATGGGCATCATATTTTTGTGATATTTTCAAATTTACTACGTTGTATGTTTTTTCAATTTGCCGAGTCCTTTGCAGTCTTGGTGCCAAGTCAGATCTGTGCCCAAGTTGACTTCGCACCAAGTGTGCCCTGAGTCTGAGTTTGGTCACTATGCTGGATAGCTTTTGTAGGAAGTTCATTGGGACTATTCCGACATAACACTTCTAATAGATATGCATATCAAGAGGATCCTAATACTCATTTGAAAACTGTTGCAACAAACTGCTTTTAACAGAATAAAAAACTCAACATGCTTTGTATTATTCCAGACTATGTCATGCCCTCTTAGATTTGTCCCTGCCCTTTGAAAGAAAGATCGCTACCTTGCAAGATACCAGAATACATACTTAAGCAGACACAACAAAAAGTTGTCTATCACTCTAAAACTCCCTTCAGCCAAAGCACACAAGTCAATTTATTATAAGGAAATGTATGCCCTTATTAAATAGTTTGATAGGCCGCAATGGTAACAATGATGATACAAAAGAAGCACCTTATGGAATTGGATATGCTTACTTATATTGTAATGCCCTACTTTCTTACCTGCTGATTGTTCCTGTTTGAGACACTGATGACTTGTTATGTGATACAGGAGCATCCAGGGTCGATGAGAAATCTTCCATTCCCCTAAAAAAAAAAATGTAGTGTTCATATGTGTTTGTGACTTGTCAGTGGTGTCTCCATTGGTTCACTTGTCGAAGATGATCAAAACATGTACAAGAAACATCACCAGAGCTCTAAGACTCCATAAGAGTCATGTGTAGAAGCTTTCAGTCATCTGACAGGATTCAATTTGACCCTTTTTTGGCAGATGATGAAGCCACCGTTAATACAGGTGGCAGTTGTAAAACCACCAATGTGCATTAACCAGTGATTTACATAACTGCCCCAACTGCTGCAATGGTTTCCAAACCACCGGTTTGCAGTTAGCAGCGGTTTTGCCCATGATGGCTACAAAAAAAGAGTAACTGCCTAGGATAATGAAATTTGACATTTGGAGCATTTTCCAAGAATAGGGGAACTCAAAGAGGCACTCCGGAAGTCAGTAAAGAGACAATGAAGAGTCAACTCAATTAGGAAGTTAGCTTCAGGGAGAGAAGTGTTTGAAGGAGTTGGAAAAAAGAGAGAGTAGCTCCAGTTGTGGGAGCTAAAAAGAGCAGAGTGTGTAACTGTAAGAGAGCAAAGAATAGCAAGAACTGCTCAAAATGCATTGAGGGACTGTGTGTGTAATGTCTTCATCTTCATGTCAGCATTTCAATAAACAAGACAAGTATGGATGTGTGTGAAAATCTCGGTAATACTTTCATCTGAAAAAAATACAGTGTGAGTTTGGTATCAACTCTGAGTGTGTTGTGTTCAAGTGTGTGTCCATTAGAGAGTACTAAGTCTAGGTTGTGGGGAAAGGCTGCCATTAATTTGGTCCCCTCTTGCCCAACTTGCATCATTTGGTATCAAAGCAAGTTGTGTCCTACCTAGTGGGTGTATGAGGCTCCAATTGAGTCTCTTGCAGGTTGTGAATAATCCTGCATTATTGTTGAGAGTTGTGAGGAATACAAAATGGCAAACAGACGAGTACCTCTTGGAAGGGGAGGAAGAGCACCAAGAGTTGCACAAATGTTGAGAGGAATCCAACCTAGATTGGATACGGAGACTGCACAATCGAGAAGAGTTGTTGCAACTATGAGTGAAGATGAAGGAGAAGCCCCAAAAGTTCAACTTGAAAAGTTGGTTGATAACCCGGATGATAAATTCATGAAGGCCAATGCCAAGATGGGAGGGAAGCCAAAGTTGGACACCTCCAGCTAATCAAGAAGTTAGTGCCCTAAATATAATTGATTGAATCGTAGAGCTGGAAAATTACTTTGACTGTGAGCAAATGGAGGATCTTAAAAAAGTGAAGTTTCCCTACACCAAGTTGAAGGGACATGCATCCTTATGGTGGGATCGTGCACAGGTGGAAAGGATTAGAAGAGGCAAAGACAAAATCAAGACTTGGGATAGGATGGTTGCAAAATTGAAGGGTATGTTTCTACCTTTTTAATTATCAACTGAGTTTGTTTAAGAAGCTGCAAAACCTGAGATAGAAAGATATGAGTGTAAAGGATTACACAAAGGAGTTTTACACGCTAACAACCCAGGTTGGTCATGTTGAAGAAGATGAAGAGATCATCTCAAGGTATTGAATGGTCTTCGCATTTCCATACAAGATGAGCTTGAAATGGTCAAGTTGCATTCAGTAGAAGAAGCCTATGAATGTGCTTTGAAGGTTGACACTTAAAGTCATTGCCAAGATGGGAGGCAAGCCAAAGTTGAACACCCCTAGCTACTCAAGAAGTTTGTGCCCTAAAGATATAATTGATTGGATCACAGAGTTGGAAAAAAAATTTGACTATAAGTGAATGGAGGATACCAAAAGAGTGAAGTTCTCCTGGACCAAGTTGAAGGCGCATCAATCATTATGGTAGGATCCTGTGAAGTTGGAAAGGGTTAGAAGAGGCAAAGACAAAATCAATACTGGGGATGGGATTGTTGTAAAGTTGAAAGGTATGTTTCTACCTTTTGATTATAAATTGAGTTTGTTAAGAAGTTGCAAAATCTAAGGCAGAATGATCTGAGTGTAAAGGATTACACGGAGGAGTTTTACAAGCTAACAAACTAGGGTGGTCATGTTGAAGATGATGAAGAGAAGATCTCAAGGTATTAAAAGGTATTCATATTTCCATACAAGATGAGTTTGGAAAGGTTAAGTGGCATTTGGTAGAAGAAGCCTATCAATGTGCTTTGAAGGTTGAGGAGAAATTGTCAAGGAGACAACAAAATACAACAGGTAGAGGAAGGTTTTCAAAAGAAAGAGGTCAAGCAAACACCACAAGAGGACGACATACTCATGAGGAAGCTAGCACTTCTCACAATCATAATTATGCACCAAAAGGAAGAGAATACTATGGTAGAGGAAGAGGTTGAGGATTCGTGGGTACATGCTTTAGGTGTGGAGATGTTGGGCATAGAGCCTATAAGCGCCCACAAGCACAATAAAACAATAGTAGAAGAAATGAGGCTGGCAATTACACTACACAAGCAAATGAAGAGAGTGTTGCATCCCCCAATAAACATGGAAAAACTAGAAGATGGAGAAGCTCTCGTGATGAAGAGAGTGTTGCTAAAACTAGCCACAGAGGAGCAGGAACTGGTGCAAAGAAGGAATCTTTGCAAAACATTTGTAAATCCAGAGGTAAGTGTTGTAAGGACATTTTGATAGTGGTAGCACAGTTAATAAAGTATCTAATGAAATGTTATATAAGCTTGGGCAAAGAGTGACAACCAAATTCATATAAGGTGTCTTGGTTGCAAAAAGGACATTAGATTTTAGTGAATGAGCAATGTGTGGTTTATTTTCAGATTGGATTATATAAGGATGAAGTTTTCAATGGCATTATGCTCATGGATGTATGCCATGTGTTGTTGGGTAGACCATCACAGTTTGATAGGAAGGTTGTACATGATGGTAGAAAAAATACCTATACGTTTGTGAAGAATGGTAAGAAGTATACATTGAGCCCATTGAAGGACAAAGAGGAAGAAATGAACAGTAATCCTCTACTTTGTTAGTTTCTGTAAAACATTTTTTGAAGGAGGAAAAGAAGGAAAAGGCATGTTTGGCTTTCATTCCCAAACCCATGCAAGTTGGAACAGAGGATTAGGTGATTGAAATTCCACATGAAGTAAAGGTTTCGGCAGAATATGCTAAGATTGTTTTCAAGGATTTGTTGGATGGATTGCCGCCCATGAGGAGCATTAGCCATCACATGCATTTCATACGAAGATCCAATTTGCCAAACAATTCAGCGTATAGGTTGACACTTGTGGAGAATGGAGAGGTGAAGAGACAAGTATAAGAGCAGTTGGAGAAGGGTTTTATAAGAGAAAGCTTAAACCCATGTGCAGTTCCGCCAGTGTTAGCACCCAAGAAAGGTGGAGAATGGCACATGTGCATGGATTCTCGAACCATCAACAAGATTACAATTAAGTACAAATCTCCATTGGTTTGAATGGATGAGTTGGAGTGTTTGAATGGAGCAAGGTACTTCACAAAAATTGATTTGAAGAGTGGGCATCACCAAATCAAAATCCACGAAGGTGATGAGTGGAATGTTGAGATATTGTCATTGATGTCAAAGGGTTTGTTATTCAGTAAAGAATATGGTCACTGATGTCAAGGAATTTTTGCGAGCAACTACAGACTGCATCAAGGTAACTACAGACTACATCAGGTTAGCTACGGATTGCATCAAATTTGCTACGGACTACACCAGGGGTGCTATGGACTGCATCAGAGCAGCTACGAACTGCATCAAGACTACTATAGACTTCATCAGGCCGCACTAAATGTATTCTAATGATTGCTTGGTCTATCCCAGCTTTGTTTCACTCAGGCCGACCTATGTGAGTGAGCTTGTTGAACTAAATAGATTCTAATGATTGCTTGGTCTATCCTAGCTTCATTTCACTCAGGCCGACCTATGTAAGTGAGCTTTTATATAAGTTAATGTGAATTATGTTTTCAAAAGAGAATAAATCATTATACAACCGACTATAGAGTTTTGTTTGGCCGACTTTCAAGAGGCTGTTGATCAATGTCTTGTATATAAGCAAGATCAAATTGTCCTATTGTTATAGAAAATAAAGGAATATAATTCACTAAGGAGCAGAGCAGAGGTCCATTAAGGAACGGATGGTCGGAGAGACGTGAGTATGAAATCATCGAATGATTCATATGAAGATGAACCCTAGAGTATATAGAATTAGCTAAAAGAGATGAGTAGCGGAGGTAGAGAGGACAAAGTCTTTTGAAATAAAGAGCAAAGAAAAATGTGTCCATCTGATTGAGTAAAGAAAGAGAATAGAAAAACAGCATAATGAATCTGAGTGTGATGAGCAGAATGAGTCTGTGATTGATAAGCAAAGAGAGCAGAATTGTACCATCATTTGTTGACATAAGCAACTAAGAAAGGTGGATGACAAAAGCAGCTGAGTCGATGCTTGACAAAAGGG
This sequence comes from Torreya grandis, assembly GCA_037957365.1. Lineage (NCBI taxonomy): Eukaryota > Viridiplantae > Streptophyta > Pinopsida > Cupressales > Taxaceae > Torreya > Torreya grandis. The sequence continues at coordinate 2,820,111 of JARHVA010001498.1, read as the reverse complement.
ATTGAAGCCTCCTGTAGATTGGTGTCTACCAATCAAGGAGTTGGTGCTTCTTAGCAAGTGTGTGTTTGATAAATCTTTTTGTCAAATCGATGCTTGACTATTTGGAGTTGGTGCCTCAAGCTGAGTGGGTGCTCAGCAATCTTGTTGACTCGTTGCATATATGATTTAGGACATCTAGGCCATGTTGTGATCATTGTGGATTTTCTTCCCTTTAAGGGTTTCCAATCTATATCATGTGTTGTGTCTTTATGTTCTTTGTTGTGGTTTGATTGCTCTATGGATTTTGTATTGATGTTTGACTAACAAACTAAAGTATTAGAAGAAAGTTTTAAGAGCTCACTGATTCACCTCCCCCCCTCTTAGTGGCTATGCTTCCAACAATTGGTATTAGAGCAGATCCTTCAAGGTCAGGGTTGACAGCTGGAAGGTAGATCTTAAGAAGCACAATGTCTAGTCATCAAGTACAAGAAGGGTTTTCAACAAACAAAGTCCCTTTGTTCACTGGAACCAATTATCCATTTTGGAGCATTAGGATGAAGACCTATCTGATGGCTCTTGGGTTTGACATTTGACAGTCAATTGTTGATGGATATACTATCCCTCAAACTCCTCCAACTGACATTGCAGGAAAGAAAGCAAGTGAGAACAATTCAAAGGCTATGAATGCTATATTGTGTGGATTGGCAGAATCTGACTTTGTCAAAGTGATGCAATGTGAGTCAGCTAAGGCAATTTGGGACAAGTTACAGCGCATCTATGAAGGTGACACCAAGGTAAAATTGACAAAGCTTCAAACATATAGAAGACAATTTGAAAGTCTAAAGATGAAGGAAGAAGAGAATATTGCAGCATATCTTCTTAGAGTTGATGAAATAGTGAACATAATCAAAGGTCTTGGAGAAAAGGTTAATAAGTCAACTGTTGTTCAAAAGGTTCTAAGATCCTTGACCCCAAAATTTAACTCGAAAGTGTCAGCAGTTGAAGAAGTAAAAGACTTAGACAAGTTACAAATGGATGAGCTTCATGGAATTCTTACTGCCTATGAGATGAGGATGGATGATGGAAGATCTTCCAAAAGGGAAGCAGCCTTCAAAGTTGCAAAGAAAACACAAATCAAAAAGGTTGAAATTGACAGTGACACTGATGTTGATGAAGACAAAGTCGAACCCTTATTTGTGAGGAAACTGAGAAAAAGTTCAAGTAGGTACAAAGGCATGCTACAATTCAAATGTTTCAATTGTGGCAGGATTGATCATTTTGCTGCCAAGTGTCCTCAAAAGGAAAAACATAATCAAGATGAACATGGTGAAGAGAATAAAAAGTGACAAGTATGACAATAGCAAGAAAAATTTCAAACAAGGTGACTATAAGAAAAAGTTCTTTCAATAACAAAAAAAGTCTATATTCTAAAGAAGACAACAGCGCTTCTGAAATCAGTGATAAAGGTATCTCAGACAGTGATGATTGCAATTCAAACCATAGAAGTGATAAAGCTTTGTTTATGGCCATTGAAGTTGAAGATCGGAATACTTCAAAAGAACAAGTCTTCATGGATGATAAAGAAGTGGATGAAAAATAAGCCGAGGTTGATCTTGAGGTACAACTCATCAGTGCTTTGAATGAATTGAAGAGTTAGAGAAAGAAAAACCAAAAGTTGAAGTCTCTAATCAAAAGTCATGAAAAACAGATATGTATCTTGGAAATTAAGATAACTAAGAGGCCAAGGAAGATGAGGTTATCAACAATCTCAAGACTCAATTGGAAGAAGCAAACGCAAGTCTGAAGTCTAAGGAAGAAGAGTGCAATGAGTACAAATCTGAGATAGGTTCATTGAAGTCAGATTTGGAATAGTTCACAGTCAATTTAAAATTGTCAAAAGTTTGAAAAAAGCAATGGAATTCTTGATGACATATTGAATAGTCAAAGGTCAACTCATCAAAACAAGCCTTGGATACACAAATAACCAGAAGAGTAGCAAGGAAGAGCAGAATATTAGTAAACCAAAGATATATGCCGATGCTCTCAAGAAATATGAGATTGTGAATGACAATTAGAGGTCAGGACAAGTCAAGAAGATTATCGCTTCTCTCAGAGATAACAAAAGTGTCGATATGCCTTTCAAAAATCTTCAAAGATCATTTCCTATCAGGGAACCGAATACAATAAGGTACATGAATTTCCTCTATGGCTACTATTTTTCTTGTAATCAGTTTGAACATAGAGCTGTAAATTGTAGATCAAATGCAAAAAACAATCATGCATGGAGAAGTGATATGAATAGTCATAGATTTCCAAAAAGATTTTCAAATTCATTTGTCCAAGAGTCAGAGATCAATAGAAACAATGTGCTTTGTTACAATTGTAATAGAATTGGATATATTGTAAGATTTTGTAGATTGGGTTATGCAAAACCCCCTAGTCAAAACAGGAAGGTGTATGTTCAAATTGATAAGAAGTTAGAACCTTTGAAAATACTGAAAAAGGAGCAAGAAAATGATGGTCCAAAGGAAGAAGAATCCATGTTCTCACACGCTGTTTTTCACACTCAAGATGAAAGTTTGAAATGGTACATTGACAGCGGTTGTTCAAGCCATATGACAGGGGACAAGAATAAATTTATATTTTTCAAGAAGACTACAGAAGGTACAGTCAAGTTTGGAGACAATACAATAGTTAATATTGTTGGCAAGGGAATACTAAGTCTTAACAATGGGAAAATTAAAACTGAAAAATTATATGTAAAAGCACTAAAGCATAATTTGTTAAGTGTTAGTCAAATGTTCAATCAAGGATGTACTCTGACTTTTCATGCTAAAGGATGTGAAATAAGAAAAAAAAGTTCAAGAAGATTGGTAGCAGATGCTAACAGGACTGCAAATAATTTGTATGTGTTGAATGAGATCAAAGATAGGTGTTTTATAAGTTAAGTGGATGAGAGCTGGCTTTGGCACAAAAGAATGAAACATATAAACTTTGACAACTTAGTAAAGATAAGTACTAAGAAATTTGTTAGAAACATGCCTAAGATCACTAACCCTGCAAATACCCTGTGTAAAGCATGCCAACATGGAAAACAAACAAGAAGGTTCAAGACAAAAGAATATTCAACTACAAAACCATTGGGGTTGATTCATATAGATCTATGCAGTTCAACTAGAACTCAAAGTATTGAAGGTGAAAGTTACTTCATGCTTCTTATTGATGAATACACTAGAATGACTTGGGTTGCTTTTTTGAATAAGAAATCTGAGGATCTAAATAAGTTCAAGGCGTTCAAAGTTCTAGTTGAGAATGAGATGGACTTAAAAATCAAGTGTCTACGATCTGATAAAGGAGGAGAATTCTGGGCAAATGAGATTGATGACTTTTGTATGAAACATGGAATCAAGAGACAGTTTTCGACTGCAAGGACACCACAGCAAAATGGTGTGGTAGAAAGGAAGAACATGACTATTCAGGAAATGGCCAGGACAATGTTAAATGAGTCCAAATTGGCTGATAGATTTTGGAAAGAGGTTGTAAACATGATAGTACACATCCTAAACAAAAGTCAAATCAGAATAAACAACAATAAGACCTCCTATGAACTGTGGAAAGGCAAACCAGCGTCAGTGAAACACTTTAGAGTATTTGGAAGCATGTGTTTCACAAGAGAGATGAAGAGGATCTAGGAAAATTTGATTCAAGCGCTGATGAAGGCATCTTCCTTGGATATTCTTCAGTTAGTTCTGCATATAGATGCTACAACAAGTTAACTACAGAGGATTGTGGGGAGAACACATGTGAGAGTGGATGAAACCGGATTGAAGAAAGTGAGCACTTAACCAAAAGTTTATGCAGAGGAGCTTGACTTCAAGGAAGAAGAAAAAAACATTAGAAGTAGCAGAAGAAAGTCAAGAAGAATGCGAAGATACAAGGGCACCTTCCAGATTCGTTCAACAAAATCATGCAAAAAATCAAATCATCGATCATATTGATGTTAGAATACAATCTAGGAGAAGGCTTATGAATACATAAGAAATGTAAACTTCTTTATATTTTCAAAGATAGAACCAAAACACTTTTTCAAAAGACAGAAGTGATAAGCATTGGGTGAATGCTATGGGGGAAGAGCTCAATGAAATTGAGAAAAATGAGACGTGGGATCTTATTCCCAAACCTAAGGACAAGAATGTCATTGGAACCAAATGGATTTTTAGGAACAAATTGAATGATGATGGTCAGATCACAAGAAAAAAACGCTAGTATGTAAAGGCTATGCTCAAGTAGAAGGTGTTGACTTTGAAGAAACTTTTACACCTGTGGCAAGACTAGAAACCATGAGACTGTTTTTGGCATATGTTGGTTTCAAGAATTTCAAAATATATCAGATGGGTGTAAAGTCTGCATTTCTCAATGAAAATTTAGAAGTGTATATAAAACAACTTGAAGGTTTCTCTTTTTCAGGAAATAAGGACTATGTCTATAGATTGAAGAAAGCATTATATGGGCTAAAGCAAGCCCCTAGAGCGCGGTATGCAAGACTTGACAGATACTAATTTGATTAGCATTTCAAGAGAGGTGTTGTTGATAGCAACCTTTACATCAAAACAAAAGGACAGCATCAATTAATTATAGTTGTGTATGTTGATAATATTATCTTTGGTAGTGACTATGACAAGATGTCTAAGGAGTTCGCAGAAGTAATGCAACAAGAATTTGAAATGTCTATGTTAGGGGAATTGTCATTTTTTATTGGATTGCAAATAGTTTAGTCAAATAAGGGAATCTTCATCTCTCAAGCTAAGTACATTAAGGAAATGTTGAAAAAGTTTGATATGGAAGACTGTAAATCAGTGAGTACTCCAATAACAAGCTGCAAGTTGAGTCAAGAAGATAAGTCATCAGAAGTCAATCAGACCATGTATAGATCTATGATTGGAAATCTATTGTATACTACTACATCAAGGCTTGATATCATGCAAGCAATAGGTCAAGTGGCCAAATTTCAAGCAAAACCAAAAGAGACACAAATACAAGCAATCAAGAGGATATTTAGATATCTTAAAGGTACTATGGACTTTGGTTTGTGGTACTCAAAAGGTAAGGATTTCACTTTAACAGCATATATTGATGCAGATTGGGTAGGTAGCATTGATGACAGAAAGAGCACAAGTGGTGGTGCATTCCTTCTTAGAAAGATTCTTGTGTCATGGTTGAGTAAAAAACAACCATCAGTTTCCTTGTCCACAACTGAAGCTGAGCACATAGCAGCAACATCATGTTGCACACAGGTTTTATGGATGAAACAGACCTTGAGTGACTTCAAGATTAAAAATGACAGTCCAATTTCTATATTTTGTGACAATACCAGCGCCATTAACATTTCTAAGAATCTAGTCATGCATTGCAAGACTAAGCATATTCCAATCAAGTATCACTTTCTAAGGGAGTAGGTCGCTGATCAGATTGTCAAACTAGAATATGTAACCACAAAAGAACAAGTTGCAAACATTTTTACAAAACCTCTTCCAAGGGCAACATTTAAGTTCTTAAGGCAGAAATTGGGAGTAATTCCTTCCTCTGTCAATCACTAAGAAAGGTATGGACTGAGGGGGAGCTAACCTTTGGGTATCTTTTAGCTCTGAGGATCAAGAGTCAAGAGTCTATGACAGTCAAAAGATGTTCAAGTGGCAGTGAGTAGTACCTTGCAGTTTTCTAAAGAGAAGTTTATGGAAATCTCATCAGGAAAATGAAGATGAATATTATTAGTTTTGAAGAAGCAACATTTTGTTTGGAATCAAATAGACTTCAGGTTGTGCAACCCTTTGCCATTGATGTCAAAGGGAGAGAAATAGCAAGTTGCCTATTTTTAGGGAGAAATAGTGCAGCAGTAGAGATAGTTGTATAAGGGAGAGAAATAACAAGTTGTGTAACTATTGTCTTGTTGCCTTTGGTGAAGAAATGATAGGGAAAAGAGGTATGTTCATTGAATGTAAAATCTACTCAGGGCATTAGGTTATAAAGGTTTGCCATCAATGACAAAGGAGGAGTTTGTTCAGATATTGTCATTGATGTCAAAGGGTTTGATACTCAATAAAGAATATGGTCATTGATGTCAAGGAATTTCTGCAAGCAGCTATGGACTACATCAAGTTAACTATGGACTGCATCAGATTTGCTACGGACTGCATCAGATTTGCTACGGACTCATCAGGTTTGCTATGGACTGCATCAGGTTTGCTACGGACTGCATCAGAAGTGCTACAGACTACATCAAAGCTGCTATGATCTACATCAAGAGTACTACAAACTTCATCAGGCTGCACTAAATGTATTCTAATGATTGCTTGGTCTATCCCAGCTTCGTTTCACTCAGACCGACCTATGTGAGTGAGATTTTATATAAGCTAATGTGAATTATGTTTTCAAAAGAGAATAAATCATTATACAACTGACTATAGAGTTTTGTTTGGCCGACTTTCAAGAGGTTGTTGATCAATGTCTTGTATATAAGCAAGATCAAATTGTCATTGTTATGGAAAATAGAGGAATATAATTGGCTAAGGAGCAGAGCAAAGGTCCATTGAAGAATGGATGGCTAGAGAGGCGTGAGTATGAAATCATTGAATGATTCATATGAAGATGAACCCTAGAGCATACAGAATAAGCTAAAAGAGATGAGTAGAGGAGGTAGAGAGGACAGAGTCTTTTGAAATAAAGAGTAAAGAAAAAGAGCCTAATGTGTCTATCTGATTGAGTAGAAAAAGAGAACAAAAAAACAGTAGAATGAATCTGAGAGTGATGAGCAAAAAAACAGCATAATGAATATGTGATTGATAAGCAGCGAGAACAAAATTGTATCATCATTTGTTGACAAATGCATCTGAGTTGGTGCTTGGCAAAGGGGATTGAAGCCTCATGTAGATTGGTGTTTACAAATCAAGGAGTTGGTGCTTCGTGGCAAGTGGGTGCTTGTTGAATCTTTTTGTCAAGTCGGTGCTTGACTATTTGGGGTTGGTGCCTCAAGCTGAGTGGGTGCTCGGCAATCTTGCTGACTCATTGCATATTTGATTTAGGACATGTAGTTCAAGCAGTGATCACTATGGGTTTTCTTCCCTTTAAGAGTTTCCCACCAATATCATGTGTTGTCTCTTTATGTTCTTTGTTGTCGTTTTATTGCTCTATGGATTTTGTATTGATGCTTGACTAACAAACTAAAGCATTAGAAAAAAAAATTAAGAGCTGACTGATTCACCCCCCTCCCCTCTAAGTGGCTATGCTTCCAACATGGAAGACTATGTTCAAGACAAAGGATGGTTTGTACAAATGACTAGTTATGCCATTTGGTTTGACAAATGCACCAAGCACATTCATGAGACTCATGAATGAAGTGTTGATGCCATATATTGGCAAGTTTTTTGTTTTTTATTTGGATGACATCTTGATTATAGCACACATGACAGATTGAGAATGGACCCAAAAAAGGTAAAAGTCATTGTTGAGTGGCCATTGCCAAAGAGTATGTTTGAAGCAAGAAGTTTTCATGGGTTAGCTAGTTTCTATCAGAAGTTCATTAGAAACTTCAATAGAATATGTGCACCCATTACCAAAACAGTGAGAGGTGATAGAAAAGAGTTCACATGGACAAATGCAGTTGAAAATAGCTTTCAGATTTTCAAGAAAAAGGTGATCGAACAACAATGTTCGCATAAGTGGATTTCAACAAGGGGTTCCCAATTGATTGTGATGCTAGCAGAACAATGGAAGGTGCATTTTTGAGTCAACAGGGCAAACACGTTGCATACTATAGTGAGAAGTTCAATGATGCTAAGCATAAGTATTTAGTTTATGATCAAGAGTTGCATGCCATAGTGCAAGCTATCAAGAAGTGGGGACATTACTTGCTTCCAAAGGAGTATGTTGTGTACACAGATCATCAAGCACCACAGTTCATAAACAACCAAGGTAAGTTGAACCAAAATCACATGAAGTGGGTTGAATGCCTTCAAAGCTATTCATTTATTTTGAAGCATAGACGTAGGAATTCAAATAGAGTTGTAGATGCATTAAGTAGAAGATGTCTTTTGTTAAATGAGATGAGAATAGAGGTTGTTGGGTTTGACTCAATGAAGGATTTGTATGAAGAGGATTTGGAATTTAGAGATGCTTGAGCAGTGTGCAGGAGCCCAACCAACATGGATAGAACTCCAAGGCTGGATTTCTTTTTGCAAGATGGATTATTGTTTAGAGGATAGCGGTTGTCTATACCTCAAGGATTAATGAGGGAGAATTTGATTAGGGAAAAACATAGCGGACGATTGGCTAGTCGTTTTGATGTAGATAAAACATTGGCACAGCTGAGCGAGAGATACTATCAGCCTAAGGTGAAGTTTGTTCAAATGTGTAGAGTTTGCCAACATTCCAAGGGTAAAAGTCAAAATGCGGGTTTGTATAAGCCATTGCCAATACTGTAAAAGCCACGGGAAGACATAAGCATGAATTTCGTTCTTGGGTTGCCACAGACACGAAAAGGTAATCATTCTATCATTGTTGTTGTTCATAGATTATCAAAGATGGCATACTTTATTGCATGCAAGAAAACTAGTGATGCCACAAACATTGCAATTTTGTTTTTCAAATAAGTAGTGGGATTGCACGATTTACCCAAAAGCGTAGTTTCAAATAAAGATACCAGGTTTATTGGTCTTTTTTGGAGAAATTTGTGGAAAATGTTGAGCACAAGATTGAGTTTTAGTTCAGCCTATCATCCACAAATGGATAGGCAAATAGAGGTAGTGAATAGAAGCCTAGTGAATTTGTTGAGATGCTTGGTAGAGAACAAGCCTAAACAGTGGGATATGATTTTAACACAAACTGAGTTTGCCAACAACAACTTAGCTAATAGAAATACAAAGAAAACTCCATTTCAAATTGTGTATAGTTGCAGCCCTAGAGTTTTTACCAAGGTGAGAGATGTATGCAATGGGCTAGGATTAACCTACAACCATCCTATCTCTAAAGATCCGGACTCAGAGAAGGTTAATCAAAAAATCCAATGATATGTTATGTTCGAGTCATGACCAAGTGTGGACCCACAGACCTAGAATGAGGGGTACCTATTCACTAATATCAAAGGGAAGGGTTCCAAAGCCTTCAGGCCTATGACACGAGGGAATAGTTCTAACTAGACCTCTGATGATAAAAACAAAGGAATTGCCTAAAAGCAATGTAAGTAGTTGTGCATGTAATGTAAAGTAAACAAAGGGGAAAGGGTTAGCATAATCAAACTGGGTAAGGAGCCATGGTAGGCAAATGGGGGCCTAGGCTACCTAAAATGGGTAAATGGCAATTCCAAGCAATCATATAGCCATACTAGGTATAAGTGTAGAGAAAGCCTAGACAAGGACACACACACATACGTTTATCTACTAAGCAACAAACAACATCTACCTACTAAATGAAATAAAAGAAAGAGCATAAGGTTAGAAATACTCATTTTCATGTGGACCCATCGAGCCTCAATCTCCCCCTTGGCCAATGGTGTTTTGTAAAAGATTGTTGTAATTGTGAAGACTTCAAAGGATGGAAAATAGGCTCTAAGCCAACTAAGCCCCCCTAGCAAATCTCCAAGACTTCCCTAAGGCAAGCTTCCTTCAAGACAAGATTCTACCTATAGCTCCTCCAAATGTTTTTAGGGTAGAAGTATGAGCACAAGCAGAGTAGATAAGTGCAAAATAATGTGTATATCTGATATGGAATGAAACATGACTGTATATATAGTTGTCAAATGCTCAAACTCAGACTAAGCCGACAATATCAACCAACTCGATGCAATTTAATGGGACGTCTGCTGAAATAGTACTGCATCAGCCTAGCCAATGCAGTTGGAAAGACTCAAATGTGCTAAAGCACGCAGTATATATAAAAAATAACCATGTAAGTATAAGTTGGCATTTAGACATCTAAATGTCAACTTATACTTTAACTTATATTTTATATATATACTTTTAGGATGTTTGAGAGTGGTTTCAGGCCTCTACGAGTTATAATGCAAATTCTAGGTTTTTAAGGGTTCAATTAGATTTCAAACTTAGACATATTTCAGGGTTTCAAGATTTCAGGGAGACATTGTAGGAGGTAAATGTATAGACACTCTAAGGAATCTGGACTGATAGTTGGAATGATATGATCATGATATGGATAGCAACATCTCTCACAAAACACCAAAGACCTGCCCACCCCTTTCAAGGTGCACCCTTTAAGCCCTACACTCAAGGAGATTGAAGCTCGATAGGTTGTTGCAAGAGAAAGCGTCGTTAAGTGATAAAGATGTAAAATATTGTGTGTATACAAGAGACACAATTGATTTGAATATAAGTGTTGAAGCAGAAGACTACCCAAAGTATGTGCAAGAACTACATCAAGAAGTAAAAGATAAGTTGGAAAAGAGTGTTATCAATTGATAGCAATGTGCAGATCTTTAGAAAAGAGAACAAGAATTCCAAGTGGGTGACTTGGTTTGGGTTCATTTGGGAAAGAACGGTTTCCAAAAGGCACATATAACAAGCTCAAGTGAAAAAAGATTAAGCCATGTAAAATTCTGAGAAAATTCACAGCGAATACCTATGAGATAGCGCTAATGGATGGGATTGATATCTCACATATCTTCAATGTAACGGATTTGTACCCTTACCATGAGGGACAAGCAAGTCATGAAGATGTAGGTTAAAATTCTTCAACTTTGGGATGGGAGACAACGATTACCTAAGAAAAAAAGAGAAGAGATAGAGATGGTGATTGACTCGAGAATCATCAAAAGGACAAGAGGCAGTAAATACAAAGAATATTTGGTCAATTGGAAGAATAGTGTTAAGACTCAGACTCGGCAAGCCTATTTTTTCTTTGGACTCGAACTCGGCAAAAAAACTCAGCCAAGACTTGGTAAATTTTAAAAAATCATTAAAAGTAGTGAATTTTAAGAGGAAAAACTATTAAAATACATTCCATATCAAATCCACTTAAAAATACACTTACAACTAGTCAAAATGTTAGCAAATGAGAAAAATAAAAGAAGTGTTCATGTAATTTACAGTTGCTTCTTGTAGATGCACACTTGAATCAGCTCCAAGCCTCCAACAATGCATAGCCACACACAATCCACAATGCACGCACTGACTTGAAGCTTTGGATCAGCCAATGCACTTAAAAACAACCAATCCCTTGAAGCTCCAGCCTCCAAGGCTCCAACAATACACTCACTTGTTGCTAAACCAACCTTTGCACACTAGCAATCAGCCCCTTTGAAGCAAAAATAACAAGTCTGAATGATTCAATCACAATGGTGTGTGAACCTTGAAAGTGAAGAAAATGAAAAATGGAATGGGCTTGTGAAAACAAAGTTAGAATGAGTGAATGGTTGTTTGAGGATGTTAGAATGTCTTTTAGGCATAGTTCGCATACTCGTACTCGGAGAGTACTCGTCCAGCCCCCCGCCCCCAAAAAAAGTTTACTCGGCAATTAATCAACAACCACTCACCATTAATCGGCAAACTAAAAAAATACTTAAATTTATTAAAAAAACATAAATTTTATACAAAGTATAGTTACAAAATGTATCAAATGAGTCTATAAAATGATGGGGAAGCATTTTCTATTAGATTTGAATACAGATAGAGTACAAAATCACATAATCATGCAAATACATTAACAAACTGATACTTATAAATTTATGATGATTGTCATTGAAAATCAACATCATAAATTGCGTACAGATGAAAATTACAAATTACAAGAATCTACAATTTCCTCTTCCCCATTCTAGTGAAACATACGGAAGACTGAGAGAGTCTAGGCCTCACACTATGTTGTGCCTCTTCTCTTTGCCTAGAATGTTCGGTCTACGACTCTACCTTGGTACTAGATGGCAATGACTCCTCCCCTACCTCATGTTCAACAACATATACAAGGATGTCATCCAATGATTTCAATCCAATCTCCCCTGCTTCCACTAATATACAAGGAACTCCTTTAGTTGTTTCTTGAATGCAAGGTGTCTATCATACCTACATCCCTTCATGCAACCTACATCCCTTCATGCAACCTTCATACCTCCTAATATGATAAAACCTATGATGTCTCCTTAAAATCTTAAAACCTTGAAATATGGCTAAGTCTGAAATCCTGAAATCTAACTAAGTCTGAAATATGATAGGATCCTCTAAAACCTAGAATTTGCGTTATAGCTACTAAAGATCCGAAACCACACTCAAACATCCTGAAAGTATATATATAAAATATAACTTAAGGTATAAGAAACTAGATGTCCATATATAAATGTAAAAACAGTATATATATATATATATATATATATATATATATATTATCGCCTCAAACACTGCATGATGGAAGTGTGGGGGGATGCGTATTTAAAAAGGAAAAAAATCAATGTTTTGGACATGTTTTGACAGACTCGGCGAGTCCTGGGACGAGACTCGCAAGTCTGCCCAGACTCGACAAGTCTTGAGATGAGACTCACAAGTTTGCCTAGACTCAACAAGTCCTGTAAAGACTCGACGAGTCCTGTGAAGACTCGCGAGTCCAGTCACAGGACTCGTGGAGTCTGCAGAAAAACTCGGCGAGGCCTCGGCTTGATCGACTCAGGCTCAGAACCGTGAGTACTTGTCGAGTCTCAACACTATGATTGGAAGGATAGAGCCACTGAGGATACAACTTGGATGAGTGCATCCGAGATTGTCAAGTATGGAAAACCATAAAGGTACTCACTCACAGTTCATGAGCATGAGCTCATGGATCATTTTACTTACCCAAGGAATATGATGCACGAGCATCAAGGGTCGGTGACCAATCTTGCATCACCCAAAAATATATGTTGTGTGTTCATATATGTTTGTGACCTTTCGATGGTGTCACCATTGGTTTGCTTTTGAAGATGACCAAAACAAGTCCAAAAAATATCACCAAAGCTCCCACACTCCAGGAACATCATATGTTAAAAGGTTTCAGTCATCTAACACGGTTCAATTTTATTCTTTTTTGGCAGATGATGAAACAGGTGATTAAAATAAGCTGTGGTTGCAAAACTGTCAGTCTACATTAACCAACGGCTAGGTAGCCACTCCGACAATTTCGAAACTGTTGATTTTCAATAAGAAAAGGTTTCACACGCATTGGTTACAAAAAAAGAGTGTAACTGTCTAGGATGATGAAATTTTACATTTAGAGTGTTTTCCAAGAACAAGGGAACTCGAAGAGACATTGTAGAAGTCAATAAAGAGGCAGAGAAGATTTGAGTCAGTCAGGAAGTTAACTTCAAGGACAGGTCAATGCGAAGGAGTTGGAAAATAGAGAGATTAGCTCCAGTTGGGGTAAAAAAAGAGCGGTGTGTGAATGGAAGAGAGCAGGGAATAGCAAGAACTTCTCAAAAATCCATTAAGAGATTGTGTGTATAATATCTTAATTCTTCATGCCAACATTTCAATAAACAAGACAAGTGTGGGTCTGTGTGAAAATATCGGTAATACCGTCATCTGAGTGAAATAATATTGTTGAGAATTAGGGTTACATCAAGGGAGAAGTCATTTTGACATTTGCACACATCATCAAGCTTATTGGAGAGAGGTTTCTAGATGTTTGTTGCTAACAAAAGGTTTCGCCAAGTTTCTGTAATATTCCCCAAGTCGCCAAAGGAACCACAACAGCATTCAAGACAAAAGTCTTCATTCATGCAAGGAAGAATCGCTGCAGTTTTCATCTACATCATAGCACTTCAATGAAATCATATTAATTGCTAACATTCAAGGAAATCGTAGCATTCAAGGAAATCGTAGCATTCAAGGAAAGCGCAGCAATTAATAGGGCAATCGTATCATTTCCATTATTATGGTAGATTGCAGCCTTAAATTAACTAGAAGGAAGTCAATGTTGTTTAGTTAATTAACATCATTTATTAGATGAAAAGATGCTACCTTTGAGGAGACATATTCTTTGACAAAAGGTCATCATCATTAGAAGAGTTGCGTCTTTTGATTGAGGACAATGAAGTATGAATATTCATTCGATGGTTGAGGAGAAGGTATGCAATTATGAATTAAAACATTTAATCTTGTATAGCAGCTGCTTTACAAAAGCATCTAAGGACGAAATCCCTTATTTATGAAACCAATTTCAAGGACGAAAACCCTTAAATCGTGTAACCCAAGGACGAAACCCCTTGTGGAATTCTATTGTATTATTCGAGATCTAAAACTCTATATTAAATTCAACATAATTATTTAGATTATTATTGCAATTATAAAATATATATTTTATTTAAACAGATTTACAGGAAATTCAAATTCTTGTAAAATATTCCAATTTGGAATATTACAATGGTATCAGAGCTGTGTTTCTTGCCAACTTGTGAACCATGGGATCACTACATAAGGAACTTATGGACAGATTCAGGTCGTACAACGCCCTTTCAGCAGAGATTCGAAATGAAATCTCTTTTTCAGACTATTTGGATTTAAAAGAGTCATGGAATGGAAACAGATACTATGAGGAAAAAATCCGATCTCATGGAAAGGAATCAAGGAAAACTTGTGACAAGTTTTTTGAAAATACAAATAAGGATACTATGGAGGTTAACTTGCAAGAAGGGTCAGGATCATTGGTGGATAAGCCTAATGAAAATAATAGGGTAGGATGTTTTATAGAGGATTTGCAAGAATCTATTGTATCATCAAAGGATGTTGGAGAAATACAAGAAATTTTAGATCCAACAGAAGTTGCAAGTAATGAACTAGTGGAGTTACCTCTTAGGAAATCAAGTCCATCAAGTCTGACAATCATTGATATATCTAATAATCTGCCCCTAGTCACTTTACAAATACGAAATTTGAATCAATCTGAACAGTTGGATCAAACTCCTTTAAGTTTGGTTAGTAGCAATGAAACATTGCAGGTCAATTATCCTAATCAAATGCACCATCAGGGCTATGGTTTCACACAGCAGCAGCTCATTGTTCTTAAAGTTCAAATATTGGCTTTCAAACAATTAAAACGTGGACGAACCAAACCTCCAAATATATTCCGATGTATAGAAACACCACATTCCTTCAAATGGTCAGAGGATTTGAAAGAAGTGAAAAATTTGTGTGTTGGTCTAACAATGACTTGGGTGTTTTTCCTAGAGGGAACACATTTGACGTATCATCATGACGACATAGAGTTGCAAAATTTTACATTTCAAGCTATGGATATGCTTAATTGTGGCTCGGTTATTAATGGTTCACATGCTAAGTTTACCACCAATAATTCTATTCATTTACAAAGAAAGCACAATGCAATTGTTGAGGACATAGACAACAAGGACAAGGACAATGGTTTTGACGTGACTATGAATACATTCTTAAAATGCAAATTGCCTAATAGAGATGATTGCACAGTCCATAATGAACGGGATCGCTATGGTTTAGAAACTCCTTCACTGCTACATTCACGACATGTTTGTTGCAGATTGTAAAAACAAACTCAACTTAGAAAATGTTATTTATCATAAAGGTGGAACATCCATGCCACATGATCATGTCAGGGCTGATATGGCTAATTCATTCACTCCTTCAAGAAGTAACAATAATGATTCGGTACCTAGGATAGTACGGATCCCTTATGCACATAAATTTTTTTTGAAAAAGGAAACAAATTTTAACATGGAAATTAAAAAGGATGTTGGCATATCTGAAAGGCCATTAGGAAGCTTGGATTGTCAGAATTTAGGACTGACCAAGGTGTCTTCATCTACATCGTAGCACTTCAATGAAATCATATCAATTGCTAACATTCAAGGAAATCGTAGCATTCAAGGAAAGCGCAGCAGTTAATAAGGCAATCGCAGCATTTCCATTATTATGGTAGATTGCAGCCTTAAATTAACTAGAAGGAAGTCAATGTTGTTTAGTTAATTAACATCATTTATTAAATGAAAAGATGCTACCTTTGAGAAGACATATTCTTTGACGAAAGGTCATCATCATTAGAAGAGTTGTGTCTTTTGTTTGAGGACAATGAAGTATGAATATGCATTCGATGGTTGAGGAGAAGGTATGCAATTATGAATTAAAACATTTAATCCTGTATAGCAGCAGCTTTACAAAGCATCTAAGGATGAAATCCCTTATTTGTGAAACCAATTTCAATGACGGAAACCTTTAAATCGTGTAACCCAAGGACGAAACCCCTTGTGGAATTCTATTGTATTATTCGAGATCTAAAACTCTATATTAAATTCAACATAATTATTTAGATTATTATTCCAATTATAAAATATATATTTTATTTAAACAGATTTACGGGAAATTCAAATTCTTGTAAAATATTCCAATTTGGAATATTACAGTTTCACATTGTAGGGTTTTGCCAAGATTCAAAGTGCAGCGATCTACACAACCATTTCAAAACAAGTCAACCACTTTCAGAAGAACTGTCGTTTTTGGAAACATCTAAAAGTGGTTTGACCCTTTACAAAACAGTTTGAAACAGTTCATTATCTCAGATCACCTTCTACTTTCTAGATGCTCTTCTGCACTGTTTTAGATTCTTCTTTTCTGCATTCTCAGTCTCTGTCAAAACTCAGGTAAGGCAGAAACATGTATTTATCTATCCATTTTCCTCCTTTCAAGTTTACGCATTGTCTTTCCAATTTCAACGTACTTTCAGTAAATTCCTTTTGCACATTTATGTTTTGTAATTACTGATTTACTGCATTCTTTCCTAGTTTACATTTGTGTAAATATCCCATTTGATTGGCATAGTGTTTTGAACACTTGGGCACCCTCCTCGTGCTACAGGTGATTAAATGACTTCTTCCATCCCTTTCACTAATGAGCATATTTCCATGGCCTTTTAACATCCTCAAAATCTCTGCCCTCACCTAAGCACAACGTGACCTTGATGGAGCAAGGAATAAGAGTCCAACACCAAAACTATCACTATTCTCACTTTGCATCGTTAACCAATCTAATGGTAGGGGAGTTGGTCTAAATTAGTCTTAGTTAAACCAAGGGTAGTGGAACCAGTTGAAGGTTTCTATTTAACTAATGGATGGGGTGGGTGTGGACCACCATGGTTGGGCTCACGAGGTCCATTCACCCTCGAAACGATACAAAGGAGCAAGGAATTTGTTTGTTGCCTTTCCTTAAAGATTTCCATCGTTTATAGCATCATGACATTAGTAGTAATGAATACCATATAAATTATATAGCTCAAAAAGATTGGGTTTATAGATTCATAACACAAGTGTATAGGTACCAATTGCAAAGTCGTGGTGAAGTCTGTACCCGAGGCAATATATGGTAGGAAATACTTAATAGTGATTGTTGCAACCTCGAAGCCAAAATGTAATTGTTGTCTCCCATTGGTAGAGATGAGATGTACGAATATGTTGTGAAATACAATCTAAAGCTAAGTCATTTAAATGTGGGCTGTCATCTTCATTTTTGCCATTTAATCTTATTTTTATGGATACATAATATGACTCTAAGCTCTCTTCTATTACATAAGAGACATCCTCTATTTATAACAAGAGAAATAGAGGTGGACGTTAGGAATAAAAACTAATAACATCCTAAAACAGAATGGCAACTAGCAGTAACTAGGTATCTCCCAAACTTGAACACAAATACCTAGGTAGGACCACTAAGATAGGGGTAACTCAAGATGCGGATATTCAAGGAATTATCCACGCTTGCAATACAATAATGTGCAACAATGACCAATAAAGTAACTTTGGACATAAACTAAACTAAGTAAGACTTAACATGAAGAAGTGTATGCATCCTATACACCAACATTCCCCCTTCAGTTGAACTTCGGGTAATGATGAGAAAAATAACAACTCTCATAATGAATCTCGGCAACAAAGGCCTAATCAGGTAAACAATGGGCAATAAAGTAACTTAAGTCTTAAACTAGCCTAAGTAAGACTTAACATGAAGAGGTGCATACATCTTATACAACAACATTCCCCCTTAAGTTGAACTTAGTGTAATGATGCGTAAAAAACAACTCTCAGAATGAGTACTGGCAAGAGAGGCCTGATTAAGTACTCAATACAATATAATCATGTCGAAAAATGCTAAAAAAATGTGTGTCCTTATGGACATGGACACCATTCCATCTTGCTAGACTATATCAGCAACCAGCGACTACAACCGCCAAGTCAGAAAGTAAATGGTGCTAAATATGAGGATCATTGTATCACTTTAAAACAACAGGATCTCAAACATATCACACCAAGGAATAAATACACAATATCCCTCGTAATGCTGAACTGGGGCAATGTCTGAAAGAAATCAAGGACGACACAGAGGTATTCTAACACAACTCACAAAATAGAACACCAAACAAGATGGAGTTAGCTCCACACCAAAAAAAATACTCCTTGTGCGGGTGGGTTAATCCACCACTCAAACCTAAATGTCACTTGTGCAAAAAGGAGAAATCACCGGCAAGTGTCCATCAAACCAAGCGAAAACCCCCTCCCCAAAAAAATGCATGGATTGCCTAATTATGCGAAGGACAGATACTCCGCACAAACCAGCACTCAACAAGGTGCTTAAGTGCTATGTAAAGGACAAATACTCCGTACACACCAACACTTGGGAACAATGCCAAGCTTGGATAAATTCTGTATGGTGAAATTTTGAATTCCAAATACATACAAACTATGACCTAAATGTATGGAAAAGCAGTCGAATTCCAAATACAGATGCTTTCCCAAAAGCTGGATTTGATTGTGCAAGGTGTATTGTTAGTTTTATAAACTACTTGTATGCGGTAATGATGTTTAAATCAGGTCAGTTGATAGTGGACGTTGTAAACCTTCTTCTGATAAAGAACAAATAAATATGTGTGTGTGTGCTATTAATCAGGATTAAAGAACTAATGTGTGGAAGTCTCCCTGGAAAAGCAGGTGTCTCAGAACATTTCTTTCCCTTGCTGTATTGTTGGCCATATAACCGTACTTCTCTATGCTGCAAGTAGAAGACATTTGGCCAAGGAAATTGCAGATTTACATGAGATGTCTGTTACCTTTTCATTATACCTACCATAGGAAAAATAATGTGTCTGGGTTTCCCTGCAAATAGTTTGACAAAATGCATCTGCACAAATATGTCTGCATATGATTGACTGATGTAATAAACTCTGTGATAAGACCATTCAGTTATCACTCTAGATGCATGTTGTATGTCTTGCCGAGTGTTTGAGCCTCTGAACTCAGTAATGGAATATTAGTTTTGCAAAACAAATCTCTGAGAATATGCCAGCCTATCTCAAAAAGGAAATTTAAATGCATATGCCTGAACCATTGTTCCTTCTGCAAATAAGGAGCCACTCAATTTTCTTTCTCTAGAGTCCTTGCTCGAATGTTAAACAGCCAAGATAGAAATTTCATATTGAGGATTAAATATACAGTCATAACAAGGTTGTAAATGGCATTGGGAAAATATGGTTGCAATCTGTGTGCAAGAGATGGGTGTGTAACCGCACAAAAAGATACCAATCGGATAGAGAGCATGATCACTCTCCCTGTGCAAAGAGTAGCTTGAATCCTGCAGGTGATATAATCCCTAGGCCATAATAGAAAATAATTAGAGAAGTTAACATTTATATGTGTTACACACCCGCCTTCCATGAAGCCCAGAGTGTAGTCCTTCCTTTGAAGAAAGAACTCTGCTGAATTTCCAAACCTCTGTTCAGAGAAATGATTAACTGCTGATAGATTGAGATGATACCCTGACCCTTAACTAATACAAAAGTAGATATGGTTTATCCATTTTGATGTTTGTATATGTACTTCTTGGAGCAAATTGAGCCCAACTCATTTTTAAAATAATTGAATGCTTAGAATAATACACTTGCAACACTCTTGAACAGTTTAGTGACGATTTATCATAAGATTTAACATTAGTTTCGATTCGTGTAAATCGTAAGCCAGTAAGAGAGTACATACCTTGAAATGTGACTCTGAAGTTGTTAAAAGACAACTGATTATGTGAATAGAAAATCTGTTTATCAGGCCAGCACAGTAAGAAATTACTAAACGAATGCCCTGAGCCTTGGTCTATAGTTTCCTAAGAATGATTGGGATGAACAGGTCCTTTGTCATTCGCAATCCTAGTTTCCATGATCTTTAATGCTAGACAATATTTGGTTGTTAAAAATTAAAATTGTGTACATTAGGTTATCATGAAGTGAACCTCATCCTACATTCCAAAAACTTTGTAGAATGATTGAAAGAAAATTTCCAGTATGAACGAACTCTCTATGTAGTTGAAACTAGAAACCAGTCTGCTAAGATAATATCTACGATGACTAGAAGCACCTCATCTATACTTACGTAGACTTTTAGTCAAGAGAACAAATGTCTTCACAGGCTGTTTTCCATTTATGTATTAGCTGCATGTCCGTGATTTCAGAAACATAAGCCTAAATTTAAAAATAAAATTTATATTATTGGGAATGTGTGAGAATATAACCTGTCCTGTTCTTGCTTAGTTTACACAGTATGAAGATGCCCTTGTTTGAAAACAAAAAGAGAGCACCAGATCTGCTAATCATATTCAGTCATAGTGCTAACTAGAGAACCCGGTATTAATCAACATATAAACTAAAGGTCATAAGCTGTGAGTAAAGGTGTGTCACTTATTTAATGAAAAGCCCTATAGAAATTCATGTAGTAAAGGCAAGATTGTAATCGAGTTTGGAAAGCACTCTGTATAAGATGCATATACAGTGGCTTGTCTACATGCTGTACCATAATTGGTACAATCCTCTTAATGTAAGACAGTATATGGAACAAAAAACCTTTGTAGACACTGTACGTGCATTTCATCCCCTTGAACAGTGAACTTGCTATTTGAAAATTTGAATTGATTATACCTGTAATCCTAGCGTGTATATCCTTATGATAATAACTCGATCCTTGTGTGATAAGAAATCTAGACATATGGTCTATCATTTCAAGGAATTTTGAGTGATCGTGCTAATATATTAGCAGGGAAATTTTTAAGTTGTATTTTCTTAACCTTTTGGGCTATTAAATGATATTCCTATGTAAGACAAATAGATTTCTGGAAAAACCTGTGTCATTGACAGGAAATCTGCTTATAGTGAGTGATCACCTCAGCCTGAACTCACTCTGGAATTCTTCTGGCGATCAGAGCTCCTGTGTGCCTCAAACTTTCCTGGTTTCTCTCTCTATTGGTTTATGTCTCCTGTTAATTTTGATCGCGTGGTAATTTTGGCATATATGCTATGTTTTATTTCATGAAATGTCTGACCAAGAGGTTATGGTGTAATCGTGATTGGGGGACACTTGGAAAAGCATGACCCAGATTCAAATCCCCCTCACCACAATGAGGCAGGCCATAACTCCAGTGGACAAATGGTAAGGTTGCCGTGTCACAATTATGGGGTACATTCAAGCGTGGCCCCAGTTTAATCGTGTACATTTGAGCAAGACACAGTTTTAATGAGGTTCATTCAAGCATGAACTAGGCTTACAAATCTTAAGAGTGTACCCCATGCTTACCCCAAACTAGAATGCAATCCCAGCTTATCTTACACCACATTAAATGCAGCCCGAAATCTCACCAAAATTTTCCAAGCCAAAAATTTTAAAAATAAAATTATGCAAGATCCTGGAATAGAGGTAGGATTAAAATCAGTGTACCATCTTGATCCAAGTCTGTAGTGGAGATTTTGGCTGATGAGGCTAGATATAATGGGCTTTTGATGGTCATGGGATGTTTGTTGAAAATCCTACGGGCAGAATTTTGTCAGAAAACCTCCAATTTTTTGTGGAACATAGACAGACACTGGGGTGGGGATTTGAACCCTGGACCTCCAGGACCAAGATCACTGTAATTTCATAATTTCGTAACATAATAAATAGCCTTTAAATTGCCAAAGAAAACAATACATGACAAAAAGGAAAAAATAAGAAGTACAACCTGATTGCAGAGAAAAAGTGGCTTTTGATATAAATTTTGACCAGAAGCATTTGTAGACCAGTGGTTAAAGGTTCGAAGCTATGTGGAATCAAAATTGCCAAATTTATTCCCCTTTTTTTTTCATTTCAATCATATGAAATTAAAGACATGGGAAATGGTGTAGAGTAAATTACATACATTTGATCGAGCTGTTTGTTTACTTCTTCTACCTCTTCGAAATCGGTAAGCAACTGGCGCACAATTGCACCGTATGTAAGAGTGAAGAGCTCTGCATTCTGAAAATAACGCGTCCATTAATTTGTAATATGGGTGGAAGCTCTAATGAAATAAGTTTTTTAATTAAAAAGCATAAGCAGCAGTGGATTTCCTTACAACTCGTTCAACATTGGCAAAGACTGCATCGCCTGCTCTTGGAACGAGCCGAGCCATGATGATATCCTGCTCTTCTTATTCTTCGCAAATTAGAGCTTCCTTCTGTGAGATCTATGCCAGTACCCAAATTCAAGTAAGAAATGAAGAGACAATTTCGTTGTAATCGTGTTTCGCTCTTTCCTTTTGGGGGTCCTCTTAAATTTTTTTTTTTTTTTTTTTTTTCCACTGAAAAACTTTTAAAAATATATGTATGTAGATGGCTTTCCTATATATAATAATATAATAATAATAAAAATTTTAACGTCCACGAGACTAAAAATAGTCTATGGGACAGCAAGACAACTCAAGCAGATTTAAGTAGCACTGTTCGCTTCTTGTGTAGGCTGATGATGAGCCCCCCTAATTGCTCAATGTGCTCTTCGTTGAATAGGTTATGCCAAGAACTGTCACATATAGTATCCGCAAATTTATCTCTGCTATATATATATCTCATACTTCAACAAATTATATTGTATATAAGGCTCCATTTACTGACTGCTGGAAATAAGTTATGGATTTTTTTATTGATATGCATAAAAAAGATCTAAATTTGATATCTAGTAAATATAGTTCAACAATTTATTTTAAGATTTGTACATAAAACAAGGGCGTCATGCGTCAAGCCCCTGTGGGGTTCAAAATAGAATTAGTATTGATTGACAATAATACTAGTGGAGTTTTATCAATATGTCGTTGGAACTTTTCAATACTCAAGATACTTGAACAGGGAACATCTCAAACATTTATACCTTTGTGAATAAATAACATGAATTATGAGTTTTCTGAAATAAATTGTTGCAATATGAATTATATAACATTCAAATTAAAGCCACCAAAGTGAAATTTTAAGCCATAGTCTAATGTTTTTAATTTTATGTTGTTTTTTGGTTTGATTTTTATATTTATTTTATGATTTATTTGTTGAACCACATTTTGGATTGTACAATTAGTCATTTATGTTTGATGCCCGCTCAACTTTGTTGCATAACACTGGTAATGTATGTACCCATCTAATACCCATATCCACTTGTACAATCATGTTACCTAAAAATCAAAAGAAAGGCAACCATTTGTTATGTTGTTACTAATAGTAGAAATTGAGACCAAATAGTTTGAATCCTCACAATGTTCTTCGCTCAATCAACTATTCTATAACAAGTCCTATATACGGGTCCAAACAAGACAACATTTAATAACAGGGGTTATGTGAGATAGTGTATTTTGAGCTTTAGCCGATTAAAACTCATGATGCATTCTACCCTCTTTGGATAGGCAGAGTATCACGCCAAATGTTTATAAGGTCTTTACGTGACTACAAGTGCCATGGTAGTTGTGGCTTGTCCTTTACCTTATGAATTGATTGAGTCATATTTCCATAGTGAATAAAAAGAATATCACACATTATTACCATTGTAGGTGCATCATTCAACAAATGATTGATAATTGTTATAAGTTTAATGAATCAGGGTTGACTCAACACAGGATTCAACTCATAAAAATAGTCAGGGAACATTCGATAATTTACATATCCGACTGTCCAGAATCTTTTAAGATGAAATCTCAATCTCCCTCCCTCGATTATAGTGATCATGTAAATCTGAGTGGCCGAGAGATTTTCCCACTGAATGGACTCTTTTTGTCAAAGAAAATAGTTTTAAAAAAAACACAAACAATAGTGAATCATTCTGGAAAGGATTCAACATACAATTCCCAACAAAGCATCACGAGTGGGAAACAACTTAAACAACTCCCTAAAATATCAGTTGAAAAAGGAGAGTGTAATCAATCCATGGATGTTATCGAGAGATGAGATGATTTTAAGACTGCATGTAATAAACAAAAACTGCCATAATTGGATCCTACAATCCATTAATTTTTTACCAAATTAAAATGTTTGCATGTAATAAACCAAGCTTGCCATCACTGGATCCTACAATCCATAAAATTTTCCCAAATTGAAAAGTGTGCAACTATCTTCAGTTCATGAAATCAGAATAGTTTTTCTTAAGGAATTCCCACCTGTTGGAAGAACTAAATCTCTACGACCCTGACGAAGGGTACAGCGATGATTCTCTATTAGCACTGCCTCCTACTTCGCATGCCAGATATGGGAGATGCCCCAATATTTTCAAAGAAAAATAACTTCCCAACAAAAAAATTAGAAATAAGTCCTTGGAGCTTGCAAATTGTACTTGTGAACATGACTCCTTAACCAAAAGACTAAACTGGGATCCTCGGCAAGGTACCCACTTTCCTTGTTCTTCATTCAAGGAAAAGTAAGAAGTGCCTACTTATGTCTTGTACAAAACATCTTTGCAGAGAAGACCAAGGTCCCAATCAAGATTTTTAGATTAAACCAATTTAAATTATCCCAGACAACCAAGTCATGTTTGAGACCAAATATCCAACCCAAAAGTTTAGTTTTTCAATACACAAAGAAAAAATAGTCCCCAATCCAAATTTTCAGATGAAATAATCCACCTACCTGAGATCATTTCCCTTACCATTCTCAATACTAAACGATGTTATTATTGGACATGTATATACAGTCATAGCCTAGTATATGAAATACAAAATCAAGGCAATTTATTTTAAAACTAAAACTAAACAATATTATAAACAATTAAACATACTCATATGACCTATAGAGAGACCCGAAAGGTCAGACCAAATCATTTCAATGTAGTTGGTCCCATAACATTCCCACAATGCTACTGACAATGATTTGTCACTCATCAAAAACACGCATATGTTCTACAGACCATATTGACCTAAAGGACATTCTAAATTGAGATCATTCAAATTCCTCTGAAACCAAATACCTAATCTAAAAGCAAAACACAAGTCCCCATTAAATTGTTGTCAAGGACTAAGGAATGTTATTATATTAGCTATCCATATGTCGCCGAGAGCTATGCCATAATCTCATAGACATTTTGAGAAAATAAATTCGTCCCAGCGTATAAAAGGATTTTATTAAACATTTAGAAATAACTAAAGTCAAGCTTTTACATGTGGCAATTGAGTTTCTCTATAGCAATGTTTCCATTTCTAATTGTTTCCTAGAGATATTTAGACAATTGGTTGAGTTAGCAATCTTTCCTGTAATAACATCTTCACAGTTTTGTCCAATCAAAACATAGTTAAATAGGGTTTTTCATATTTTTGGTTAATAAATGCACAAGTTAATTATTGGAGAACTACAAATATTTGAATTTATATAAAATAATAAATTTTTATTGATCTAGAAAGTAAAATTTAATCAAGAGTTAAAGGGAATCGAATCCATTAGTTATCCCTTTGGGACTAATAAGGCTAAAGGGACCAGAGCACTTAATTAATAGTTTCAAATAAAATAAACATTTGATGATACTATGTCCATACTATATTTTATCTATAAAAAATACAGACGGGTCAAGATCACGTGTTTTCTCTTTGTTAAATATATAAGGATGAATGTTTAAAGAAGAAGTTCGAGTAAACAAGAAGTTAATACATAGCCAGAATATTTTTATATATGTTTTTTTTACATCAATCTACTAGATTTTATCTTACACATAAAAAATTAGATTAGATAAAAAATTAAAAGTAGTAAAATTGAATATTTAAACTTATAATACCAAACTTAACACTCTAAAAATAGCAAGTTTGGGTTCAAAAAATGGAAGTCTAGGTTCAAGTTTAGCTTTTCATATCCGATTAAGACAAACAAGCCACATCTGAGGTAAAGAGTTAAGACTCTACCAATTGATTAACTTTTCAAAAGCCAAAGATAAAGGCTCATAATTTGACTAGTGCTTACATGATGTATCACAATTTTTAAAAAGAATCTTTCCACCTGCAAGTGGCGGTTGAAGCCCCAATATATGTATCATAAGATCTTGCATTAGCTCTTGTATGTGCATGATAGAAGGCATATCAAAAGTTAGCAACTTATATATTCTATAGCACATTCTTTATGGAATGAGCCATAGAATCCGATCTCTAGAAGAGATAAGATTTCACATGGTACTAATATTCATATTAGAATTTTTCATCCTAAGTGCACTGTGTGTAGTAGATCTGTGACTTTTAAGCATCTATTTGGCATTTGTCCAAGTGCCCATAAGGCTTGGCATTCATAGTGGTCTCATGCCTTCTCATCCATCTCCCATCAATTAGAGGATCTTTTTAAGCTTGGGAAATCTATGAATATTTCTATTATCTTTAATGAGACTATTTCACAACGATTTTTACTAATGATAAAGTTTAAGTTCTCACCTTTGCCTTCTTTTAGGTTTAGGCATACGTTGAGAAAGTATCTTTAGAGTTTTAACATTTGCACGGGGTGCCTAACCATTGTGGGAGCTCTCCATGCAGTATGAGCAAGGTCCTTGATATCCCACTATAGGGCTCTCCATATCTAATGCCTAAATGATGTTGGTGTTGCTCGAGTAGCCATTTCTGCACTCCTCTGCCTTAGTGGAGATGTTAGAGTCCTTAGTTGCATGATAAAATTATAGCCAGGTTGTCTTGTTGGACCTCACTTGTATGTGATGATGTGGATGTTGGGCTACCCATTCTTTCTCCTCCTAGGTGGGGAATGCTTGTGCTTTAATTGTGCAAGATAATGTTCAAGATGGTTGGGTGACATTAGATCTACCGTCGGAAGAGCTCTCTTTTTTTTCCCTCCCAAGGGTGATCATCCACCCCCTGTTTTTGATGTCATTGCACCACCTCCTCTAGATGCATTGCATGCGCTTATGAATTAGTGATTTCAATACTCTTGGTACTCAATTTTAATTTTGTGTTGAGTGTCATTTATTTTGAACCATGAATATCAATTGGCTACCCTTTTATTTTAAACTATGTTATACTTTATTTTTATACTTTTTTATTAATAAATATGCTAATGTGTTTTTAATAAAAAAATGAAAATTTATAACATAATTTTTTATTTCGATAATAATAACATGTTAAGAAGAAACGATAAATTTGAAACATAATGTGAACATTTATAAGCCAATAAGTGCAGGGTTTTTTAATATATTTTATGAAATGACACATAAAAATATGTTCTTGCTTCTTTTTTCATTTTATTTATTTTTAATTATTTAGACTAATAGTAGATCGTTGATCAAGATCGCAGTTTTAAAAAATATATAAAAACTTATTCAAAAGCATTGGAAGTCTTAAGAGTAAGAAAAAAGGAGATGACAATTTTTAAAAATAAGGGGGACATTTACAAACCTATAAATATTGGAGTTTAAAATATACTTTATTAAATGTTGTTGGAGAATTATTTTTTATATTTTTAATAAATTTAAAATCAAAGTAAAACAATAGAAATTTGTTTTAAAAGAATACAAATTTTAAATATAAAATAGATTGAGATGATAAATTTTAAAAATAAGGAGAATATTTACAAATTTATAAATGTAGAGGTTTCAAATATATTTTATTGAATGATACGAGAGAATATAGTCTTACATTTTAGTAGATGTTGGATAAATATCAAAATAAAATAATATAAATTGATTAAAAAAATTGAAATTTTTAAAGAGACATTGAAATGACAAATTTCAAAAATAAGAATTTTTACAAAATTACAAATGTAGGGATTTCAAACATATTTTACTAAATGATGTAAGAGAATACATTCTTGTATTTTAATATATGTTTGATGAAGATCACAATAAAACAATAAAATTTCATTAAAAATAAATAAAATTCTTAAAAGTAAGAGATATTGAGATGACAAATTCTAAAAATAAGGAAAACATTTACAAGTATACAAATACAGGGGTTTCTAACGTATTTTACCAAATGATACAGGGGACTATATTTTTGAATTTTAAATAGATGTCTAATCAAGATCACAATAAAACAATAGAAATTTATTGATTTTTTTGAAATTCTTAAAAATAAAAAATATTGAGGTGATAAATTCCAAAAATAAAGTGAACATTTATAAATTTACAAATGTAAGGGTTTCAAAAAATATTTTACTAAATGATGTTGGAGGATATATTATTTCATTTTAGTAGATCCCTGATGAAAATCACACTAAAATGTTAGAAATTCATTAAAATTTTAAAAAAAATTAAAGTAAGAAAAACTAAGATGATAAATTCTAAAAACAAGGGAAACATTTACAAGCTTTTAAATGCAGGGGCTTCAAACATTTTTTACTAAATGATGCAGGGGATATATTCTTGCATTTTGTTAAGATCAAAATCACAGTTAAACAATAAAAATTAATTCAAACAAAAATATAAATTTTTAAAAGTAAAAAACTTGGAGATTATAAATTTTTAAAATAAGAATACCATTTATAAACCTATAAATACAGGTGTTTCATACATATTTACTAAATGACACCAAAGAATATATTTATGCATTTTGTTAAGATTTGTAATAGATGTTTAAACAAAATCACAATAAAACAATAAAAAAATTATTCAAAAAAATTGAAATTCTTAAAAAAAAGAAACAAGAAAGTGCTACCACCTCTATGCATGAAACAGATTAGTATTACTCTCACTTGTAAAGTCATGAAGAAAAGACTAGTTCTACCTAAAGCAATGACATATCCTTGACTAGCTCGATAAGAAATGCCCAAACATATGCATCACCAACATCGGTTTCATCAACTGTGTTCACTGTTAAGCCATTTATTTTCCCCTAAAAGCCCTATATAAAAAGAATAGGTGATCATAAAAGAGCTAGATCATATGGCAGCCACTCCAAACCAACCAAGATAAGTAAGCAACATCAAGACTCAGGACAACATTTTCTTTCCAAACTCATAGAAATATTGTATTGATTTTGGAACAATTATATAGTTTATTCTTCATTGATAAGAACCTACACACTATTTCATTTTTCAAGTCTCTCAATTATAACAATGTATAATTGATACCATTTATCATTAAAAACAGCAGCAATAGCCATGGAAAAGGAAGAAAAACTATAACAAAGCTTGATAATTTTTTCACCATAAACTCATAATTGTTCTGTTATTCATAGGTACTACCCTTGGCATAGTATCTGCAACCCTTTTCTCCCTCAGTTATGAGAAGTAACTTAAGTATTGGATGCATAAGGTTTTCAATTACTTCATTATTTTCATAATCTCCCCCATTTGTAAGGAATGTTGCTTCTTCATCATTGACCTGTAGAAACAAAACATTAATTATGAATCTATGGCAACAACTAGTGGCCCTCGCTACCAAACACACATGAAATGATGGGTGAAAATTTTGATTTTGCATTGGCTGCGACTTGTTGGTTCTGGCCCACAAGCCTTACTGCTCTGTTGCACACATGTTTGGAAACGTAACAGAGGGTGCATTATGTTGTATGTAATGTCACTAAAATTTTAAAAATAAGTTATCAATCTTGTTGGTTTTCTTGGTTGTTACATGTATGGATGGGTAACTGATTTTCCTTTGGTTAGGCATGCTCTTTGAGTATGCGGAAGGGAGCAAGTTAGGTGAGAACCTTGGATGATTTTGGTGGAAGAAATATCCCTCCCTCCTTGAATCTCACCCGAATGTAATATCTATCCTGAGATGTTTTCCACAAAATAAACAAACCAAAAAAAAAGGCATTACATACACTGTAATGTCAACAAATTACAATGTATTATATGCTTATTTTTTAAAGGAATATGTAACCTGCCTGTTTGATAAGTGTTGCCACAGCTACTTGTGTGTGAAATAGGTAGAAATGGAAGGAAGTATGTAAAAACCTTTAAATATAAAATAGATAATATAATTTGTAGCATTTTCTTTTCTTTTCTTTTTCTTGGTATGAAATCAATTACTTTATTAAGATACCATTGACAATGTTAAAAACCAAGTACCTTGATCACCTTTGTGTTAAGCACAGGGTATTACAGAGAGGGGGGGGGGGGGTGAATTAGTAATAAGTATCTTTTACACTTTTTATTTAAACAATTATTCCATTTAAGATATGTAATATAATCAAATCACAACTCACACAACACAAAGTAATAATGACACAAGATTTATATGTGGAAACCCTTTTGGGAGAAAACCATAGACAATAGATCTCAATATAAAAATCTGTAGGCACCAACCTACTGGAGCACCAACCCCAAAAATAATTTTGTAGGCACCAACCTATAGGAGCACCAACCCCTTTCATCGAGCACCAACTCAGCGAGAGACACCAATCTCTTCGAAACGAAGGCACTAACCTTCTCACAAAAATCACTCTTCTATCTTTGATTTGTTGTCAACACAACGGATGATAGAACACTATTTTATTTCCTTTCGATTTGATCTACACTTGAGTGTTTTCACTTATATGCTTTACCTTATACTTTTTGATTTTTCTTTTCAATTATTCTCACAAAAATTTGCCTTCAAATATTTCTACTCTTCTTTTATGTTTTCCACTTTTCGAATCTACAAATTTGCCACTCATTATGCACTTATTTATAACCCATGGAAAACCACAAATTAAGGTCATGATTCTTCAAGTGAAAAGGTCAATTTGAAAGGTCACAACTCCTCCTAATAGGTTGGTCAAGGTTAACATTTTTGTCAATAATTTTGTTAACATTTTCATTCACTTTCGTCAACATTTTCATTCACTTTCATCGACATTTCCATTCACTTTCAACAACAATTTTGTTCACTTCTGGCAACAATTCCATTTGGAATTTTTTTTCATATCCATTACAATTCCTTTGACATCAATGACAATATTCCAACAATCTGCCCCTTTGTCATTGATGGCAACCATATACTGAAACTGCTCTCCCTTGTTGCACTATCTCTTCTGTCTGAATCCTTCTTTGCTATAGCTCCCCTTTCGATGACATCCTCTTTTTGTACTTCTCCCCCTTTAACATCAATGACAAAGGGTCTATCCAAGAGCTAGTACTTATCTCCCTCTCAGTTGATGCTTCCCTTTGATGGTAAGAAGCAAAATAAATTACTCCCAACTTCTCACATAGGTACTCAAATGTGTCCTTCAAAAGTGCCTTCGTGAAAATATCTGCTATTTATTCTATTGTATTAATATATTCCAACTTGACTTGTTGATTTGCAACTTACTCTCTCAAGAAATGGTATCTGATTGGAATATGTTTCATTTTGGAGTGCATCACTAGATTCTTTGAAATACTGATGGTACTGGTGTTGTCACAATATATGGAGATAGGTTGATCATAATTCACCTTGATATCTTCTAGAGTCTACTTCATCCAAAGCAACTTAGTGCAACACAGAACTATTGTTAT
Organism: Torreya grandis; assembly: GCA_037957365.1. Taxonomy (NCBI): domain Eukaryota; kingdom Viridiplantae; phylum Streptophyta; class Pinopsida; order Cupressales; family Taxaceae; genus Torreya; species Torreya grandis. The sequence goes on along the minus strand of JARHVA010001498.1, from coordinate 2,788,452 downwards.
ATACCCTAACTATGTTGTGGATAGTGAAACTAAATTTTGTTTCTTAGCCAAGATACTAAGCTATCACCGAGGAAAAATGTACCTCCACTTGTAGTTTTTTTGTCATCTAGGCAACCTACCCAATTTGAGTCTATATATGCCACTAATGTGAAATCTCTCCCTGTAGGATATCATAATCCATAGTCTAGGGTCCCATTTATATATCTGAATATCCTCTTCACAACTTGTACATGAGTTCCTTGGGGGTTGCTTGACATCATGCCACCATGCCTACCGCCTACATGATGTTAAGCCTAGAAGCCATCATATACAAAAGACTACCAATCATTGATCTATAGAGAGATTGATTTACATCTGGTGATTCCTCATCCTTACTTATCTTGTTTCATGTGGCCATTGGTGTGTTAACAAGTGCATAGTCCTCAAAACCAAACTTCTTCAACATTTCCTTGGCATACTTGGTTTGAGAATTGAAGATTCCTTTATTGGATTGAGAGATTTGTAATCCAAGAAAGAAAGATAACTCTCCAAGCATGGACATCTCAAACTCCTTTTGCATGTCTTCAGTGAATCCCTTCGTCAACTTCTCACTATCTCCTTCGAATATTATGTCATCAACATAGACAACAACTATCAACTGATGCTCACCTTCATTTTTGATATACAATTTTTTGTCAATGAAACCTCTTTTAAAACCTTAATCTTTCAAATATTTGTCAAGTCTCGCATACCAAGCTCTAGAGGCTTGCTTCAGGCCATAGAAGGCTTTCTTCAATCTGCAAACATATCTACTATCATCTGAAAGGAGAAATCCTTTAGGCTGCTCAATATATACTTCCTCTTCTAGTTTGTCATTCAAAAACACAAACTTCACATCCATTTGATATACTTTGAAAATTTTAAATACTGCATAGGCAAGAAACATTCTGATTGCTTCTAACCTAGGTACTAGAGTAAAAGTTTCTTCAAAGTCAATTCCTTCGATCTGAGCATACCCCTTGCACACTAATCTTGCTTTGTTCTAGGTCACTTGACCATCCTCATTCAATTTGTTTCTATACACCTATTTTGTGCCAATCACATTTTGATTTATTGGTCTTGGCACTAACTCCCAGGTTTCATTTTTTTAATTTGGTCCAGCTCCTCTTCCATTGCTTTCACCCAATGTTCAACATGGCTAGCTTCTAAAAAGTTTTTGGGCTGAATTTTAGATAATAATGAAAAATTTACTTGCTCAGGATTACTTACCAACCTTCTTTTGGGCTCCACTCCAATATCTAAATTTCTAATAATCTGGCTTTTGGCATGATTTTTTTGGATGAATTGGGATGGAGCCTTGGTGTCTTGTCATTCATCTTTATCCATCATCTCTACTTCAACATTTTCTTCTTCAATGATATTTGGTTTGTCTAATGGATCACTAGCCTTCTGAGTTCCAGTTTCATCTACTCTGACACTGGCACTTTCTATAATAGTTTGCGTTCTCTTGTCATAGCATTTGTAGGCCTTGCTTTTGGTGGAATATCCCATAAAAATTCCTTCATTGTCTCTTGAGTCAAATTTCCCCAAATCATCTTTAGTCCTCTTAATAAATCACTTACTTCCAAATACTTTGAAATATTTGACGAAAGTTGGTCTTCCCATCCATAACTCATATGGGGTCTTGTAATATTTGACTCTGATCTACCCTCTATTTAGGATATATATAGTTGTGTGGATTGCTTCTCTCTAATATTTGTCTGATAACTTGGATTCATTCAGCATTGGCCTAGCCATTTCTTAGATTGTCTTGTTCTTTATGTTTACTACCCCATTATGTTGTGGGGTTTTTACAGTCAAGTACTATCTTTTTATCCCATGGTCTTCACAATACTCAATGAATTCATTTGACATGAACTCACCTCCTCTATCTGACCTTAACCATTTGATCCTTAAACTAGTTTCATTTTCAATTAATGCTTTAAATGCTTTGAATTTGCTAAAGGCCTCAGACTTTTCTTTTTAAAACACAACCCATGTCATTCTAGTGTAATCATCAATTAGAAGCATAAAATACCTCTCACCTTGTATAGTTTATGTTCTGGTAGGTCCACACAAATCTGTATGAATGAGCTCTAATTTCTTCATGGTGGAATATTCCTTCATTTTAAATCTTGTCCTGGTTTGCTTCCCATGTTGGCATTGCTTACAAAGTGTGCTTGATGGTTTTGTTATCTTTGGAATGTCCCTTACAGCTTGCTTTTTACTAATATTCACAAGGTTATTAAAATTTATATGGCCCATTATTCTATGCCATAGCCAAATTTCTTTAAATTGACTCAAAAAACACTTCTCTCCTTTGACTTCTGTAATCATGTATAGATTGTTTGTTGTCTTGTGAGCATTTGCAATTAGTTCTCTTATGTCTCTTTTTCTGATCTCACAACCTTCAGCAAAAAACTTGAGTTTATATCCTTGATCACACATTTGGTTAACACTTAGAAGATTATGCTTTAACCCTTCCACATATAACACATTCTCTATTTTGGTTCTTCCACTATCTAGACTAAGCGTACCTTTTCCTGTTATTCTAATTGTAGTGTTGTCTTTGAACTTTGTTGTGCCTTCATTGACCCTTTTTAACAAGATGAATTTACTTTTATCTCTAGTCATGTGTCTCGAACATCCACTATCAATGAACCATTGTTGTCCTTCATCTATAGCATGGAATGTTGTTTGAATGATCATGGATTCTTCTTGCTTCTTCTTTCAGGTCTTTGTTGGTTATCTTTTCTTTATCACTAGAGCCTTGAACTTCAAATCTTGTCTTATAGATTCAAAAACACTTCTACAATAGTGTGTTATGTGTCCATATTTGTTGCACTTGTGATAGACTATAGCTTCTTCTTAAAAGTTTGATAGGGGAACAAACAAATTGTAGTTTCTGTTAAAAGCTCCATAGGTTCCTTTGTTTCTGCTCTTGACTTCTATATCCTTGGCTCTCTTCATACAATCTAATTTCTTATGACTAAAATGATTGAAATAATAATAATATCCATCAAAATAATTACCAAACCTAGTTTTATTTGCATTTCTTGGAGCAAGTGGTCTCCTAAAGTTTTGTTCTCCTTTGCTTTCTTTGTTGATAGAGCTGGTTTTTGTATTCTAGCCTTCTTCCTTATTGGTCTCTTTTTTCACTGGTTCCTTAAGAGTTTCAACATAGCTCTTAGCTTTCTCTTTTTCCTTCTCATACCTAATTCCTGACTTGTTAGATCATGATCTTTGACTCTCTCAAATCTTATTCAAAACTTGGGTACTTTTCTCAGATTTCAAGTCACTTGCTATTTTAGAATTCACATTTTTTAGATCCCTTTTTAAAGCAACGATCTCAGATTCATACCTTTCACAATCTTCTCCTTTCTTCTTTAGTTGATCCATTAGATCTTCTTCAATTTTCTTTGCTTCTTCGATTTGGACTTTTAGATCAGCAGTTATCTTCTTTGATTCCTCAAAACTTTGTGATATTATGGCTTCTAAGTCCTGACTCTCTTTTTCATACTTCTGAATTAGAAGCTTTTTTTCATATTTTTTTTCTTAAGATCTTTTATCTCTCCTAAGGCACAGATAAGCACTTCTTCTTCCTCTAAGTTTTTTTTACTTGTGTAAGCATTATCTTCTATGGTCATGAACAATGTTTCCTCATCATCACTATCAAAATCACTAGCTCCACTTTCCTCGGATGAGCTATAGTTCCTCCTGGAGTATAAGCTTTTCTTTTATTTCTCAAATCTCTTCTTGTCTTTATTTTGCTTGAATCCCTTATTGAATTTTGGTTTGCTTTCCTCTTCATCACTATTGTCTTTATTCAGGAACTTAGCTACAAAATGACCAATCTTACCATAATTAAAACATTTGAATGGTAACTTACCTTTATATTTACCTGAGTCTTTCTTCAGCGTTCAAATGACTAGAGCTTCTTTTTCATCTTATTCATTGCTTAAGCTATCGCTTGGCTCTGGTTCCTTGGATTTCTCTTTCCTTGATGCTTTGAATGCTACTTCCTTTTTAGATGGTCTCTTTGATTTTGTCCTCATTTCAGAAGCAGTGATAATTCCATGTAGCTCATCCATCTACAGCTTGTCAAGATCTCTCATTTCCTCTATGACAAAGACTTTTGCATTAAATTTTAGTGGTAAATACCTTAGCACCTTTTGGACTATGGTAGACTCCTCTACCTTTTCTCCAAGTCCTCATATCACATTCACAATTTCATCAACTTAGAGAAGATAACTTGCAATGTTCTCTTCTTCCTTCATTTTGAGACTCTCAAACGATCTTATATGAGTTTGAAGTTTGGCTTGTGTAACCTTGCCATCACCCTCATAGATGGTCTTAATCTTCTCCAAAATCTCATTTGCTGACTTACATTGCATAACTTTTACAAACTCAGATTCAAAAAGACCGCATAGAATAACATTCATTGCCTTAGCATTGTTTTCACTAGCCTTCTTTCCAATGAGATCTATTGGTGGTGTTTGTGGCTTTATGTATCCATTTAAAATAGATTACCAAATGTCAAATCCAAGGGCCATCATATATGTTCTCATTCTTTTTCTCTAAAAAGCATAATTGGTGCCATCAAACAATGGTACCTTATTTGTGGGAAAACCTTCCTAACCTTGTGAACTAGCCATGTGTGCTTTACTTGATCTACCTTCTAGCGGTTAAACTATATATGAAAGAACCTACTCCGATACTAATTGTTAAGCACATGCTATTACTGAGATAGGGGGTGAATCAATAATAAATATCTTTTACACTTTTTATTTAAATAATTATTCCACTTAATATATGTAATATAATCAAATCACAACTCACACAACATAAAGTAATAGTGACACAAGATTTATACGTGGAAACCCTTTTGGGAGAAAATCACAGAGAAATAGATCTCAATATAAAAATTCATAGGCACCAACCTACTAGAGCACCAACCCCTTTCATCGAGCACCAACTCAGCAAGAGACACTAATGTCTTCAAAACGAAGGCACCAACCTTCTCAACAAAAATTACTCTTATATCGTTGATTTGTTGTCAACACAACATATGATAGACCACTACTTTATTTCCTTTTGATTCGATCTACACTTGAGTGTTTTCGATGCTATGCTCTACCTTATATTTGTTGATTTGTCTTTTCAATTATTCTCACAAAAATCTGCCTTCAAATATTTTTGCTCTTCTTTTATGCCTTCCACTTTTTGAATCTACAAATTTGCCACTCATTATGCACTTATTTATGACCCACAAAAAGCCACAAATTAAGGTCATGACTCTTCAAGTGAAAAGATCCATTCGAACGGTCACAACTCCTCCCAATAGGTCGGCCAAGGTTGATATTTTCATTGATAATTCCATTAACATTTTCATTCACTTCCGTCGACATTTCCATTCACTTCCATCAACATTTCCATTCACTTTTGACAACAATTCCATTCACTTTTAGCAACAATTCTATTTCACATTTATGTTCAGATATGTTACAATTCTTTTGACATCAATGACAATATTCCAATAATCTGCCTTATCCCAGATAGTAAAAATGGCTTTCCTATATTCTTCAGGAGAGGGCCACAATGGCAATCTAACATTAGGATCATAAATATAAGATAACACCATCCTTTTTTGACATTTTGATGGCTAAAATATGTGGTGTTCTACATGGCTTTATAAACAAACTTATTTATAAATAATGAAAAATCTGAGCCTACAAACAAGATAGAATCCATGTAAGGAGAACTATTTTTGAGTGAGAAATAGTTACTAAAAAGATTCTATCAAAAATTTAAAAAATCCAAAATAACTTCAGTTATAATACTCAAGGAGTCTCTACAATAGACACTAAGATAATATGATTATAACCTCATAAGTAAAGCAAACAAGATGAATCTTACTAAATTTGATGATAATTGAAAAATGAGAACAGAAACATAAATCAATCGACCCCAATTTTCCACCATGAACCCCACACATGAAAAATAAAACATAGGAATTTGTTTTTTCTCCTTTTGAATCAAATTCAAACATATTTACATTTTGTTTAGAGTTTTAGTTGATGTTTGTCAAAAAAATTCCAACAAATCACTCTTCAGGATCAAGCACAAATAACTTGCACGTTTTAGGTAAAATTATCAGCATTGATTCTAGTTCTAGTATATGAAAAATTTATTGATGAAAATTATCTAATTCAAAGTTTAAGTCTTTTTTATTTGATGTGTATAATTCCTAACTTGTTTGACCCCATCTTGATCATTTCATTTATGTTTCAAAAATATAAGAGACTCTACATCAATAGAACAGACTTAGATGATTCGTAGTACTTACTAAGCACATACCTATTGGATCAGATCTTTATCAAGTTCATCCTTAGTCAAGAGCATGTCAGCACTAGGATTATGATAGAACATGAACTCATGATCACCATCACTATGCAATGTTACAAATGCAAGTGTTGTTCTAGCATTGCTATCAAACAAGAAACCCTTGCCAACCACATTGTTTTCTTTTAAAATTTCTGCAACATATGTCCAAACTCATCATCCCCAACTTGCAAAAAATGAAATTGGTTCAAATGTATTGTTGGTCTACCATAAGAAGAAAAACATTATAGCTAGAAAAATCATCTGTGTGATATTTCAAACAAATGGAAGAAGAGATTGTAGGCATCAGGTAGGATTTATTGTTAATCATCAGCCATGCTATATTTTCTATATCATGCCAAATGAATAGTATAAAAGAAAATAAGGTTTGAATAGATGAATTTTATAATAAATTATAGTGAGAAAATGCAAGATTATGAATTGGCTGGTAACTGAATTCAACCTCATTTATATACTACTGAAAGATTCCCTAAGATGGTACAATACCTTCCCAATGAATGCTGCAAGAAATAAATTTGACCTCAACGTACAAAAGGATATTATTAAACATTTATAAATAATTAAAGTTATGCTTTTACAGGTGGCAGTTGAGTTTATCTATAGCAATGTTTCTATTTCTAGCTATTTTCTATAGATATTTAGGTAATTGGTTGAGTCAACAATCTTTCCTGTAATAACATCTTCACAATTTTGTCCAATTAGAACATAATTAAATAGGGTTTTTCATATTTTTGGTTAATAAATGCACAAGTTATTTATTGGAGAACTACAACATATAAAATAATAAATTTTTATTGGTCTAGAAAATAAAATTTAATCAAGAGTTAAAATGAATAGAATCCATTAGTTATCCCTTCGGGACTAACAAGAGTTACGTCATAGTTATAGAACTTACCTTGTGTTAAAGGGTTTGTTTGTATATATTAAAAATGATTTTATATATAGTATTAGTTGTAAAAAATGTTCATAATAAATTTTAACTTTGATTATTTAATGATATGTATGTAATCATGCATACAAATTATAATTTGTTTTGGATATGTAATTGTACAGGGTGTTACAATAGTAGGTCTCTTATTTTTATGTTTGCTTACAGTTTGTGGAGTAGTGTTTGCTACAACAAAATGATGTAAAATAGTATTATGGTGTGCTTTAATGGAAAAAAAGTCATGAAGTGGCTTTAGAACCTGTATCTAGTTAAAATAGTGGTTGCATTGAGTGGTTAATGAGTGATTGGCAGAATGAAAATTGAAAGGCATAGTAAAAGAATTTTTTTGAATCTTTTTCTAAAAATAAAAAGTTTTTTTAATATAAAAATCCATGCTTTGATGGAATCACTTTCTAAGTATAAAAGTTGTTGGTGGGATTATTGCCCAGTCCAAGTAAAAAGAAAAAAGAAAAAAAGAATTGGCCATATCATTAATTAAACTCTGTGTTGGTGTCTTATTAAGCAATTTTGATGCTTGTATTTTTCCAGTTGCTAGATTTGGAATAATCAATTAAGCTATATATATATTTTTTATAGATAGTGGGTTTATAGGACTTGTGTCTGATAAAAACAAGAATATATACATAAAAACACTAGCCAAAATATTTTCATTTCATTTCCATAATATAGGTTGAGTTACAAAAAACTTAAAATGTATTAGTAGGGTGAAAAAAACCAAAAAAGTAGTATCATATCAAAAAAATAGAATTCACCAATTTGTATGATTTCAATAAACTTGAAAGTAGACACAGATCTGGGACAATCCCCAGCCAACAAAGGATGCTTCACAAAAGCTGAATCAACAACCACCACATTGGAACCAAGAACTATCGAGGCAGACAAAGTGTTTAATTGTTTGGACTTGCATTTGTCTACAACCAAATGTTTGTCTAAAGCCATGGTAACTATTGATAGAATCTATCTGACCATCCATGGAGGAGAAGGAAAAATGTCATGAAACACAAGCATGGCCAAGAATTTGACAGATTCAATCTTTTGGTGAGAAGGCAATTAACATGCATGTGTTTCAAAGCATGCAAAGGAAATAAAACATTGTTTAAAGGTGGAGAGAGAAATAATAAACTAGATAATCAATTTGACTTTATCTCAGAAACCAGGGACTGAATGTAATCATGGAGAAGAGGTAATCTCCTTTCTAAGTCCCTGAACATGACCATTAACACAAACCCAAACTTGTCTTTCCCGGAGAAGGGTAGAGATTCTCTTTGATCACCATTAAGGGTTATTATAGCTTCATCCAGGCTGACCTTGAAGACTAAATTAGCAAAGAATTCAACCAAGGATTTCACCTTCTCTTTGTCAAAGATAGAACATGATGTTGTTAGAAAATTTTGAGGCAACCATCAAACTAACTTTGATCATGTTAGTAGTGGAAAGGAATTCTTCCCCGATGATAGAAAGGATAACATTGAAAACTTGTTCAAAAGGAATCCAAAAGATATTGTACAAACAATGAGACAATACTCTATTAATGAACGCCATTTATGCTTTTTGGCATGAACATAGAACTAAAGAATGAGCTAAAGCTTCTTACACAATAGGATCTATTAAACTTTGAGTAGAATTAGATGACAAGAACAAAGATTTCAAAACCAGGTTATGGAAAAAAAACCATGCTGGGAAGGAAATAAATAAACATGAACCAATCATAGACAAAATATGATGGTGACAGAGGCAAAGAAAGAGAAAAATGTTCAATTAATTGTCAATATCAATGCCTAATCTCATTAGCGAAACTTAATTATGATTATCAATGATAAAATCTATTGATTGGTCGATTGTAATATTCACCAAAGCATTAGAAATCTTATTCATTTATTAAATTATGTTATTACAACATGTGTGATGACATTTATAACATATGTGATGACATTTTTTTATTGATGTGATCAATTTCAAAGTGATGAATTTAGTCAACACTCATTTATTAGTGTTTAATGATTTGACAAAGGGATTTCATGACATAGATTGAATTTGAAAAGACTCATCATACCATTCAAAGTCAGATAGGGTAGTCTCCTAGAACTATCATAGATGTCAGATATCAGGAGAGCTCGACCTAATGGGATATCATGACATCATTCAGAGTCAGAAAGATGAGTTCTCAAGACCTATCAAAGATATCAAATCATGAGAGAGCCTAGCCCAACGAGGACTCGCCACATCATTCATAGTTAGAGAATAGTCCCTCAGACCTACCATAGATGTCATTGCTTGAAATACCTCAACCTAGTGAAAGATCATCACATCATTTAGAGTTAGAAAGGTGAGATCCCCAAATCTATTAGAGATATCAAAACTTGGGATAACTAGACCCAATGGGAAATTGTCATGCTATATAATATGAAGATGAATTAGTTGCCACTTGTGACCCAAAAAGCTCAAAATAAAGTATGAGTGGTTAGCCAAAACTGATTGGGGTGTGCCAGAAATCCTTGAGTGACACATCATCCTACATAACATAAATCTATGGAGCACATAGATATGCTTAACCAATGACCTTTAATAAAAAATAATAATATAGGAGTGACACATGTCAAAAAGCATGGGTTAACTGAGGACACTCTAAGGGATGTGGCCATGTGCTTGCCATTAATAGAATGGGAAGTTGGACCTGATTGGATAGTTTTGAAAAACATCATATCACCATTGCTACATCCATTAAATGATGTAGGATCATGGGTTCTGAATCCAATTCTAAATTTGGAAATAAAATGAGAAAATCTTAGCACCAACTCGAATTTGAAATTTAGATCAAGTGAGTTGTCAAATGATGTTAATGCAAAAATATTCATGCACAAGCCTTTAAAGCCTAAAAAAGGCCCATTGATGATTACCAATAACAATATAGAAATCCAGGCAGTCGTTACCTTAATTTTTTCCACGTGTAGATCCATGCATTGCACGAAAAAATGAGATAGACACATTTTAACTATTAAAAAAATTAAATTATGTGTGTAATATAAGCATAATATGCTCTTAAAAAAATTGCAATTATAAATTTAAATGTTATAATGAGAAAAAGGTGAATAGCCTTGAACAAGTCAAATATATAACTAAATATATAAATAATTAAAAAAAATGTAAACTTTTCAACAATGAATACAGTGGGTTGATCAAATTTTGAGTAAGTTATCAAAGTATGGAAACTAAATCAATAAAATAGTTTGAAGACTCAAAACAATCATTGAGTTTGTATGTCACAATGCCTGCTTGAAACTTCAAAATAAACATCACCTTAATTTTTTTCAAGTAGTAATAGACCTTTTTAAATTTTATAAGAACTACTAAGTAGTATTTGTTTGCTTTTGGCATATCATGGCGATAACATTGCAAACTGATTTTCATGAGAAAATGTTCCTAGAATCTACTTTCTTTCTCAAAGCATGAAACTCATTATCCTCCGTGATAAAATTGAGTGCTTTATGTTTGACATGTAAGCTTTAATGAATGGTTTTCTTTTTTGTCATTGTTACTTCATTATCTTGTGAATCTTACAGAGCCTAGCCTAATGAGAACTGGCTCTATCAATCAGATTTAGAAAGACTAGTCTCTCAATCCTGTTAAAAAAGTTAGAGCATGGGAGAGTGTAGTCGAATGAAAGATCATTGCATCATTTGGAGTCATAGAGGTCAATCCCCTAGACCTGTTATAGATGTTAGAGTTAAAGAAAGGCTATCCCAATGGGAACTTTCCATGTCATTTGGAGTTAGATAGGGCAGTTCCCCAGACTTATCATAGATGTCAGAGCCTGGGAGAGCCTGAATCAATGGGAAGTTATCATGTCATATAATGCAATGATGAATTAGTTGCCACTTATGACTTAAAAAGCTCAAAATAAAGTATGAGTGGTTAACCAAGACTAATCAGGGTACATCTTGTGTCCTTGGGTGACACATCATCTTGCCTAAGATAAAGGCATGGAGTGTGAAGCCATGTTTAGATGGTGACCATTAATAAAAATCTAATAAATTGCTGACATGTGTCATAAAGTGGGGACTAGTTGAGGAAAATCTAAGGTATGTGGTTACATGCCTGTCATGCACTTGCCATTAATATAATGAGAAGTTGGACTTGATTGGATAGTCTTAGAAAATATCCCATAACCAATGCTATATATGTTTGGTAGTAGAAGATCATGTATTTTGAATCTAATTCTGAATTTGGAAGTAAAAGGAGAAAATCTTGCCACCAACTCAAATTTAAAATTCATAGCAAGCACACTGCCAAATGACATTAATGTAGGGACATGTGTGCACAAGCTTTTAAATCCTAAAGGAGGCCCATTAACAATTATCATTGCTACCTTAGAAGAAATTTCACATTTCTTGTTTTCAAATTCACAAAGAACTCATGTATCCTATGCTTTTGACAGCTAAAAGTTTTCTAATCCATTTTATGTTCTATTTCAATGGCCACTACATCCTCTAACTCGAAGCTCGATATTGAGTACTAAGACACCACTTTCGTTGCTAGTTTAACTAGGTACACGCATTACAATGACATATTCATAGTAATCAAAGATTGCTCTATGTTTGAAACGTAAGCTTTAATGAATGGTTTTATTTTTTGTCATTATTACTTTATTGTCTTGTTAATTTTGTAGAGCCTAGCCCAATGAGAACTTACCATGTCAATCAAAGTTAGAAAGGCTAGTCTCTTAAACCTATCAAAAACGTCAGAGCCTAGGAGAGCGTGACCTAATGGGAGATCACTGCATCATTTAGAGTTAAAGAGGCTAGTCCCTCAGACCTATCATAGATGTTAGATCTCAAGAGAGCCCAATCCAATGAGAGATCACCACATCATTTAGAGTCATAGAGGGTAGTCCCCCAGACCTATCATAGATGTCAGAGCCTAAGAGACCTTAGGCTAATGGTAGATCATTATGTTATTTAGAGTTATAAAGGTGATTCCCCTAGATATATCAGAGATGTCAAACCCTGGGAGATCCTAATGCAATGGGCACTTATCACATCATTTAGAGTCAGAGAGGGGAGTGCCCAGTACCTATCAGAGACTAGGAGAGCTGGTCTCAATGGGAGATTGACATGTCATTCATAGTCAAAAAGGTGAGTCTCATAGACCTGTTAGAGATGTCAGAGCCTAAAAAAGCCTAGCTTGATGGGAAGTTGTCACATCATATAATGCAAAGATGAACTAGTAGCCACTTGTGACTTAGAAAGCTTAAAATAAAGTATGAGTGGTTAACCAAGACTAATTGGGGTATAACATGTGTCCCTAGGCAACACATCATATATGGAGTGTGAAGCGATGCGTAAATGATGACCATTAATAAAAATCTAATAGATTGATGATACATGTCTAAAAGTGGGGACTAATTGAGGAAATTCTAAGGTATATGGTTGCATGCCTACCATGTACTCACACATTAGTAGAATGGAAAGCTAGACCTGATTAAATAGTTTTGGAAAACATCACATCACCAATGCTATATCTGTTTGGTGGTGGAAGATCATGCATTCCAAATCTAATTCTAGATTTAGAAGTAAATGGAAAAAATCTCACCACCAAATCAAATTTCAGAGTCATAACAAGCGAGTTGACAAATGACATTAATACAAGGATACAAGTGCACAAGCTTTTAAAATCTAAATGAGGCCCATTAACGGTTACCATTACTACCTTAGAATAAATTTTGAACTTCTTGTTATCAAATTCACAAAGAACTCATGTATCACATGCCTTTGACATTTGAAAGCTTCCCAATTACTTTTTTATTTGCTTTGAATGGCCGCTACATCCTCTAACCCAAACCCTGATCCTAAGTACTAGGACACCACTTTTCTTACTAGTTTAACTAGGTACAAGCATTATAATGACATATTTAGAGTAATCAAGTAGGTCCTCAGGGACTCTAGTGATGTTAATGACTAGCTGACCAAATATGAGGATGACCTTTGGTCCTATAAAAGATGAAAACTCCATAGATCTATGACTAAACTAGAGGAATTTCCCTATGCAGACCTGTTAGGTGACATCCTTCACAAGGGCATCTGAGTACAAGATGGTGTTAATGATTGGGTGCATTCACCCACTTCTCAATAATAAATTATCGACATATCTGAGAATGCCTTCAAGGCATATTACTCCCTCTTGAACTTTTTTTTCTCATATGATGTAATAGTAGTATCGATCTAGATGAATGATCACCAAATCTATATTATCATTTAGGATTGAGTTGAGAACCTAGGCTCTAAGTGGGTCAACAAATAAAAGATTAATGATTACATAGTACACTCCTTTTGAGAGGAGGTATGAATAGGCATGATCCTTCTGAACTAGTTGTTTAAAGACTTGGACTGCCAGCATGTCAACAAGCTATGGGTGCCCCTACTACACATGATTTTGACTGGCTCTGACATCTTAGACCTTAGAAAATTGATCAACTTCAAGTTGGTCTAGGCCATTACAAATGCCCAAAATGGGGATGATTTCTAAATGATGATGTAATTACTCGATGCCATTTGTGGAATGTTCTCATTCAATCTGTTAGTATTTCTTACATGGGTTCTTAAAGGCCAAACTATCCACATGGATTTCTTCAAGATCTATGGTTACCTCTTCTACCAACATGTTTGGGACATCTATGAGTATTTCTACCTGGTGGTGTATAATAAAATCAATAAAGCTTCCATACCTTAGCTCTCAAAGATAATGTAGGACTCCATCATAGCCATAGGGGATTATCGGTTGTATAAAATAACATAGTGGTCTGAGTCATAGGCTTCATGCAAGACCACATATGCTTATCATACTATGTGTTTGACCACCTAAAAGAGTAGGAGATCACCTATCAACTAGTGAATGACATATTTGGCCATTTGTATAGTGTCAGTAAAAGAAGTACCCTTCACTAACCATCATGATATGGGCACATTTACGATAACTTTTCCTCCATAAAAAAGGTGGCAGTCAAGTGAGACTCCTTCACTCTAGCAAAATGCAAGATTAAATAGTGGGACCTTAAAGAGGTGATTCAATCCCACTTATTATAGTATGGATCTCGACTAAACATCAACTATGACTATCAGGTTGAAGACAATAATGAACTTTATCTAGATGTTGTCAATGACCAAAAGCTGTAATCTTAGATAGCAACTAAGAGGAAGAAAAATGGGAAGAAGGCTCAAGTAGGGTGCTTGTCAACCACGTCACCTCTTGCTCAGCCCATAGAGGACTTGATTACAACTTATTTGGCTATCTCATGGAGAATCTTGAAGGACGTCCTGCCACCTTTTCCTCCTCAAGTTGCACCTTTACCTCCTCTAGTCATTTCTTAAGCTATGTTTCCATCAACAGCCTTAGTTCCTCAAGTTTCAATTCTACCAGTAGCCTCAATTCCTCAAGTTCTACCTCCATCTCTTTCGCATGCTCCTCCAGCCATCTTAGAGAGAATCTTAAGGGGTGTAACACCACTTTCTCCTCATTAAGTTGCACCTTCACCTCCTCTAATTGCTCCTTAGTCTCCACTTCCACCAACAACCCCAGTTACTCAAGATCTGCTTCTACTAATAGCCCTGGTTCCTCAAGCTTCACCTCTACCTCCTTCACATGCTCTTGTCACTGTGCCTCTACCTCCTCTAATAGTGCCTTTCACTAGGCCCTAATAGTCCCAAACTCAGACTACATGGTGTCAGATAGCCCTAAGTTTATCCCACTCAACCATCAACATTACAACCTCTAAGATTTGATACTGGGGATAGCTCGATAGCAAACCCCAAATGTGGCACTCAATGGTCACCCATCAAGGGTCGCCCACTCACTCCTACATCTCCTCTTATTTCCCTTCTGCCCCTTGCTCTTTCTATGTTTTGACTCCTTGTTTTATCACTTGCTAGTTCCTCTCTGACCTCATCATTTTCCCTTCTTTTCCCTTCATATTTCACCCAAATACCCTTGAGCTTTGTCCTTTTGAGTGTTATCACTTCACTTATCCCTTCCACTCTACCCATATCATAGCTAGGAGTCTTCTTAGTGCCTTCTTTAGGCATGCCCTCAACAACAAGTGTGGATACAACTTTTATGAGTTTATCGACTCTATCAAGGACCCTCCCAATTCTCACTTTAATCAGCCTGATGATTCCTTCTATGTTTCCAAGTCAGTTGCCATCAGCGCCTATAGCCCCAAATGTCATAGCCAAACTATCTATTGTAGCACCCATAGCCAATCCAAAGAAGAGGCTAAAGAAGAAACAAAATGTGACCCATCTTTTGAATCCTCCATCCCAATAGTAGGAGCCTAGCGACTAGTTCCCCAACCTGCTCTCTCCCTTTCTCAAGGCCCCACTAGCTTCACCTTCAACCAACCTATCTCATCTTTATTGTTCCATAATCCATTCATGGGGCCAATCCTATCTCAGGTAAACCTGACCTAGGAACTATGGTGAGCTCAATTATTTCCATGGGCTTTCCCTTTCATTTTCCCTCCCTTCACCCCCATGCCCCCTCTACCTTCACTCCTTTCCTTTGTTACTACTTCCATTTCTTCCATCTCTCTTCCACCTCATCTTGTATCTTTCACCACCATTATATCCACACCTCTTACACCCCTAATATCCCAATGGATGGTGCCAAGATCACATAATCCATATATGGATGTCCAAGGGGACCTGGATGTGTAGTGGAGTTTTGAAAGAGCCTCTAGGAGCATGAAGATGATGCTCACTCAAAGGTTTGTCCAAGAATGGAATTCAATGATATGGTAGACCCATTAGAGTCTATTTTCCCACACCAAGGTGAGAACTTCTATTGGGGAATAGAATATATTTGAGGACCCATTGTCCATCCTTTGAGCTACCTGTGGCATGTCTAAGAAACTATTTGAGGACATGCAGAGCCAAGTATAAAATCTTGAGGTTCAAGTGAAGAAAACATTCCTAGTCAAATTAATTAGGCAGGTCAAGGATGCCCTCCTATTAATTTTATCAATCTTAGGGAAAGTAATGGGGACTTAGGATAAGACTGATTCACTTATACATAGGACACACGCCTACATGGGAAGAATCACAAAGATTGATGGGAAGTGTCAAAAGCTATAGATCATGGTCAATAAGGGGATGTTCTCAGAGTTCAAACTAATGCCTACCTTAGATTTGGTGTTGTACCAAACTTATGTCAGAAACATGAGAGCAACGATAGAGGAGTGGCTCACCTTGGCTTGTACTACTATAGAACCTTATAAGAGCATAGAAGAAGATACTAATATACTTTTGAGAGGTCAATATCTCAATGTTATTCTACCTGAATGGCACTCTACTCAACTAAGGATAATTTAGAGTCTACCTGGGTCAATTCAACCAGTTTATGAGGGAAAAAGTGACTAAGGTAAATCAAAAAAGAGCCTAGGCATTAATGGATCTATCAACTCATTACACTACGAGAATCAAATAGGTTTGAGGAGTCTAGGCCTTAATGGAAGTATTTTTTCAAGTATCCTAAAGATTGGTAACTCAGGCTGAGGTGATCTTCAGGGAGCCTCCAATAAACTTGGCTAAGCTAGATAATCCATTTGATCTCATAGTAATTGCACTGGAATCTGGGAGTACCTAGTCGAGGCAGTTGGGAGTCGATGCCTCTTAACTACCTCAAAATGTTTGGATATAGTCCCCATAGATTTGTTGTAGGTTTGTTCAAATTTATTTTGGTTTAATTTTTTGAAATATGGTGTGACTGTACTGAGTGGCCATCATGGCCTAGGATGAGATCTTCATGCTTGTTGGACGTGAGCCCCAATCCTTACCTATTTATAAAAGATTCATATTTTATTTTAGGGTTGACCAAAAAAATGGTCAAAAGTGTTATAGGATTATTTCTAGTTCCTCTCTACACTCTAGACTATAATGATGACCTAGATCAATTATTTTAGTAGTTTTTCATTTTTTTAACAAATACAAGTTTTGTTTCTACAAAATTGTCTTTTTTTTGTGTTTGATTTCATTTCATTTTCATGTTTAAATTATAAATAATGCTATGATTGATTGAATTAACACTTTTCCATTTTATGTATGTTGTGATTATGATGTGCTTAGCTATTGTATTCTCTATGTTAGTTCTTTCGTTCTCTTTTAATAAGTAGTGATCATTCATGTGCCTACGTACAAGTTTTCATATGGTGTTTATGTGTTCTTGATAATAAACCCCTAGTACTAATATCGAGTAGGAATTCATATTGAAGGCATACTTTCCATCAGACTCTCTTCACTGTATATTTATGGAGGTAGAACTCTAGTGAAACTTGGTCTTCAATAGTATAGCTTTGGCACATTACACTAAAAACTAGCTTCAATGAAATATGTTAGCTCAATTTTCTATTAAACCACTTGATATTACTATAAATTTAGTATATTTTAAATTTAATTAAAATTCCAAGGAATCCCATTTAAAATGATGCCATATAGTCCTTATCCCTTAGATATCTTTTATTCATATGGTTATCTTAATGCCATCCATGTTCCAAGTGTATAAAAGTATTTCATAATCCAAACTAGATAAGCATATGTTTCTCTATTGACACTCTAATCAATATAATTAATTATAAATATAGATTTTTCATGTATTCATACTTTAAATTGAAGTGCATTCATGTCCCCATATAAGAATGAATCTCAATCATAAGCTTTAACCTTATATACTGCATTGAAATAGATAACTAACTTAAATCTCTTAATTGTGAAATCATTCCAATCCAAATAAGAATATTAATAATATCTTAAACCTAATAATAACTCCAATATCCACTTTGCTTGATTACATAATTTTATTCTTCCAATATCTACATAGAGTTATATTATTATTGGAAGCAACTATTAATCAAACAGGTAACTCAAGGTACTCCAACATTTATGCATGATTATAATGAAATTGAAATAATTTCTTTTTTATGCCCTCATAAATTATAAATTTAATATTCAACTAGATAATTACCCTCAAGATTGGATGCAATCAGTCCCAAAAATATGTATTTATATATTCATGAAATAACAGAACCCTTTGAAAACAAATGTAAATACCCAAGTTCTTTCATAAATATATTATTACAGTAATAACTATGTTAGCCAAGACTTGAAAACAAAGATCTGACTAATTTCAAATATCGCAATACAAGCCCATTTGGATAGGGGTTCCCCATATTTTAAATATGAAAACAATGATGTGATACAACCGCATGACAAAATCAATAACCTTCCCTGAGGTCATTACCTTTGAAGAATTCAAACTAGTAAATGAAATTAAACATAGAGTAAGAGATTACAACCACCAAACTAGAATTAGGGTTTCCACTTTGCTTACTTGAAAAGATTACACAAATTATAATAAATGCAATAGTAGATCAACAAATACATAACATTCCTAGAATGATAAAGAAATATTTTCCTTTGAATGACAAGTTCTTGGTTTATTTGTTAAACCTAATAACCTTTAAATAATGCCATAAATTTAGTTAGACTATGATAAACCATCTAAAAAAAGATCGCAAACTATTTCAAAACTATCAAACAATGTCCCAAGGAATGCACTAAGTTTATAAAAATAATGTTCATCATAAATAAATGAGAATTGAAGATCAGAATAAGTTTTTTAGACACCTTTGATGAAGAGAAATACAATGTTAAAACAATCTTCATGAAATTGAGTCCTATCACACAAACCATTGCCAAGCCAAAAGACACGATTACTATAAATAAGTTAGCTTTAACAAAAATAGAGATGCAACTAAAATAATCTCATTGCACTTATTTATATTCAACATATGCCTTAACTAAATCTTGAGCTTTTCCTTTTGACAACAAAACTTTAGCATGTACACATCTATAGTTAGACAAGGAGTATGTTGGAACAAGAATGAAACATCTATAAAGTTATTAAAAGATTGACTTGATTTCTTAAAACTAAAAATTACTTCGTGATCAAAACCATAATTGAAACATAATAATCAATATTAAGTATATAGTTCACACTAAGAGTATTAGAAATATGATACCAAAAATGACTCCATCTTATAGAAATTATTTACAAGTCTAGCTTTGTCATTCAAAGCTATATTTATAAGTATTAAGAAATGTTAATCCACCATAATCAAACATAAAAAGATATAATTCACAAGTGTCACTCATAATTGAGTTCTCTTCCTAAAATAACATTCAAAACTATAACAACAATTTATTTGTACAAAGCCATATACAAGAAGTAAATCACAGAAACTCAATCATTACATAAAATTTAGAGACAATGCTTAAGACTAAGTTTGTTTATGGAAGCATCATACTTAAAATAATATATACCAATCATTACCATTTTAACACAACTTTCTCAAGATTGAGAATAAAATTTTCCAAGCACAATGCATTAAACCAAGGCTCAATTTCTTACACTCTAACAAATTAAAATAAGAATATACAAGATGTAAAAATGTGTTACTACATAAGTCATACAATACTAGTTTATCAATCAACTTCTGATTCATACCTAAATCTAACTAGAATGGGCTTATACCCTAAAGTTCATATAGTCACATCAAAAGTGATGCAGAGTAAACATTGATAAGATTCAAATGATTCTAGATTACATAAGATCACTAACAATGATATGATGCCTTATAAGGTCATTACCATCCTAACACTATCATTGCTTCAACTGAATACAAGGTCACACACATAGATAAAAACTAAGACATAATAATATTATCTAGAAACTTTGTTGTGGAATCATCTAAGAAAAAATGAGAGTAATATGGACCCAACCATGGTTGGCCTTTACCGCCCAATCTATCAGTCATAATATTGAAAAAGTTGTTCAAACAAGAGAACAAATATATAAAGGTGAAAAAGAGTAACATGTAAGAAGAGCTTGGTTGTACTAAACAAAATATCTATACTTTTGTTGTTCCTATCATTTTCAAAATTGTAAACATCTTCACTTAGATTATGCTCTCAAATAAGTATCTTACACTCTACAATATATATGCATGATGTTCTATATACTCAGTTGTTCAACATTCTACAAAGAAATGAAAAACAAGGAGAGCATCAGTCTCTATTAAAATCACTAGGTATAGAAAACTAAACATAAAAAATAAAAAAATAAAAATAAAGAAAATAAAATAAACACTACACACATATAATAATGAACATATTGCTTGACTCTAAAAAAATTCTAGATTGTAATCAATGCGAGCACTAAACCTGTTACATTGTTTTTTGTCTACGCTAATTTTTTTCATAAAAGCAATCTAATTTTTTTTTTACAAAAGATAAGAAGTACTTACTAATAGATCTGATGACATTGTTGGCAACAAATGTGAAGCTGCCATGTAGTTAAAATCATCGTAGCAAAAATGTGATAGTTGATATATGTTACTTGTAATTGAATGAGATTTTAATGAGTTCTAGGAGCTTTTCGCTTTGGAGTGTTTCATTCAAAATGCAATCTATTTGTCTATTTTCTATCTGTACAATGTATTGCAAGGAATGCTGGTATGAATACATTTGATTTTGCTGATAATTTATGCATTATGCATGATCATCTATTAAAGGGGTGCTAACCATGATCATTGACTTGTAATAGTTGTAGAATGGCTGGAAAGGTGATGCATAAACATTTTTAACTTTCAAGAGTCCTTTAACCTTAAAATAAAAAAATAGAAGTTGTCATATTCTTAAACTATTAAAATTTTATTGTTTGTTTATAACCTTCTTTTCTCACTAAAAGTAACGAGTTAGAGATCAATACTAGACTCAACATTGTTTTTTGCTAAACTTTTCAAATAAGCTTTTGTATACTTGTTTAATATATCCAAAAATGTAGACTACCCTACATGAAGCAAATGGGTGCCTTTGATACTGTTTCTGACAATATTATTGAAAACACTATTGGTGTCTTCATTGTTGACAATATTTCTTGAACATGAGAATATACAAGTTTATAATTGTCATTTATGACAAGCTACAAAGCAATTATTTAATGTCAGTATTTTGGAAAAGAAAGTGGTTATGCATATGTTATCTCAAAGTTAGTAACATTTCGAAAGATGAAAAAATAAGAACTATAATCTTCTAGTATTAGCATTTATAATTGTCATGTCTTCTTTAGTTTTGCCATCTTTGACACAGAGCTCATATTGATTGTAATGTTTTTGATACTTGACTATCACAGTAACTAATGAATCCAATGCATATGCATTACTTGATTGCACAAGATCATGTATAGTGATGTATGGAGTGAGTTTGTGCTCTTTGCACATAATTGTAATGTTTTCCATAGTCGATTTCATTTTCAATACAATACAACATTCAACATTCCCTCTTTCATATTGACTTCTACTTTTTATCACAAAGTATATAATGTAGAGACTATTGCTAGCTAAAAACTAGGGCAAGAACTTGTCAATAAATTTATTATTGATATCGACAGTTATTTTCAATTAACCAAATTTGTCAACAAGATCTACATGCACTATTTCTGCCTTCAATGGCTAATTTGGATTCTTTATGAAACTAGGACCATAGACAACCAATACATCACCTTCAAAAACATTACCAATTTTTTTGTTAAGAGGTCAATGATTGACATTAGTATGTTTTGCCCTACATTTGTACTACAACAACGGTTTTGAAATCAAAACCATGAAAACAAATATTTTATATTATTATACAATGACATTTTTCTTCTTTGTTTCAGTTAAAAAATTAAAAGCAAATCACAAGTTTCATGCAAAAAAAATAATAGACTACTTGTTATGAATGATAAGGCTCCATAGCAAGTCATGCAAATAGAAAAATTACCATTTCTTTGGTCTTTGTTGCTTCTTTTTTACTTTTAGGTCTATACTTTGTTGCTTTGATTCTATGTTGTTTGCTATTTATTTGGTTTGCCTTCGTTTGTTGGTCGATATTTTCCCCGCTCACATATCTAATTTTTTATTTATGGTACGATGACATTATCAACATCTTGGATTTTTTAATTGTTAAAGAGAAAAAATGAAACAAAAAAGAAATTGTCACTAAGCAAAGATAACTAATTTATCACAATCGAAAAATAAAATATTATCATTTTGCTACTTTCATTTCTCATGTTTGCAGTTGCTCAATGTATTTGGTTGGATATATAGCCACCTTCTTGGATATGTTTTTCAACTTTCATAAGCATATTTTCAATTCAAAGATGAAAAATAAAAATAAAAATGCATAATATAAGTGATGTGTTTTGTCTATTGCTTTGAGTATTTCTCTGTTCACATGTATAGTTTTACCCATGTATTATGACAAAAGCTTTAGATCTTCTATATATGACATTGTAACTAGTAAATAGTAAGAAAAAAAATCACGAGCATGCAAAATCAATAACTTGTGATGTCCAAAAACAAATTATTACCAATTCTAGCATGTTTTATCATGCAATTTCTATTTATTAAACAATGCACATGTCTAGCTCCATATCCAGTTTTTTGCAAGTTTTTTTGGATTGCATCAACAGCTTAACATTGCATAATGCAAGTGGCACACAATTTTTTTTTTTGTTCATATGTTTCTTCATTTTCTTTTGCTCTTACTGGTTTAATTTACTATCAATTATCGAGAGTGACAAATTCCATTTTCCAGTTATACTTGGCATATACAAATGACATTGCATAGAATAAATAATAAATTTTTGTGTATTTGTAAAGTAATTATTGTTATTTTATCAAATAAAAAGCCAAAGGCAACATGCACGATGGTCTATCCAATATACATCACAAACACTTAATCGAGTATTCTAGATATTCACATTTGTCCAAAAGTGATCTATTAAAGTCCCTGCATTTGTTATTGGCATATTTGATATTAAAGAATAACCATGCCTATGCATTATTTTTAAAAGTCATTGTATAGATATTATTTCCTAAATCATGTCAATATTGAAGTCATCAACAAATATGATATTGGTTTTAGGTGGAAATCCAACAACTATTGTATCTATGAATACCAATACATCATCTATTAGCACATTCGGTACCAAGTAAATATTTATTATCTGTATCCATTTATCTAAATATGATATATCATGTGCCATAGTCTTCATGTTCGATGTAGTGAACACTTTGTTGTTTCTCAATATAATGTTTTTTTAAAACACAACATTATTCCATGCACATCGATTGACTGGTGGCAGTCAAAATTTTGTGTAAGAACGAAAGCATTTTCTACTTGCTTAGTTCTCATTTCTTGGAAACATAAAATGATTGCATCTATACTCTCATATTCATGTGTGACGTATTCCAAATGTAATTGCAAAATTTGTGTATTCAACAAGAAAACATTGAATTTATCCCATGTTTGAAGAACATTGACAAAAAATAACAACCACTGTGTATAAGTTTCTAGTATTTACATCCCAGTATTTACTTTATTTCACATCATAAAGTTGTCAAGTTCTAGTTTATTTACAAGATATAATGATTTAATGTTTTTTATTCATGAAATCATAGTATAAACAAGTCTGTGCCACTTGACACTGATATGATCAAACACTAATGCTTCTATCGTAAGCCCTTGTGATCTATGTATTGTTCAATCACATGCTATTTGTATTGGAAACTATTTATGTATCATGGCCATAGTTTTTCTAATGTAAATTTTCCTTGAGATTATTTTTATTGGAGTCCACTTTTCTACAATTTGGTAATTGTAAAAGCTTTACATTTTTTTTACGTTGCAATGCTCCAATTTTAATGTCATTGAATTTTATCCAAACTATATCTACTTTTCCAAGTGTATAATGCTTGATAATTACAACAACACCATTCACTAATCCATCTTGTATATCATAGTTTCCACTAATCAATTCCACCAATATATTAAGTTTCAAAATAATTGTATCAGGCAAGCAACTATTTTCATTATTTGTAACAATTTCATCACATAAATATGTTTTTTTGTCAATATAATTCAATGTATAAGTCTATTCATTGAAAAGGTCAAGCATTTTTGCATTATGTTTTTTAACATAATCATTATTATAAAACAAGAATGGAAATGTTGGTTCATGTTGATGTTTAAAACTGGGCTTTGTTTCAGACACCAACAATGGGAAGTTTCAAGATGTGGGACATGCTACTTGAAACAACCTCCAGATTTTTAAGAAGCTAGTCTCTTCTTTATATCAAGTGTTGGGGGAAAAAGGGATAGGAATTTAAACAAAAACACAAATGCAAAGAAAGAAAATATAACTATGGTGATGCACCTGAATGTAATTTTGATCCTTAATCCTAAGCACAGTGAAACTATATGTAAGATTCAATTACATTAAAGAGCAGACGAGGCATGATCAATGTAAAAGATAGAAATAATAGAAACAGAGGCTCGCAGCTTAGACTACTTTCATAATGATATAGGAAATATCAACAAAGGCATAGAACTCTATCTTCTTATTAATTCTCCAGCCACATAAAAGGCACAGAAACATGCACAGTTACATAAACTTTACACTTAAGAAAATAGAATAAAGGCAAATGATATTCCTAATCACAGCTCTAGAAAGTCTAAAACTCTTGACAATAATTTTCTCAAAACATTCTCTCTCTCAGTATCTGATGATAATTTGGTGATCCTTGCACTCCTCTTTATAGCCTCGAATTCCCTCTAGATTGTCTACGCATTCCAAAACTTACGGCCCAAATTGAACTCTAACTGAGCTGGAAGTGTCTATCAGAAGATAGTTCTTAGATTCTGAAATGTTTTGTTTCCCTGCAGTTCGCTTGCTAAAATAGATACACAGGACGCTCTGTTCTATTAAATGGAAGAGGACACTTAGTCAATTTCTTGAAAATCTTTTTATTTCTCAGGAGACACCAAAGAATGACACTTGGCATGTTCCACAACACTTATCGAAGACACACGACACTTTTCACTTTACTTCAACTTTTACTATATCTTTGCTCAAGAACGTTTTGACTTTGACACTTGTCAAAATTTGCTTCTTTGACACTTAATAACTTAATAGAAATAAAACTCACTACATCTCTTACCCTAACAACTTTGAAAAGGGGCATAGGGACAGGTGGCAATCTCCGCTTGCTTCAACAAAGGACATGTGGCAATCTCTACTTTACTCATCTGGGGTTACGTGCTGGTCTTTGCTTTTGTTAGCTACCTTTAGAAACATGTGGAAGATGACACGTGGTGATCTTTGCTTTACTCTATTTATACCATAGAAAAAAATGGGTCTCATTTCTCATTTACATGGATAGTGACACCTGGTAGCTTCCGTTGCTTTTAGAAAAGCAACACTGAGACCTTCCGCTATTGCCACTTGGCACTTTCCACCTGATCTCGATACTTAGATTTTTGAAACCTTCCACTGCAAAGAGATAAAACACGGGTGTCGATATGTAACCGCGGATGCTGACACTTGGCACATTCTGACCAACTCATAGAAAATATGAAAGGTGCCTCAGATGATGACACTTAGCATTTCCACTTGAGAAAATATGCCTTGGAGGATGACACTTGTCAGCTTTCACTTTAGCCCGACACTTGGACAAAAATAAATCAAAAAGGGAAAATAGAGCTCGTGCTCTATTTCAAAAGTCTGCCATCTCAGACCAAAGTATGCGAAGGTAAAATTTCACGACGCGCAACTAAAAAATAGAATGAAACATAGAGTAAATTTTTACTCTATAGTTACTGGCGACCCTGAGGACTTTTGAGCCTGCTCAAAAAGAAACCACAACTCCCGCTAGATCAAAATTTCAAAATCACAGCTTTAGCAATGCTGTCTTATAGGTGGACCACTCTTCATCAGATAACCCTTGCTTATTCTGTAATTCATTGAAGGCTAAATCAAGGTTAGTGATATCCTTGTGTGAAAAATGTTGCAAAATTTGAATAGTAGCCTTCAATTTGAATTTGAGCTAGGAAAAAAGAACCAAGACAGCTTCTACTTCAGGGACTAATGAATCATCCCTTAGATCTTGGAAAATTGTTTGATCATTCTATTTGGCCAACAACAACGGTTCAATTTCTTCTACCATCAGTATGGTATTGTCATCAAGAAATAGAGAAGGAAGACCTAATTGTACTAGATCTTCAACATGTTATTTCATTTCATTGATTCCCCTCTTCATGACATCCATAAGCTCCTTACAACTATTGGCTGCGGTATTGCAACTGAGAACTTCATTTACTTGCTTGGCAGCAACCATTCTATCATTGATTCTTGTTGTTAATAATGTTGCATTTGTTGCATCATATAGCTTTTGCAGCAATGTTTATGAGTCCATTACTCTCTCAGAGACTGTAGTCAGAGTATTTACAACTGAACTCTCCACCTTTTTGCACAATTTCTATGCATTTAGCAAAAAGGTGAGAGAAGGCCTAATTTGAATAATCTTCAAAGAGATTCTCTTCCACATGGATTCATATAACTCTTTTACTAGACTTAATACTCTGACATTCCTTGGCTTATTGGCCAGCTCTAGTGTCAATTGTGCTACTCTCTGTTGCTCTGCTTGAAATTAGGCTTGTATGGCCGCAATATTATTATGTTCAGCCAGCAGCTTTTGTTGTAATTGGTTAACTTGAAATAGGTGTTCCTCATATTTTCCTTGCAACGCTGTCTTTTCGTGCCTTAAGGTTGTCACCACATCTTTTACCTGTGTGAGCCCTGCTTTTAAAGAATCATTTTGGGCCTAAACTGCCTGGTGAGTCTGAAGAGAAATAGTATTTTGCAACTATTTATTCAAATTCTCTATCTCATTGTCTTTTTTGTTGATCTCTGAGGTCAAACTATTACAATTTGCCTTTTCCTTGGCTAGCTCAACTTCCATCTTCTGTAGCCTTCTTGATATCTTCAAGTAGTCTTTAGTAATTGTAGAAGTAGATTCAGTTAGTAGCTCAATTTTGTCCTGTGGCCTGAAGAGGGACATGTCAATGGCCACCACATTCATCATGTAATATTCTAGCTGCATCTACTCCATTGGCTTTATTACATTTGGTGACAAATGAGTCACTGTCAATTGCTGGTAGATGGGGTCAAATTGTGACCGCAAATGGGGTGTAGCCAAAGCTTTATTCTCCTTAATCTTCTTCTTCTCTCTTCGAGCTTCTCTTACCTTCCTAGCAGCATCTGCTTAGGTCTGGAAGGTGGAAGGAGAGGCAATGTGCCCACCCGCAAAAGGATGTCCTTGTGGTAGACCATATTGAATAGCCAATTGTTGGCTATGGGTAATATGAGGGGAAAGCTTCTTGGGAACAAAGGGAGAGAAATGAGGTAATGTTAAGGCTGGAGGTGACACAGATGGGACGAAGTGAGAAATGGGAATGGAAAAAGTGATAGGGGAAGAAATAGACTGAGAAGGAGAGGGAGGAATAATACTTACCTGAGGAGCAATTACAGTACCCTATAATTGGCGCTGTGTGGTGTCCGTTTCCTCTTCTGAACCAAATTGAAATTGCACCCTCTTTCATTTCTTGGGTGTCTCTTCTTCTGGCTGCATTTTTTCTCCTTTCAATGATGCTTTTGGGGAGCTGGGAATATCTATAATTGAGACCGATGGGGAAGCTTGTGATGGTGAAGGCACCACACTTTTCTACATTTCTATGGTGCTGAGAGATTGGGGCCAAACTGATACAGTTGCTGCAGCTGCAGTTTGCTCTGAGGCTTGTGACTCTTGGCTTGACCTGGCCCTAGCTTCCTGCTCTTCACTCGATGTCAACAAATTACTTGTTTTTGGGCTAGATACAGGGGAGAGATGACACTCATCCCATAGTTTTTCCCATCTCTCATCTGTGTTTACGTTTCTAAAAGAATGGGTTGTTTGACAAATTTCTTGCCTATATTTTCAATAGGCCTCTACTTTTTTAGCATCCCAATCTTTATTCTTTAAGGTTCTTCTTAAGCCAGATGTCATTCTAACTTTAGGATCATAATCCCTTTGTTTGACATAGAATATTTCCCATGGCCTATTTTGTGGAAGGGGCAAGTCTGTTAACTCAACATAAAATCCAAGAGTGTCTTCCCTAGGATTTCTTTTGTTCTCCCAAAAGGGGTAGCCTTCATGTGCAATTATGGTCGCCACCTTGTGAGTCCTTACCCAGGAGGCTATGAAACCATTTGGGTCATAAACCCATTTGTCTTCTACTAGAAGGAAACCCAGAAAGGCTAGCTTTCTGAGCAACACAACTTCTGTGTCTCTGGTTTCCAAAACCATGCTTGTTGTCATCCACAAAAGATCATACATTTTTCTTTTTCTCTTCCCAAAACCAAATTCATTATCAACTGTGGATACCTGCCTGGTGACCTCTATGAATGCTAACCTAAGAGTCAAAATCTTAGGTAGCAATATTCGTTCCCCATAAAAACCATGGACTCTTATAATGGTATGGTGGGATCCAAAATAGAAATCACAAGGAATGTGGCAACTGGCCAGAAGATTTGAAACACTTGGGAATAATCTATTCATAACTGGTTCAGGGTTGAGGTGGCAAAAAATAGGGGTAACAGATAATTCCCATAATTCATACAGGTCACTAGTCTTTGACAAAATGTGTGTCCATGCAGACACAGGGATGGTCCTTTGGAGATCAAAATCTGGGTCATACATATTAAGATACATATGTTGGGCAAAGAGGTCAGAGTTCTAGAAAAGCATGAGATGGAACAAATAGGAAGAATACGTGAACACTCCTTTTGATCTGAAATGGGTCAATTGTTCTACCATTGAGAAAACAATTTGTTCAGAAAAGTCGAGCCAATACTCCTGGGTTTTATCAATGGTCTTCAGCATGAAAAGGATAGCCATTTGTTCTACATAAACTGCCATATCATCTTTCATGCCAAAGATGAAAGCCATCATTGGCAATGCATCTTGGCTAGCCTGGGTGAATTGAGCTCTTGGTGCAGGGAGTGTGGGTACTGTAGTGTCATCATCACCCATTTATAATTCAGATCTCAGGAACCTTAACTGAGTGTTGATGTTTGCCCACATTTTTTGCATTTTAGCAATAGTGGGAAACATAGCTATACTATCATGATACAGGGGTAACATATCCCTGATAGCTTGCGGTGTGATTTTCATCATGAATGGGCCTCGTTGAATGGTGCATGAGGGTGCATGGAGCAAGTCTACACATAATTCGACCAGGTCGAGGCATGGATGCATAGCTGGGACAATGAATTGAGCCAGTTGTGAGGTCCATATCCTCATGGTGAATGTTTCATATTATCCTACTCTGGCCCTCTGTAGACACCTTTGATTTGCCCCTTCTCTAAGAGTTTTGCTATTAGCTCTCTGCACAATTGGGTCCATGATGCCATCCGCATAATCTTTTATTTTTGCTGGGTCACTTGCTTGACCAGCTTTAGGAAACTTGGTCTGTGGATAGGTCTTCAATGGCTACACGAGAGCTGAAGCATATGATTTACTTGCAAGAAACTTTTCAAGGGATTCATACATCCTAGCTCCTTGTTGTGAAGATTGTGCCCCCTCCATCTCTATATCTTCTATGTGGTAACTTGTATGAACTTTTGCAAAATAGAGAGACTTTCACTGAAGCAAGTTTACTAAGCACAAAAAAATGCAAGTAGCAAGATATTTTCGTGCAGATGTAAGAATGTTTGAGAACTTGTAAACTTTAACTCTTGCTAAGAGGTATTATTGACCTATCAAGTCTCAAAATGGCATTAAACTCAAATAACCATTAACAGATCCTACTCAATATTTATGGAATAGTGAGATAGACATGTTATGCAAGTGGCAGTGTAAGGTACTTGTTGACCATTTTTGCCCAACTAGCCAAAAATCGGTCCCCTTCTTCCCTTGCTATTCAGAGCCAATCAATTTCAAGTTGCATAAGTTCATCGGCCTTGGTTCATGAACTAGTTCAATGCTTCAGCTTGGTTTAACCACTAAGTTTAACGCTTCACTGGTTCAATCGGCACTTGGTTCAACCACTTGAGTTCATCAATCTTCAGGTTCAACATTGGTTCATCGCTTGGTTCAAACGACTTTAGTTCATTCAGCAGGCTCAATCATTTAGCTCACTTAGTTGGTTTAGGGGCATCAATTTGTTAGTGTGCAGTGTTGAACTGGTTTAATGGATCAGTTCAATGCATTGGTTCAACGTGTCGGTTAAATGGCTTGGTTCAACGAAGGGCTTAACATGCAGCTTTAAACTGTTGAACTAGTTCAACAAATTGGTTCAATCATTTGGTTTAATGCCTAATGAATTAGTTCAATCGCTTGGTTCATCAGCAAGTTCAAAGCAAATAGTTCAATCAGCTTGGCACGCAACATTGAACCATTAAACCAATTTTGGTTTAATGGGTTGGTTCAACGAAGCATCTGACAGTCGAAGGTCCAAAAGCCCTTACAGAGGGTAGTTTAAGATCCAAAAGCCCTTGTGGAGGGCAAAGAACATTTCAATGGGTAGCCGAAGGGATTTAAGGAATAAAAGACTTAAGCGATAGGCCGAATTCTTTCAGACTTTTTGTCTGAAGGAATTCCTTCAGAAAAAACCTAAAGGAATTCGGGGAAAGCTAACTCAAAGTGAAGGACCACCACCTGACAGAAAAGACAAAGCGGCCAATTCTTGCAGATGTTTTGTCCGCGAGAAAAAGCCTGAAGCACAGAAGCCCACAGAAAAGACCTGATGAAATTTTGCCAAGGACGGTGACATCCTGAAAGCCATCATTTTCAAGGAGACGAACTAGCCATTGGGTGACGGCCACATGAATGTCAAATTTAACGTAGTGAAATAGCCATTTGCTTTTGAATTAAAAGAGCGCCAACCATGGAAGGAGCCCAAAGAATGTAGCGACCTAACAGAAGATCGCCCCAAGGGCTGAAGGAGTAGGAAGAAGATAAGGAGCAGAAAAGACAAAGCAATTCAAGTGGCAAAGGGAAGGCGAGTTATTTCCAGACGAGCGGTGCAACGTGTTTTCTCTAGTTGGCATTGATGAGGGGACAAACTGTAGTCTATTTATAGAAAAGAGGTGCAGCCATGTTCTTACATTAATGCTTGAATGCTAAAGTCAATTTTGGTGATTGTATAACATGGTTCCATTAGGCCTCTTCTAGAAGAATAACATCAATAACAGTGGCTTCCTCTTCCCAAGGTTCAGAATGCACATGGGCCACTTGCAAAAAGGAGCACTAAAATCTTTCCCAAGAGGTGCCAAGTTTTCTTCCTCTTCTTATATATTGTAAACTTATCTTTTGAGAAGGAATTCGACTCTCAGCCTTAAAGCAAAACTCTACCCAAAAATCTCTCGGGCTTGTAAGACAAAGCTCTGCCAAGATTTTACCTTAAATCAAAACATAGCATTTTTACCTCCATTCTAAGTTTTGCATCTTTAGTTTGTTAGAAGTCTCCCTAGAGGAGTATAGGTGAAGTGGATAGGCTACTACAGTGTGTCTCAGAATGCCTCTAGTAGTTATTTTCTCCCTGTATCTCCACAAACCCCTGACCCACTGATGCATAAGGTTTTCTCATGTCAGATGAAGTGTATGGGAGTTGGTTCTCAGTGGAAAGTGTATGTTTGGGCCTGAGTGCATCAAACTTTTTTGGTGTATCACCTTTTCATTTTTAGGCTTAGGTTATGTTTTTAGCATCTCTCTCTCTTTTTTCATCCCCCCATTTTTTATTTTGTTTCTTAGCAGTAGGAGAAACTAGGGCCTAAAAGATACATCAGAGGGAGCTAGCCCTCATCTAGAGACTCTCCCCTCCAGCTTCACTGATTCCATAGGCAAGAGGGGAGTTTCCATTATTACGTGTGGAAAGGCAGGAGCTCGGCCTCCTACCCCAAGTGCAATCTTCTGCGTCCATAGTTTTTGGCATGCCTGGTGGGACCAACTGGGACAAGTTGTGTCCACAGAGTTGAAGAATTTTTGGTGTGTTCTTCGACCAACCAGCCTTTGGAGGGTTTTGTATCAACACCAATGGCGACTCTGAGTTGAATCAGCTAGTTAAGCAACCTAGTGCCATCAAAAATCACTTTCTAGATGTATAATTCTTTTGCACACAATCATGGACCTTGTATTCCTTCATGTTACTATGATCAGGCTCTAGTTTTTTATGCAATCCCCTCAAGCAACTTTCCTAGTTTCCCTGCAATGATAAGGGAAGTGGCCCTGGAGATTGACAGACTAAAGGAGCGGTATGGATATCAGTAGGAGCTAATGTATAGAGAGGAGTGTTTGTTTAGATAAGCTCAAGCCTTGTAATCCATGGAGGAGGAGGTAGAAAAATGGAGAAATCTATTTATTCAAGGCAATCAGCCTTATGTGCCCCCTCCTATCCTGAAGAAAGCCCCCCTCTTGTGCACCAAATCCTTTTTATCAAATAGCACTTGCTCACTCCAGCTCATCTGATGCATATGCTCTCAATCTTGTGTGCCTAGCTTTCCAACATCAAAGGGCATTATAACAACCCCCAATGGATGTCAATCTTCTCAATTCCTTAGATCGTGAATCTTCCTTTGGGGGAACACCATGAGCCAACACATTCCTCTTCTAGGGACTCTTTTGGTGCATCAACAGTCTCTTCCTAGTGTTCCTCAACCTCCCCAGGTCTTTCAACATGATGTGCAGATTCCAAGTTGGAGGAGGGAATACCAAGAACTAGCCCAGAGCCTTGAAGAGGATGATGTTGGTGACCTCCAAGAATGACTCTTTCAGGATAATCTAGCCAAGCAAATTGAAGTTTTAGAGGCTAGGATGAGACTGCTTCGTGAAAGAGAGATAGAACTTCCAAACCTTGTGGAGGAGCCCGAGGACCTTGGAGAAAACAAAGTTGCTCCCTGTTCACAAGAGCAAAATTCTAATTCTGAGATCCTGAACTAGGAAAATATAGTAGAATCATGGGGTAGGGAAGAAGAGAAGAAAGTTATTTTTCAAAACCTTGAAGAACTTGAGGCTACTCCTACTCATGATGATGCTGGTGACCTCTAAAAAAGGCTTTTCCAAGAGGATATGGCCAGGAAAATTGCAGAGTTGGAATCCAGAGAGAGATTCTTCAGTCAATGTGTGATGGATGGTTCAGACCCAATGGCACATTCCATGTCTAAACACACCCCACCTACACATTTCCAAGAGAGCTATTAGGCCACACGTGATATTGCTGAAGTGCTGATAAAGTGGAAGGAGGAGAATCATTTAATTCTAGCTCAAGGACTGCCTCCTCTTCCACATGGTTTTCCCACTTCACCCCTTCTCAAGGAGGAACATGTTCTGCAGGAGGTGAGTGAGGAGTAGAAGATCTAAGCTGCAGTTTCCCAAGGGGCTATCATGAGCAACAACAAAGGCAGAATCATCATGGAGGCTCCTTGTGAAGACCTCATTAGCAATGGAGAAGACACAGGGCATGCATACATGCGAATGTTCCAGCAATACGAAGAGGAACTTAAGCATGGTGAGCTCTCTTTCCCTTTGTTTGATGAACTTCCTTGTTGCTTTGATGAGGAGGATGACTACGCTAGGGAGCCTAAGTTGGAGGAGGATCAGGAGGATACCTTTGAAAATCTAGAGACCCTAATCATTAAGGAGGAAAAGGAGAGGTTTGTCTTCCTGGAGGAATGCCTTGAAGAAGAAAGCTTTGAACAAAGAGGCAATGTTTTGTGGGATGAGCAATCATTTTGTGATTCCATTTCAAACATCACAATAGTCACCCTTCTTCAAGAAGGCCAAGAGGGAGTAGAGGATGAGTCTGATAGAGTCTGCAATGAAGCAGAAGGAAACAGGTCAGACCATGATGCACTACAAGGGAGCTATACATATCAAGGGGCTTGTGGTGATGAGCCAGTAGCCATTGATTTCTTGGTAAAGAGCACCAACATGAAGGACCAACATTCAACAAGCCTCCAAGGACAAGAAGGATACATGTATGTTGGAGGCATGTTTGAATATGATCCACTTGGATACCAGCCAATCCAGGTGACAGGCAAGAGGAGCAGGTCACCAACTCTCTTTTTCATTTAGCTATTTCCCTGGCACCATAAGTCTTCTTGCTAGGAAGGGTACTTAAGAAGTTTTCCCTTTGATCCAAGAGAGAAGTAGATACACCTGGTTAGCTGTATATAGTAGTTTTGTTTTTAGTTTTTTTCCTACTTTCCCTAAGTGCAATTTGCACAAGTAGTGTTTTTTAGCCTTATGTGTGTTTCCCTTTATGTGTGGGGTAAAAGATTCATGTTTGATTCTTGGATATTTTTGGGGCTGTTGCTAACCTTTCTTCAAAGTTGCATTCTGACTCTGTGCCCAATGGACTACAAGGCAACTGGTCTTTAAGCATAGCAACCATGCTTCCCCTGGGAGTCGCCAATTTGTTGACCATTTTTGCCCAACTGGCCAAAAATTGGTCCCCTTCTTCCCTTGCTATTTAGAGCCAGTCAATTTTAGGTTACATAAGTTCATCGGCCTTGGTTCATGAACTGGTTCAACACTTCAGCTTGGTTCAACCACTAGGTTCAACACTTCGCTGGTTCAATCGACACTTGGTTCAACCACTTGAGTTCATCAAGCTTCAGGTTCAACATTGGTTCATCGCTTGGTTTAAATGACTTTAGTTCATTTGGCAGGTTCAATCATTTGGCTCACTCAGTCATTTTAGTGACATTAGTTCATCGGCACGCAGTGTTGAACTATTGAACCGGTTTAACAGATCAGTTTAACACATTGGTTTAATGCACTAGTTTAATGGGTTGGTTCAATGAAGGGCTCGATGCACAGCTTCGAACCGTTGAACCGATTCAACGAATTGGTTCAATCATTTGGTTTAGTGCCTTCAGTTTAATGAATTAGTTCAATTGTTTAGTTCATCAGCAAGTTCAAAGCAAACGATTCAATCAGCTCAGTGTGTAACATTGAACCATTGAACCAATTTTGGTTTAATGGGTTGGTTTAATGAAGCATCTAACAACTGAAGGTCCAAAAGCTCTTGCAGAGGGCAGTTCAAGATCCAAAAGCCCTTGCGAAGGGCAGAGAACATTTTAATGGGCAGCTAAAGGGATTTAAGGAATAAAAGACTTAAGCGATAGGCCAAATTCTTTCAGACTTTTTATCTGAAGGAATTCCTTTAGACAAAAAGCTCGAAGGAATTTAAGGAAAGCCAGTTCAAAGTGAAGGACTGCCACCTGACAAAAAAGACAAAGCAGCCAATTCCTGTGGACTTTTTGTCTGCAAAAAAAAGCCCAAAGCATAGAAGCCCGCAGAAAAGACCTGATGACATTTTGCCAAGGACGGTGACATCCCAAACGCCATCATTTTCAAGGAGATGAACTAGTTGTTGGGTGACGGCCATGTGAACGTCAAATTTAATGCAGTGAAATAGCTATTTGCTTTTGAATTAAAAGAGCAACAACCATGGAAGGAGCTCAAGGAATGTAGTGACCTGCTAGAAGATTGCCCTAAGGGCTGAAGAGTAGGAAGAAGACAAGGAGTAGAAAAGATAAAGCAATTCAAGTGGCAAAGGGAAGGCGAGTTATTTCCAGATGAGCGACGCATCCTGTTTTCTCTAGTTGGCATTGATGAGGGGACAAACTACAGTCTATTTATAGAAAAGAGGTGCAGCCATGTTCTTACATTAATGCTTGAATGCTAAAGTTAATTACAGTGATTATACATCATGGTTCTATTAGGCCTCTTCTAGAAGAATGACATCAGTAACAGTGGCTTCCTCTTCCCAAGGTTTAGAATGCATATGGGCCACTTGCAAAAAGGAGTGCCAAAATATTTCCCAAGAGGTGCCAAGTTTTCTTCCTCTTCTTATATATTGTAAACTTCTCATTTGAGAAGGGATTCGACTCTCAGCCTTAAGGCAAAACTCTACCCAAAAATCTCTCGGGCTTGTAAGGCAGAGCTCTGCCAAGATTTTACCTTAAATTGAAACATAGCATTTTTACCTCCATTTTGAGTTTTGCATCTTTAGTCTGTCAAAAGTGTCCTTAGAGGAGTATAGGTGAAGTGGATACGCTGCTACAATGTGTCTCAGAATGCCTCTAGTAGTTATTTCCTCCCTGTATCTCCACGAACCCCTGACCCACTGATGCAGAATGTTTTCTCATGTCAGATGAAGTGTATGGGAGCTGGTTCTCAATGGAAAGTGTATGTTCAAGCTTGAGTGTATCAAAATTTTTTGGTGTATCACCTTTTCATTTTTAGGCTTAGGTTTTATTTTCAGCATCTCTCTCTCTCTTTTCATCCCCCCCTTTTTTATTTTGTTTGTTATCAGTAGGAGAAACTAGGGCCTAAAAGATACATCAGAGGGAGCTAGCCCTCATCTATAGACTCTCCCCTCTAGCTTCGTCGGTCTCACAGGTGAGAGGGGAGTTTCCATTGTTGCATGTGGAAAGGCAGGATCTTGACCCCCTACCTCGGGTGTAATCTTCTGCATCAACAATACCTTGGGTATTTCTAAAGATTTGGGAGACATTCAATGTATTGGAGATTTTTGAAAAATTTGAAAATTTTGCGCTGCCAACTACGTGTTCAAAGAACATTTATTTAAAAGAAAAGCGGGAAAACAATAATGTGAAAATAAAGCAATACGAGAATGGAAAACTATCTAACTATAATATATTAGAGACCCAAGTTAACTGAAATGCTTCAAATAGATTCCATTTATAAGAATCTCTTTAGGTTCTCCTTCCATCGATTCTAGCTTGAATGAATTCCTCTACTTACATGCGAGAATTTTATACAGGCCATTCCATGATGCTTCAAATTTAGTATGCTGACCTAGCTTGGTGGCTCTTGCATCCCATTTCAAAACAATTGAGCCTACCTCAAAATGAGGATTCGAAGTCCTTTTATCAAAATAGTCCTTAACCATTCCCTGATGCTTAATTAATGAATCATGGGCTATATCCCTTTTTTCCTAAACTTCCAAAAGCTCTACAAGTCTAACCTGTATGGAGCCATTTTCCTCAATTTCAATTTGTTTGATCAGTTGGAGGGCAGGGATCTCCAAGCTTAGGGGGATTACAACAGACTTTCCATATACCAATTCATATGGGGACATTTTGATCACCTATTTAGGCGTGATTCTATCAGGCCATAGTGCTAAATTAAGCACTTTATGCCACTCTTTGTGATCATCAGCCCCTACTCTTTTTATGAGTCTAATCAGGTTCTTGTTAGTCAATTCTGCCAAACCGTTACCTTGAGGGTAATAGTTAGAGGAAGTTTTCAGATATATTCCATGTTTTAATGCAAAGTCGAATACTTTAGACCCCAAGAATGCTTTAGAATTATCTAAAATTATCGTGTGAGGAGACCCAAAGCGAGTAGTGATACTCCCTAGAAATCTAGAATCACATTTTCTGTTGCTTCCTTAAGTGGGACTGACTTGGTCCATTTGGTGAAGTAATCTGTGGCAGTTAATATCCATTTGTGGCCCATACTAGACACTAGATTTATCATTCCAATAAAGTCAAGACCCCATTGAGCAAAAGGTTCATCTGCAATTATAGGACTAAGGGGCATTGCTGCATTCTTTCTCATCCCCATGTACTATTGACAAGATTGACATTTTTTAACCAGCTGATAACAATCTACAAATAAACTAGGCCAAAAATATCCTGCCTCACTTATCTTTATGGTTGTGGTCTTTGCATAAAAATTCCCCCCTGATATTCCATGATGCATCTCGTGTAGTATTTTCTTAGCCTTAGCCTTTTTTACACATGTTAACAATTTACCATCAAAATTTCTTCTAAAAGGGACCTGCTCAATTAAAACAAAATGAACTCTTTGTATCCTATAATATCTTCTCTTATTTTGAGGAAGTCCTCTCAGATAAATTCCATACTTCATAAAATGAATCCTACTTGTGACCCTGGATTCCTAATCAACCTCTTGTATCTTTAACACCATCTCTGTCTCTCTTTCTGAATTTGTCTCTTCAGGTACCATCTTTTCAAGCCTTTGGGTCATATATTGGCACAAACCCCTACCTCTGACTAACTTAGTGGGTTTGACCTCTACATCATATTCAAGGATCTTAGTAATCTAGTTGGCTCTTTTCTTAGTAATTTCTCCCTCCATGATGTATTCTCTGACACTTGGATGAGCTACAAGTATCAAAATTTTGCTCCCTGATACCTTATGCCTAAATTTCTTGAGGGCTTTTACTATGGCATATGCTTGTTTCTCTACAAAGTTTTACCTATTTTCATAATCCCTGAGAGTTCTTGAGAAAAAGGTTATTGGGTGTTCTCCCTCTAGTCTATCATCCCTTTGGGTTAAGACATCAACAATACTTAACTCTCCTCCATAGACATACATTACAAAAGGCTTGGAAAAATTTGGGTTTTTCAGTACTGTGACTGTTGAGATAGCCTTCTTGACCTTTTCAAAGGCTTGTCTTCCTTCTGTAGTCCATTTAAAAATTAGGTCTTTCTTTAACAAGAGTGTCACTAGTCTCACCAAGCCTGCAAAATTGGATATGAACCTACTGACAAAATTAATCTTTTTCAAGAAGGACTGAACTGCCTCTTTATTTACTGGAAGAGGTAGGTTTATTATAGCTGCAATTCTTTCATGATCTATGGAAACTCCTTCTTTAGATACTATATGTCCCAATAATTTGCCTTGAGGCACAACAAAGATGCATTTCTTGGGATTCAGTGATATTCCAAAATCTTGACATTTCTTAAAGACATATTCTAAATGATCAAAATGATCAACAACATTTTTTGAAAAAATAGTGAGGTTGTCCAAATAAACCAGGATGATTTTATTTATAAGTTCCCCAAAGGCTACATCCATAGCTCTTTAGAAGGTTTCTCCTGCATTTGACAGGCCAAATGGCATCTTAGCATATGCAAATGTTCCCCATTTGGTAGTAAAAGTAGTTTTGTACTGGTCTTCATCAGCCAACCAAATCTAATTGTATCCAGAGAAACCATCTAGCAAAGAAAATCTCTCTGATCCATCCATAGTTTGTAGAATTTGTTCCATGGAGGGCAAGGGATAGTGATCTTTCAGAGATGCTCTATTTAGATCTTTGAAATCTACACATGGTCTTACATCTCCATTCTTTTTCCTAACTGGCACTAGATTTGATACACAAGTTGAGTGCTTGATTGGAAAAATTATTTTGAAATCTAAAAGATTTTGCAACTCATCTACCATTAGAGGCTCAATCCTTGGATTTACTGGTCTCTGTTTCTATCTAATGGGCTTAGATCCTTCAGTCAGTTCTATTATGTGCTGAATAATGTCTCTATTGTATCCATGAAGGTCTTCATAGCTCCAGGTTATGACTCTGTCATATTTTTTACACAATTCAATTAATCTTTCTTTTTCCACTTGAGTTGCATAATTCCCAACTTTTAGTTTTTTCCCTTGACTCACCTCTATTTTAGAATAATCTGCTTTGTCTACCTAGAACCTTTTCTTCTCCAGGCTTACATCCTCTGGATCAAATAAGTTTTCTAAGGTGATTAAGCCCTTGGGGAGCTTATTAGTCTTCAATTGTATAATCTAATCTCCATATGCTTCCTCAATTTTGGTTTGCAACTGATCAACAAACTCATCTGATTGTTGTAAGAATGAGAGTACTTGAGAATCATTTTCAAATACTTGCCAATTCTCATCATTGTCTAGAATAGTCAGCCTCACTATAACTTTTACTGACTCATTGTTAATTAATAGGCTAGTTGCTGGATCAAACTGTGAGCCAATCTAGGCCATCCTATCAGCTTCAGAATTTTGACCCCTAGGGACTATCTCGATATTGAAAGATTCAAAATCTTCTATTAAGTCCCAAATCCTATGTCTGTAGGATCTCATCTTTACATTTTTGGCTGCTGCCTTTTCTCTAATTTGCTTTACTACTAATTTTGAATCTCTTTTTACTATTAGATTCTTTATTCCTTTTTTCTTGGCTAACAGGAGCTCATGTACTAAAGATTCATACTCAGCATCATTATTAGTACAAGTAAATTGGAAACGAATAGCCCTTAAAATTTTCTCACTATTTGGAGCAGTAAGACAAATTCCTGCTCCAGCACCATGTTTACTTCTAGCCCCATCAAAATTTAAGGTCCAAATTTCTAAATTTTGAGTAGTTAGTGCCTCTTCCCTTAAAAAATTTGGGATTTCATGGTCCTCATAAAAAATGACATATGTGCCCAGACCAGTAGAGTCATATTTCCCATATGGGTCACTATGCATCATAGCCAACAACTAGTTGTTTTCTTCTTTTTGATCATGCTCAGTCCAGTCGCCTAACTCTTCAACAAAAATCCTTTCTTTCTTATTTAACATAGCATGATCTACATCTAATTTTGATGTTGGTTCATTGGTGATATGATCTTTTGATAGTGG
Source organism: Torreya grandis (assembly GCA_037957365.1). Lineage (NCBI taxonomy): Eukaryota > Viridiplantae > Streptophyta > Pinopsida > Cupressales > Taxaceae > Torreya > Torreya grandis. Next base: position 2,747,701 of record JARHVA010001498.1, on the reverse strand, counting down.
TTCAGATAGAATTTTCATCTTCAAACCGTATCTGGTTCTCAGGATGAGGTGAGACCAATCAAGAGACATATATCCTCCTATTTTTGCTGTAAAATCTCTGGATAAACATAAACCAAAAACATGAGGTATATCTATGACTACTACATCTTGGTTGACAATTATATTGGGACAAGTATATAACTGCAATGGGAGTTGTTTAATTCTCCATATTGTTTGTATTGTTTTGCCATCTAACTGCATGACTCCTTTTGTAAGGGGTTCATATTTTATTTTCAAAACGTCAGATATTTGCTTAGGCATCACTATAGTACTAGCTCCTAAATCTATCAATGCATTATGAAAGAGTTTCTTTCCAACTATCAGAGTCAAATAGAAAGGCTCTGGTTTGGGTTTACTTACTTGTGTTGCATCGTTCACAAAGGGTGTTGTCTTCAGAGGAACTGTGTCCTTGAGTTTTTCTTTATCAGCAAGTCCTTCTTTGGTGCCATCATGCTTAGGCATTGCTTGGCCTTATAGAGCCTCTTGTAATAGTGTCTTTTTTTCAAGAATAACTAGTATGTCCCATATTGATATTTGTGCTGGAGTCTTTTTTAACTAATCTACCACATTCATTGGTCCCAATGCTTGAGCTCTTTGAAAATAAGGATATCTTATTTTTTCTTGAACGTGTGCAGGAATAATTTGGCTCTGCACTGGCTGAGGCACTTCTTGTTTGACGGCTGTGTTTCTTTGACCTTGAAATGGAGGATTCTCCATAACTTGACTATTTGCAGCTTCAGGCTGTTCCATCATTCTTCTCTTTGACCTAGTATAGTAGTCTGATTGCACTATTGATTTCTTGGAAGTAGAAGCTTCATTCAAAAATACTGATTCTTCATCTTTAACCCATGAAAATAGAGCATGTTCAGAGGCTATTTCTTCCTCTTATTATAGAGACATTGCTTGCATCTGAGCCATTAGGACTAAATTTTGCATACCAAGAGATTGGTAGGCCTAATTGTCACTAGTGCTTGCAGATTGTCCCTCCATTCTTCTTTGCTCTGCTACCTTTTGTTGTAGGTTACCCATGGGGCAATCTCTAGGTGCATGAGCATTATTACAAGGAAAACACCAGGCATTGGTGTTGTCTGCATAATTATTTTGCCCTTGAACCATTTCTCTATTTGAATTGGGGGGAACAACCTGTGAGTGGGTAGGGACTGCAACTAATAAGTTTGCTGGCTGAGGGTTATTTTGCCTTTGAGGACCCTGGAATTGGTTAGGCTGTGATGAAAATCTATTTCTTTGATGGCCTTGATATGGAGGCCTAGGGTAAGGATTCTGTTGTCTCTTTATGTTAATCAACTCATTAGAAAGTGTCTTTAAGATATTCTTGATATCATCCATTTTAGATGACTAAGTAGGGACAGGTTCTTTCGTAGGTGGTTGAGGATATTGATACATAGATACAGGTGGAGCTATGGATTTAGGTGCTTCTTGAGGTAATGGCAAGGAAATTTTTATAAACATGGGCATGGGTGGCTTTGGGGGCAACTTTCCAGCATCTATCAAATTATTTTCAGCTTTGACTGCATAGTCATAAGCTTCTGGCAAAGTCTGACCTCCAAATGACTAAATCATAATAGATATATCTAAATTTAAAGCCTTGAGATAAAACACTATAGCCATACCTGGTAATGGTCTAGCTATAATAGGAATCCTTTCCCAAGTCTTTTGAAATCTGGAGTTGAAGTCAGTCATTGCTTCTTGTGGTACCCTTTGGATGGTAATCAATTGCTACAACAAAGAAGACTTATCATCTTTTTCTTCAAATCTTTCAAAGAAAAGATCTCCGAGCTCATCCCATGTAGATATTGAATTGGGAGTCAAGGATCGATACCATTCCAAAGCCTTCCCTTTAAAAGAAGCCGCTAATAACCTTATAGCCACATTCTACTGTGTGATGACGTGTATAACACAGACATCTGATACATCTTGAGGATGTTCTTCAGGTGTTTTAGAATCTTGCCCACTAAATTTGGGCAGAGCTTTCAAGGCATTTACTGGGATAGGATCCCAAGTAGCTGGTGGTACTAGGAGGATCAGAGGACTACCAGTGTTCCAACTTACATAATTCCTTAGGGGAACAGGGGCTTCCATATTTACTCTCGATATTGGTATAAACTGATTGACTCTCCTTCTTGGACTATAAGAATACCTAAATTTATAGCAGATTGAGATCTGGTTATTGGTCCATAGCTCTAACTCCTTGTAGCTCTCTGGTTCATACAGTCTTGAAAGATACTTCAAGACTGGTCTCATTGGGCATGCCAACAACTATTGATGTTTAAAATTGCACTTTGTTTCAGAAACCAACAATGGGAAGTTTCAAGATGTGGGACATGTGACTTGAAACAACCTCCAGATTTTTAAGACATTGGTCTCTTCTTTATATCAAGTGTTGGGGGGAAAAGGGATAGGAATTTAAACAGAAACACAAATGCACCTGAATGTAATTTTGATCCTTAATCCTAAGCATAGTGAAACTATATGTAAGATTCAATTACATTAAAGAGCAGACGAGGCATGATCAATGTAAAAAATAGAAACAATAGAAATAGCGGCTCGCAGCTTAGACTACTTTTGTAATGATACAAAAAATATCAACAAAGGCACATAACTCTGTCTTCTTATTAATTTTCTAGCCACATAAAAGGCACAGAAACATGCACAGTTACATAAAATTTACACTTAAGAAAATAGAATAAAAGCAAATGATATTCTTAATTATAGCTCTAGAAAGTCTAAAACTCTTGACAATAATTTTCTCAAAAAATGCTCTCTCAGTATCTGATGCTGATTTGGTGACCCTACACTCCTCTTTATAGCCTTGAATTCCCTCCAAATTGTTTGCACATTCCCAAGCTTATGGCCCAAATTAAACTCTAATTGAGCTGGAAGTGTCTATCAGAAGATAGTTCTTAGATTTTGAAACATTCTATTTCCCTGTAGTTCGCTTGCTAAAATAGATACACATCACGCTCTATTCTATTATATGAAAGAGGACACTTAGTCAATTCCCTAAAAATCTTCTTATTTCTTAGGAGACACTGGAGAATGACACTTGGCATGTTCTGCAACACTTATCTTAGACACACAACACTTTCTGCTTTACTTCAACTTTTACTATATCTTTGCTCAGGAATGTTTCGACTTTGACACCTGTCGCAATCCACTTCTTTGACACTTAATAACTTAATAGAAATAAGACTCACTACATCTCTTACCCGAGCAACTTTGAAAAGGTGCATAGGGATAGGTGGCAATCTCTGCTTGTTTCAACAAAGGACACGTGGCAATCTCCGCTTTACTCATCTAGGGTTATGTGGTGGTCTGTACTTCTGTTAGCTACCTTTAGAAACCTACGGAAGATGACACATTGTGATCTCCACTATACTCTATTTATACCATAGAAACAAATGGGTCTCATTTCTCATTTACATGGACAGTGACACCTGGCAGCTTCTGCTTGCTTCAATTGGGGTACGTGGTAGCTTTCGTCGCTTTTAAAAAAGCAACACTGAGACCTTTCACTATTGCCACTTGGTGCTTTTGGCCTGATCTCGATACTTAGCTTTTTGAAACCTTTCACTGCAAATAGATAAAATGTGGGTGTCGATATGTAACCATGGACGTTGACACTTGGCACATTCTGCTAAGTTGCTGTGAGGTACGGGGCACATTTCGACCAACTCATAGAAAATATGAAAGGTGCCTCGGATGATGACACTTGGCATTTCCACTTGAGAAAAGATGCCTCAGAAGATGATACTTGTCAGCTTTTGCTTTACCATGACACTTAGACAAAAATGAATCAAAAAGGGAAAATAAAGCCTGTGCTCTGTTTCAAAACTCTGCCATCTCGGACCAAAGTATGCGAAGGCAAAATTTCATAGTGCGTGACTGAAAAATAGAATGAAACGTAGAGTAATTTTTACTCTATAGTTCATAAGGAGGATATCTATAGAATATATTATTCAATTATTCAATGTTTGATATTGTCTGCTAACAAGTTCTAATGCGGTTCAGGATGGAAACAAATTGAATATCACTTTGACAAATGACTTGTCAAACCTGAAAATATTTTACATTGTCAAACCAAAAAGTATATGAAGTTGTTTCTCCATTCAATACCAGCTCTTTAAAACCCATCTATCTTGAATAGGCTCTGTTTGGTAAAAATCATCTATAAATATAACATCAATCTTTACAAATGGCTCTGTGGGTGTATGCATTATCTATCGAATTCTTTTATCAATATTACAAAGCATTCAACTTATTAATAAAGATATTTAATTAATAAATAACACACATAATTGTTGATAGCATTTTCTAAATGTATCCAAAATGTTTGAATCCAATGACAACATTCAAGTAGATGTATATGGAAGTTGAAAAATAGAATGTGCAGTCAGGCCATTTACATTGTATGCCACTTTGCCATTGTATGCAATAATCAAGATTTTGATTTTGAAAGGGTCACTTTAAAGTTATTTGTTGTAGATGCACATAAAAGTTTCATATATCACTTTTGTGGTAAATGTTTTTCCTGTACATAGTCTTCTTGTTAAGAACAAATAGATTGGCTTGTCTAGCTTTAGTACTTTTCTGATTATGAGGTCCTTCACATTAATTTCTTGTTCTCTATTCATCATCTTCCACAAGTCTAGGTATTTTTCTATGCTCATCAAAAAAGTATGTTTGGATATCTAAAACACTTTTGAAGGTGTTGAGGTCAACATACCCCCTATTTTTGGAAATTGGGGACCCATGTGTTAAATCGTGCAATTCATATTTTGAAGTTAAAATTCACTTACCTAGAACATCATTAGCATGTTTTGAACATTATTTGCATTTTAAGATCATCCACCCTTTGGTATGATTGGTCTTCTTTGTTCATGGTTCTATTTTAGCTTTGCCTAATGTTGCTAATAATGGATCTCTATGTTTCAAATCATAGGTTTAATGGGGCTCTCCTTGATGAGATCATACCTAGGTTTTATAATTCTATCTCAATTTGACCTTTTATTAGCCTTTAGTTTGTTTAAAGTCAAGCCGAATCCATGTCTAAGCTTCCTAAAACCCTTTTTCAGAAACCCTAGCATAGGATTCTTTTACACCCAAATTCAAAAATGGCAGGAACAATTTTAGCGGGAACATTTTAAATAGTCCATGGATTTAAGCCTAGTATTTATATTAAGGCTTGGTTGTGTTTTTCAACATGACCTAGCCTTAATCTAAAAATTATGCATTTGGTCCCTTTCACACCCTAATCTCCTTTGTCCCCTTTTATTTTTAACATGTTCCAAAATTAATGTCTGTGGAATCCTTTTTTTTAAACTCCTAGCTTGGTCTAACTTTATTTGCACAAAACTTAGTCTATAATCTTAGTCCTAGAGCCTCATTCATGTTTATTAACTAGAATGAGACCTTAGTCCTAAGACTTTAGCCTAAGTCTTATTTGCCCTAAACCATACCTTCAGTCACATGATTTTATGTAGAATCTACAACCTACATACATTCAGGTAGAAACAATCAGACGGTGCGAGATGGACCCAATGAGTCCAAAACTTTATCTTATAGGAACCAATCATAAATAATTACTTGGATCATGATCAGTGGTTCACACTTGCTCAGATGAAGCTGATTGATGATACATAATAGGTTAAAATTTCAAAGGGATTACTATGTTCTATGAGACTTAATTTTGAGGTTTTCACAACTGTCATTTTACATCCATGAGGGCATCAAATTTAAACCCTAGTGATATATTGCTAGAGCTTAATTTTGATGTTCATGAAAATGTCATTGATGTCTGTGAGGTTGTAATTGATGTCTGCAAGACCGTAAAAATTCAAACTCATGGACCAATCCCACTTAGATAATGAGCATGTTGTTCCTTAATCATGCTTGGAAGTTTTGTGCTTCAAAGTTAAGACTAGTTTTTAATTAATTGCAAGATGTGTTTTGGCTTAAAATTTAAATATACATGGGGGAAAATTATAAGTACCATAGGCTTAGCTTGAATATTATCATAAGGTTGAATAGTGTTTTTTGACATTAGACCAAAACTTAGTTCAAAACCTTATGCTTCGTCTATATATATGCCCCCATGGTCTTGTGAAAGGTTTTTTGGGTTTATTGGTGAGGCTTTACAAATTGTGAGGCATTATGGTATCAAACCTAGCTTAAAGTATTTGTCCCAAGGTTTGCCTCATATTTATCAATGCGATTAGGTCAAAAACCTTAAGTTAAGTAATTTCTTATATTGTGTCCCCTTTTGCTATGATCTAAACTTAGCCTAAATACTTTAGCCTAAGGTTCATTTCATGTTTGTTAACATGAAACAAAACCTTAGAATAAAGTATTTAACCTAAGTTTTTTATATGATCCAGTGCTAACTTAAAAATTTTACACCTTTTCAGGATCGATGGCTCATGAGTAATCAGACCAGCATGATTAAATAGAGCAAGACCATTATGGATTATTAAATAGAAGCCCCAAAGGACCACATGACAACTACATGACACACATATTCTAAACATGAGATTGACAACGGCACAAAGCTTAGGAAGCCTGTAGGATCACCAAGTGGTGCAACTACAGAGCCTGGTACAAAGGATAGCTAGTGGCATGCAACTAGTAGAATCAAGATCAATGATCCACGTTGATCTATATAAATCGATCCAACGAAGTGAAATCAAAGACAAATTTTAAAAGGAAATGGTCAAGTTTCAAAGCATTTATGAATCAAATGCCATGAAAAGGCCAACTGGATGCCATAGGGTTGCCACATTGACACCACCTAAAGCAAAAGTGGATAACACTCAAGATTTTATGGCCTAAAAAAGGTAACGGTATAAAGGTAGAAGCCTTAATCAATTCCAAAGCATCTAATTCACCTAATTACTAATATCTACCACCATTAAATCTTGAAAAGACTTGCAAAAATCCCTAACATTTGTAAAAGCCCTAATTTGATCCTAGTTTGATCACAACCAAGCTAAAAAGAGTCCAATTACCATGTAAACAAGTGTAAATTATCCCTGAGGTTGATTATAGACCACTTGTGATCAAATTGTAGACTCAAACCCATGACAATAAAAAAGCAACAAAATAGACAAAACACAGAGTTGTACTTAACTTTAGGAGTGGATGGAAGAATCTTTAAAGACACTATTATAGATGCGATAACATTGAATATTAGGGACAATAACTAGTCCAAGCTCTTTTAGGCCATTGAAGAGTTACAAGAAATAACCAAAGAGGATGAAAAGAATGTGACAGTGTACCAAAGGTACTATGACATAGTCTCTATCCAAATGACCAGTCTCCACCACGTGGTAGAGAAACCTAAGTTACTTCATTATATCAATGTTATTGATCTTATTTTTAGGGATTGTAGACTTGATCAAGATATGATAATCCATGAACATAATTTTAAGAAAGTTGCTTACATTTCCCCATGGCCTTTGAAAGTTACCTACAAATATCCCATTTATCAAGTGTATTTACCCATAATTAAGTAATGGTCTAGCGAAAATGACCTAAAAATCACCCTCACCCCATGGTTATATTTAGTAACCCATGTATTTCTTGACCCTGCTGGAAGAAACCCTATCGCCCAATTTAGGGTAGGGATTGGAATGATTATGAATTTGATAAATAGATTGTTTGGGGCCCCTTCCACCTCTTATGTCAACAAATTATGGGTCCCTTATATGTATTTCATGGTTGAAAAATGACTTACCCATCCTATTGGAAAATTGAACAGTGTTTGCCTGAAACAACAATTCTTTGCCATAAAAAAGAAGATTGGAAACCATTTTTTTATGATGTCTTATCTTTTGAATGCCCTATTGGCCACCACCACAATCCCTAACATCAAAAATTGGTCACCTAATGGAAGGCAAACAATCTCCTATTACTATTATAAACTTCACATATTCAAGTATAAGGACCACATACAATTTATTTATGATTGTGTGTATCCAGCCTTGTCTGAGGCTATTACAGGGTTACCCATGATGAGAGTAAGTCCCTTAATAAAACATTATGTAGAGATTATTGGGGAGCTTTGGTTATATCTTGACTACACTGTAATCAAGATAAAAGGAACCTTATGTCAGTCCCTTAAATTGCTAATCTATGTACCCACCAAATTAACCGAATGGGAGATTGCATACCAATTATTCTATGGTATTGATAGTTTATGTAAATAGAAAAGGAAGGGATATCTCCATCTTTTTCTTTTGACTTTTAGTAGAACTATGTTACAAAATTGGGACAATGTAGACACCATCTCTAGACACATAGACTCTTTCAATTTATAACTTGATGATTTAAGGTAGTGGGACCCTCAAGATAATATTGTGAATCATTTAAAGGCCAAGCAAATTAACATGAATTATAAACATCATCTTGGTGTCTATGACACAATGTAGATCTGAGCATATTCATTTTTAGAGGTCCTAACAAGATTAAAAAACACAATATCAAGCTCAAGGCTAGATTGAAGAGAGATGAGAAGACAACTAGTGAGATATGGTATATGAATAATTGGTAGTACCATTTACTACTAGGACCATCTACTAGACCTCCTTCAGAACATCCAAAGGCCCAAGTTGTACAAAGTTTAGAGAAAGAGAAACTTGAAAAAAGACCTAGTGAAGGGGCACCCTCTTCTACCCAGCCTAAAAAACCAAAGTCAACTTTGAAACTTGAAGAAAGACCTAGTGAAGGGGCACCCTCTTCTACCCAGCCTAAAAAACTAGAGTATCTAATTGAATACATTGACATTATTACATTGCATCCTAGAGAAATAGTGAAAGATGCCTTAGAATCACTAGCAAGTGCTTATGGGTCAGATGAAGAGGAGTCTCAAACTCAAGAGGGATAAATTTAACCCCAAGTTGAGGAAACAAGAAAGGAAAAAGGGAAGGAGATAGCTTTGGACTTAGTTCTAGTTATTCCCCCTCAAAAGAGAAAGGTTGAAATAGCATTGGTTATAGTAAGAACCAAAAAGCCTAAGATAGCCCTAAATCACCCTTTGAGTGAGGTTAATTTGTTTAGTGATGAGAACCCAATTCATGTTCCAACCATTCCTAAATATTTCATGTATAGAAATTTTCAAAATATCCCAACTCTACATCATTAATGGGCCATCATAAAGTCTACCAACATCACAGTTCATGAGGACCTTAAGCCCTAGATAGTGCCTCTACAACATAAAGAGTAGGAAAGATAAATGGCTACTCTTGGATCTTCATGTAACACCCAAATGGAAGTCTCAAAGCCTAAAAAAATGACACACTCTTTAGTAAGTGTCTAATTTGACTCAACCACTACTAGATTAGAAAGAGAGCGATGGTGGGTGGAGAGGAATTCACTTTTTAGAAGGTGAAGCCATTTGTTGGTTTGACTCCAGTTGGAGGCCAAAGATTAGGTGAATAACCCATTCATGAGGAGGATATACTAGGGTTAGCCAAAGCTCAATCAGACAAATTGCAAACTAGCATCAAGGGCTTACAACAACAAATAAAAACCTTTAAAAGTAGAATGAGGATTTGGAGAAGTAGGTAGTTTTATCAATTCCTGACTCCATGATTGAAATTCTAGAGAGATCATTCCATGAAATGTTTGACTATCTAAAGTCAACAAAGCTAAGACAGAGTGCACTATACCTTCAGGATACAACATCCAAGGGCTTAATCACCCAATGGTAGGGTTCTAGGGATAAAATAAAGAATTTGATTAACATATTGATAGGAGATAAAATCCTTGGTTTCAAGATTATCAACATTACTCATCTCAACACCATCTTAGGCTTGATTTTGGATAAAATCAATAGTTTGAGTGCATGGTCCAAATCCTTAGAGAGACCCATCAAAGATGATAAAGAATTGTTGGATAGAATTGAAAAACTCTTAGGGTTCATGATTGCAAAGCCTTCAAAGCTCAAATCCATAGGCATCATAGTAGATGATGAGTTCAAGAAAATGACAACCCTTGTCATGCAGGAGGTGAGGAATAAGAGCCAAGGTAGGTTTGGAGGTGACAACAAAAAGATCATGGATATGATCTTAACTATAGAAAATAAGATAACTGAGGCAAAAAGCATTAAGGAGGCTTTAGAAAGAAAAGATAGGGACCTAGATGATTTGGAAAATCAAGAAGATGAACTCCTCCTTAATCCACACATCAATTTAAAGTTAGTTGATGAGAAACATCAAAAGGTGATGAGGTTACTTGAACAAAGCTAGGAGTCTTCATCAACACAAGTTCTACTAATTGGTTAAGGATATTCTCTTTTGAGAAAACATTGTAAAGTTTGGAAATAGAATATACTTTTTTAAAGGCACGTGCATTTTGTTAGCACATTGCCTAAAGGTCAGTATATTTTAGAAAGTTTAGTGTATGTTAGAAACTTTGTAGGAAGGACAACTATTCTTTACATTTTATACACTTATAATTTGAGGTAACTGACCGACATGCTTCTTTGAAGCTATAAAAGGAACATTGTCATTTGTAAAAAATAGAGAGTTCGTGAGCTACAAAAAATAGTGTAAACTTTGGAGCAATGAATATAAGAAGAGAATTTTGAGAAGATTATCTCATTTAGTTTGTGTGAATTATTATTTAACTTCTCTCTCAATTGTATGTTTTAGATCTAATTTTGAATGGTTTTTAAGAATTATGGACGTGCATCTTTAATACAGGGTTACTAATATGTGAAAATGCTAGATTAGTTGAATGCTTTTGGGTTTACTTCATTTTATTTGCTTTGTATAAGAATGTGCATCTGCTATTTGAATTCAATAGTAAATATTTAAAGTAAAGCTAGTCCTTGCTTGTAGTTCTCTATATTGTCCTTAGATATTTGCTTGGTGTATGGTAAGATCTAGGCGTATGCTATTTCATACTATACATTAGTAAAATGTATGTTTAGTTGGAATTTAAACTTTGTCATGATCTTTGAGGTAAAGATCAACAACATGTTTTCTTTCTTTTTGCCCTACCCTTCCCTTTTTTCTCCTTTTTAACTAGATCACTATAGCTTAAAACCATTGTGAAAATTCATTTTAGAATAGTCTTAGATTAGAATTTGATCATAACCCATAGGAATTAGAATAGATTATTGCATCTTGTGCAAAGATTATTGAGGACCAAGATGGCTCCCAACCACCAAAATTTATAAATATTGTGGAATAGTTTACTTGCTCTACCTCTATTTCATCATAGGTGACCATATCGCCACAACCTTTAACTCATGCTCTGAATTCTAAAATGAGAAGTTTTCTTTAAACACTAAGAACACCTGTGATACACTTAGAGGCATCAATAGGCAGAGCTCTGCTGGCACTAGAAGGAGGGCCCAAATCTTTGTGAATTTGTAGGGTCTTTGTTGGTTTTGGTGTATTTTGATCAAATATCATTATATTATTTGCATAACTATACTTATTTTAGCATAATTGTGTAAATGTTAATGATTTTCATGGTTTTAGACCCATCTTTCACTTTCTTTAGACAAAGATCAATGTTCTTTAAAAATATACACTTGATTATGGTAAAGATGCCTTTAACTTTGTCAATTAAATAGGTTTGAGGTTAATAACAACTATTTTGGTTAAAGATTCATAGATTTTTTGCAAATTTGAGCTCATTTAAGCTTAGAGTTGTAAAGATCATTCACATTTATGTATTTGGACATATCTTTGAGCTAGTTTAGTTGAAGATCTTAGTCCTTTATTGTTCTTTACATGAATCTTTGCAAAATTCACCTAATGTGCAAGTTTAGTGTTTGTCCCTTTTAAAGATTAATTTGACAAGTCATATTTCAAATAGAATTCAAAGTTCTCAAGCTAGAATTTCCTAGAATCAATACAAGGTCACATTCAGAAATAAGGTAACCTCTACTTGAACTAGAGATCCATAGGAAATCTAGGCAAGACAAAGGTAGGCATAGATGTTCAAAGTCTTTACCAACTTCACCACTCCAAGGTACTCTTGAATTTGACCTTCATTAAGGTATGTCATGGTTAGGTGATTCTTCCATCAATGTACTAGGTGTAGTACATGATCTCCCCCATAATCTTGAGAAATATTTGCCAATGTTTAGTCCAAATGGTGTTGTAACTACAGAGGAACACATTAAATCATTCAAAGATGAATTAAGATTGTTAAATGTCAGCCATGAAGATGTAACATGTAGGTTTCTTCCTTTTACATTTAGGGATGCTACATATGAATCGTTTCTTAATTTGCCTGACAATCACATTACCAATTGGGATGGTTTTAACAATGTCTTTATTTACCATTTTGACAAGGTTATTAATCCTTGTATCTTATATCAATAATTTACCACCATCATAAGAGATGTTAGTGAGTCCATAAGATCATTTAATGTCAAGTTTCAAAAGATGCACAACTGAACCATAGATCCTTATAAACTTGATGATGCTTTAGCTTTAGAAATCTATAAGGATGCAGTAGATCCTATGACTTATGTGTTCCTAAAAAGATCTCTTCCAGTCATAACCACCTTAGCCCATGCTTATTTTAAAGTAGTAATCATTAATGATCAAATGCAACCTTAGGGACAAATGGCTTACTATGTCCCAAACATCAATCCACATATTCCCACCTTGAATATATTCGCTAACAACAATTAGAATAGGCCAACTTTGAATTAGATCTTAATGTTAAACTAATTACCCTTAAACCATGCTGTCCCTAATCAAAACTTAGGATTCTTGAGCCATGCTACCACTGAATTCAATCTAAATGATCAAAATGATTTAGTACAAACCATCGCTACCAACCAGGTTCATAACTCTGAAACTCCCAAGAGTGAGATTGACTCTATATTAAAAATGGTCTAAAAGCTTAGCACTGATTTCCTTTAGTTGCAAAAGTAGGTTAGTCATACTAGTGAAAGATCAGGTAGGAACTTATTGTTTCAAAGATTTAACATACCCAATAATAGATTTCATAATGTTAGTTTTCACAATAATAAAAACAATGAATCATCTACTGATAAGATGAACATGGACATAAATCTTATTGATGTTGCATTAATAGATTACTGTAGAGTTCATTGTACTATTAAGCATGGTGAAATATACTACATTAAATTTTGTAAAGATTTTGAATCCTTTTAGGAAGAATTTGACACATTTGAAGTAGTTTCTAACAAAGATAATGGTGCAGGTACATTAGGATCTAAATCTATTGATCAAGCCTTCATGGTGGAGACATTTGTCTTCCCCTTCCATGAAGATAATGAACTTGATGATGTTCTTGAAGAAGTTCATGCTATCCAATAATTTTTGAAGAAGACATACGCTCTAAATAACATAGAGTAGAGGTAGCCTTTGACTATTTCAACACCTATAAACAACTTTGGCACTCCTCCAGATACTACATCAGATAATAACCCAGAGCCTCCAAAGGGAAGTACTTCTAAATAAAGTACTGTTACATTTATTACTTCAAATAAAATTGGGTATAATATTGTGGAGGACATGAAGAAAATAAAGGATAACATCATGTTGTATGAATTGACACAGATCACTGAGCAAAGGGATTTATTGGTAAAGTCCTTGTCCAAGAAATATAGCAAGCCATCCAAGACTGATAATGCCAATGTTGCTATGTACAAGGCTAAAACAAAACTACCACCTTTTTTGCTTACTATTAGAATGCTTGATAAGAATCTACATAACTGTTTATTGGATTTAGGTGCATCCACTAACATTATTTAAGCAGGTATTTATAAATAGCTTGGCTTGAATCCTATCAAATTTGACAATTTTTTCACTCACTTAGATAAGTCTAGGGTTAAGGTCATTGGGGAATTATTAAATGTTCATATGCAGCTTGCCTCTGAGCCTAGTGTTCAACAATTTATTAATATCCAAGTTTTTGACATTCCTGATGCTTATGGTTAACTATTGAGTAGGGAATGGACAAGGCCTTGAATGGATACATGTCCACTAACTGCTCACATTTATAGATGCCATGGAAAGGGGTACCAAATCAAATTAGAGTGAAATAGGAACCAAGGATGAAACATATGATCAAAGAATACAATGTTGTGAATGAAAAGGTGAACATAATTGACTCTGATTTGGGAGTCTTCACTCTTGAAACTATCAAGGTAAGTGGTTATAAACCTTCTCATACTATGTTTGGGTTATGAAAGATGCATTTTGATGGGGCTAGATGTATGTCTGGGTTTGGAGTAGTAGTTATCCTAACCAACCCTATTGGTAAGATATATCATGACTCTTATAAACTTCAATTTCCATGCACCAATAACCTTTTAGAGTATGAAGCACTGATCTTAGGTTTGCAATTTGCCATCAAATGCAAAGTCAAAGAACTGCTAGTTCATGGTGACTCAGAACTAGTAGTCAATTAGATAAGAAGTAGATACTAGTGCAAATTGTCATATATCAAGAGATACAAGTTTAGAATATGGGATTTATTGGAGTCTTTTGATGGTTTTAACATTATTTCCATCCTTAAGGAAGAAAACAAGGATGTTGATGAGATTGTCTCAACTACAACCAATCTTATGCCAAACCATGACTCTCAGAACTTTAGCATTGAACTGATTCCATGCCCCTCTATCTCGGATAATGTGAACCATATGTAGGTCTTTAATGTGACCAATAAATCTTGGATTTCATGACCAATTTAGGAGTATTTGAGGCACATATCATAGATGAGGCTAATGAAAATACTCTTGAAGAAGATGGTAGATTTAATGGTAAATTCATTTCGTTGAATGACAATAAAATTTCAAAAGGCATGATTGCCTTGAAGAGATTATTTGACTAAGATAAGTTGGATGAAAACACTAGGATCTGCAAAGCAAGTGGGAAGGATTACAAGGTAGTTGATCCTGGACCCCAATATCAACCTCAACTAGATAACATTGGAACGACATGTACAAACATTGAAGATAAGAAAGCCAAAGACTTGTTGACAAGATACAAAGATATAATTGCATGGTCCTATGATGACTTGAAGTTTTTTTAATCCAAAAGTCATTACTCATACCATACCTTTAAAGAAAGACTGAAAACATTTTAGACAAAAGTAGAGGCCTGCCAAACCTGTTTTAGAGCCCATGATTTTTCAAGAAGTCAAGAAGTTGTTAGATGCAAAAATTATATTTCCCATTAAGCACTCTACTTGGGTTACCAATTTAGTCTTAGTCAAAAAAAGAATGGCAAAATTAGGCCTTGCATTGATTTTAGGAACCTCAACAAGTCATCTAAAAAAGACAACCACCCTTTGTCTTCTTTAGATCAAGTTATACAATGTGTTTCTGGTTCCACCATGATGTCCTTTCTTGATGGATTTTGAGGGTATAACTAGGTACTGGTGAATCAAGAAGATAGGAAAAATATTATTTTCATTACTAAATGGGGCACATTTGTATACAAAAGGATGCCATTCAGACTGATCAATGTAGGAACAATGTTCCAAAGAGCCATAGATCATGCTTTCCAAGGTTTGGTAGGTAAATGCATCATTATATACATGGATGATCTAACTATTTTTTTTTAAAATAGGGAAGACCCCATCATGCATTTACAATAAGTGTTTGAAAGATGCAAAAGGTATGGGATTTCCCTTAACCCAAAGAAGAGCATATTTTATGTTACTAAGGGTAAATTATTGGGGCATGTCATTACTAAAGATGGAATCTCTATAGATCCTGAGAGAATAGAAGCTATATCAAACATAGAGCCTAATAGTTAGAAAGAGAAAATAATTCTTTTATAAAATTAAATTTATGAGAAAGTTTATTTTTAGTTTTGTAAAAATTGTTAAGCCACTGAATGACATGCTGGAAAAGAATGCCAAAATCACTTGGAATGAGGAAACTAAGAAGGCCTTTAAGGACATCAAGGAAGCAATTGGTCAATCTCCAGTCTTGATAAGTCCATATTTATCCAAGGATTTCTACCTTTACTCCTTCAGTTCTAACCATACTATTGTTGCAATCTTAACTTAGAAAATTGATGGATGTGACCATCTAATTGATTTCATGAGCACCAATTTTAAGAATTCTAAATTAAATTATTCCTTGATTGATAAACAAGCATGTGCATTGGTAAAAGTAGTGAAAAAATTTAGGCACTACATTCTTAGGAATAAAGTACATGCCATCCTACCTGACCCTGCTACAAATCTCATGTTAAGTTATAATGAACTAGGAGAAAGAGAGGTAAGTGGATGTCTATCCTATGGGAATATGACATTGAGATGAAAACTACAAAATTGGTAAGGTGCCAAGGTCTAATTTAAATGATTTCCAATGCTAAACCCAAGCTTAATATCATGCAGGTTGAACAATAAAGTTTTCAATTCAATGACTAACATGATCCTATCATTCACTTGTTGATCAATGGTGTTTGCCATGTAAGACTGACTAGGGAGTAGAGGAGAGCTCTAAGACTCAAAGCATCCCATTACCTAATCAAAAATGGGTTGTTATACCAAAATAACTTTGAAGGTGTCTACCTAAGATGTATCTCAAAGGAGGAAGTTGATGAGATAATGAGCACATTTCATGAGAATCTATGAAGTGGGCATCCATCTTGAAGAACCACAACCCACAAAATTTTGAGAGCTAACTAATATTGGCCAACTATCTTTAGGGAAGCTCACAAGTATGTGAGAAAAATGCCACTCATGCCAAATATTTTGCACAAAGGAGCCAAAAGTAGCAATGTCATTGTTACCAATAATGGTTGATATACCCTTTGCATAATGGGGGTTAGGCTTTGTAGGGGTGATCAACCCCAGATTGTCATAAGGTCACAAGTAAGTCCTTATAGCTACTGACTATTACACCAAGTGGACTAAGGTAGTGGCCATTAAACAATGCATAATTGATGAATTAATCATTTTTTGAGAAGAAAACATATGCCCCAGATTTGAAACTCCAGTCTCCCTAGTATGTGACAATGGATCTAATTTTAAAACCATTGAAATGATAGAATAGGCATATGATAAAAATATTATCCTCAAGTTCTCATCTAACCATTACCCTCAAGGTCATGGAGTATCTGAATCTACTAATAAGAACTTGATGAAATCTTTAAAGAAGTTTGTTACAGATAAGCCTATAACGTGGCACAAGCTTCTCAAACATGCCCTATAGGTAGACAGGATAAGGATCAAGCAAGCCCTAAAAGCATCACCATTCTTGTTGGTGTATGTTCAAGAGCCTATCTTCCCTATCAACCTCAACTTACCTACATATAAGTTCATGCAAGAATATATGGAAGAAGATCATGAACTTGCAAATTCAAGAGTGTTGGACATTGTCCAAATGGAAGATGCTAGAGAAGAGGCTTTTTTTAATTTTAGTAGACACTAGACCACGGTGAAGAGGTGGTTTGATAAGAGATCAAAATTAAGGGTGTTCAAATAAGGGGACTTAGTTCTTCTCTAGGACAAGGCATTTAAACCTAAGGAAAAATATGGAAGTTCAAACCTCTATAAATAGGCCCCTATCAGATTGCTAACACACTAGAGAACAACAAATTCAAACTGAAAGACCTACAAGGAGCATAATTAAAATTACCCACTAATGGGTAGTATCTCAAGCATTAATTTTATACTACTCCTCTTGGGGTCTTCATGGAGTAAATCTATAAGAATAGCTAGACTTAGTGTAGGTAGGCTAGTTTAGTTTCCCTTCTGCTCTTTCCCTCCTATCCTTTGTTTGTACATATGCTTGTATATATTTATTTGATTTTCTTTGATTTTCTACTTTCTTTGCTTTCTATTATATGTGTTTTATTCTCTGCTTGGTCCCCTACTTATAATAATCCCTTCTGGGTAGCCCTCAGCTCAGAGTTTATTCAAAAGCTCAAAAACTCCATAAGTTCAGAAATGTAGGTATGTATCTTAAGCAAATGTTGATCATGGATCTGGAATATGAGCTTATGTTATAGTTTTAAAAAACTAGTAAGGACTAATAGATAGGTTAACTATTTTATGAAAATTTAAGCATTGTTTTGATCTAAATTTGGTTTCAAGGAGAATTTCATATGTGAGAGGAAGGCTTAAATTGTTAAGGCATAATCATGTTTACACTTAACAAATATCCTTTCCTGGGACAAAGGTTACAACCATAGGTGATTTTTTGAAGATAAATTTTTTTACCAAATCCATAAACCTAGCTAATTTGGTTCCCAACCTTTGCTATAAAGCCTAAAAGATCTAAAAATACAAAATAAGAGCTTATTGCTAAATCAAAAGTTTTCAAGCAAAGGTGATTCTGGTAATCCCTTCTGGGCAGACCTTAGCTCAGAGTTTATTCAAAAGATCAAAAACTCCACAAGTTCAAAAATGTAGGTATGTATCTTGAGCAATTGTTGATCATAGATATAGAATAGGAGATTTTGTTATAGTTTTAATAAACTAGTAAGGACTGGTAAATAGGTTAACTGTTATATGAAAATTTAAGCATTGTTGTGATCTAAATTTGGTTTCAAGGAGAATTGCATATGTGGGAGGAAGGCTTAAATTATAAAGGCATAATCATGTTTACACTTAAAAAATATCATTTCCTGGGACAAAGGTTACAACCATAGGTGATTTTCTGAAGATCAAACATTTGACCAAATCCCTAAACCTAGCTAACTTGGTTCCCAACCTTTGCTAGAAAGCCTAAAAGATCTAAAAATACAAAATAAGATCTTATTGTTAAATCAAAAGTTTTCAAGAAAAGGTGATTCTGATAATCTCCACCAGCGATATAGATGCTTGACTAACAGTGGAACAAGACCTTGAATGGAGCCAAAGACATCTCTATCAGGGCTATGGATGCCTGGATGGCAACAGAGCAATGCCCAAGCCTTCCCTGAGCTAAAGCATGGTTTTTAATGAATATCCAAACATGATGCAAGCCAATGTTAATGGTTAAAGGCATGAAACATGGGAGTTGTCCCCCAAATTCCATGGCAAACAATAAGTGGAATCAAATCACACACACACAACACGGCTAGGTTTTGATGTTTGATCCTAATTTTATCGATGCAAGGTTTGTTTCAACCATGAAATGATCTTGATAATGTCAATAATCAAGTAAAATAAGTAATATAATTATTTATTTGAACTAGAGTATCTAAGTTCTAACATATTGTTATGTTTCTCCTAAAAGTCATCATTTATTGAGGTCAACATACCCACTATTTCTAGAAATTGGGGACCCATGTAATAAATCATGCAATTCATATTTTGAAGTTGAAATTCACTTAACCAAAGCATCATTAGCATGTTTTGCACATTATTTACATTTGAAGATCATCCAATCTTTGGTTTGATTTGTCTTCTTTGTTCATGGTTCTGCTTTAGGTTTGCCTAACATTGCTAATTGTGGAAATCTATGTTTCAGATCACAAGTTTAATGGGGCTCTCCTTGATGAGATCATACATGCGTTTTATAATTCTATATCAATTTGACCTTTTATTAGCCTTTGGTCTATTAAAATTCAAGTTGAATCTATATCTAAGCTTCCTGAAACCCTCGTTTAGAAACCCTAACACATGATTCTTTTAGACCCAACTTCAAAAATGATGGGAACAATTTTAGTAGGAACATTTTAAATAGTTCATGGATTTAAGCCTAATATTTATATTAAGGCTTGGTCATGTTTTTCAACACAACACAGCTTTAATCTAAAAATTATGCATTTGGTCCCTTTCACAATTTGAGCTCCTTTGTCCCTATTTATTTTTAACATGGTCCAAAATTAATGTCTGTGGGGTCCTTTATATTAAACTCATAGCTTGGTTTGACTTTATTTGACAAAGATTAGTATATAATCTTAGTCTTAGGGCCCTGTTCATGTTTATTAACCTGAACATGACCTTAGTCCTAAGAATTTAGCTTAAGTCTCATTTTCCTTGAGCCCTAACTTAAGTCACATGCTTCTCTATAGGCTCTATAACCTACGTGCATTCAGGTAAAAATAATTAGATGACACGAGATGGACCTGATGAGTCCAAAACTTTACCCTGATCATAAACAACTACTTGCATCATGAAAAATAGTCCACACTTGCTTAGATGAAATTGATCAAACAATGTGTAATAAGTTAAAATTTCCAAGGGCTTACTGTGTTCTATAGGACTTGAGTTTGACGTTCTCACACCCATCATTTGACATCTGCAAGGCTATTAAATTTAAACCCTAATGATATATTTCTAGAGCTTAATTCTGATGTTTGCAAAAACATCATTGATGTCCATAAGGCTATCATTGATGTCTATGAGACCATCAAAATTCAAGCTCATGGACCAATCCCACTTAGATAAATGAACATGTTGTTGCCTTAATAATGCTTGGAATTTTTGTGCTTTTAAAGTTAAGACTCATTTTTAAGTAGTTGCAAGCTATGTTTTGGCTTAAAATTTAAATGTACATGGGGGACAATTATAAGTACCACATGCTTAGCTTGAATATTATCATAAGGTTGAATAGTGTTTTTTAACACTAGACCAGACCTTAGTTCAAAACCTTATGCTTAGTCTATATATATACCCCCATGGTTTTGTGAAAGGTTTTTAGGGCTTATTGGTAAGGCTTGATAAATTATGAATCCTTATGGTATGAAACCTATCTTAAAGTATTTGTCACAAGGTTTGCCTCATATTTATCAATGCAATAAAGCTTTAAGTCAAAAACCTTAAGTTAAGTCCTTTTTTATATTGGGTCCCCTTTTGCTATTGTCTAAACTTATCCTAAATACTTTATCCTAAGGTTCATTTCATGTTTTTTAACATGAAACAAAACCTTAGACTAAAGTATTTAACCTAAGTTATTTTTATGATCTGATGCTAACTTAAAGTTAGTGCACCTTTTTAAGATTGATGGCTCATGCGTAATCAGACCAACATGATCAAATGGAGTGAGACCATTATGTATTATTTAATGGAAGCCTCAAAGGACCACAAGACTACCACATGGCATACATGTGCTAATTGTGAGACTAACAAAGGAACGAATCTTAGGAAGCTTGTAGGATTGCTAAGTGGCATAACCATAAAACCTGGTACAAAAGATAGCTAGTGGCATGCAACTAACAGGATCGAGATCAATGATCCACATTGATTCATATAAATCGATCCAACAGAGTGAAATCAAAGACAAATTTTAAAAGGCAATAGTTAAGTTTCAAAGCATTTATGAACCAAATGTCGTGAAAAGGCCAATTAGATGTTGTAGGGCTACCACATCGATGCCACCTAAGGAAAAATAAACAAAACCCAATATTTTGTGCTCTAGAAAAGATAAAGGTATAAAGGTAGAAGTCTTAATCAAATATAAATCACCAAATTCACCTAAGTAGTAATAAATACCACCATTAAATCTTGAAAAGACCTTTAAAAAGCCCTAACATCTTTATAAACCCTAATTTGATCATAACCATGCGAAAAAGAGTCCAATTACCATTTTCACAAGTGTAAATTAGCCTTAAGGTTGATTACAAATCATTGGTGAACAATGTATAGACTCACAAACATGGCAACATGAAAGCAATAAAATAGAAAAGACACAAAGCTGTACTGAACTTTAGATGTGTATGGAAGAATCTTTAAAGAGACTATATTAGATACGGTAGCATTGAATATTAGGGACAATAATTGGTCCATGCTCTTTTGGGCCATTGAAGAGTTACAAACAATCACTAAGGAGGATGAAAATAATGCCACAGTTCACCATAGGTACTATGACATAGTCTCTATCTAAATGACTTGTCTCCATCATGCGATAGCAAAACCTAAGGTAATTCATTATATTGACATTATCTATCCTATGTTTAAGGATTATAGACTTGATCAGGATATGATAATATGTAAATGTAATTTTAAGAAAGTTGATCACATTTACCCCATGGCCTTTGAAATTTACTACAAACTTCCCATTCCTCAAGTGGATTTACCCACAATTAAGCAATAGTTCATCCAAAATGACCTAAAAACTGCCCTCACCCCATAGTTATATTCAAGAACCCATGTATTTTCTGACCCCATTGGAAGAATCCCTATCACCCAATTTAGGGTAGGGATTATAATGATTATGAATTTGCTAAATAGATTTCTTGGGGCCCCTTCCACCTCTTATTTTAGCAAACTATGGGTCCCTTATATATTTCATGGTTGAAAAAGGACATACTCCTCCTATTAGAGAATTGATCAGTGTTTTCTTGAAGCAAAAATTCTCTACCATAAAGAAGAAGACTAGAACCCACTTCTTTATGATGTCTTATCTTTTGTATGCTCTATTGGCCACTACCATAATCCCTAACATAAAAAATTGGTCACCTGATGGAAGGTAGACAATCTCCCATTACTATTCTAAACTGCACATACTCAAGTATTGGGATCACATATAATGCATTTATGATTGTGCATATCCAACCTTGTTTGAGGCTAATATAGGGTTACCCATGATGAGAGTAAGCCCTTTAATCAAAAAGTACGTGGAGATTATTGGGGACCTTTGTTTATATCCTGATTGCACTGTAATTAGGATAGAAGGAAACTTATGTCAAATCCTTAAATTGCCAATCTATATACCCACCAAGTTGGCTAAATAGGGGATTACATTTTAATTATTCCATGGTATTGATGGGGTATGTAAACATAAAATAAAGTGACTACTCCATCCTTTTCCTTTGACTATTAGTAGAACTATGTTACAAAATTGGGGCAGTGTAGACACCTTCTCCAGACATAGAGACTCTTTCAATTTAGAACTTGATGATTTAAGGTAATGGGACCCTCAGGATAATGTTGTGAATCATTTTAAGGCCAAGTAAATTAACATGAAATATGAATATCAGCTTAGTGTCCATGACACAATGTATATCTAGGCATCTTCATTTTTAGAGGTCCTAACAAAATTGAAAAAGCACAATATCAAGCTCGAGTCTAGTTTGAAGAAAGATGAGAATCCAATTGGTGAGATATAGCAGATGAATCCTTTACAGTACCATTTTCTACCAGGACAATCTACTATACCTCCTCCAAAATATCCAGAGGCCTAAATTGCATAAAAGATAGAGAAAGAGAAACTTGAAGAAAGACCTAGTGAAGGGGCACCCTCTTCTGCCCAACCTAAAAAACCAAAGTCTCCAATTAAACACATTGACATGATTGCATTGCATCCTAGAGAAATAGTAGAAGATGCCTTGGAAGTACTAGCAAGTGCTTATGGGTTGGATGAAGAGGAGTATCAAACTCAATAAAAAGAACTTTAACCCTAAGTTGAGGAAACAAGAAAGGAAAAGGGGAGGATAGCTTTGGACTTAGTTCTATTTATTTCCCCTCAAAAGATAAAGGCTGAATTAGCATTGGTCCCAACAAGAACCAACAAGCCTAAGATAACCCTCACTCGCCCTTTGAGTGAGGTTAATTTATTTAGTGATGAGAACACAATATATGGTCCAACCATTCCTAAATGGTTAATGTATGGAATGTTACAAAAGATCCCAACTCTATACCATTAATGGGCCATCACAAAGTTTTCAATAACACAATTGATGAGGAAATTATGCCCTAGATAGTGGCTCTACAATAGAAAGAGTAAGAAATATAAATGGTTTCTATTGGATCTTCAGGTAGCACCTAAATGAAAGTCTTAGAGCCTTAAAAAATGATACACTCTTCAGTAAGTGTCCAATTTGACCCAACCACTATTGGATTAGAAAAAGAAACAACAAAGAGAGCTATGGTTGGTGGAGAGGAATTCACTTTTCAGAAGGTGGAGCCATTTGTTGGTTTGACTCTAGTTAAGGGCCAAAGACTAGTGAAGACCCCATCCATGAGAAGGATGTACTTGGTTTAGCCAAAGCTCAATCAACCCAAATATAAACTAGCATCAAGGGCTTACAATAATGAATAAAGAACCTTCATAAGTAGAATGAGGATTTGTAGAAGCAGGTAGTTTTATCAATTCCTGACTCCATGATTGAAATGTTTGAGTGATCATTCCATGACAAGTTTGACTCCCTAAAGTCAACAAAGCTAAGATAGAGTGCATTGTCCCTACAAGATACAAAAACCAAGGGCTTAATCACCCAATGGTAGGGTTTTAGGGACAAAATAAAGGATTTGATTAGCATTTTGATAGGGATAAAATATTTGATTTCAAGACTATCAACATTACTCATCTCAACACCATCCTAGGCTTGATTTTGAATAAAATCAATAGTTTGAGTGCATGGTCCAAATCCTTGGAGAGACTCATAAAAGACAATAAAGAACTACTGGATAGTATTAAAAAACTCATTGGGACCATGATTATAAGGCCTTCAAAGCTTAGCTCCATAGGCAACATAACAGATGATGAGTTTAAGCACAAGACCACCCAAGTCATGCAAGAGGTGAAGAATAAGAGCCAAGGTAGGTTTGAAGGTGACAACAACATGATCATAGATATGATCGTAATCATATAAAAGAAGATATCCAAGGTGAAAAGCATTACAGAGGCTTTAGAAAGAAATGATAGGGACCTAGATGATTTAGCAGATCAAAAAGATGAACTCCTCCTTAAGCCAGCTATCAATTTGAAGTTAGTTGATGAGCACCATTAAAAGGTGATGAGTTTACTTCAATAGAGATAGAATCCTTCATCAACACAAGATCCACTAGTTGGTTAAGGATGTTCTCTTTTGAGAAAACATTATAAATTTTGGAAATGGAATATTATTTTGTAAAGGTACATGCATTCTATTATCACATTGCCTAAAGGTTAGTGTATTTTAGAAAGTTTAGTACATTTTAGAAACTTTGGATAAAGGAAAACTATCCTTTCCATTTTGTACACTTGAGGCAACTGACTGACATGCTTTCTTGAAGCCTATAAAATGAGCATTGTCATTTGTAAAAAGAAGAGAGTTCATGAGCTACAAAAACTATTGTAAACTTTGAAGCAATGAATACAAGCAGAGAATTCTGAGAAGATTGTCTCATCTTGTTTGTGTGAATTTTTATATAGCTTATCTCTCAGTTTTTTATTTTAGATCTCAAAATTGAATGGTTTTTAAGAATTCTAGATGTGCATATTTAACATAGGGTTGTTAATTTTTGAAAATGCTAGATTAGTTAAATGTTCTTGGGTTTACTTCCTTTTATTTTCTCTGCATAAGAATGTGCATATGCTATTTGACTATAGTAGTAAATCTTTAAAGTAAAGCTAGTCCTTACTTGTCATTATTCATACTATCCTTAGATATTTGCCTGGTGTGTGGTAAGATTTGTGCATATGTTATTTCATGATATACATTGTTAAATGTATGTTCAGTTGGAATTTAAACTTTGTCATGATGTTTAACGTAAAGATCAACATCATGTTTTCTTTCTGCCTTACCCTTTCCTTTTTTCTCCTTTTTAACCATATCACTATAGCTTAAAACCATTATGAATATTCATTTTAGAATAGTCTTAGATTATAATTTGATCATAACCAACTGGCATTAGTATAGATTACTACATCTTATGCAAAGATTATTGTGGACCAAGGTGGCTCTCAACCACTAAGATTTATAAATATTATGGAACAATTTGCTTGATCTACCTTTATTTTATCACAGGTGACTAGATCACCACAACTTGTAACTCATGCTATGAATTCTAAAATGAGAAGTGTTCTTTAAACACTAAGAGCACCTGTGATACAATTAGAGGCATCAACAGGCAGAGTTCCACTAGCACTAGAAGGAAGGTCCAAATGCATTTGAATTTGTAGGGTCTTTGCTGGTTTTGGTATATCTTGATCAAAGATCATTCTATTCTTTGCATAATTATACTTCTTTTAGCATAATTATGTAAAGGTTAGTGATCTTCACAGTTTTGGACCCATTTTTGATCTTTCTTTGGATAAAGATCAATGTTCTTTGAAAATATACACTTGACTATGGTAAAGAAGGCTTTAACTCTATCAATTCAATACATTTGAGGTTAGTAACAACTATTTTGGTTAAATATTTATAAATCCTGTACAAATTTGAGCTCATTTAAGCTTAGTGTAAATATCATTCATGTTTATGTATTTGGACATATCTTTGAGATAATTTAGTTGAAGATCTTAGTCATTTATTATTTTGTGAATCTTTGCAAATTTTCCTTAATGTGCAAGTTTAGTCTTTGTCCCTTGTAAAGATTAATTTGACACATAATATTTCAAATAGATTTCAAAGTTATCAAACTGGAATTTCCTCAAATTAGAATAATTCCACATTTAGAAACAAGGAAACCTCTGCTTGAATTACAGATCCATAAGAAAGCTAGGTGAAACAAAAGTAGGCGTAGACGTTTGAAGTCTTTACCAAATTCACCACTCCAATGTACTCCTACATTCAACTTTCATCAAGGTATGGCATAGTTAGGTGATTAGTTTATCAATGTACTAAGTGTAGTACATGATCTCCCCCATAACCTTAAGAAATATTTTCCAACATTTAGTCCAAATGGTGTTGTAACTAAAAAGGAACACATTATATCATTCAAAGCTGAATTAAAATTGTTAAATGTCACCCATGAAGATGAAACATGTATATTGTTTCCTTTTACATTTAGGGATGCTACATATGAATGGTTTTTTAATTTTCTTGACAATTACATTACCAATTGGGATGGTTGTAACAATGTCTTTATTGACCAATTTGGCAAGATTATTAGTTTCTGTATCTTATACCAATAATTTACCACGATCAGAAGAGATGCTAGTGAGTCCATAAGAGCATTTAATGCCAAGTTTCAAAATATGCATAGCTATACCATAGACCCATACAAACCTGATGATGTTTTGGATTTATAAATCTATAAGGACGTAGTAGATTCTATGACTTCCATGTTCTTGAAGAGATATCTTCCAATCATAACCTCCTTAGCCAGTGCCTATTTTGAAATAGTAATCATTGATGATCAAATGTAGCCTTAGGGAAAAATGGTTTACTCTATCCCAAACATCAATCCGCACATGCCCACCTTGATTATATTTCTTAACAATAATTAGAATAGGCTAGCCTGAAATCAGATCCCAACATTAAACCAATTACCCTTAAACCATGTTGCCCCTAATCAGAAGTTAGGATTCCTAAGCCATGTTGCCACTAGATTCAATCCAGATGATCAAAAGGATTTAGTACCAACCACTACTTCCAACCAGGTTCATAACTCTAAAACTATCAAGAGTGAGAGTGACTCTATATTAAAAATGGTCTAAAAGCTTAGCACTAATTTCCTTCAATTGTAAAATTAGGTTAGTCATACTGGTGAAAGATCAGGTAGGAAATTCTCCTTTCAAAGATTTAACAAACCCAATAATAAATTCTAGAATGAAAGTTTTCACAATAATAAGAACAATGAATCATCTACTGATGAGAGGAACATGGACATCGATCTTATTGATGTTGCATTAACATATTACTATATAGTTCATTGTATTGCTAAGCATGGTGAAATAAATTGAATTGAATTCTCTAAAGATTTTGAAGCCTTTCAGGAAGAATTAGACAATTTGAAGTAGTTATTAACAAAGATAATGGTATAGGTACATCAGGATCTAAATATGCTGACCAAGCCTTCATGGTGGAGACGTTTGGCTTCCCCTTCTAAAAAGATAATGAACTTGATGATGTTTTTGAAGAAGTTCATGCTTTCCAGTAGTTCCTGAAGAAGACAACCTATAACGAACGAAGAGTAGAGGTAGCCTTTAACTACTTTAGCACCTAAAAACAACTTTGTCACTCCTCCAGACACTACATCGGATAATAAACCAGAGCTTTCAAAGGAAAGTACTTCTAAACAAAGTATTGATGTATTTATTTATTCAAATAAATCTAGGTATAATATTATGGAGGATATGAAGAAAATAAAGGATAACATCATGTTGTATGAATTGACGCAGATCACTGAGCAAAGGGATCTATTACTAAAGTCCTTATCCAAGAAATCTAGTAAGCCATCCAAGACTGATAATGCCAATGTTGCTATGTACAAGGATAAAACATAATCCCCACCTTTTTTGCTTACTATCAGGATGTTTGCTAAGAATCTACATAACTATTCATTGAATTTAGATGCATCCACAAACATTATGCTAGCAGGTATTTGTAAATAGCTTAGCTTGACCCCTATCAAATATGATAGAGTTGTCACTCAGTTAGATAAGTCTAGGGTCAAGGTAATTAGGGAATTATTAAATGTTCATATGCAGCTTGCCTATGAGCCTATGGTTCAACAATTTATTGATATATAAGTTACTGACATTCTTGATGCTTATGATTTACTATTGAGAAGGGAATGAACAAGGCCCTAAATGGCTACATGTCCACTGACTGCACACATTTTTGGATGCCATGAAAAGGGGTACCAAATCAAATCAGACTGGAAAGGGAACTAAGGATGAAACATATGATCATAGAATACAATGTTGTGAATGAAAAGGTGAACATAGTTGAATCTGATTTGGGAGTCTTCATTCTTGAAACTATTAAGGTAAGTGGTTCTAAACCTTCTCATACTATGATTGGGTTATGCAAGATGCATTTTGATGGGGCTAGATGTATGTTTGGGTTTGGAGTAGGAGTTATCCTAACCAACCTTGTTGGTAAGATATATCATGCCTCTTATAAACTTGAATTTCCATGAAACAATAACCTTTTAGAGTATGAAGCAATGATCTTAGGTTTAAAATTTTCCATCAAATACAAAGTTAAAGAACTGCTAGTTCATGGTGACTCAGAACTAGTAGTCAATTAGATAAGAAGTAGATACCAGTGTAAATTGTCATACATCAAGAGATACAAGTTCAGAATATGGGATTTATTAGAGTATTTTGATGCTTTTAACATTATTTCCATCATTAAGGAAGAAAATAAGGATGTTGGGGAATTATTAAATGTTCATATGTAACTTGCCTTTGAGTCTAAGGTTCAACAATTTATTGATATCCAATTTGCTGACATTCCTGATGCTTATGATTTATTATTGAGCAGGGAATGGATAAAGGCCCTTAATAGATACATATCCACTGATTACTCACATTTGTGACTTCCATGGAAAAGGGTACCAAATCAAATTAGAGTGTAAGAGAATCAAGGATGAAACATATGATCATGGAATATAATGTTGTGAATGAAAAGGTGAACATAGTTGACTCTAATTTGGGAGTCTTCACTCTTGAAACTGTTAGGGTAAGTGATTTTAAACCTTCTCATATTTTGCTTGGGTTATTGAAGATGCATATTGATGGGGCTATATGTAAATTTGTGTCTGGATTAGGAGTTATCCTAACCAACCATGTTGGTAAGATATATCATGCCTCTTATAGAATTTAATTTCCATGCACCAATAACCTTGAAAAGTATGAAGCACTGATCTTAGGTTTGTAATTTTCCATCAAATATAAAGTCAAAGAATTTTTAGTTCATGGTGACTTAGAACTAGTAGTCAATCAGGTAAGAAGTAGATACTAGTGCAAATTATCATACATCAAGAGATGCAAGTTTAGAATTTGGGATTTGTTGGAATCTTTTGATGGTTTTAACATTATTTCCATCCTTAAGGAAGAAAACAAGGCTGATGATGAGCTTGCCTCAAATACAACCAATCTTATGCCAAACTATGACTCTCAAAACTTTAGCATTAAACTAATTCCATACCCCTATGTCCTAAGTAATGTGAACCATATGCAGGTCTTTAATGATGACCAACAAATCTTATATTTCATAACCAATTCATGAGTATTTGAGGCACATATCATAGATAGGGCAATGAAAATACTCTTGATGAAGATGATAGATTTAATAGTAAAGTCATTTAAATGAATGAAAAAAAAATTCAAAAGGCATGATTGCCTTGGAGAGATTATTTGACTAGGATACGCTGGATGAGAATACTAGGATCCCCAAAGAAAGTGGGAAGGATTAAAAGGTGGTTGATCTTGGACCCCAAGATCAACCTCAAACAGTTAACATTGGAATGACATGTACAAACATTGAAGATAAGAAAGTTAAAGACTTGTTGACAAGTTACAACAACATAATTACATGGTCCTATGATGACTTGAAGATTTTTGTTCCAAAAATCATCACTCATACCATACCCTTGAAGAAAGACTGCAAACCTTTTATACAAAAGTAGAGGCTTGTCAACCTTGTTTTAGAGCCCATGGTTTTTAAATATGTCAAGATATTTTTAGATGCAAAGATTGTATTTCCCATTAGGCACTCTACCTGGGTTACCAATCTGGTCTCAGTAAAAAAAATAATGGAAAAATCAGGGTTTGCATTGATTTTAGGAACCTCAATAAGTCATCTGAAAAGGACAACTACCCTTTGCCTTCTTTAGATCAAGTTATACAAAGTGTTTTTGGTTATACCATGATGTCCTTTCTTGATGGATTTTCAAGGTATAACCAGGTACTGGTGAATCAAGAAGATAGGATGAAGACTACTTTCACTACCAAATGGGGCATGTTTGCATTCAAAAGGATGTCATTCAAACTAATCAATGTAGGAACAATGTTATAAAGAGCCATAGATCATACTTTCCAAGGTTTGGTAGGTAAATGCATAATTATATACATGGATGATCTAATTATTTTTTCTAAAAATAGGGAGGACCAGATCATGCATTTACAATAGGTATTTGAAAGGTGTAAAAAATATGGGATTTATTTTAACCCAAAGAAGAACATCTTTTTTGTTATTGAGGGTAAATTATTGGGCCATGTCATTACTAAGGATGGAATCTCTATATATCCTGAAATAATAGAATCTATATCAAATATAGAGCCTCCTAATAGTAAGAAAGAGCTAAAATCATTCTCTGGCAAAATTAACTTTGTGAGAAAGTTTATTTTTGGTTTTACAAAAAATGTTAAGCCGCTAAATGACATGTTGAAAAAACACTAAAATCACTTGGAATGAAAAAACTAAGAAGGCCTTTAAGGACATCAAGGAATCAATTGGTTAAGCTCTAGTCCTGATAAGTCTAGATTTCTCCAAGGATTTCTACCTTTACTCCACTTCTGGCCATACTATTGCTACAGTATTAACTCAAAAAATTGATGGATGTGACCATCAAATTGCTTTCATGAGCACTAATTTTAATAATGTTGAATTAAATTATTCTTTTTTTGATAAACAAGCATGTGCATTAGTAAAAGTAGTGAAAAAATTTAGGCACTAGATTCTTAGGAATAAAGTGCATGCCATCCTACCTGACCCTGCTACAAAGCTCATGCTAAGTTAGAATGAGCTAGGAGAATGGAGAGGTAAGTGGATGTCTATCCTACAAGAATATTACATTGAGATGAAAATTACAAAATTGGTAAGGTACCAAGGTTTGATTCAAATGATTGTTAACGCTAACCCCAAGCTTAAAATCATGCATGTTGGCCAAGAAAATTTTCAATCCACTGATTGGTATGATCCTATCATTCACTTGTTTATCAGTGGTGTTTGCCCTGCAAGACTGATCAGGGAGAAAAAGAGAGATCTAAGACTCAAAGCAACCCATTACCTGATCAAGAATGGAGTGCTATACCAAAAGAACTTTAAAGGTGTCTACCTAAGATGCATTTCAAATGAGGAAGCTATTAAGATAATGAGCACATTTTATGAGAAGTTAGGAAGTGGGCATCCATCTGGAACCATGTCCCACAAAATTTTGAGGGATGGATACTATTGGCCAACTATATTTAGGGATGCTCACAAGGATGTGAGAGAATGCCACTCATGCCAAATCATTAGCACAAAGGAGCTAAAAACATTAATTTCATTATTTCCAATAATGGTTGATATACCCTTTGCACAGTGGGGGTTAGACTTTGTAGGGGTGATCAACCCTAATTCATCAGGAGGTCATAAGTATATCCTGATAGCTATTGACTATTGCACCATGTAGACTAAGGCAGTGACCACTAAGTAATGGATAATTGAATAAATGATAAATTTTTTATAAGAAAACATATGCACTAGATGCAGAACTATAGTCTCCCTATTATGTGATAATGGATATGCTTTCATATCTATTAAAATGATAGAATGGGCATATGATAACAGTATTATCCTCAAGTTCTTATCCAACCATTACCCTCAAGGTAATGGAATATTTGAATCTACCAATAAGAACTTAATGAAATCCATAAAGAAGTTTAATGTAGATAAGCCTAGAATTTGGCAAAAGCTTCTCAAACATGTCCTTTGGGCATATAAGATAAGGATCAAGCAGGCCCTAAAGGCATCACCATTTTTGTTGGTGTATGATCAAGATTCCATCTTCCCTATCACCCTTAATTTATCTACATACAAGTTTATGCATGAATATATAGAAGAAGATCATGAACTTGCAAATTGAAGACTGTTGGACATTATCCAAATGGAAGATGCTAGAGAAGAGGCTTTTGCTAATTTTAGTAGACACTAGACCATGGTGAAGTGGTGGTTTGATAAGTGATCAAAAGTAAAGGTGTTAATAGAAGGGCACTTAGTTATTCTCCAAGACAAGGCACGGAAAACATGGGAAGTTCACACTTTTGTGGATAGGCCCTTATTAGATTACTGACACACTCAGGAACAACACCTTCAAAATGAAAGACCTACAAGGAGAGAAATTCACATTGCCAACCAATGGGCAATATTTCAAGCATTACGTTTCTGCTTCTCCTCCTTCGATCTTCATGGAGTAGATATGTAAGAATAGATAGAGTTAGTGTAGGTAGGCTAGTTTAGTTTCCCTTCTACTCTTTCCTTCATATCCCTTGTTTGTACATATGTTTATATACATTTGTTTACTTTTCTTTGCTTTCCTAATTACTTTTCTTTTTTTCTATGTATTTGCTTCTTTGCTTGGTCCCCTACTTCTAATAAGCCCTTCTGGACAGCCCTCAACTCAAAGTTTATTCAAAATCTTAGAAACTCCACAAATTCAAAAATGTAGGTATATATCTTGAGCAAATGTTGATCATGGATTCGGAATGTCAGCTTATGTTATAGTTTTAAGATACTAGTAAAGACTGGGAGATAGGTCAACTATTCTATGATAATTTGAACATTGTTGTGATGTAAATTTGGTTTTAGAGAGAATTACATATGTGGGAGGAAGGATTGAATTATTAAGGCATAGTCATGTTTACACTTAAAAAATATCCTTGCCTGAGATAAAGGTTACAACCATAGATGATTTTCTGAAGATCAAACATTTGAGCAAATCCCTAAACTAGGCTAACTTGATTCCCAACCTTTTATAGAAAGCCTAAAAGATCTAAAAATAAAAAATAAAAGCTTATTGCTAAATCCAAAGTTTTCAAGAAAAGATGATTTTGGTAATCTCCACCAGGGCTATGGACGCCTTACTAACAATGGATTAAGACCTTGAGTGGAGGCAAAGGCATCTCTTTTAGGGCTATGGATGCCTAGCTAACAACAAATCAATGCCCAAGCCTTTCCTAAGCTAAAGCATGGTTCTTAATGAATATCCAAACATGCTATAATCAATGTTAATGGTTAAAAACATGAAACCTAAGAGTTGTCCCCAAAATTTAATGGAAAATAGTAAGTGGAATCAAAGAACACACACAAAATGGCTAGGTTTTAATGTTTGATCCTAATTCTATAGATGCAAGGTTTGTTTCAACCCTGAACTAATCTTGATAATGTCACTAATCAAGTAGAATAAGTAATCTAATTATTTGTCTAAACCAAAGTCTCTTAGTTCTAACATATTATTATGTATCCCTAAAAATTTGCTATTTGTTGAGGTCAACATACCCCCTATTTCTAGAAATTTGGGACCCATGTGTTAAATCATGCAATTCATATTTTGAATTTGAAATTCATTTAACCAGAGCATCATTAGCATGTTTTGCACATTATTTGCATTTAAAGATCATCCACCCTTTGGTTTGATTGGTCTTCTTTGTTCATGGTTCTACTTTAGTTTTTCCTAATGTTGCTAATAATAGATCTTTATGTTTCAGATCATAGGTTTAATGGGTCTCTCCTTGATGAGATCATACCTGGGTGTTATAATTCTATCTCAATTTGACCTTTTATTAGCCTTTGGTCTATTGAAAGTCAAGTTGGATCCATGTCTAAGATTCTTGAAACCCTCATTAAGAAACCCTAACACGAGATTCTTTTAGACTCAAATTCAAAAATTACAGGAACAATTTTAGTAGGAACATTTTAAATAGTCCATGTATTTAAGCCTAATATTTATATCAATGGTTGTGTTTTTCAACATGACTCAACCTTAATCTAAAAATTATGCACTTGGTCCTTTTCACACCTTGAGCTCCTTTATCCCCATTTATTTTTAACATGGTCCAAAATTAATGTATGCAGAGTCTTTTTTATTAAACTCTTAGCTTGGTCTTACTTTATTTGCATATAACTTACTCTATAATCTTAGTTCTAGGGCCCCATTCACATTTATTAACTTGAGTGATACCTTAGTCCTAAGACTTTAGCTTAAGTTTTATTTTCCCTGAGCCCTAACTTAAGTTGTGTGCTTCTCTATTGGATCTACGACCTACGTGCATTCAAGTAGAAATAATTAGATGACATGAGATGGACTCAATGAGTCCAAAACTTTATCCTATAGGAACTAATCATAGCCAACTACTCAGATCATGATCAATGGTTCACACTTACTCAAATGAAGCTGATCAAATGACATGTAATAGGTCAAAATTTCCAAGGGCTTATTGTGTTTTATGGGACTTAAGTTTGATGTTCTCATGCCTATCATTTGATGTTCACGAGGTCATCAAATTTAAACCCCAGTGATACATTGCTCAACTTAATTTTGACATTCATGTGAACATCATTGACGTCAGTGAGGCCATCACTGATGTTTACAAGACCATCAAAATTCAAACTCATGGACCAATCCCACTTAGACAAATGAACATGTTGTTGCCTTAATCATGCTTGGAAGTTTTGTGCTTCAAAGTTAAGACTGGTTTTTAATTAATTGCAAGTTGTGTTTTAGCTTAAATGTAAATGTACATGGGGGATAATTATAAGTACCATGAGCTTAGCTTTAATATTATCATAAGGTGTAATAGTGTTTTTTAACATTAGACCAGACCTTAGTTCAAAACTTTATGCTTGGTCTATATATATATACCCCTATGGTCTTGTGAAAGGTTTTTTGGGCTTATTGGCAAGGTTTGACAAATTGTGAGGCACTATGGTATGAAGCCTAGCTTCAAGCATTTATCCTAAGGTTTGCCTCATATTTATCAATGCGATAAAGCTTTAGGTAAAAAACCTTAAGTTAAGTCCTTTTTTATATTGGGTCCCCTTTTGCTATGATCTAAATTTAGCCTAAATACTTTAGCCTAAGGTTCATTTCATGTTTGTTAACACAAAATGAAACCTTAGACTAAAGTATTTAACCTAAGTTCTTTATATGATCTTGTGCTAACTTAAAGTTCATGCACCTTTTCAGGATCGATGACTCATGCATAATTAGATTAACATGATCAAAGAAAGTGAGACCATTGTAGATTATTCAATGGATGCCCCAAAGGACCATGGGACTACCATGTGGCACATACATGCTAACCATGAGACTGAAAAAGGCATAGAGCTTAAGAAGCCCATAGGATCACCAAGTGGTGTAACTAAAGAGCCTAGTATAAAGGACAACTAGTGGCATGCAACTAGTAGGATCAAGATCAATGATCCATAGTGATTCATATAAATTGATCTAATAGAATGAAATCAAAGATTTTTTTTTAAAAGGCAATGGCCAAGTTTCAAAAAATTTATGAACCAAATATTGTGAAAAAGCTAATTGGATGCTGCAGGGTTGCCACATCAATTCCACCTAAGTAGAAATGGACAAAACTCGAGATTTTGTGGGCTAAAAAATGCAAAAGTATAAAGGCAGAAGTCTTAATAAAATTCAAATCACTGAATTCACCTAAGTAATAACATTTTCCACCATTAAATCTCAAAAAGACCTATAAAAAGCCCTAGAATTTTTAAAAACCCTAATTTGATCCTAGTTTGATTGCAACCAAGCTAAAAAGAGTCTAATTACCATCTAAACAAGTGAAAATTAGCCCTGAGGTTGATTACAAACCACTGATGAGCAACTTGTAGATTCACAACCATGGTAGTAAGAAAGTAACAAAATAGAGAAGACATACAGGTATATTTAACTTTAGAAGTAGAAGAAAGAATCTTCAAAGACACTATATTAGATGCAGTAGCATTGAATATCAAGGAGAATTACTGGTCTAAGCTCTTTTAGGCCATTAAAGAGTTACAAGAAATCACCAAGGAGGATGAAAAGAATACCACAATTTGCTAGAGGTATTATGAAATAGTCTCTATCCAAATGACCTGTCTCCATTATGAAATAATGAAACTTGAGGTACTTCATTGTATTGATGTTATTGATCCTATTTTTAAGGATTGTAGACTTGATCAGGATACGATAATCCATGAATGTAATTTTAAGAAATTTGCTTACATTTCCCCCATGGACTTTGAAAGTTACTAAAAACTTCCTATTCCTCAAGTGGATTTACACACTATTAAGCAATGGTCCAACCAAAATGACCTAAAAATCGCCCTCACCCCATGGCTATATTCAAGAACCCACATATTTTTTGAACCCACTAGAAGAACCCTATCACCTAATTTAGGGTAGGGATTATAATGATTATGACTTTGATAAATAGATTATTTGGGGCCCCTTCCACCTCTTATGTCAATAAACTATGGGTCCCTTATATATATTTCATGGTTGAAAAAGGACTTACCCCTCCTATTGGAGAATTGATTAGTGTTTTCCTGAAGCAATAATTCTCTACCATAAAGAAGAAAATTGAAAACTACTTCTTTATGATGTCTAATCTTTTGGATGCCCTGATGGCCACTACCACAATCACTAACATAAAAAATTGGTCACCTAATGGAAGTCAAATAGTCTCCTATTACTATTCTAAACTACACATATTCAAGTATAGGGACCACATACAATTCATTTGTGACTATGTATCTAGCCTTTTCTGAGGTATTTATAGGGCTTCCCATGATGAGAGTAAGCCCCTTAATCAAAAAGTATGTGGATCTTATTGGGGACCTTTGGTTATATCCTGACTATACTGTAATCAAGATAAAAGGAACCTTATGTCAACCCCTTAAACTTCCAATCTATGTACCCACCAAGCTAGCCAAATAGGAGATTACATACCAATTATTCCATGGTATTGATGGTGTATGTAAATAAAAAAGGAAGGGACTGATCCATAATTTTCCTTTGACTATTAGTAGAACTATGTTGCAAAATTGGGAAAGTGTAGACAACATCTCCAGACACAGAGACTCTTTCTATTTACAACTTGATGATTTAAGGCAGCGGGACCCCTAAGATAATAATGTGAATCATTTGAAGGCCAAGTAAATTAACATGAAATATGAACATCAGCTTGGTGTCCATGACATAGTGTACATTTGATCATCTTCATTTTCAGAGGTCCTAACAAGATTGAAAAAGCACAATATCAAGCTTGAGGCTAGATTAAAGAGAGATGAGATGCCAGCTGGTGAGATATGGTAGATAAATCCTTTATAGTACTATTTACTACCAAGGCCATCTACTAGACCTCCTCTAGAACATCTAGAGGCCTAAATTGTACAAAGGTCAGAGAAAGAGAAACTTGAAGAAAGACTCGATGAAGGGGCACCCTCTTTTACACAACCTAAAAAACTAGAGTCTTTAATTGAATACATGGCATGATTGCATTGCATCTTGGAGAAAAAATGGAAGATGCCTTGGATGCACTAGCAAATCCTTATAGATTGGATGAAGAGGAGTCTCAAATTCAAGAGGAATAAATTCAATCACAATTTGAGGAAACGAGAAAGGAAAAGGGGAAGGAGATAACTTTGGACTTAGTTTTAGTTATTCCCCCTCAAAAGAGAAAGGTTGAATTAACATTAGTCGCAGTATGAACCAAGAAGCCTAAGATAGCCCTCACTCACCCTTTGAGTGAGGTTAATTTTTTCAGTGATGAGAACCCAATTCATGGTCTAACCAATCTTGAATGGTTTGTGTATGAAAATTTATAAAAGATCCCAACTTTGTATCATTAATGGGCCACCACAAAGTCTACCAACATCACATTTCATGAGGAGATTAAGCCTTGGATAGTAGCTCTACAATAGAAAGAGTTGGAAAGACAAATGGCTACTCCTAGATCTTTAAGTATTAGCCAACCCAGAGCCTCCAAAAATGACATACTCTTTAGTAAGTGTCTAATTTGACCCAACCACTACTGGATTAGAAAGAGTAGCAACAAAGAGAGCTATGATGGGTAGAGAGGAATTCAATTTTTAGAAGGTGGAGCCATTTATTGGTTTGACTCTAGTTGGAGGCCAAAGATCAGGTGAAGACCCCATTGATGAGGAGGATATATTTGGGTTAGCCAAAGCTTAATCAACCCAATTGCAAACTTGCATTAAGGGCTTGAAACAATGGATAAAGAACCTTCAAAAGCAAAATGAGGATTTGGAGAAGTGGATAGTTGTATCAGTTTTTGACTCCAAGATTGAAATGTTTGAGAGATCATTCTATGACATGTTTGAATCTATGAAGTCAAAAAAGCTAAGACATAGTACACTATACCTATAGGATAAAATAGCCAAGGGCTTAATTATCCAATGGCAAGGTTCCAGGGAGAAAATAAAATATTTGATTAACATCTTGATAGGGGATAAAATCCTTGGTTTCAAGACTATCAACATTACTCATCTCAACACCATCCTAGGCTTGATTTTTGATAAAATCAATAATTTGAGTACATGGTCCAAATCATTGGAGAGACTCATCAAAGATGATAAAGAATTATTTGATAGATTTAGAAAACTCCTGGGGACCATTATTACAAAGCCTTAAAAGCTTAGCTCCATAAGCATCATAGCAGATGATGAGTTCAAGCATAGGACAACCCTGGTCATGTAAGAAGTGAGGAATAAGAGCCAAAATAGGTCTAGAGGTGACAACAGTAGGATCATAAATATGATCCTAATTGAAAAAAAGAAGATAGCTGAGAAATAAAACATTAAATAGGCTTTAGAAAAAAATGATAGAGACCTAGATGATTTGGCAGATCAAGAAGATGAACTCCTCCTTGAGCTAGCTATGAATTTGAAGTTAGTTGATGAGCAATATCAAAAGGTGATGAGGTTACTTCAATAGAGCCAAGAGTCTTCATCAACACAAGTTACACCAGTTGGTTAAGGATATTCTCTTTTGGGAAAACATTATAAATTTTGGAAATGGAATATTATTTTATAAAGGCACGTGCATTTTGTTAGTACATTTCCTAAAGGTTAGTCTATTTTAGAAAGTTTAGTGTATTTTAGAAACTTTTTAGAAAGGACAACTATCCTTTACATTTTGTACATTTGTAAGTCGAAGCAACTGACCAACATGATTATTTAAAGCCTATAAAAGAAGAATTGTCATTTGTAAAAAGGAGAGAGTTTGTGAGTTATAAAAACTAGTGTAAATTTTGAAGTAATGAATACAAGCAGAGAATTCTTAGAAGATTTTCTCATCCTATTTGTGTGAATTGTTATTTAGCTTCTCTCTCAATTGTTTGTTTTATATCTCAAATTTGAATGGTTTTTAAGAATTTTGGACGTGCATCTTTAATACAAGGTTTCTAATTTGTGAAAATGCTAGATTAGTTGAATGTTCTTGGGTTTACTTACTTTTATTTACTCTACATAAGAATGTGCATATGTTGTTTGATTGCAATAGTACATATTTAAAGTAAAGCTAGTCCTTACTTATAGTTTTTCATATTGTCCTTAGATATTTTCCTGGTGTGTGGTAAGATTTGGGCGTATGTTATTTCATGATATACATTGATTAAATGTATGTTTAGTTGGAATTTAAACTTTGTCATGATATTTGAGGTAAAGATTCCCATCATGTTTTCTTTTTTCCCTACCCTTTACTTTTTTCTCCTTTTTAACTAGCTCACTATAACTTAAAACCATCATGAATATTCATTTTAGAAAAGTCATAGATTAGAATTCGATCATAACCAAATGGCATTAGTATATATTACTACATCTTATGCAAATATTATTGAGGACCAAGGTGGATCCTAACCACCAAGATTTATAAATATTGTAGAACACTTTTCTTGCTCTATCACTATTTCATCACAGGTGACCAGATCACCACAACCTATAACTCATGCTCTAAATTATTTGAAATCTAAAATGAGAAGTGTTATTTAAACATGAAGAACACTTGTGATACACTTAGAGGCATCCACAGATGGTTGAGTGTCTACTGGTTGATGATCTCTTATGAAATGCAAATAAGAGGCTATGTCATATGCAAGAAAATTGTTCTCAATCTAATTGCTTTTTTTATCTTCAGTAATAGCGAATAAAGAATTAGAAGTAATATCTATATTATTTATAGTAATGCTAATGTTTCCCCATTTTTTATGAGATTTTCAATAAACATGCTTTCAATCCTTGTTACTTGTTTTTTATGAGCAAGGTATGTGTCATTCCACATGTTGAAGTTTTTCTTTAGTGTGTCTTCATTGTCATGATAAGGTTTAAAAAACATCCTCTTTTCTCTACAATAGTTTTCAGAATCCATATGGATATTATATCTGACATGTCATATAATGCACATTTTTTTATGTTTCTTGTTATTTGGGCATTTACCTAGGTAATATGCAACAAATTTAGCCAAGCATACATGTTCTAATTGTGTTGGTATCACAACATATTTATCTATAGGAGAAGCACATATTATGTCTTCTAAAGTGTCTGGTTCTTGTGCTATCAGCTTTGGACTTTTCAAAATGTATGTTTGTTGCCTCTAGTGATGTGTTTATGAAAATTATTTTTCTTGAACTATGATTGAAAGGCAACAAAAATACAATGTGAATGACTTGATGACTAGACATTTTTTGATATTGCAGGAGCATATTCCATAATTTTCTTATAGCTTAAAATTTGTTGTCATTGCTATGAATAGTTTCAACAGACACTTTTCAAAATGCATTTGTTAGTGTATGATCAAATTTTTTCATATAAAATCAATAATATGTTGGAACAACATATGCATTAAGAATGAATTATGCATATGTGTTAGCATACCATAATGCCAATAGTTTTTTTTAAATGCATTCACCCAAGCATCAG
Organism: Torreya grandis; assembly: GCA_037957365.1. Taxonomy (NCBI): domain Eukaryota; kingdom Viridiplantae; phylum Streptophyta; class Pinopsida; order Cupressales; family Taxaceae; genus Torreya; species Torreya grandis. Next base: position 2,706,410 of record JARHVA010001498.1, on the reverse strand, counting down.
ATGGTGTATTTTTAGCATTATAATCAACCATGAAATATAAGATTGGAACAAGAGTATGTATTTTGTTTCAAATAAGTTTGCCTCTTGCAAATATATATGGATTGTTATGTCTTTGTTATATTTTTTTGCTCAAGTTGAGAAAATTTTCTTATGGCATTCTCTTTATATAGCTTCTCTTTATTCATGTTTAAAAATGAAAAATTCATGGTTTCATCTAGGGGATATTCTCATCCTTCATATTTATCATGCATATATGAAGGATGAGAATATTAGAACCATTAGATGAAACCAATGAGCTACAACATGAATTTTTATGCTTTTTACATGTGCTTGTATGATGATGTGTTTGCATTTTAGCCAAATATCCATTAAGCAATGCCAAATTACAAGATATATATTTATTTACAAAATCTTTTATTTTAGTATTACAATAATCTCTATATACAGGTGCATCCTGTACCCAGAGTATGAAATGCAAATGCTCATTTCCTCTATTTTAAAATTCAATCATAAAAAAGAAATCCAAAACTTTTCCAAATAATTCTTCATCTTGCAACAACATTTTTTTGAATGCATTTGATCTATGGTTAAAATAACGACTACAAAGAATAGGATTTTTTCTTATCATCGTATCAATATTATCTTCTTCAATCATTTCTTTGTGTTTATTATTTGTCACTAGAGTCAAGTTTTGCAATGCATGACACAAAGGTTCCCAACAATGTTCAAAACTTGTTATAGTTACAAAAAATGTTGGCGGCCCCAATTTCCTAATCATTGCAAAAATATTTTTTCTTGAATTTTTAAAATATTTAGGTGATGTTCGAATGCTTTTGAATGCTCTATAAGGTATGGGAAATTTTAGGATTTTTTCTATGCTAGCTCTTTTTTGAACATCTTTGGCACATTGTTTTTTGTCTTTTGATTTGCCTTTGCATATGAATATCCAAACACAAGATGGCACCTGATGTATAATGATTTTAATAACTTTGAAAAAGATGCTAGTTAAGTGTGTCATAATATAATTTTTCTTATGCAAAATATCCCACTTTGCTATTTTTTGGTACGACACTCTATCTATCATATCTTAAGGGTGACTAAAACCATAGAATAAAGTTGGGAAGCTCATCTCCTTTGATAATTTATCTTCAAATGTACCTAATGGTTTGAGTCATTCCAATGAGACAATTTTAATGGCCTGATCTTGGAGATCATGTATCGACTATGCATCAATAAAAACATATGCCAAAGATTCAATAATACGTTCTGATTCATTTTCATGAGTATTAGATGTCTGGTCCTCAATAGGCATACCCTCACCAATGTTTTTTCTCTTCTTTTATCAAAGCTACTTTACCAATCCCTATCAATAGTAATATTTTCTTACTTATACAATGATGCTTGAAAAAGTTGAGACAATACTTTCATCACATATGAAGGCCTCACATCTCCTATTAAATATGCATTTTTGTATTCCATCTTGTATTTTATATTTATCACAGTTGTTTATGTGTCATTCATTTCTCTAGGCAATACTTTTTGTACCCAATCAAAGTCCATTAGGACATTTATAATCATTCTTGTGAGGCCATATTATAAATATTTGTATCCAAGATCTCGCACCTGTACAAATGACATTCACAAAGCAACCAATCTTTCTTCTAAAATTGTTAGTTTCTTCACAATAACATTTTTTTATTTCTCCTAATATTGAAAGGAATAATAAATGTCAGCACTTTTACATTTTCAAGAGATCTCTTGCATTGCTTGGATATTTTTTTGCCCAATGCAAGTTTTTTTAATGTTGAATGTGCAAAATCACAATCAAATGCTTTGACAATGTCAATGCCAACCATAACAATATCCTTTTTGAAATGTAACTATTCACAAACCACGTAATAATGAATTTTCATGTTTTTGATGGATTTTAGATAGTTGTCTATTATCTTGATACTTCACTGATCATGTTGTGTGCATCCAAACTACTATTTTATGATAATGTATCATTTATTTCACCAACCACAACAATTTTTTGTATCTGTTTAAGCTAATTTTTTTAGTGTTTATAATATATGTTTTTGTTACATAGTTTTTGTTTTTTGGCTCACGTACATTTATTTTAAACAACATAGAGAAGTATGATGCCTATTTGTAGTCTTAGACATCTATCTAATAGAAGGTTCCCTTGCATATTGCTTGGAAATCTAAAAAGATCATGTTATTATTTGAAAACCTTTGAACCTATTGCTATCTAACAATGCTATCAAAATATACATTAGCATTGAATATGCAATCTAATCTATGTGAATTATTTGCAATGACTTGTAATGAATATGAAATGTATCTGTATCAAAACAAATAATGTTATATGTTTTCTTTAGAGTAGAACAATTGAAATTTTTTTTTGAATTTTTTTTAGTTTTTGTTGACCATAATCGAATATTGCTTTGTATAATGTTTGAAAGCCATGAACAATAGAAGTCATTACCTTCAAGTCTACTTTCTTGATATGGCATTCCAATATTTTCAACATACATTTTCAAGTAAAAAAACATTCCAAGCTCTTATTTTTATAGTTTTTATTCGCAAAGCCCTAAAAAAGTCATTACATAGCTATTTGACACAACAATATCATTAGAAAAAGATTGTGCCATATATCGACGAAGACCATGACTATTGAACTCATGTTTAGTTAACAAACTAATATCATCAGATAATCTTTCACCATAGTTAGAGCGTGAGTTTTTTTTATTGTACATGCCATATGATTCTAGATCATGAAAAATAACATTATAATACAAATTAGGATTTTTGTAAATATTTGATAACTTTGTATTAGAAATCATGCTTTGGATGCATATTTTTTAATAAAAAAAAGATTTAAAATGTCCTTGCGCGGGATTTATGTCATAGAATAAGATCAAATATAGTGGAATACAAATTTCTTTGTTGAAATGTAGATACCTTTTTCTTTTCATCATAGACCAAATAGAAATAGGAATGTTCAATCATTTGCATAACCACTAGATACAAAATATGTCACCCCACAAACCAGTCTCACCTTGATTTGTAAGCTCATTTGTATAAAATCTCATTCAACAAAAGTATGTGCCTCTATCATGTATTTGATGCAAATCATATAATATATCTGGATGTAATTGGTTTTGCATATGAGTATCTTGCCTCTGCATACCCATTATTCAAATAATCCATAAAATGGTTAATGATGCTAGTTCATAGCATTCTTGATGTGTAATAGAAATACAATAACACTTGAAATGCATAAAAAAAAGAATCACCAACAACATAATTGAATGATGCAATCATAAAAAGATTTTCATGTTTCAAAGCATCGTCAATATTTGTAAATGCTTATGTTTTTCCACCAATATGTGTCCACATCAATGATTCTCTCCAAACAACCCAATTCAATCACATTTGCTTTTTCTTTTCATGATTATTTAATATTTTTTTCAACTTTTTTTTGGTTTTTTTTAATTATTTTTGCTCACAACAAAGAATAGGGTAAACTATCAAGAAATGAAATACCAATTTTAAAACAACATCAATTTTATAGCGCTTTTTCTTTCTATAAGAAAAATAAACTACTTGACAAGATATTTACATTATCATTGTAGAATTAAAAAAATGGTTAACGACCATCATATTTATGTAGTTACAAGATACTTATCTGGACTTTTCTAGAACTTGGTAAAAGCCTCAGATGTCTGCCATGAGAAGAAAACCTACATGTTTCAAAAAATTACAATATTAATACCCTTTTAAATTAAAAAAAATTCATTATTGCTTTATCTCAAAATAAATCAAAACCCAAAAAAACACAACAAAATCTAGTTGCATTGATCACAACACACCCACTCTCTAGTGTTGCTAGTCTCCTATACCTCTCAAAGATGTCAGACCTCAGGAGAGCCCGATCAAATGAACAAGTTCCACATCATTAGTTGTTAGCATAATGAGTCCCCTATACCTATCATATATGTCAAAACTAGGAAGAGTATGGCCAAATAAAGAGGTATCCCATTTGTCAATGGAGTTGATCCCCTAGACCTCGTAGAGATGTTAGAGTCAGAGAAACCCTAGCCAAATGAAGACACACTACATTGCCAAATGTTAGTCTGGTTAGTCCCCTAGACCTAGCAATAATGTTAGAGTTGAGAAGACCTTGGCCAAATTAAGAGGCACCACATTGCCACTTATCAGTGTGGCCAATCCCCTAGATTTTTTAGAGATATTATGGCTTAAGAGAGCTGGTCCAAATGAAAAGGCAACACATTACCAGTTATCAGTGTGGCAAGTCCTCAAACCTACCAAATATGTCAAGGCCCAAGAGAACCCAACTAAATTAAAAGGCATCATATTGACTTGTTAGGTTGTGGAGTTAAAAGCTTCACTATATGCAAACATGGAGGAGGTTGCTGAGTGTCATAGTCACCGGCGTCGGTCAGGCCAACCGACGTCGATCATGAGTGGACAGGAAGCTACCGACATCAGTCATGGATCAGCCGATGTCAGTCACCTCCAGACAGATAGGGATCGATGTCGGTCACCTGTGCATTTCAGAACTATTTGTTGCACGAATAGTTAGTTTGTTGAATGACCAGTTTGCATGTAAAGACTAATTTTAGTCTTGGAGCTGCGGTTTTAATTATTATAAATAGAAGTCTAATTATTGTTTATATGGGATCTATTTAATAGAATCATGGGCTGTATTGAAATTTGTAGACTCTCAAGGATTCTTGTAGAATCGGTTCTATAGAATCAGAGTTCTATCCAAGGGAGAATCATAAGGACTTGGTGAGGCAAGGACAAGGGTTCTTCCAAGTGTGTATGATCGAGGTCGGCAAGTGTGCAAGGCCAAGTTGATCTATGGTATAGCAAGATCAGGTGAGATCTACATGGTAAGGTCAGTTGATCTGCAGGTGTGTGTGTGTGTGTGTGATCTAGGTTTACAAGTGTGCAAAACCAGGTTGATCTGTAGGTGGCAACAAGATTAGGGAGATCAACAACACAATACATAACAAGATTAGGTGAGATCTACTTGGAGCATGTGGTATACTCAAACTTGGAGTATGTGGAGTACTTGGTGGACTGAAAGTAGGCAACAATGGTTGAGTTGATTGTCACTTACTAGTGGACTGGTAGTATTGTTACTGACTGGTGGAGGTGAACAACTCTGTGTTTGAGTTGTTTGTTGTGACCGTAATTAAGAGAGTGAACTCTTGAAGGAGAATATTTGTATGCCCTAGAGGTGTGGGAAGCCCTAGAGGTGTGGAAAGAGTGTGGCATCTCTTCATTGTATTTCCTTCTGGAAGAGTATTAATACAATTGGGTATTGTCTCTCATATTCTGTGTTATTTTTAATTTCTAGTTACTTATTACTTATGGTTAAATTCTATGTTTAGTTGCTTATACAAAGGTAATCATGTGTGCTCTTCAGAGCAGGGATCCTAACAATTGGTATCAGAGCTAGGATCACCAAGTGGTAGAGCTTGGTTAACTAACACCTTGGTTTTAGAGTGTGTTAAGTGTTTGTTTGATTACAGGTCACTCTCAGGGGTTTCTGATTGAGTGGGAGTATAGCAATGGCAGAAGAAAGTACACTAAGAATTGAAGAATTCAAAAGCAAGAATGATCAATTATGGAATTATGGAAAGAAAGAGTAGGTAAAGAAAGATTGTTGGTCGGTAGAAGATTAGCATGAAGGAAATGAAGAAGCAGGTGTTGCAGGTATTGTTACACAGGTTACTCTTGTATGTTCCTTGGATAAAGTAGAATCTTGGATTATAGATTCTGTTGCCTCTTTCCATGTAGCCTGAAATAGAGTATTTTTCCATGTTAATGTCTATGGAGACTTTGGAAAGATTTATTTAGGGGTTGGTGAGCCTTGTCAAAGTATTGACAAAAGGGAAGTGCGGCTAAAATTGCAGACGACCAACACATGGGTGTTGAAGGATGTCATGCAGGTCCCAGTCTTGAAGAAGAGGTTAATTGCTTTAGGAAAGTTGGGTGATGAGAGATACACAGTAACTCTCACAGTGGATGCACTTGAATTAGCATGTGGTAAGAAAGTAGGTACTCTTTATCTACCTACTTCTATTATTGATTCTCTTTTTGTTGCAAAGATGTGGCTTTGTAGGCTTGGTCACATGAGTGAGAAGGGAATGCATATTATTAAGAAGAAGTCAGATGTCTTTGAAAAACTTAAGAACTGGAAAGCCTTGGTTTTCTTGGAGAAGATGATGGATAGAGATCAGTCACATGGGATGAATAATTCTGAGCAGGGCAGTTTGGACAAGGTGATGATCCAAAGTGAGCTTGCAGGTAAAAAGTCATCACTCATAAGAAAACACAGTTACCAGCATCGGTCAGGTGGAATTGACGTTGAA